>JADMNL010000023.1:546247500-546847500 GCA_016271365.2 Neoceratodus forsteri
GTCTAAGTTCTGCACTTCCAGTGCTAATACCAGCAAGCAAACATTCAGCATTGACAGATGCTCGTTAAACTCTCATTGCTCCTGTTTTTATTCACCATTGTATTCCATTGCTTGTGATAGACTCCTTCCTGATACCTTGTATACTCTGAACATTATATTTTGATTTTTGTTTCATTTGCAATGATTGTACATTGTTTGTTGTTATACTTTTTGAATACATGGTGGCTGGGGAGTGAGTTCATGCCTGGCTGGGGGGTAGTGGGTGACGGGAGTGGTGGGGGATAAGTGAATGCTGGATAGTAGGAGAGGAGTTGAGAGAATGTTGGGGACCCATGCCCTCCTTCCCTGAGAGCTGAGTGTCTCACCTGCCCAACAGGCTCAGCCCCTGGCCAGCAAGAGCCCTCTTGTGACCAGGTTACAGCTTTAGTGATGACGAGGTTATAGTCAAGGCCCCTGGAATTCTGTGGTTGTGGAATTTGCACAGAATTTGCATCATGCCACAGAATATATATAGTGCTGCAGAATTCATTGTTTTGTTGAATTTTCTTATAAATATACTGTTTTTCCATAGTGTCAAGCTTTCTTTCCCATCTCGCTTATCCTGAAGCCCCTCCTCTATGCTCACCATATGATGTCATCGATGACTTCACATCATAGTTAGCAAATGACAGGACTGTGTTCTGCTAGAGAAGTAAATAAATCATGCTGCAGAAATCAGAAAACGCTGCCGCAGAAGCCAAGGAGCCCTGCCACAGAAATCAGAAAATTCTGCCACAAAACACCAGGGGCCCTGGTTATAGTGAAAAAGCCCATGAGTGGTAAGATTCTTCAGTAGAAGAGCCCTCTGGTGGTGAAAGGATGCAGTAGCAGTGACCTCTAGTATTGGAGGTTTACAGTAGGAGAACCCTTTAGTGGAAAGAGGTTGCAGTAAGACAGATGTCTAATAGTAGAAGATCAATACAGAAGAGATCTGGAGGTGACAGACTGCAGTAGAAAAGACCTGGAGTGGTGAGAGGCTGCAGTAAGTTTTTGAGCAGTGAAGATTGCAGTGAAAGAGACCTCTAGTGGTGATAGGCTGCACTATAAAGCCCTCTAGTGGTCCGAGATTCCAATAAGAAGGACCTCTAGTGATAAAGGTTGTAGTGGGAGAGACCTCTGGTGGTGAAAGGTTTCAGTAAGAAAGACCTCTAGTAAGGGAAGGTTGCAGTACAAGAGGTCTGGTGGTGTGGGGTTGCAGTAAGAGAGACCTTTAACCTTTAATGGTGGAAGGTTTTAGCAGGAGAGAACTAGAATTGTGAGCAGCTACAGTAGGAGATATCACTAGTGGTGGAATGTTGCAGAAGGAGAACGTTTTTGTTGTGTGTATATTACAGTGTGAAGCTACAGTGGTAGATGCTTCTAGTGGTGGAAGTTTGCAGAAGCAGAGACCTGTACTGGTGAGAGGCTGCAGAAGAAGAAATCACTGCTGGTAAGAAGACTGCACTGGAAGAGGTTTCTAGTTGCGAAAATATTGCAGTATGCAGTATCTCTGGTGTTGAGAGACAACAGTAGGTGAGAGAGCTTGTGGTGAGATCACTGCAGAAAATATCTGTTGTGGTGAAAGGCTTCAGTAAGCAGACCTCAGATGATGGAATACTGTAATCTGAATGACGTCGTATGGTGAGAGGCTGCAGCTGGAAGTACCTCTGGGGGCAAGAAGGTTGCAGGAGCAGAGACTGATAGTGATCAGAAGAATCCAGGATGAGACCTCTAGTGGTGAAAAGTTCCAGGAGGAAAGACCTTGAATGGTGAGGTATTGCAATAGGAGAGACTTCTACTGGTGAGAGGTTGAAGTAGGAGAAACGTGTAGAGAGGAGAGGTTACAGTAGGAAAGACCTCAAGTGTTCAAAAGTTACAGGAGAAGAAACTCTTGGGGTGAGAGGCTGCCATGGCAAAAGCCTCTAGTTGTGGAAGATTGCAATAGAAAACATCTCTAGTGGTAGAAGAAAAGACCTCTAATGGTAGAAAGTTGTAGTAGGACAGACCTCTAGTGATGGAAGGTCACAGTAGGAGAGACTTCTAGTGGTAGAAGGTTGCAATAAAAGACATAATGGTGAGAGGTTACAGACCGTATGAGAGACCTTGAGTGGTGACAGGCCGCAGTTAATGGGGTGAGAGGCTGCAGTAGGAAAGACCTTGAGCTGGGCTCCAGTAGGGAAGACCTTGAGTGGTAAGAAGCTTGCAGTAGAAGAATCCTGTAGTTGTGAGAGACTTCTGTAGAAGAGACCTCTAATGTTGAGAAGGTTACAGTAGCAGAAACCTTTAATGGTGAGAGGTTGCTGTGGAAGAGACCTCTAGTGAAAGCTTGCAGTACAAGAGACTTCGGAGACAGCTCTGCTGAGGGACATGGAGAACTCGGGGTCACTGACAAGTGGCTGGAGTCCTTCCTTACTGGTAGGGTATAACAGGTTATATTGTGAAATGTTTCCTTGCACCCTGCCGCTCTGAACTGTGAAGTGCCTCTTAATTCTCAGCAACACATGGGGTGACATTAAGAGGTTCTGGGAGAATGTCACAAGCCTCCTTGGGAAGGATAATAAACACCCACAACTGCTGAACATCAACAGCTCCCCCATAACTGACCATCTCCTTATTGCGGAATCATTCAACGCAGCCTTTGCTGACCTCACCTCAGTTCTACCCTGCAACTGCCTGCTCCCATTGGATGGTCTACCCAGCTGCAAGCCACAAACGAGCCTCCATCCAAAAGTGCTAGGCAGAACCAGAATGGGCAGCGATGGGGTCGACATGAAAATTCTATCCCTCACACTTGATGCTACCATCGTGCCGATAACTAAACTATTTAGCAAGTCTTTGGCACTTGTCAAATTTCCCAAAATCTGGAAACAGGCCCTAAGTGACACTTGTGTACAAGAATGGAGACAGGACATGCGTATCCAACTACAGACCAAGCTCCATCGTCTTCCCCCTTATCCAAGGCACTGAAAAAGATTGTGGCAGAGCAACTCACTGAATACCTCAACAAATACCAATTACTCTGTCCAAACCAGCGGCTTCAGGCAGAATCATAGCACTACTACTGCCCTGGTGGAGTACATGGATTCGCACCACAGTACTGGATGAAGGTAAAATAGTGGGGTCAGTATTTATCGACCTCATCAAAGCCTTTGACATGGTTAACCACTCCCTACTGCTGACTCAGCTGCAGAACCTGGGGGTGGCGGACAGTACTGCAGGCTGGTTCCAGGACTACCTGTCCCACAGAACTCAAAGTGTTAAAGTTGGACAAACCATGTCTGGCTCTAGGGCAGTCTCTTTGGGGGTTCCTCAGGGGTCCATTCTGGGGCCCCTACTCTTCAGCCTTTTCCTGAACGACCTCCCTAAAGCATGTGACACTAATATCCTTTAGGCCGATGATGCAGTACTCATAAACAGCAACTCACACCATGACACTCTCCAATCTGATCTACAGTGCTCATTCAGCAATACAGATGACTTGTTTTGCAAGCAGAAACTTCTATTATATGATAAAAGAGCAAGATCCTAATTATTTCCAGTCCCCAGAATAAAAAACTCCCTTCTTCATAATTTCTAACAAAGTTAGCACACCGCTGGAACAAGTGAACTCATTCAAATACCTGGGGATCACCTCGATGACATCCTCTCCTTTACCCTACACGTGACTCGGTTCAAGGGCGGTCAGCTCTAAGCTGGAGTGTCCTGTACAGGCATAGGAAATACCTCACTCCTGAGACCCTCTACCTCCACTCTCCAGCTCCATCGATTATGGCCTGGTTGTCTATGGTGCAGCCATGGATACAGCACTCAAGAGGATACATACTGCCCTCAATAAAGTCAGCAGGCTCACCCTGGCTGCCAGTAAACATGCACACCTGCTCTCTGTATGAACAGACAAAATGTCTGACACTAGGGAACAGGATCAAGTTCCAAACTTGCCTCCTGGGTAGGAAGGCACTAATGGGCAAAACACCACCTTGTGTTTCTAACATCTTTCTCCTGACTGCCTCTATCTATGGCACTAGAGGTAGTATGCAGGGATCTCTAGTAAAACCTTTTCATTGAACTGCTCTTGGACAACGTGCCTTCGCCTGTAAGGCCCCCCTATGGCCTAATGTAATCCCTGGGCCCATTAGAGTGTCCATGAGCCTATCCCACTTCAAAACTGGCCTGAGGCAGCACCTTAACTCAAGCACAAAATATGACTGCTTCTGAAGGACTGACCACTCATCTCCCTCTGCTTACCAATCCTTCCATCTGGCTGCCTCCTGCACCCCGCTCCCCAGCACAGCTAGTGTCAGCTTCTGGTATGGTTGACTCTTCCCCTCCCTTAAGCCCTACCTTGGCTTCCCCCCCACCTTGCACCCCCCATCCCCTTCCCTTTACCTGCCCCCATTTCCCAACTCCCTTCTTGCACTTTCACAACTTGCCCCTCTCTTGACAAAGCCTCTCAGGAGACTGCTGAACCTTCTCCTTACTGCCTCCATGCCCCCTAGAAGGGATCCTCTCCCTCCTCTATCCTCTTTCCCTAAGCGTCACATACCTCTTAATCTTACTGTATAATGACACTGTACTAAGCCATGGTGTTAGAAATTGACTTTGTATCACTGAAACATAATGTAAGATATCTACCTATCCTGTCCAGGTGATACTTAATCTGTCTATTGTCTATTATCCTGACGTGGAACCTTTGTAAAAGAGCTTGTACTCAAAGATCTTTTCCGAAACTCAAATAAATAAATACAATTCTGTCATGTCACCCAGTGTTGTCTGTGGTGTATATGCAGTGCCCAATTTGCATCATGCCGCAGAATTCTTTGTTTTTGGTGAATTTTCATTCAAATATACTGTTTTTTCTGTAGTGTCAGCTTTCTTTCCTATGTCGTTTATCACAAAGCCCTCCTCTATGCTCAATATGTGATGTCATCGATGACATCACATCATATTTAGCAAATGGCAGAACTACGTTCTGCCAGAGAAATGAATAAATCATGCCACAGAAATCAGAAAATTCTGCCACAGAGCACTTGGGGCCCTGTGTATATGCTGCCATTGGGTGAGGTCTTTTGGCAATATAGTCTGATTCATTGTCATACTGATGACACTTGGCTATATCTGTCGTTTGCCCCTGAAGAGAGAAATGCTGTTAAGTGCTGAAAAAATGCCCAGCTGTCAGCAACTGGATGGCCACCAGTTGGCTAAAGCTGAATCCGGATAAGGCAGAAGTGCCACTTTGGGATTTGGGTTCTCATAGACTGGCAGAGTTGTAAGGAGAGTTGTCAGGCTTACAACTGGATGCTACCTCTCCCATTGCCAGAGATGGTGTAAGAATCTGGACCTCATCAGGTTGGTACTAGAACATCAGGGCCCCAATATTTAAGCAATAAGACACAACAAGGTGTGGGTTATTGGGGGTTTACTCACGCATTGTGTGGTATGTCGAGGGGTGCAGCTGAGTGGACTTAACAAGCAGAAGTGGGTAAACCCCCAATAACCCACACCCTGGAGTGCCTTATTGTGATTATACAATGGACCATGTGTAAAATGTGTTTAATTATGATGTTTGATAAATGCATTTCCTCAGCCTTTGGTAATGCAGGATTTACCAACGGTCATGTGACATGTTTTGACCAATGAGGTTACAGAATTTTCACACACAATTGTATAATCAAGTATGTGCCACAGCACAGTGCAAAGACTTGGACTGGGCTTGCCCTTGTGTCCAGCGGTGAGGATGCTATATTCAGTTGGATAGTACACAGACGGCTGTCTGACTGAATATGGGGTTGTGCTGAAACACTAAGTCAAGTAGCGCTGATTGAATGCAGCTCATAAGGAACTGTTCCTGCAGACCTGATAGCACTGTACAGGCAGCCATGGCATGATAGAAACATAGACAGTGATGGCAGAAAAGAACAGAGGTCCATCCAGTCTGCCCAAGTTCCTTAAAATCCATAGAACCTGCTGTTCCTCCAGGGTACTAACCCTCCCCTCATCTCTTTCTCCTCCATGGTCCTGTCACCCCTGGTAACCACTATGTCTTTCATTATGCCCTTGCTTGAATCCCCCAACTTGTTTTTGCACCCACCACCTCAGCCGACAGACTCCTCATATCCCTCCTGAACCTACCTCCTGTTAATTTCCATTCATGTCCACAAATTGATATTCAGGCTAAATAGCTCCCCACAGTTCATTAAGGAACTTGAAGTCTCTATCATATCTCCCCTCTCCCTTCTGGTTACGGTTTGCTGTCAGTGAAGGGAGATTTCGGGGGGTGTCACTGCCGAGCCCACTGAAGTGCAAAATAGCAGAGGCTCAGCAGTCTGGATCAGTGACCACGCAGTGTGGTTGTGACATCATTCTCTGCTTGCAGGGTGAAAACTTCCTGCATTTCAAAGGACCCGAAGCTGCTCCAATCAGAGAGGGCTTCAGTCCTTTGATTTTCATGAGGCAACGTCTGGCTGCTTTCATTCACAAGAAGGAAAACCCTCCCACTCCCTCCCTCTGTGTGCTGTCCCACCCCAACCCCCTATTCAGTGCCCCCATATAAAGTAAAACAAAACCTGTCCTGCTCCATCCCTCCCCACTTGCTGTGTGGTGTCCCCTGTAAAGAAACAAAACCCTTTATGCTCCCTCCACTATGTGTTTCCCACCCCACCCTCCGTTCCATGTCACTGGCAGCACTAGGGCATTCAGGCAGGGACATGCACCTCCCCCTTTTGGGGATCTGCCAGAATGGGTAGAGAGCCATCTTCATATGGGTGCAGATATCTCTTCGGTCATGTAGTTGCTTTTCCTTATTTAGTTTCTGTCAAGTTGCACCTCTCTCATACACACACGTGTTGCATCGGGGGGGGGAGACATTGCCAATGTTTCCATGATAACCTCATAGTCTTCAGGTGAAGCTACCTCTGGCTGCAAGCTGCAACACTGGACTTAAGATTTGCAAGAAAGTGAGCAGTGCTCACAACAGAGGAGGTGAACTTTACAATTTACAATTGTCTTTAGTTTGAAGCAGATTCCTTAGGAAAGTTAATATTCTTCAGGTGGAGGATACTTCTAACTGAAGAGGTGAAATAAACAACAAAATTATCAGAAAAGGCAGTCTTTCAATCAACAGAGGAGGTGGGGTTTGCTTTACTTGTTACAATTGTTAAGATTTTACTGTTTCTGCCCTTCTGACTTGATTGGAGTTAGTGATTGACTGTTTGCATTGCAATATTTGTAATACTGTGAGTATTCACTGGGCTAAGAATTTGTCATAAGCCCTGAATTGAGAGCAGGTTACAGGCTGTATATTGGACCCAGACAGTCCCTAGGGGGTGAAAACTGTTTTTTCTTTGTTTACCTCAGTGCCTTATAAGGCCAAGCCAGACTGTGTCAGGAAGTGCTTACATCACAGCTACTTAATAGCCAATAGCTCTGGAAGAATCTTACAGACCTTGATAAAAGTACTAATTTTAGCAGGCTCATCAGATAACCTCATAGTCTTCAATGGCTACCTCTGGCTACAAGCTGCAACACTGGACTTAAGATTTGCAAGAAAGTGAGTAGTGCTCACAACAGAGGAGGTGAACTTTACAATTTACAATTGTCTTTAGTTTGAAGCAGATTCCTTAGGAAAGTTAATATTCTTCAGGTGGAGGATACTTCTAACTGAAGGGTGAAATAAACAACTTAGAATTATCAGAAAGGCAGTCTTTCAATCAACAGAGGGAGGTGGAGTTTGCGTTACTTGTTACAATTGTTCGATTTTACTGTTTCTGCCCTTCTGACTTGATTGGAGTTAGTGACTGACTGTTTGCATTGCAATATTTGTAATACTGTGGTATTCACTGGGCTAAGAATTTGTCATAAGCCCTGAATTGAGAGCAGGTTACAGGTTGTGTATTGGACCAAGACAGTCCCTAGGGGTGAAAACTGTTTTTCTTTGTTTACCTCAGTGCCTTATAAGGCCAAGCCAGACTGTGTCAGGAAGTGCTTACATCACAGCTACTTAACAGCCAATAGCTCTGGAAGAATCTTACAGACCTTGATAAAAGTACTAATTTTAGCAGGCTCATCAGATAACCTCATAGTCTTCAGGTGAAGCTACCTCTGGCTGCAAGCTGCAACACTGGACTTAATTTTCCTAGTCAAACTATCTCTTGTTGGGAACTGCAATACTGAACATAGGATTTGCAAAAAGCGAGTTGTGCTCACAACAGAGGGAGGGAACCTTTCAATTGTCTTTGCTTTGTAGCAGATATACTGCAGGTGGAGGCTGCTTCTAACTGAAAGGTGAAATAAGGAATTTACAATTATCAGGAAAAGACAGTCTTGTTACAATCTTAAGATTTTCAGTGCAGGAAGAGTTCAAAGCACAGCTCACTTATTTTGGGGCTGACTGCTTTCAGGCACATACCACCAGGCTGTTTTGGGGCTGGGGAGGTTTACCTGTGTCTGACTTGAATGTCTGGATTTTTCTCTGTTTGATTAGCAGGGGATTTTCTCTGTCAAATTGTTGTATATAGTATCTTGCAGACAGGATGGCACTCATCGGAGCGGTGGGTCAGAGCTCTTAGCTGATTGTTTTGTGAGGGCACAGTTTAGGCCCAACCCCTCACTCCCCTGGAAATAGTTCCTTTATACCTGGGGTTCTGACATCATTTCCTCAAGAGTGCAAGGTGCATATCAATGTCATATCCTCTCTAGCACACAGCACTGAAAATATACGCATACACATTGTATAATATATATATATTTCTGTATAACAAACCAATCACACACACACACACAAAAAAAGTACATAGTCATGTGGGGAGTAGTGCAATGTAATGGCTGTGGGGCAGCAGTCTTCCGGGAGTCTTTCTGGAGGCTGAGATGCTGCCCTATTTGCAGACAACTCTCTGCCCTGAGGAGGAAGTTGCCCATCTTCAGGCCACACTGGACAATGTCAGGGACCTTCCCCAGGCCAGACTGGATGGTAGGAAGGGAACACCCCCCCCATCCAGGGAGCACCAGAGCCACCACCACTACCACAGAGGTTGCAAAGAAAGCACAGCAGTTGGACCACTGTGGACTCAGGGAGGGTGAGGAGGGTGGAACAGAGGCACACCCAGTCAGTTGTTCCTCCCACAATCCATACACCATTCTGGGCACAGCTCCCCTATGGATGCACCCATGGAGGAGATTAAGGAGGCTGCGGACACCTGTCACAAGGGAGGCCCACAGGAAGAAGGCAGAGGATGCCACAAGGAAAGGAAGCAGCTCCTGGTGGGGGACTCAGTTATTAGGGGGATAGAACTGGGGGGAGCAGGGAAAACTGAAGTAAAGTGCCTGCCTGATGCCATGGCTTGTAGGGACAGGAAGCGCATCCTCAGGATCACGAGAACAGTTGCACGGGAGTCTGAGCTGGATGTCATTGTCCACCTAGGGACAAATGACTTGGCTCAACATGAGCTTAGAGCAGTGCAGAAGGACTTTGTAGAACTGGGGAGAGGCCTAAGACAAGTAGCACACACAGTATCCTTCTCAGAGGTGCTACCTGTAAATGGCATGAGCGAGGCAAGGGTACTTTGTACCATGCAGTTTAATGAGTGGTTGAAAAAATGGTGTGGAGCACAGGGGTTTGGCTTCATTGGGGACTGGGGTTCCACCTGGAGGACACCAGCCTATACTGGCAGGATGGTCTGCATCTGTCCAGGAAGGGAACAAGTCTTTTGAGCAATTGGTTTAAATGCTTCATTGGCAAGCTTTTAAACTAGTCAAGGGGGGAGGCACTGATAAGCAGCAGAAAATCCCAGCCTCTCCCTACAAAACAGGGTACTAAATGGGAAAAAGACCGAGGTAGAAAGGTCAGTGGGGGATGCTGCAACAGAAAGTAAAGCCATCAAAAAATGGAGAGCAATGAGTACCAATGCCCGTAGTCTGAGTAACAAGCTTCCTGAATTAGTGGCCTTGATGGAGGAGGAACATCTGGATATCATGGCAGTCACAGAAACATGGTACACACAAAACCATGACTGGGATGTAAACATACCAAGATACACTATCTACAGGAGGGACGGGGAGGGTAAAAGAGGAGGAGGAGTAGCTCTTTACATAAGGGAAGGAATCAAAGCAACAGAACAAAAGGGTAAACAGGGAGGAGAAGAAGCACTGTGGGTAAATGTGGAGACCGGCAATGGCACCACAATCCGCACAGGGGTTGTATACAGACCCCCTTCTCAGGGGAAGGAAATGGACAAGGAAATGATAGAAAATATACTTAGTATGGCAGAAAAAGGGGAGATATTGCTGATGGGTGATCTGAATATGCCAGATGTTAACTGGAGTGCAGTTGCAGCAGCCACTTCTAAGAGTGGGGTTATTCTAGATGCCCTACAGGTGGCATGCCTTAGACAACTAGTATTGGAGCCCACTCGAGAGGGAACAATCTTAGACCTGGTTCTCTCAAATGGATGTAACCCCTAGATGGCGCTATCCCAGGGGCTACTACCCCTGCCTGATTTGCCACTAACAGGTTGAGGGGCCTGGATCCAATGGCGGGTGCCTCCACCCAGAGGTCAGGGTTTGCAATAGTTAAACTAACTTGGTCACAGCCCTCTGGGACACTGCAACCCTTTCTTCCCACTGGTGGCCCACAATATATCAGAATTACCTTCACAGTATACACTTACCCCAGGTCTGGTTCCGCACTGGGACCTCCTGCGAAATGAGATACAGTGCAACAATCACAGTACAGTACTTTAACATAGACAAATACCTCAGGCAGTATAACTTTGCTGAAACAAGCAGCTCTGATTTATTTAGGGGATATAACAAGGACAGGAAATCAGGTTAATTAGCTTATCACTCTAATAATCTACCTATGGCTCTGTGCACAGGCCTATCCCTATCAGTTACTGTCCCTGGGTACCCAAGCCTAGTGGCTAGTCCAAACGTGGCAGCTGGTAGGGCCCTTTCACACAGAGAAAGGAGAATTAAACAGTCAGCAGTACAGTAATTCCATTTGGATTTAATGTGGCAATTCAACAGGAGCGACCTGAATTAGTACTCACGACCTCCAAATAAGATAGGGTCCTTCAATGTCAGCAGGAGCTCACTGAGGTACACAAACCTCTTCACACATCCACATAAAAAGCACTATACCAGGCAGGCTGCATCTGTATCCCGATCGCAATTACTGCACAATACCCGGGAGAACACACAGCAGATTCAGTTCCTGACAGACAGAGTGCAATTTTCAGCAATTCCTCCAGTCTTCTACAGGGTGAGCCTGGTTTCTACTCTTCAGAATCCTTTGATTCTTTTCACAGGACGGATTCAGTCCTAACAAGCTGCAGACGGAACTCTGGGCCTTACACACGTTTTTTGACTAAAACTGCACACTGAAAAAGCACAGGGCTCCTTCCTTCTTCACTGCCAAAGCTCAACTCAAACTCCAACCCAAAACCGGACACTTCCTTTGAGTTCCTCCCAGTTCTTGACTGGATTGGCTGTCACTCACAATAGACTGCTGCTGTTGGTCCAAAAGGCACTGAAGTCTAAACTACATCTCCCAGAGTCACTGCCTATACAATCCTCTTGTGGCTGGCTCAGATTATGAGTCAAAGTTCTGATTAGTCAAGGCACCATTTAGAGCTAGCTTACCCCACTGATTGGTCCAGTTCAGCAGTTCAAAACTAGAATGGGGAACTAGCAGACACAGTTCTGACTGCAAAAAGCAGGTTAGACAAACTGTAATTTCATTATTACTCTAAAAATTTCTGGCAAACAGTTACATCTTTCAGATAGGTTCCTTTGCACTCCTAGTGACTGCAAAATGAAGTGAATTGGCAGCAGCTCGAGTGGTACTCAGAGAAGCACACAGTCCCCCCCATACAAACTAATTATGTCTGCAAGCAGACAGCTCTTAAAGAGACAGTACCAGAGGCTCTAAAACACTCACTGATAAATGGCTTAAATGCCAAACACCATTCAGGCTTGGAGCATTCAAGCAAGCTCCTGAAGTCTTTTGGAACCCCATTTGCAGGGGTTACATGGAATGAAGAGAGGATCACAGATGTAAAGTGGGTAGCCATCTGGGAACTAGCGACCATCGAACAGTATGGTTCACAATAAGCACAGCAATAGAGTCAAGCCATACAAAGACAAAGGTACTGGATTTTAGGAGGGCTGACTTTGTCAAAATGGGTGAGTGCCTAAGGAATGCACTAGCAAATGGGCAGGAAGGAGGGGTGGAAGAACAATGGGGAATAATAAAAACTGCCATCACAGAGGTAACAAGCCTTTGTGTAAAGCAAATAAACAAAACGAAACGAGATAAGAAACCACTATGGTTCTCAAAGGAAGTGGCAGTGAAGGTTCAAGAGAAAAAGAAAGCATTCAGGAAGTACAAGGAATCACAGAAGGAACAGGACAGAGAACTGTATCAGTTAAAGCAAAAGGAAGCTGGGAAGGCAGTCAGAGCAGCAAAGGCCCAAACCGAGAAAAGATAGTCAACTCAGTTAAGAAGAGGGATAAAACCTTTTATAGGTACATCCGGGAGAGAAGTAAGACCAAGGAGGGATAGTGAGGCTTAGTAAAGGGAGGGAGGGTGGGTAGAGGGTGACTGTGAAAAGGCAGAGATACTAAACAAATATTTTTGCTCAGTATTTACAAAGGAAGAGGGAGAAGTACCTAAAACAAACAGTAGAAATACTCTGGATACAGAAGTTGATACCAGCCCATTTACAGAAGAAAGGGTTCTGAAAGAACTCTTAAAACTGAAGGTGGACAAAGCAGTGGGGCTTGATGGGATTCATCTCAGAATTCTAAAAGAACTAAGGGTAGAACTAGTGACACCACTGACTACCCTCTTTAACAAATCATGGGAGTATGGGGTGGTACCCGAGGACTGGAGGAGGGCAGATGTGATTCCCCTTCACAAAAGTGGGAGCAAGGCAGAAGCAGGAAACTACAGACCTGTTAGTTTAACCTCAGTGGTAGGGAAAATGATGGAATCACTTCTGAAGGAAAGAATTGTTGAGTATCTAGAGGCCAGAGGGGCACAGGACCCAAGGCAGCATGGATTCACAGCGGGAAGGTCATGACAGACAAATCTGATAGATTTCTTTGACTGGGTGACCAAAGTAGTTGATCAGGGAGGGGCTGTGGACATGGCCTACCTAGACTTTAGCAAGGCATTTGACACAGTCCCACACAAAAGATTAATATACAAGTTAGCCAGCCTGGGAGTGGGTCCCAAGATGACAGCCTGGGTAAAGAATTGGCTGGAGAATAGGACACAGAGAGTAATAGTAAATGGAGTGCACTCTGAAAAAAGGAGGGTTAGTAGTGGGGTACCGCAAGGTTCAGTATTAGGACGGTCCTCTTCAATGTCTTTATAGCTGACATTGCAGAGGGACTGAAGAAAAGTATGTCTCTTTGCAGATGACACAAAGATCTGCAACAGAGTTGATGCACAAGGTGGGTGGAAAGGATGAGAAGGGACTTGCAAGGTTAGAGGAATGGTCAAATGTATGGCAGCTTAGATTCAATGCTAAGAAGTGCAAGGTAATGCACCTGGGAAACAAAAACCCAGGGGAAGAGTACACAATGGGGGGTGAGATACTAACAACAACAAAAATGGAAAGGGACCTGGGGGTAGTCATATCAGATGACCTAAAGGTGGGAAAGCAATGTGAGAGGGCAGCAAGGAGGGCTGGGGGATACTGGGATGCATAGGAAGAGGCATCACCAGTAGAAAACAGAAGTTATTATTCCTCTGTACAGACAGCTAGTGAGACCCCATCTGGAGTACTGTGTGCAGTTCTGGAGACCCAATCTCCAAAAGACATAGACAGAATGGAAGCTGTCCAGAGGAGGGCAACTAAAATGGTGCAGGGTCTGCACCGAAGACATATGAAGAGACTTAAGGAGCTTAATATGTATAGCCTTGAGGAAAGGAGGAGAGGGGAGACATGATAGAAACTTTCAAGTACCTCAAGGGAATCAACAAAGTCCAAGAGGGTAGCATCTTTCAAAAAAGGGTGTGCAAGAACAAGGGCACAATTTGAAGATAGAAGAGCGGCTCAGGAGGTAATTTAGGAAGTATTTTTTCACAGAGGGTTGTGGATGTATGGAACGGCCTTCCAGAGGAGGTTGTGGAGTCAACAACTGGTGGAATTCAAGCATGCATGGGACAGTCATAAGGCAATTCTAGGGGTTGGGGGTAGGAAGAAGTAGGCTGCTGGTTAACTAGGACCTGCACCTTATCCATCAGGCAGGGAAATGGGCAGACTGGGTGGGCCAAGCGGTCCTTATCTGCCGTCAAATTCTATGTTTCTATGTTATGCCAATGCCATCCCTGGCTTGCTCTGTTTTGGGGGCTGAAGTTGGGCAGAGCCCTGCAGTCCTTTTACGATCACTGAGTAAAAGGACTCTGCATTCCTTCCCACTGAACAACACTTTAAGACAATGAAAATTTAGTTACATCACAGTCCCCTACGCTGTCTGTGAAGCCCTCCGCTGTGTCAATGTAGTCTTATCATAGGCACTATTCTTCTGCCATCAGTAGCTGCCAGCAAAAACAGAACTGCCTGTGCTAACAATAAACTAGTAACTCTGCAAACTGAATAGCAAGTTTGACTAGAGACACCATCCACTGACGTGTCATTTCTCGATTGCTACAGGCTGCTGTTCCCACAGCCTCACTTAAGTGTTAATAGTTTTTTTTTTTAGTTCAGCCTTGTCAGTATTAAGTGCTTTAATATGTGAATAAGTAGCATTTTATTTGGGGGGGAAGTGTCAGGATTGTTTGACAGAATGCATTGGTTGGACAGCATGAATTTTCTCTGCAGACAGTTGGCATGGTCTCAGCTCAGCACATTTAGCTACTGTATTTCAACAAGTTCAGTTATGCGGCTTGGTATTGTTTTAAGATCAACATTATTAGCATTAAGTCTGTCATTTGTGAATGTATAGTGTGCTTCTTTGAAATGTCTGAATTGTTTGATGCTGTACAATGCATTCCTTTAAAAGCACGGATTTACTTTCACCGCTGGTGAGCAACGTGGTCTCAGCTGTGGTTTGATAAAACTGTATTCATGGGCAGTGTCTTTACTATACAACAGTGTGTTGCTCCTAAATTATTTTTGTTATAGAGTTTCCTGCTGACATTAGTACTCTTTAACTAATGTTTAAGCAAGATTGTAATGATTTGATTAACAATTTAATATTTCTTTTATTTTGTGTAAGTATGGAATTCTAACAATTATTTGATAATTCTGCATCTACACGCTTGCTCGGTGGCTGCCTGCTACTATATATATTGTTGTTATAATAACAATGTGAACATGCTTGATTGCAGATTCTGTTTCCTATCTGCTGCTAAATGCCAGTGAGTAAAATCCTTTCAAAAGTGGATATATCTATGCTTATCGGGAGAGTTTGTCAATTAATGTATCACACTGTGTGAAAGATAGAATATCTTCTCAGGTATCACAAAACCTCGTAGCTTCACTGTGACAGAGAGCATGTATTCTGACTCCCTCAGTTTCTGTTATGAGCATTCAATGTGTGTTTCATTAATTTTAATCCCTTACAAATTTGTTAGAGGAAATATGCGACCACAGAACTTGTTTCAGCTGTGCGCTACATCTGCTGATTTTCATTAGGGTGTCTCACTCGCTGTGCAGTAGCAAGTAGCTTGTCTCTACCTCTGTTCACACTGCAAAAGAAAGGCATAATAAACTACATAAACAATGGGAGGGCTTTAAGCCCAAGGTTCGATGGGCGGAGCAACTACGTCACTCTCCCATTGGGCTTAATATGCCTCTCATCCTGGGCCTTTCCAGGATTCATTTTTTTCATTGTGGCCACAGGTGCCGCTCTTCCTCGCTCAGCCGTTTCTGACTTGTATCTCTGCGTTCCTGCAGTTGCCTTCTGCCGCCGGATTTCTCCGTTCCTCGCGCGTTTTCCAGGCTTCTTGCCCCTCATCCCTCCCTTCTACCCTGCATTTTTGCTGTTCTCCGGCGGGACTGGGGCTTCCCCGATGCCCGCTGGGTTCCCTCTCTCTTTCCAGCTGCATTCCTCTCCTGTTAGCAGCTTTGTGGCTTTTCCCGCAACCCCTCCTTTCTTCTGTTCTTACTGCTTGTTTTAGACCCTACCTTCACTTCTCTTGCGGCCTTGTTCTGGGCATCCTCATCCCTCCTTGTTTCCTCTTCTCGTTGTTCCTCCTGTACCTCCTTCCTCCTCATCCTTGCATTGCCGTTCCTGCCTCAGCCACTGCTTCCTTCTTCTTGCCCGCTCTAGAGTGCGACATCACCGCCAGCTCGCCTCCACTTCTCTGTTCTTCCTTTCCCTCTCAGCCTGCTCCCCTGGCCCACCTCATTTTCGGCCAAGCTCTGTTGCCCGGCATTTCTCCAGCCTGCCATGTCTCCTTGGCTTACTCCCTCAGGACATCTGCAGCATTTGGCGTGTCTCCTGCGCTTTCAGCATGCCTCGAGGCGCTTGTTATCTACCTTCATATTCTGCGCTCCTACTGTGCTTGGGGAACTCGATTATTTATATACATGTCTGGTTTATCTCCTGCAAGGAATGCTGACATTCTGGGAACTGTCTTTTGCACCTGCTTGCTTAGCTTCTTTTTACTGCAGTGTTGCCTCAAGTCATACCAGCGGTCCAGTTTCTGAATGGACATTTCAAAGTCTCGTCCTACTGGTTCTGTTCTCCTTGTCTCACTTGCCAGATGATTGCAGCTTGCTTTCAGCTGCACTGTGTGGCCATGGGGTAGCTCACCTTCATGACAGGCAATACCTGCAAAAAAAAAAAGACTACGGCCCCTTGCATTCCTTTTGGTCATGCTCCTCCTGCCTCCTGCGGCTGCATATCATGACTCATACGGGCCTACTACGTCATATCGACTTCTCCAGCATAGCCCTCTCCAGTCCACAATACCCCGATACTGGGCGAATTCACCTGTCTAGAATGCATTTAAGTTCTCAGTAGTTGCTATACTCATTCTACAGTGTTGATTTTCAGTTCTGGGCTCATATGCCGCCATTGTGTTTGCTTTCTACTGTATTATTACTCAGTTCTGAGCTTTTCTACTCTGACTGTGTGTGCTTTCAGTAGTGTTACTAATTTCTTCCAATCTACGTCCTGTAACAGTTTGTGTTATGCACTGGGTTCATCGTTCTTGCTGCATACCACTTGAATGAGCTGGGATACGCCCCCACCTGTTTACCTACCTCATCAAACCGCGGCCATCCCTCATCGACCTGTGGCCATCCAGTTCAGTTATTCTGTAAGCAATGCATACTTTCTTCTGTGAGTCTGCCTCTCATTCACCTGCTTCTGTCTCTGCTACCTTGTATCAACTCGATATCCCTGTACCAGCTGGGTCCAATGCTACGCCATTGCCCTCTCTACCGTCATTCATCCTTTCATGCCTCACTTTCCTGTACCAGCCTCCATGGCTTCAATCCATCATTGTACCTTCCTGTTTTTTACCTTTCTCGTCCTAGCGCCTTTTCTCATCCAACTGATTCCGTCTGACCAGCAGTGGATATTTCTTTTGGCCATACTGATCACGACTCGTGCCACCCCAGCAATCCGTGATCCTCCTCCCACATGTATCAGGTTCCTAACTCCGGTCCTCATTAACCCTTTCTTATCTCATCGAGCCTCCATTCATGGCGGCATTCCATCATCAGCTGTCAAGGATTTACTCCAGTCATGGTTTCACTCTTCATCGTCCAATTTGCTTGCATTCCACGATACCTTGCCTCGACTTGCTCATCTCTTTTAAGTGCTCCGTCAGTATGCCTTGACTGCCTCCCTGTGGCCTGCTATGTCAGTAGTCTCGTTTCAGCTCTGTCTCCATTCATGGCCCTGCCTTCTTGTCCGTCACTCTTTGCTACGAGCTGGCACCTCATCCAGTCGCTGCTTGGCTGCTTGTTCCCCGCCATCATTGACGTTCATGTTCAAGTTCATTCGTGTCTCCTCTTCCTCAGTCTTCTTGCATTTCACTGCTGCACTCCTGTGATCATCATCATCATCATCTTCAGTCTGCATTCGGTTCTCATGCCCTCTGGTTCCAGACAGGCCTTCTTGGTCTCTGAGTCTGCCTCCTTTTACGGAGCCTCATCACTCGCTTCCTCGACCATTCCTATCATTGAATTATCTCGTACCAGCCATCATGGCTTCACTCCATTATCATCGACCCATGGATATCCTCCCACATGTATTGAGTTCATTACTCCTGTCGTCATTCACCCATCCTTGCCTCAAAGTTTATCTATTTACATCAGCTACTCAAGCATTCCTATAACTGAATTCTGTGCTACCTCATTGACTACAACATCAGGATCTCATCGTTCAAATCGCATAATCATGCCTTATTGGCCTCAGTGTCTACTACTGGCCCGCTCAATCAAGCATACTCTCCATCGGATCTTATGTTACCTCATCAACCTGCAACCCTCCCTGCGGTGATCACCATCAGTATTCATTGTTGCGCATGTTCCTTCTTTGATCTTTGCACAGCTTCATGTTCCTTTTTCGATCTGTGCTTTCTCTTGGCGAATTTCCCTATTTCATCATCATCCTCCCTACTGTATCCCTCTTGTTACTGTACTCTTCTGTTCAATTACGTTAATGAACTGTTCTTTTTACCGACATACGTCCTCAGATCAAATGTCCCCAGCCTGCAGGGAAGGCGACCTAGGCCTTTGATCCCCAGAGGTTTCCTCCTCAAAGGAAGTTTTTCCTCTCCTCCATGCCAGTGGTCATAATAGTGGTTAGAGTTAGTGCTTTTTTTGATTAGTTAGTTAGGTTGCGCTGTTGGATGGAGGTGGATGGTGGACCCGGCTTTCCCCTCTCTCCTTAGGAAGTCGACCCTTAGCTTCTCAGAATTCATTCATCATCCTCTCCTCTTCAAAGCTTGACACCTTTGGGTATTCTTTTTGGGCTTCTTCCTAACCTACGTTTAGCTGATGCAGTCATTCCCACAGTATCTGTAGCTGGGAGCTTCCTCTAGGGTTCCTTGCATCATACCCTACAAGGTGGTATATCCCATGGATAGAGAGGTGGAAAGCCACAAAGCAAATCAAGTTACACAAGCATCATCTCATCTCATCCAGTTGCATAAGCACTTAAATGGGAGGCCTTAAGCCCAAGGGTTAAATTAGATTAGACAACTGCATCACTCCCCCCCATTGAGCAAAATACCTCTCATCCTGGGCCCCTTCAGATTCAATTTTTGTTGCCCACCATCCACCCCTCATCCTCCAGTGGCTCGTCTCTCTTCCCCGTGGGCTTCCTCCTAACCTACCTTTAACCAACACAGTCATTCCCATGGCATCTGTAGAGCAGAACCCTTCTCTAGGGTTCCTTGTGTCGTACCCCAACAGGGTGGTATATCCCATGGATAGTGAGGCGGAAAGCCACAAAGCAAATCAAGTTACACAAGCATCATCTCATCTCATCCAGTTGCATAAGCACATTGAATGTATGGTTAAAAAACAAATTGCACACAATCTGTAATAACTTTATTTGGACACTTGGAAGGCGTTTTACAGGTATTAGAGTGTCGACCCTTGCAACTTTCGGGCATCAGAATGGCTCACCTTTGGCTTGCAGTTCTTTTGCCCTAAGAAAATGCAAAGTGGCACTCTTTTATCGATAAGTGGCCATCCTAGTAACATAGAAAAATAGAACATAGAAACATAGGCTTGGACAGCAGATAAGGACCACTTGGCCCACCTAATCTGCCCATTTCCCTACCCATTGGATAAGCTGCAGATCCCAGTTAACCAGCAGTCTACTTCCTCCTACCTCCCCACTATAATTGCCTTATGTCTGTCCCATGCATTCTTGAATTAGTCCACTGTTTATGACCCCACAACCTCCTCAGAAGGCTGTTCCATGCATCCACCACCCTCTCCATGAAAAAGTACTTCCTCACATTGCCCCTGAGCCATCCCATTATCTTCAAATTGTGCTCCCTTTTCTTGCACATCTCTTTTTCTGAAAAATGCTACCTCTTGGACTTTGTTGATTCCCTTCGGTGCTTGGCAGTTTCTGTCATGTCCCTCCTCCCTCCTTCCTCTAAGGTATCCATATTAAGCTCCTTTAGTCTCTCTTCATATGGCTTCTGTGCAGACCCTGCACCATTTTGTTGCCCTTCTCTGGACTGCCTCCATCCTGTCTATGTCCTTGTGGAGATGGGGTCTCCAGAACTCCTAGTGTCCCTTTAAAGTTATAACCTAGACTTTTAGTGATGTCACAGCAACAGCAGCAGCCTAAGGATTGAGCTCTCTACCCTAGAAAACTTAAAAATCTGCCAAAAATCGACAGAACTTCAAAATACTGTATACCTCAAAAATGCCGCCTAGAGGGTCTAAGAATGAGAGGGGGGACATTTCGGCAGAGAGCAGTAAGTAAAAAGCCCGACGGCAGTAGAATTAAAGACAAGCCGCAGGCCCACAGCTGGAGTGGATCTCTTTGCATCCCACATGGCTCGACTGTGACACGGGAGGGCTTAGGACGGAGACTCTGTCCCCATCATGCTTCAAGACTCTTTTGAGGAAATTCAAGATTCCAGGACAGAAAACAAGAGGGAGTTCCACAATCTAGCACAAAAACTAAACAAAATGGAATAGCAGATTGAGAATGTGGAACAGAAAGAGCCCAAACCCGAAAGCACAGGTGAACTCTTGGATCAGGCGATGGGCTCACTGTACCAGCACACTTTGGCACTGCAGGCGAAATGCACAGATTTAGAGAGCAGATCCAGGAGGGATAACCTTCACCTCTATGGTCTGGTGGAGACGAGATGCAGCCTATGGCTTCCTTTATAGAGGACCTCCTGAGAGACATCCTTGCACTTCCAGATGGCTGCCAGATCTGCGTGGAGTGGGCCCACGATCTCTAACATGCCTGACCCATGGACCCAGCATGCAGACCCCACTCCATCATTATTAAATTTGCCAGTTACAGGGTCAAGGAGGATATTCTGAAGAGGGCCTGGCAGAAAAAAAGAGTTAAAATACCTTGATTCAAGGTTATCGAAGGATCAGGACTATCCCCCTCGAGGTCCAACAGGTAAGACAACTTGGGTTTCCTTTCTTTAAAATCTTTCAGGAACATCAGATTCACTTCCAGACACCCTATCCTGCAAAGCATTGGATTCTGTGGGAAGAGGGAATGAAAGTCTACAGCTCCCCAGAAGAAGTGGTGAAAATCCTTGGAAAAAAGGTATCGCATCTCCACAGCTAGAGGCAGAACGCTCAAAGCAGAAGCAGTCAGGAAACACGGACTGGCATCTTATGGCCAGTCGAAAGAAAACAAGTTCAGCGCTGGAGATGGCTCGTGTGGTTCTTGAGCAAGTAGCAGTCCTGCAGCACAAGAAAGAGCGAGGCCCTCAGGAGGAACCCCCAAAGACACTGGGCTGAGAACTTTTCTTAAAGGTATCCGTGGCTTTTTTCCTTTCTTGCCCTCCTGTTATGGAGAACTGCCTAGCCCCTGCCCTCCTGTCACACAGTAGCGACTGAGGTCGTTACATCTGGGCCTCGCAACAGCTCTCCCTTTTGTGTGGGTTTTGGTTAGTCTTCCACAATCGTAGTTGTATATCGGAGGTCCCACAAGGGGCATGACTTCAGCTGGAACTGGCAGCATAACGTCAGACCTACAACACCTGGGTTACTTGGGACCCTCCCTCTATCTTTTCCCACGATCTGAGCCTTGACTCTTCTCCCCACCCCGGAATACATCACAGGACTTCCAGCCATCCAGATGGGCTCGAACTGCGTGTCCTGAGTTAATAAAATAACTCCCTTTGATACATAACTCAGTGATGTGAGAGGGGACAGAACCCCTGATGGGGATTTGATCTTGATTTGGGGGGGAGAATGAGAGCGCAGTGGAGAGATTGGAGTCTGGGGCTGCAGCTGGGATGAATGTGATACAAATAGATTTTTCTTGGGGGAATGATTGAATATGGTTGCTTTATCCCGGATCAGGTTGCCGTGGCGTAAGATACCGATTTTAATAGGAGGTCAAGCACAACATATATGGCCTCGGGGGGCCCATAAATAGCATTCAATACCTCCTCTTCTCTCCCCTCAACCAGAAGGTTGAGGGTGGAGACAGAAACCTGATATTTCAGGTTGCCTACCTCGGAAGCATGTATTGCAAGATCTGTATATAGTTATAGTTATTGCCTTGTTGGCAAAATGTTTTATGTGCTTTGAAGGTAATCAGCTGAAGAATGAGTTGTATGTCTCGGGGCTCCCTGTTGGGGATTGAGACTTATGGCCATGTTGATCCGGGGAAGAGAAGCGGAATGACTCCTGGGACAATAAAGATGGCTAGACCCACAAAGTTCTGCTCATATAATGTCCACGGACTAACAAGCCCAGTTAAACATAGTAAAATTTAGAGTTACATGAGGAAAATGGCCGTGGACTTTATATTTCTTCAGGAGACTCATTTGTCCCCTCAGGAGAACTCTAAAATGGGTACCATGGGTTTTGGCAGCATTGCTACAGTCTCCTATAAAAAGGGGCATAGAAGAGGGGTCACAGTTTTAGTCACCAGACATGTCCCTTTTGAAAAGACAGATGTGTTGGCAGATCGGGAGGGAAGGTATATTCTGATGAAGAGGACACTTCAGGGCAGACCACTGGCGTCGCTCTACTTTCCCCCGGGGTGGAATCGGCCTTATACCTGAAATTTCTAACAACCCTATAGGAGTTGGCACAAGGGGGGGTGATATGGGGAGGTGATTTAAATTTGGCCCTGAACCCTGCATTGGACTCCACTGCACAGACCCCTCACAGGGAACACAGTACGACCAAAAGAGTTAAGAGAATGCTGGGAGAACTAGCATATGTAGATATCTGGTGCCACCTAGAAGGTAAGAAGAAGGATTATACATTTTACTCAGCAGTACACTGCATGTAAACGAGATTGGACTACTTTTTGGTCCCCAAGGAAATGGTGGGTCTGGTGCAAGAGGTGTCTATTGGGGACTTTGTTTTATCTGATCATGCCCCTATTTTCTGACCATGCAGTTCAGTGTGGTCGGGAAAAATACCTTTTGGAGGCTAAACCTTTCTTTGCTTCGAGGCAAGAAAGTGATAGACTCTGTAAAGCAAACTGTTGAATATACTGTGAAAGATAATGGTCTTCCTGAGATATCCCCGGCCATCTTGTGGGACACCACTAAGGCAGTCATTAGAGGGAGGTTCATAGAGTGGTGTCTCTGGAGGAACAGAGAGAGGGAGGCAAAGAAGCTAGAACTAATAACCCAAATACAGCTATAGGAAGCAGAGCAGAAGCTCAAGATAAATAGGGCCAGAGCTAGGACTTTAAAACAGCTGAAAGCCAAACTCTCCACCTTGCTAGATTATGCAGTAGAACAAAAACTCATGTTTTTAAAACAAAAGAATTATGAAGTCGGCCCAAGAGCCCAAAGACTCTTAGCTGGTAGGTTGAGGGTACAGAGAAGTAGGGCCACTATTCACGCTATACATCATCCCACCTCACATAAGATAGAGAAAGGGGTGGGGGGATTGCAGAGGCCTATCGTGCATACTATACCACCCTATACAAACAGAGACCACAACCCTCCAGAGATCACATTAGGGGCTTCCTTATGGGCTTACACGTTCCCTCATTAACGCAGGAGCAAGCTGACCATCTCAGTCGACCCATAGGGAAGGGGGAAACTGACACCATAATCAGGGGATTAAATTCTCAAATGTCCCGGTACAGTCGGACTACCGGGGAATTTTATAAGAGTTCCGTGGAGAACTTCTCCCCTTACTAGGTAGAGTATTTCGAAGTCTACAGGGAGAGGAAGGACAGATACCCCTCGTGGTCACAGGCCATTATATCGGTAATCCAAAGCCGGGAAGGACCCACTGCTCTGCTCTTCATACCATCCCATTTCAGTATTAACATACTAACATACTATTTGCCAGCAGATTAGGCCTTATGGTCTATCAAGTCTGCTCGAACCTAGATCCTTAGTTGGGTGCCGAGACCCTCCCATCCCTTGTGCTCCAGAAACCCCTATCATCCATCCCCACCCCCCAGGACAGGCCATCATCTGATACATCCACTTTCTGTGTCTGTCCCACCCTCTCTTAAAGCCCTCCACTGTGGATCTCTGAACCAGCTCACCAGGCAGAGCATTCCAGGGTCCACCACCCTCTCAGTGAAAAACCTCCTCCTCTTTTCCCCCCTCACCCTTCCACCTTCCAACTTCAAACCATGCCCTCTGGTGATGCCTCCCTGCTTTAGTCTAAAGATCCCCTCCATGTTTACCCTATTTATTCCCTTGAGGTACTTGAAGACCTCAATCATGTCCCCATGTCTCCTCTCCTCCAATGAAAACAGGCAGAGCTCCTCAAGTCTGTCCTCGTAAGTCAAATCCCCTAGCCCTCGTATCATCTTTGTTGCCCTCCTCTGTACCCTCTCCAGGAGCTGTATGTCCCTCTTCAAGTGTGGTCTCCAGTACTGTACACAGTACTCAAGGTGTGGTCTAACCAGTCCATTGTACAGCGGCAGAATCACTTCCTTGCTCCTAGAGGTGATCCCCCTTGCGATGCATCCCAACATCCTGTTTGCCTTGCTAGCTGCTCTCCTGCACTGCTCAGAGTTATTCATACATGTATCCACCATGACCCTAGGTCTTTTCCCCTGTTGAGGCTTCCAGCACCTCCCTCCCGGTGTACCTGTGTTTAGGGTTTCCCCGACCAAGATGCAACACCTTGCACTTGGTGATATTAATTTAATTTCCATGTGTGAGCCCAGCTTACCATGGTGTCCAGATCCTTGCAGGGCCAACCTCCCTCTTCTCCTCAACTACTGCTCCCATCTTGGAGTCATCAGCGAAGAGACTCATTTCACACCCTATACCATCCCTGATGTCCGATATGTATGCATTAAACAGGATTGGACCCAAGACCGAGCCTGTGGTACCCCACTACCAACCTCTGTAGGGTTAGAGAGCTCCCCACAGACCACTACTCTCTGAGTGCGTCCAGCTATCCAGTTTTCAATCCATCTGACCATCAAAGGGCCTACTCCTAACCCCATCAGTTTCTCCACCAGACCATTGTGGGGACAGAGTCAACGCCTTGCTGAAGTCCAGAATAATACATCCACAGGCTTACCCTGTCCAGTTCTGATGTTACCCATTCATAGAACTCCACAAGGTTGGTTTGACATGATCTACCTGGCACAAACCCATGCTGCCGACTATCCAGACCTCCCACCTCCCCAAGTAAACCCCCAATCGTTCCTTTAGTATCGTTCCATTAATTTTCCCACCACCGAGGTTAAACTGATGGTCTATAGTTTCCTGTGGTACTTCCTTCAACCCCCCTTTGAATTGGTACCACATGTGCCTCTCGCCAATCCCTAGGTACTCTCCTGTCTGAAGTGACCTGTTGAAAAGCTCCACCAGGGGTGCAGCCAGTATGTCCGCCAATTCCCATAGTACTCTCGGATGAATGCCATCTGGCCCAGGAGATTTGTCTTCTTTAGCCTTGAGGGCAAACCACACTTTTGGTGGGATGGCATCATCCGTCCCTCCACCTTACTGGTCTTTTATCCTTATCCAGATGTGACACCCTGGGATACCTTTCCCTCCCTTTGCTCCATTTCTGTTGCTCCCTGATCCCACTCCCTGCCTTCTATCCCTTTGTGCCTTGCTTTGTAGATATCCCATCCCTCCTAGTGAACACAGAGGCAAAGTACTCGTTAAATACCTCTGCCTGGTCCCTCGCCTCTTCCACCACCCTCCTTCTGATCTCAATCTGCTGAGATGGCCCTTAGTTTTTCTCCAGCTCCCCAATGTACGGAAGAACCCTTTTCCCTCCATGTATCCCCTGTGCCAGCCGTTGCTCTTTACTGGACTTTGCTCCCCTCACCATACGGGTGACTTTTCTAGATGCAAGCTGGTACATTTCCTTATCCCTATCCCCTCTTGTTGTTTTATATTTTTTTGTAAGCCGCTTCTTTTCTCTGACTGCTACCTGGACCTCACTGGACCACCAGCATGGTTTATGTGACCTTGCTCCCTTACGTTTCAACTTAGCGCAGATCCTGACTGCCTCCATGAAGTCCCGTTTATGACCTCCCATCTCCTTTCCACACTTGTCGTTGAGGTAATCCCCTTCAAGTGATCCTTGAGAATATTTCCCATGCCCATAAAGTCTGCCCCCCTGAAGTCCACTGCCAGTGTCCTAGATCTCACCCCCACTCCCCCAATGCTTATTTGAAACCAGACAGTATTGTGGTCACTCCCAGTCAGGGGGTCCTGTACAACCATGTCCCTTACCAGATCCCCATCTGCCAGAACCACATCCAGGACATGCCCCTCCCTTGTGGGCTCCATCACATGCTGTGTTAAGAACACATCCTGGAAGCCATCCAGCAGCCTCTGCTCCTTGGCCACCTTAGAGGACATGGTTCCCCAGTTGTACCTGGCATATTAAGGTCCCCATCAACACCACTCCTTCCCTTTGGACCACACTGGGCAATGATGTTGTCCAGCAAACCATCCTCTAGAACATCACTCATCCGGGGCCTATATGCTACTCCCAGCTGACCTTATCTCCTGCTGGGGATCATAAGGTGACCCATAAGGCCTCCACGTTTCCTCTGCCTCTTCTACCATAGCAATTTCTATGTCATCTCTAATGAACATAGCCACTCCACCCTCTGCCCTCCTTTCTATCCTTCCTAAGCAAAGTGTACCCCTGTACATTTAGGTCCCAGTCATGGTTTTTGTTGCTACGTTTCCGTGACTGGCCACATCCACCCCAGAACAGCATGGCCTGGAACTCTGGCAACTTGTTTCCCAAGCTCCTGGCATTTACTAACACTAACCCCCACCCCTTATCCCTGATCCTTTTTGTCGAACCCCACCCAGATTCCTTATACTTCCATCCTCCCCCTGCTCCTCCTGAAACCTCCACCTCCAGTTTATTAAACATTGATTATAAAATATTGACCTCAATCATGACCAGAAGGCTCCAAGTAGTCATTCCAGATTTAGTCAAATTAGATCAAACAGGTTTCATCCCAGGGCGGCAGGCCCAGGACACCCTTAGGAAGACCATCCGCATAACTGACCATCTGAATTCCACTAAGACACCTGCTCGTTTGGTCAGCATTGATGCTGAAAAAGCATTTGTCAAGGTGTCTTGGACTTTCCTAGAGGAGACCCTGTCTCGGTTTGGGGTAGGGACTACCTTTTTACCGTTGATATCCAAAATATACAAATCCCCAATGGCCTATGTCTGAGCAAATGGACATCACGCTCCCGGGTTTTCTCGGGAGCGAGGAACTAGACAAGGGTGTCCTTTGTAGCCCCTCTTATTTGCTCTGTACATCAAACCCCTGGCTAAAGGTATTACACAGGACAAGGGAATCCAGGGGGGTACAAATAGCAGGGTGCCAGCATAAGATTTCCCTATATGCTGATGATGTATTACTATACTTAGAAGACCCTATGGGTTCACTGGTCCAGATGATGACTAAAATAGCCCAGTTTTCTACCCTGGACAGCTATTCTTTAAATACCTCTAAAACAGAGATATTATCCTTTTACTATGCTCCCCCAACTGAGGGCTGACTACCCTATGAAATGGGACTTAAAGCAGATGAAATACCTTGGGGTTAATATTGGGACTTCATCTTTACAGCTATACCAACTCAACTTTATTCCCATATTGAATCAGTTCAAGTTCGATATCCAAAAATAGTGTTTTACTCCTCTCATTCCATGCTTGAATACAAGCAGTGAAGATGAATGCACTGCCTCGGTTCCCATACCGCTTCAAGGTGCCATGTAGTATAATTGCAAAGATAGATTTAGAAGCTTGGCAACAAATACTTATGTGATTTATATGGGCCACCAGGAAACCCAGAGTATGGAAAGAAACTATGTTCCTCCCAAAGGAGCAAGGAGATCTGGCTGTACTCCTACTTGCAGGTTACTGGGTTGCTACTCAGATGAGGATAGGATTATTGTGGGACACCCAACCTATAAGGCCACTTGGAAGGAGATTGAAATGGGAATATATGAGTCACCTCCTTACCAGCTCTGCCTTTCCACCCCAGGCATCAGCCGGAGAATGGACTAGGGGAGCTCACGGCCACCCAAACAACGTTAAAAGGTTGGAAGAGGGGGACCTTGGGCGGGGGAAACCAGGATAGGGCCTGGAAGTACCAATGGTGGGCACTCAATACAGAATTCACTGCGGCATTAGATTTCTGGTTCTGCAATAAGGCCAAAGCAAGTTTCCAGGCGCCCCAGCAGCTATTACAAGAGGGAGGACTGCCCCTTTTTGAGGTTGTTCAGAGGTGCTTTAACCTTACCCCAGCCAACAAACTGAGATGCCTACAAATCTGTAGCTTCATGAAACAAAAAAGTAGAAGTGAAAAGCTTGCAGGAGTTCAGGGAATAGGGAGAAGACATTTGAACAGCTCTGAAAAGTTGATAATGCCCCGAGCAATAACCCTCCTGTACAGGAGATGCATGCAACAGCTCAATGCCAGCACTCATTATATTAGACAGGAGTAGGAACAGGAAATGAATATAGTTTTATCAGAGCAACAATGGGATAAGGGCTGGAGGAACACTTGGAAGGTGACCTCCTCACCCTCCTGGAGGGAGTTTTTATGGAAATTGAGGACCAGATTTTTCAGGGTCCCCATGATGGTTCATACGCAACAGCCAGGCACAACCGCACAGTGTTGGAGGCAGTGAGGAGGCCAGGGGGCTACACACACCCACATCTTCTGGTCTTGCCCAAGCCTGCATCAGTACTGGACATATTTAGATAACTCCTTAAAACAGATATTCCAGATACAGGGTCAGATGGACCCGAGATCTTTGTACTGGGGGAGATCCGAGGGAAGTCAGGGATAGAGGCGGTCTATCTCTGACAGGTGCTGACCGTGGCTGCACAGAAAGCAATAACTAGAAAGTGGCTTCAAGTTAGTCCTCTGACCATAATGGAGTGGCAGGAGGGAGTTCAGCAGATACAACTACTTGAGGAACTCACCTTTAAGCTCCAGCAGAGAACCACCGCTTCCCAGCACCGATGGATCAGGTGGGTGCTTTGGAGGGGGTCTAGATAATTAAATATGCCTGGACCAGGGGAGGGACATTCCTCTGCCCGGGTGAAACCCTAATGGGAGTTCTCTCCCCCAGGACCAGGCGAAGCTGTGTGCCTGAGACACGGGGACCCTGAGAACATCATCCCATCTGAAGGGGAATAATGTAAAGAAGTCAAATACAAATAAACATACAACAATTGGTAGACAAATCAACAACTCTACTCGAACATAAAATGAAATAATTTCAAGAGAGCGATCCTTAAAGTTTGATTACAGTGTTTTATTGTTATAACTGTTTTTCTTAGCATATACCATTAAGTGAGGTTAACAGATACTTCGGACTCTGAGCCTATTAATGTATGGCAGATAAAGAGACTTGTACAAATCCCTATAACCTGATTGGAAGGATTAGAGATCCAGGCTGACATGGGAGTAAGCACTAGATTATACTCAGTATTGTACCTTGATAGATTGTACGCATCATCTTTGTTTAATGAGTATATTGGTTATATACAATGTAATACAAAGTATAATTTTTTATAGTATGAAATCAATAAAGAAGTATAAAAAAACAGTTATACCCTAGACAGGTAATGTGGTCCACAGATGCTGTGGTGTTGTCTAGTAGTTGGAACACGGAACTACAGAACTAGAGATCTTATGTTTGAATCCCACCACAACTACTAGCTCTCTCTGTGACTCTGAGCATGTCACTTAACCTCCTGCGCTTCAGTTCTCCCTGCTTTGGAACTGGGTAATAGCTGGACCCCAGGGAACACAAAATGTTGTACATCAGTTAAGCTATCCCAGGTGAATCCAGTGGAAAACAACCTAAAGCACTGGGCTACTGGTTTCCACTAGAAGCATTTTCACAGGGACACTCGGAGTCATTTCATATGCAGTACATCTCATAGTTTGACCATATGTAGGCCACAGCTGTGTTTACTTTGTAGGTTCCTGTCTACATCTGCTTTATTCTGTCCCTTTTTCTTTCTTTTTATATTTTGCCGCTATGCTACTGTTGGCCTTTGAATTTCAGCCAGATCACAGAACCCACAGATTTCATTTTTTTCCCCTGGCCAAGCTGCTGTGATACCCGATCAAAGACTGTTCCCTGCTGTCTCTCTCAGCTCCCATCACTCTTTCATACTGCTTCTGTTTCTTGCAAGCCTCACTCTCCCAAAACAACTGCTCCTCAAATAACATTACTGCTTTCTCTCTCTTTCACCACTTCAAACAAAATAAAAAGGTGGGCTCACCCAGCAAATAAACATGAAAAGACAACCTTATGGGTGAAAAAATCACAGCCGCTGGATGGAAGGTGCAACTTCTTCAACCACAGTATGCCAAAGAACAAAGCACTGTGAGCATCTGATCGTATACAGATTCTGGCCGTGTATGTATGTATATATACATATACATAGAATACATATATATATATATATATATATATATATATGCAGATGCAGTTTCTAAATTAATAGATCAGCAGAAGAATATTTCTATGATAGTATTACCAAAAAATAAAACTTTTTTTTTTTTTATTCTTTATTTATGTAATTATGAAATCACAATAATTCACTCCAGGGTGTGTGTTTTGCTGCGAGTTATCCATTTCTGGTATAGATTTGGTCACTATATATAATATATATCTATATATATATATCTATATATATATATATATATATATATGTGTGTGTGTGTGTGTGTGTGTGTGTGTGTGTGTGTGTGGCCTCCTGACCAAACCCCAAAAGGCATAGGTAAATGCCAGTGTAACTCACACCCGGTCCTGGATTATTGCTTAACTGATGACTATTGACCAATATTTAGGTAACTGTTTGTATCAAAATGATTTGTCCATGTCAACCTGACCCAAAGAATTCACTGAATAAAAAGGCCCCCTGACCATATTAGTTCCAAAGTTAACCTATTCTAAAGATGTGTTTTTAAAATGGATTAACTTCAGAAACATGAAAGTAGCAGTAGTTTATAGCAGGAAAAAAGTCACGAGCATAACATTGTTATGGAGTAATGCATTTCTGGCAAAATATCAGTGTCTCTGTTTTTCTTTTTGTTGTATTTCAGACTGTTCTCCCTCAGGCCTTACAAATCATAAACAAAGCTTTAACAATCAAGGTCAGATGGCCAAAATCGGAGCCGGATTAAAAATATATGTTTGACCAAAAGCCTACTGTAGTGCGTGGTTTAGTGTAAAAGCATTTTCTGCAAGAGAACTATATTAACACTTGAGTCTGATGTTTGTTGGGAATTTTTGTTGTTGCTGTTGTAGTTAGCTGTTTGCTGGGAATCATACCTCTCAACTGTCACACATTACGAGGTACGTCACTCATTTTAACCCTCAGAAATCCTTTGTCCCACATCAAGGTAGTGATATTCCACATTTCTCACAGAGGTTTTAAAGCAGAAATTCATAATTATCTGTTGTGTTTAATTATCAGCAAACATTATGAACACTAGTGCACTGATAGCCTTAGTGTTCTGAGCTTGCAGTGCCGTGTTTGATAGTATGTCCCACATTTTGCTCATTTGTCACACATCTTGTAACACATTTTGGTAAAGAAAGGTTGAGAGGTATGCTGGGAATTTTTTTGTTGCTGTTGTAGTTAGCTGTTTGCTGGGAATCATACCTCTCAACTGTCACACATTCAGTGCGTCACTCATTTTAACCCTCAGAAATCCTTTGTCCCACATCAAGGTAGTGATATTCCACATTTCTCACAGAGGTTTTAAAGCAGAAATTCATAATTATCTGTTGTGTTTAATTATCAGCAAACATTATGAACACTAGTGCACTGATAGCCTTAGTGTTCTGAGCTTGCAGTGCCGTGTTTGATAGTATGTCCCACATTTTGCTCATTTGTCACACATCTTGTAACACATTTTGGTAAAGAAAGGTTGAGAGGTATGCTGGGAATTTTTGTTGTTGCTGTTGTAGTTAGCTGTTTGCTGGGAATCATACCTCTCAACTGTCACACATTACGAGGTACGTCACTCATTTTAACCCTCAGAAATCCTTTGTCCCACATCAAGGTAGTGATATTCCACATTTCTCACAGAGGTTTTAAAGCAGAAATTCATAATTATCTGTTGTGTTTAATTATCAGCAAACATTATGAACACTAGTGCACTGATAGCCTTAGTGTTCTGAGCTTGCAGTGCCGTGTTTGATAGTATGTCCCACATTTTGCTCATTTGTCACACATCTTGTAACACATTTTGGTAAAGAAAGGTTGAGAGTATGCTGGGAATTTTTGTTGCTGTTGTAGTTAGCTGTTTGCTGGGAATTTTGTTGTTGCTGTTGTAGTTAGCTGTTTGCTAGGAATTTTGTTGTTGCTGTTGTAGTTAAGCGTAAGCAATGCACATATAGCCAGCGCAGTGATGCGGAGGTTGAGTGCTGGATGCCACATCTCACACGGCAACAACTCAGGTCGAGAATGAGCTTGGGGTGCCGGCTTGGTTGGGGGAGTGGGAGCAGGATCAAGCTTTGGCTCCCTGCCCTGGTAAGGGGTGGGGTCGCCTGCCCATAGGTCCGCCGTCACGAATGGAGGTTTGGCACTGGCGGTCAGTGGCATGATTGGAAGGAGGAGCATCCCGAATGACGCGCACATGTGCCTCCACATGCACATGCTATTTCACGGATGTGTGGGTGTAGGGATTGGGAGAAACCTGCAAACTGCAGAAATTACATATGGGAAAAATGCCACTTACAGGAGTGACTGTAAACGCCTTCTGAGGCAAAAATCAGAGGCTGAAATCATCAAAGCAAAGCAATTGGGAGGAAATGTTGCTAATAAGTATTAAAATGCAAGTCTGTGAATATTGAATGTTGTCTGAAACTGTCCTGGAATACGGTTGTGTTGAAGAGTGGATGGTGCTTTCATTTGGCACTGCTTTAGTGGCAGTGTCAGTTGTTCCAGTGCTTCCTTTGGATTTATTTCAACTTGCTCTGGTTTAATATTTGGCATGCTAGTTGTACTGGTGCTAGCTTCACTGTTGTGTGGGAGAATGGACCTCCAATTCAGTGGATCTGTGTTTGAGGAAGTCTAGTAATTTTCGTGACAACTCTTTTGATGTGAGTGTGTGTGACAGCTGTCATTTTTCATATCCTGGCCAAAATGTTTTTTTATATCCCGAAAGGTGATTTCGCAGTCCCCTGCACAACATCAGCTTTAGGCCAGGAGTTGAACATTTTCTCTATTCTTCCTCATGAGGCAGTTTCTTAAAAAGGCGATGTTGCACATTTGGTGCAAACATATTAAAAAAACACATTTTCCTTATTTTTACCACAAACTCCTTATGTGCAGCCCTCTCAGCTGTGGCCAGAGTTTGTTTTAGTTAAGTCTCTCCCCCACACACACACATATACATATACATACACACACACACACACGCGCGCGCGCGCACACACACACACACACACGCGGCATGAGCTGCACCATGCTGTGAAAATGGCAGGAGCTAGAGACGCTGCAGTGCTGTTCTTGGCTGTTTTAATTTTTTCCCAGTGCTACCATCAAATTAAATCTCTCTCACAGGCGAGCTGCTGTATACTGTGCAGGATGCAGTGAAAACTGGAGAGAGAGAGAGAGAGACAGAGGGGAGAGGAGGGAGAGAGAGAGAAGAGAGATTCAATTTAAAAGAAAAAGAAAATCTGCAGTGCAAAGACAGGCAAAGAAGCTTGATACAGTTAGGCAAAGAGGCTTGATACAGTTCCCACTGGAAAGCTGCGACGAGTCTATGGTCTGCCTTTCCTGATCAAAACACTGCAGACGAAATAGCTGACTTTCAGTGTCTTCAGATTTATCAGATTTGAATGTCATGGAAGTGTCATGCCTGCTTATACAAATGATGTCTAGTCCCTCTAAATGAACACATAACACACTTTTCTAAAAAGAAAATAAGGGTTGATAAACTTCCTAGATTTGAAATGGATAATACAATACCTTAATTTGTTGCTTATGTCAAATTGTAAATGGTTGCAGTCATCTTCAGTGCAGTGTTGATGCAAATTGGACAACCACAAGTTGTTCTAGGCAGGTGCAGGCTAGAATGACATTTTCAAGACTCATGGCGAAAAAGAGAGGTTTGTCAAAGAAAACAGGAAAAGTGCACACCCTACTAAACATACTAAAGACCACGGGGGTGATGCCCTTGACCTGGAAATAAGTACCCGTCAGTCTCGGTGATTATTGCTTTTCCTCGAGATACATGCAGCGTTACAAATCCATTCCCACCCACATTTATAATTTAAAAAAATTAAAGTTCATAGGGATGCACGTGCTAATGTGACTGGCTGGCAACAACACTTCTCGGAGTATCATATTCACATTTGTTCCTATAGCTACTATGAAAGTGTTTTCCTTCTTCACTCTTCCTTTAACGTAATATTGTGCTTCTGAAGATGCGAGCGGAAGGGCCACCGGACAGTATGGTTCCAGCTGAATATGGGTAAAGAAGGTGTGGATCCAACACAAAGGTGATGGACTTTAGGAAGGCAGATTTCAAGAGGATGGGGAAGGTGGTACAGGGTTGCTGGCCAGAATTTAGCCTAATATGGGCAAAATCCAGAGGTGGGAGCTCATAAAGCTAGGGATTGTAGAGGCAACCAAATGCTGCTGCAAGGCCGGAGTAAAAGGCCAGTGCTAAGAAACCTAGCTGGGTAAACAGGGAGTCATGGGCAGGGTAAGGAAGAAAAGAGCCACCTTTAGGAGATGCAAGAAAATTGGGAGGAGGGAGAACAGAGGAGTACCTGAAGGAAGCAAAGGAGGTGACTTGGGCAATAAGGGCAACAAGGTGTCAGGGAATTCAACAGCACAGGGCATTAAAGGGAAAAAGACTTCTTCGGTACATCAGGGAGAAAAGGAGTTGTAGGGACCAGATAGTAAAGATTAAGAGGAGGAGGATTTGTGGATGGGGAAGGCAGAGTGCTTAACGACAACGTCTGCTCAGTATTTACCAAAGAAGGGTGGGGATACCCAAAGTGGAAGGGAGGGTTGGAGCAGGGGGTGACAGATGGGGAAATTTCAGGCGGTGAGTGCTTGTGACATTAAGAGCACTAAGGGTGAACAAGGTGCCAGGGCCAGATGGCATTCACCAAGGGTACTAAAGGAGCAAGCAGAGGTCCTGACGGGGCCTTTGGCAGGCCTATTTAATGCCTCGCTGGACTTGGGACGTGTACCTCAGGATTGGAGGATGGCTTACATGGTCCCCTCTATAAGAGTGGCCCAAGGATGAACCAGGGAACTATAGACCAGTGAGTCTCACGTCCATCATGGGAAAACTAATGGAGGCAATCCTGAAGGAGAGGCTGGTGGCCCTGCTGAAGTCCAGTGGGCTGCTGGACAGTAGATAATATGATGTTGTCATGGGCAGATCCGCCAGACCAGCCTGATAGAATACTGTGACTGGGTGACTAGGCAAATAGAAAGGGGCATGCAGTGGATGGCCTGTATCTGGACTTCAGTAAGGCATTCGACTCAGTGCCACATGGGAGACTTGGAAGAAAACCAGAAGGCACAGGGGTGGGTGCGAAATCGGTGAGATGAGTGTTGAACTGGCTGCAGGGAAGGCAGCAGAGAGTGGTGGTTGGAGGGGAACTCTCATCCCTAAGGGAGGTGACAAGTGGGGACCCACAGAGCTTTGTGTTGGGGCCAGTGCTATTTGGGATATTTGTTGCAGACATCTCTTGAAGGCATCACTGAAGATCAGTCTCTTTGCTGATGACACCAAGATGGGAGCGGTGGTGGATGACCTAAGGGGTGGCAGGGTTTTCAAGAGGATCTGACAAGGCTGGAAACCTGGTCGGATACCTGCCCACTGGGGTTCAGTGTCAAGAAGTGCAAGGTACTGCATTTTGGGGCAAAGAATCCAAGGAGAAGCTACCAACTGAGGGGGTGCAGCTAGCTGTGACTGAAGAGAAAAAGATCTTGGGTGGGGAGTGCAGCTAGCTGTGACTGAGGAGGAGAAAGATCTGGGGTGGGGGTGCAGCTAGCTGTGACTGAGGAGGAGAAAGATCTGGGGTGGGGGTGTTCAGCTAGCTGTGACTGAGGAGGAGAAAGATCTGGGGTGGGGCGTGCAGCTAGCTGAGACTGAGGAGGAGGAGGGAGGAGAAGATGATGGGGTGGGGGTGCAGATAGCTATGACTGAGGAGAAAGATCTGGGGTTGGGAGGTGCAGTTAGTGACTGAGGAGGAGAAAGATCTGGGGTGGGGGTACAGCAAGCTGTGACTGAGGAGAAGAAAGATCTGGGGATGGAGGTGCAGCTAGCTGTGACTGAGGAGGAGAAAGATCTGGGGTGGGACGTGCTGCTAGCTGAGACTGAGGAGGAGGAGAAAGATCTGGGGTGGGGGTACAGCTAGCTGTGGCTGAGGAGGAGAAAGATCTGGGGTGGGGTACAGCTAGCTGTGGCTGAGGAGGAGAAAGATCTAGGGGGTGCAGCTAGCTGTGACTGAGGAGAAAGATCTGGGGTGGGGTGCAGCTAGCTGAGACTGAGGAGAAAGATCTGGGGTGGGGTGCAGATAGCTATGACTGAGGAGAAAGATCTGTGGTTGGGGTGCAGTTAGTGACTGAGGAGGAGAAAGATCTGGGGTGGGGTACAGCAAGCTGTGACTGAGGAGGAGAAAGATCTGGGAATGGGGTGCAGCTAGCTGTGACTGAGGATAAAGATCTGGGGTGTGAGCTAGCTGTGACTGAGGAGGAGAAAGATCTGGGGATGGAGGGTGTAGCTAGTTGAGACTGAGGAGGAGAAAGATCTGGGGTGTGGGGTACAGCTAGCTGTGGCTGAGGAGGAGAAGGATCTGGGGGTGCAGCTAGCTGTGACTGAGGAGAAAGATTTGGGGTGGGGGTGCAGCTAGCTGAGACTGAGGAGAAAGATCTGGGGTGGGGGTGCAGCTAGCTGTGACTGAGGAGGAGAAAGATCTGGGGTGCAGCTAGCTGTGACTGAGGAGAAAGATCTGGGGGTGTGGGATGCAGCTAGCTGAGACTGAGGAGAAAGATCTGGGGTGGGGGTGCAGATAGCTATGACTGAGGAGAAAGATCTGTGGTTGGGGGTGCAGTTAGTGACTGAGGAGGAGAAAGATCTGGGGTTGGGGGGTACAGCAAGCTGTGACTGAGGAGGAGAAAGATCTGGGGATGGGGGTGCAGCTAGCTGTGACTGAAGAGAAAGATCTGGGGGGTGTAGCTAGCTGTGACTGAGGAGGAGAAAGATCTGGGGATGGGAGGGTGCAGCTAGTTGAGACTGAGGAGGAGAAAGATCTGGGGTTGGGGGTACAGCTAGCTGTGACTGAGGAGGAGGAGGAGAAAGATCTGGGGTGGGAGTGCAGCTAGCTGTGACTGAGGAGGAGAAAGATCTTAGGGTGCAGCTAGCTGTGACTGAGGAGAAAGATCTGAGAGTGGGAGGTGCAGCTAGCTGAGACTGAGGAGAAAGATCTGGGGGGGTGCAGCAAGCTGTGACTGAGGAGAAAGATCTGGGGGTGTGCAGCTAGCTGTGACTGAGGAGAAAGATCTGGGGGTGTGGGATGCAGCTAGCTGAGACTGAGGAGAAAGATCTGGGGTGGGGGTGCAGATAGCTATGAGGAGAAAGATCTGTGGTTAGGGGTGCAGTTAGTGACTGAGGAGGAGAAAGATCTGGGGGTGGGGCAAGCAAGCTGTGACTGAGGAGGAGAAAGATCTGGGGATGGGGGTGCAGTTAGCTGTGACTGAGGAGGAGAAAGATCTGGGGTTGGGAGGGTGCAGCTAGTTGTGACTGAGGAGAAAGATCTGGGGATGGGGTGCAGCTAGCTGAGACTGACGAGGAGAAAGATCTGGGGGTGAGGGTACAGCTAGCTGTGACTGAGGAGGAGAAAGATCTGGGGGTGCAGCTAGCTGTGACTGAGGAGAAAGATCTGAGAGTGGGAGGTGCAGCTAGCTGAGACTGAGGAGAAAGATGGGTGGGGGTGCAGCTATCTGTGACTGAGGAGAAAGATCTGGGGTGGGGGGTGCAGCTAGTTGTGACTGAGGAGGAGAAAGATCTGGGGGTGCGGGGGTACAGCAAGCTGTGACTGAGAAGGAGAAAGATCTGGGGATGGGGTGCAGCTAGCTGTGACTGAGGAGGAGAAAGATCTGGGGGTGCAGGTAGCTGTGACTGAGGAGAAAGATCTGAGCGTAGGAGATGCAGCTAGCTGAGACTGAGGAGAAAGATGGGTGGGGGTGCAGCTAGTTGTGACTGAGGAGGAGAAAGATCTGGGGTGTGGGGGTACAGCAAACTGTGACTGAGAAGGAGAAAGATCTGGGGATGGGGTGCAGCTAGCTGTGACTGAAGGGGAGAAAGATCTGGGGTGCAGCTAGCTGTGACTGAGGAGAAAGATCTGGGGGGGGGGTACAGCTAGCTATGTCTGAGGAGGAGAAAGATCTGGGGGGTGCAGCTAGCTGTGACTGAGGAGGGAAAAAGATCTGGGGGATGCAGCTAGCTGTGACTGAGGAGAAGGATCTGGGGGTGGGGGTGCAGCTAGCTGAGACTGAGGAGAAAGATCTGGGGGTGGGGGTGCAGCTAGTTGTGACTGAGGAGGAGAAAGATCTGGGGGTGGAGGTACAGCAAGCTGTGACTGAGGAGGAGAAAGATCTGGGATGGAGGTGCAGTTAGCTGTGGCTGAGGAGGAGAAAGATTTGCGGGGCAGCTAGCTGCGACTGTGAGAAAGATCTGGGGTGGGGTGGGGGTGCAGCTAGCTGAGACTGAGGAGGAGAAAGATCTGGGGTGGGGGTATGGCTAGCTGTGACTGAGGAGGAGAAAGATCTGGAGGTGCTCATTACAGGAGCAATGAACAACTCAGCACAGTGTAGAAGGGCAGCAGCATGGGTCAACAAAATGCTGGGTTGTATTACGAGGGTATAACCTCGGGGGTGATTCTGCCGTTGTATAGATTGCTGGTTGAACCTCTTCTAGACCTGCGTTCCAGTACTAGTGTCCGTACTTGAAGAGGGACATTAAATTGTAGATGGTGGGGAGGGAGCAAAGTACTCAAGGAGGATTTGGCAAAACTGGAGGAATGGTCTCACATTTGGCAGCTTGGTTTCACTGCCAAGCAGTGCAAAGTGATGCATTTAGGGGGCAAGAACCTAGGACACAATTACTGACTAGAGGGTGTCCCATTAACAGAATCCAAGGAGGAGGAGGAGAAGGATCTGGGAGTGCTGGTAACCAGGGAGATAAACCACTCTGCTCAGTGCAGTAAGGCAGCAACGAAAGCAAACAGGATGCTAGGGTGCATAGCAAAGAGGATTACTTCTTGGAGGGGGGAGGTCATCTTGCCCCCGTACAGGTCCCTGGTGAGGCTGCACCTAGAGTACTGCAGCAGTTCTGGTGTCCCTACTTGAAAAGGGACATCAGACTACTGGAGGGGGGGGTACAGTGCATGGCAACAAAAATGATCCTGGGGTTGGGGGACAGACCATATGAGAAGACACTAAGCTCAATATGTATACCCTTGAGAAAAGAGGGGAGAAAGGGGATATGATTGAGACCTTCAAGTACCTGAAGGGTTTGAACAGAGTAGACACCAGGAGTATGTCCAATCTGAAGGGTGGAAGGGAAACCAGGGGACACTTTATTAAGTTGGAAGGGGCAGGTTCAAGAGGGAACTGAGAGGCACTATTTCACAGAAAAGGTGGTGGCAGGTGGAACACTCTGCCAGTGGAAGATTGTATCACTGTAGAGTGTTGGGGTCTTCAAGAGGGGTGGGACAGATTCAGGGAGGTACAAACTGGTAGGGTGGCATATAGGGTAGCTGCAGTTGAACTGAAGTGCTTCCCACTCGAGCAGACTAGATAGACCATGAGGCCTGTATCTGCTGGCAGTTTCGTATGTTTGTAAATTGCTAGAGGGTGCAGCAGAGCAACAAAAGATGATCCAGGGCCTGGGGACTTACCATACTAAAGTAGGCTGAGAGAGTTGAACATGTACTCACTTGAGGAGAGAGAGACTGGGGATATGATCGAGACCTTCAAGTATATGAGAGGACTAAACAAGACTGGTACAGAAGGACTACTTAAAGTAAGGGTGGGGAGGGAGGGACACTCAAGGCTATGATATGAGACTGGAGGGTGGAAGGTTCAGGAGGGAGATGAGAAGACACTTGTTTACGGAGAGGGTGGTGGTGGAGTGGCACGCACTACCAGCGGAGGTGGAAACCTGTAGAACAGCGGGCTGCTTCAAGAGGGGATGGGAAAGGGCGAGATGAAGGATCAAGGGAGGGGAGGGGCAGCTGCAAAATAGGGCTACTAGCTGCAAATTCGAGCAAACTCAATAGACCAATAGGCCTTTTTCTGCTGGCAGTTTTCGTATGTTAGTATGCCCCTAGATTCCAGGGTGTGATGAAGTACATTAACTAATTTATCTGTCAACAAAAGCACACCATCCCTTCCTGCACAGCAGAGCTCTTCTTGAGCGCAGCCGGCATGGCTTGCCTCCAGGATATCACTGGTGATTGGTGACATTTGCAAATGGTTAAAAAACAAAAACACACAGACACTCACATGCACGCACACACACCCATACAAGGCTCCCCACCCTGTCACTAATTGCTTATAAGTGTACTTTCCAGTGAGGGAAATTGAGGTTACTTCATTGGTGACATTTAACAGTAACCCAAATGACTACTTATATACTCTTATTTGCTGCAAACAAAACATGCACATTACAGTAAGGTCATGGTACTTCTCCCTTGCAGATTTTCAGCCCCAGCAGTGCATATATAAATAAAGATGTGTCAGAAGGAAAGGGACTTTTCAATTCTCCCCGCCTCTCCCACTCTCAAGCGTTTGTTCCTACTGTCTCAAGGAGCCTGCCAGCTACCAGCACTCTTCTGCGGGCAGCATAGTCACTAGACAGTCATCTGCATGCATCGCTAACGCATCTTACTTATAGGCAGCACAAGCAAGTTCTGCCTGGCATAAACTACTTTTTAACAGAAATTATTTCACAGTAATCTGACTGCTAAGATGTGTGGATAAGGGATGTTTTTTATAATTCCTTGCCATAATAATTACTGATGATAACCGACAAAATAATTGGGACTCCCAGATCAGTATGACATTTTCCCTGTACAGTAACAGTAATTGTCTTGGTTTTTCATGTAAATAACAATATTTCTTATAACAACATGATTGTTTTCCCACATAACCATGTATGTCTATGGGAACAGGGATTTGGTCTCATGAGAAAGGATTCTGTCTCGTGAGACCTGTTCCTTTTTCATGAGAATAAAATTCTTTTTTTTCCTTTTATTTCTTTATGTTCCTTGGGAGCCTGGTAGGTGGCTCCAGTCCTCAATCGGAGGGACTCGGTCTCTGTCTCTTCATTCCCCACCTGACTTTCCCTACAGTCCCTCATGGTTCCCCCTCCCGTGACAGGGCCGAGCAGAGGGCACATGGCTTTCCCTCACCCCGGGCCGAAATCCAGATATCCAGGGAGCCGGACAGGCACAGGGAGAGCCATCACAGAGCCTGCCAGCTCTTTTTCTTCCATTTTCTCCTCCCCAGTCGATGGCATACATCAGCAATGTGCCTCCCGACTCGCATCTCTTCCAGCCACCACCAGAGGGAGATCAACGAGCGGGATGGCAATCCCTCCCTCCCCGAGAGAGGAGAGCAGTCCTCCAGATGTTCAGTCCTCTCTCTCTCTTTCTCCCCTGCCGATCCCTGGTGGCCCGGGCTCATTCCCTAACCTGGGTCACTGGTGTGGTGTGAGGAAGAATAAAATCCTTTTTTGTGAGAGAAAAATCCTTTTCATCAGCCGCCATCTTGTGTTTTCTTTCCACAAATGAAAATCGTGCAAAATACATAAAAATAGTGTCATTTACAAATCAAACACAGAACCTAGCTAAATGGGCCCCATTTAGCTAGATTCTGTGTTTATTTTGCACAATTAGGGCTGGAATAGCCTTTTCTGGGCACCTGAAATCCCGGTGCCCAGCTTAGCGAGAGGAGTTTTCACACGCTCTCTGTATGAGAACAGTGGATTTTCTTTAGTTCTACAATTGCAGTTGAACTTCTGCTGTCAGCTGCAGTGTGAGGCGTGAGCCCCATTTTTCCTGGTGTCTAGTGGCACCCTCACTCCCCAGTCACTATCCCCATATACTCTCTGGTATCTAGTGGCACCCCCCATCCTCTGATTGCTGTCCCCTCATCCCATGTTTATTTATTTATACAATCTGGCACCAGGATGCCCACCTTGATTTAGGATGCCCCCAGCGGACCATTGTTTTATTCCATCAACACATATACACATCGCACTTATTGCTACAAATGGAAATTAAGTATGGTGGCAGAAATACTTTTTCCTTTGAATGACATTTTCAGAAAATCTGAATAAATTCAAAACTGCAGTCTGGAAAAGTAGAGGCAGATGCACGTGCATGACACATCCTTCCAAAGTATTTCAAATGAAAATAAACAGACAAAACTCATTTCCTAAATATTAACCTTTTCAAAGTTGTTCAGTGGTGTCTATGGTTGTAGCCTGCAGAAAGATACTACTAATTTCAGGAGCATTCTATGTGATATATTTCTATCTATCTATATGTCTATGTATGTATGTATGTTATGTATGTATGTATGTATGTATGTATGTATGTATCTATCTATCTATCTATCTATCTATCTATCTAGTTATCTACAGACAGTATCTATCTATCTCTATCTATCTATCTATCTGTCTATCTAGTTATCTACAGACAGTATCTATCTATCTATCTGTCTAGCTATCTACAGACAGTATCCATCTATCCGTCTGTCTGTCTGTCTAGCTATCTACAGACAGTATCTATATATCTATCAATCTGTCTAGCTATCTACAGACAGTATCTATCTATCAATCTATCTGTCTAGCTATCTACAGACAGTATCTATCTATCTATCTATCTATCTATCTATCTGTCTAGCTATCTACAGACAGTATCTATCTATCTAGCTATCTACAGACAGTATCTATCTGTCTATATCTATCTATCTACCTATCTACAGACAGTATCTATCTATCTATCTATGTATCTACAGACAGTTTCTATCTATCTACAGACATATTAACATACTAAAATGCCAGCAGACTAGGCCTAACGGTCTTTCGTGTCTGCTCGTTTGAGTCAGTCCCCAGCCTGGGTGCTGACCTTGCTGTCCCTCTCGCCTCTCTGGCTTCTCCTTCCCAGTTCCGGATATTCTTGCTGCATTGGATTTGCTTCCAGAACCCTTCCCTGTACCTGTCCCACCCCTCTTGAACCCTCCACTGTCTCTGCCTCCACTAGCCCCCTAGGCAGTGCATTCCATGGCTCCACCACTCTCTCAGTGAAGTAGCACTCCTCCTTTCTCCCTGAATCTTCCCCCTCCAGCTTCCACCCATGCCTCTAGTGGCTCCTTCCTCCTTCCTTCAAGCACCCCGACTGTTCCTCCCCTATTTATCCTCTTCATGTACCTAAAGACCTCTATCATGTCCCCCGGTCCTCTCTCTTCCAATGTGTACATATTTAGCTCTTGAGCCTCCTCATAGGTCCTGTCCCCAAGCCCCAAATCATTTTAGTTTGCCCTCCTCTGGACCCTCTCCAGGAGGTTAATGTCCGCTTTAAGTGTGGCCTCCAAAAGCACACATGAAGTACTCAAGGTGCGGCCTCACCAAGCAGTTATACAGAGGGAGTATCACTTCCTCCTTCTGAGGTGATCCCCCTAGCGATGCATCCCAGCATCCTGTTGGCCTTGGCTGCTGCCCTCCTACAAGTCTCAGAGTTGTTCATCTTGACATCCACCACCACCCCAGGTCCCTCTCAGCCATCGAGACTTGTAGCATTTCCCCCAGGGTGTACACTTGGCCTGAGTTTCTGCCCCCAGGTGGAGTACCTTGCATTTCCTGCATTGAACCTCAGCTTCCACTTTCTAGACCATCTTCCAGAGCCTCCAGGTCCCCTGTAGGGCCACCCTCCTCCTCCCATCCACCACCGCCCCAGTTTCGAGTCATCTGCAAAGAGACTCATCTCACTCTGATTCCTGTCCTTATGTCAGATACGTGGGCGTTGAACAGAAGGGGCCCAAGGACTGATCCCTGTGGGACCCCACTAATGACCCTCCTTGGGGATGAGACTATCCCACCAACTACGACCCTCTGGGTCCGGTCCTGGAGCCAATTGCCTATCCATCTGATCATCTGGTTCCCCACCCCCATTTTTCCCAGCTTATCCAACAGACCCACGTGAGGAACAGAGTCAAATGCCTTGCTGAAGTCTAGAAAGAGGACATCCACTGGTCTACCCAGGTCCAAGGCACTTGTCACCCAGTCATAGAACTCCACCAGTATATATCTATCTACAGACAGTATTTCTCTCTCTCTCTCTCTCTCTCTCTATCTGTCTAGCTATCTAAGACAGTATCTATCTATCTATCTATCTATCTATCTATCTATCTCTGTCTAGCTGTCTACAGACAGTATCTATCTATCTAGCTATCTACAGACAGTATCTGTCTGTCTGTCTATATCTATCTATCTACCTACAGACAGTATCTCTCTATCTACAGACAGTATCTATCTATCTACAGACAGTATCTGTCTGTCTGTCTATATCTATCTATCTATCTACAGACAGTATCTATCTATCTATCTATCTATCTATCTATCTATCTATCTATCTATCTATCTATCTATCTATCTGTCTACCCTGATACAAACTAAATGCCAAACCAAATATCCAGACAATTTAATTTTGGCAATTGCTTTCTGGTGACAGACATATGTACTCACTGCCTTGGGGGCAACCCCTCTCTGGTCTGTTCCTTGTTTATCTCTGCATATTTGTAGGTGTGGATTCCAGACAACAGGTCCAAAGAAAAGGTAAACAGAGTTTATCTCTCTTCTCCTCCTCCTCAACATGATTACTGCTGCTCTGGGATGGAGGCCAAAGCTTGCACTCTTCAGCCGCTGCTGCTCTATGCCTCCACACCACCTCCGATCGTGGTTAGTGGGGGGAACAGTCAGCCTCTGGCCACTTGCCCAGTCAGCCAGCCTCCTTGCATCTATATACTGTATGTAGGACCTCGGGAGGGAGACTCGGGCCACCGAGACACACAGAGACAGACAGATGAGATGGGATGATTGAAAAATCACTGTTCATGGTTTTAGGTGGGTGGGGGTAACTGAGCCATTTGCATAGCACAGACACACACAGACACACACCACCTGAAAAAATGGCAGCTTGAGAGTTACACTTTCTCACCATTCATGATTTATGTAAACATTAAGATTTTAAAAGTTGAATGGACCTGGTTTATGCTCAGATTTTGTTGGACTTAGTCATTTAGGAATGGATTCTGCAGTTTCACTTAATTTTTTTCCTTTTTTCTTTCAGTTTTTTGATTTTAAAGTTTTCACCGGCTGTGCATTAACAAGATATCTCCATAGTGGTACAGGCAGAGTGGGAACTTTAATGGCATGAAGGGGACATTGCCAATGAGACTCCCTATTCCGTCAGGTCCAGGGGATAAAAATACAATAATAATCAACCAATCAAGCTTTATTTTTATAGCGCCTTTCAAGAACCAAGGTGCTGCAGATGAAAACCAAATACAAATATAATATTAAAAGAAAAAGATAAAAAGCATTAATCATTAGGGAAGGCCAAGTTAAATAAATATGTTTTTAACTCCATTTTAAATCTGTCAATGGTCAGGCATTCTCTTAACCGACGAGGTAGAGAATTCCACAGGGTTGGAGCCGAAAAAGCTAAAGCACGGATACCTGATGTTTTTAGTCGTACCTTGGGAATCTCTAGCAATCCCTTGTTGATGGATCAGAGAGGACAGGAGGGGCAGTAGGGTATCAAGAGAGCTTGCAGGTAACCAGGTCCCTGATCATGTAGGGCTCTGAAGGTTAGCAGGCCAACCTTAAAGGTGATCCGCCACTGAATAGGCAGCCAGTGCAGCTCGCGGAGCACAGGAGTAATATGACTGGTCCTAGAAGTCCCAGTCAGAAGCCTGGCCGCCATGTTCTGGACTAGCTGCAAGCGTCGGATATCAACTCCTGGCAGCCCTAGGTAGAAAGAATTGCAATAATCAAGGCGGGTAGTGATGAAGGCATGGACCAATGTTGGAAGATCATCCGGAGGAACCAAGTGTTTCACCCAGTGATATTCCTCAGATGGTAAAAAGAGGATTTGACAACAGCCGACACCTGAGATGTTAGTGTCAGGCCGTCGTCAAAAATAACGCCAAGGTTACGCATTAGGTCTGAGGTAGGCTGTATGCTATCAGTCAGAACACCTGATGCCTGGCAAGCTCCTATACCACCCCCAGAGACCAAGGGTCCACAACCAGCACTTCGGTCTTGTCCGATTCAGTCTCAGCCTGCTAGTACTCATCCAAGCTCTGATCTTGGTAAGGCAGTTGTTTAATGCAGAGAATGCAACATCCTGTCCGGCAGAAAGGACATATACAGTTGAGTATCATCTGCATAACTGTGAAAGCTCAAACTGTATCACCTGATGATATCTCCCAATGGCAGCATATACACTGCAAACAGCATGGGGGCCAAAATGGAGCCCTGTGGTACCCATAAGACAGAGAATACGTCCCAGAGGAATGCATTCGATGGAAACTCTCTGAAATCTGTTCATGATGAAAGAATGGAACTATTTGAGGACTGTACCAGACAGATCACAAAGCAGCCACAGGCACTCCAGCAGCACACCATGGTCTACAGTATCAAATGCTGCAGAGAGATCAAGAAGGACCAGGATGGTGCACGCCTTTCAATCTCTAGAAATCAGGAGGTCATTCAGTACTCGGCCAAGTGCAGTCTCCGTGCTATGCTTTTTCCTAAATCCGGATTGGAGAGTATCATAGACATTGTGAGTTGTAAGATGATCATCCAATTGCAACGCAACCGCCTTTTCAATAACCTTACCAACAAATGGCAGGTTAGCGATAGGTCGGTAGTTAGCTGGACAGTCTGGGTCCGAGGAGGATTTCTTAAGGAGTGGTCAAATAACCGCCTCCTTTAGGGGTTCTGGGAAGACCCCTGTCTCCAAGGACCTCCAGACAATATCAGCAAGGATCGGGCAGATAATATCAACACATCCCAATAAAAGGGGTGTTGGGCCGGATCTAAACTACAACTGGTGCGCATAGATTGGATAATCATCACAATATCTATGAATTGTGGCTGGCAGAATTCTGACCAGAGAGACTGAGTGCACACCACATCCTGCTGATCACCACAACCCTCATAGGAGAGGCTATGCCGATACCAGACCTGATGCTGGCAACCTTATCTGCGAAGAATCGCGCAACCTCGCATTCCAGCTGAGAAAAAGCTTCTCTGGGCAGAAGCAGATTGAATTGCACTATCTGTCAACGGTCCAGAAAAGCTGAGCTGGTCGATTTCAGCGGTAGAAATCTCCCTGACAGGAACTTTGCCTTCTTACGGGAGATTTCTAGCTGATAGCCATCATAATGTGCCGTCAGCTTAAGCCTGTCAGCATCAAGACCAAACTTTCACCAAGCTCTCTCTCCATCCTTCGACCAGCTCGAATCAGCTCCTTCAAGGAACCATCAAACTAAGGGGTCCTTGGGCGAAGGGTGAGAGGTCAAACATGAACAGGAGCAATCTTGTCCAGGGCATCTCCCGCAGCCTTATTATAGGCTGTTACGAGATCACCTGGACTCATGCATTCACCCGACAAACCCGATAGGTCCAGTGCCACCGATAGGTCATTAGGGGTAACTCCCCTCACAGGGTGGTACTGGACCATCTCTGTAGGGGCAGACCTATTGGGGGGGACCCTGAAGCTGAACCTTATGGTGTGATGGTCAGACCAGCTGACTGGTTCCACCCCCAAATCAGTTATCTCCATAGCTGAGAGAGAAAGATCAGATCTACGAGTGACCCCTACATGGGCTGAAGAGGTAACTACCTGTGTAAAGCCCAGCATTATCATGAGCTAAATAATAATAAAAAACAGCAGGAAAAGAAAGACAAGTAGTATATGAATTTTATTAAGAAAATGTGTAAATCCATTAAGTTGGTTCCATATCAGAATGGTGACTGCGGAATGGCGACCCGTGACAAGGGCACCGAACCTGCAGTGTGAACACTTTCGGAAAATACTTTTCTTGTGGAGGCTTTTCACCCCATTTATTGCAACTCCAGGGGAGGATGTAGAGGCAACTATGGATGCCCAAAAGTGTTGGTGCTCTGATTCTGTAGCGGTTGTCACGGGTCGCCTTTCCACAATTGCTGTTTTGACAGCCTACTCTTTAAGTTAGACTTTTCATCTGACTTGGTAGAAAGAAGGAAAGCTTTTAATGAAATCCATTGCATCCTTCATAAATTAAATGTGCAATGCTACATCAAGTACCTGGCAGTGCTTTTCGTGAATAGAGGGGGAGATGTGTGCACACTTTACATTCAGTATGGAAAGCCTGGCAATTTATTGAAAACTTATGGCTAGAAATATTACATTATCCACATGGAAGAAATGGCTGTATGAATGCCAAGCAAGCTGAAAGCCAAGCAGGCGTGAGCTCATCCATGTGGCACCCGACTTGCTGACATCACGTGCCGTCTTTCTTGATACATAAACAACGAACAATGGAATAGAAATATACTGAATCAGAATTATATAACAAAGTCCTTCACCAAATCTAATGTGAAGTTACTGCCCTCTGACTCTGAAAAGAACACTTCTTTAGCAAAATGTATTGCATGGTCCAGAAAGCTCAACAGAAAAGTCCAACCTTGTTTTAAAAACAGAAACAGGTTAACAGATGGTCCTTCTAAAGATAAGAAGAAAAGTGATCCCATTTTTTTTTTTTTAAAGGATACCTAGGCAGCGAGTGCTGAGATTACTGGCCCTGAGGGAGCCTCTCAACTTGCAGATTTGGAAGTCTCTGTTACAGATATGTTCTCTACACCGTCTTCTCCTAGAGCGTAGTAACCACCAACTGAGCCTGAATGGATGATGAAGGAAGAATGACAACCCTCATAAGTGAAACGTTCCCCTTTGTCCCACTACAGGATATGGGAAATTGTGGTTAGCTGAGGTGTTTTGTTTTGTTTTATTGTAGGCTCTGGGTTAATGTCATCGTGGCTTGGAAATAGGTGAATATTATTTTGCGTGCACTTCTATTACTTACTACTATATGCACACATATTTGACATCCGTCTCTGACAATAACCTTTCTGGTCCTAAATGGTCTATGGCTGTGTGTTTTGAAAATTAGTTTGAAGCTTCTGCTGTGCATCTGAGGTACAGATTTGTGGGCTCGGTCCTGTCTTATGTGGTACCCGTGTTCTCTATGGAAATTAAATGCAAAAGGGTAAATGACAGCTGTCACTCTGCACTTATATTTGTGTAACTCTAACCTGTCTTAGCAATATATGCTAGCTTGAAATAAATGTGCTGGGTGAATTGGCAAAGTCTGCCCACTCCTAACTTTATAGAGATGGGTAGTGACACACATACCAGAGCAACGGTCTGAGCTGAAAAAATGCTGTTCTCTGTGCTGGAAAACTTACAGAGAGCCGACTGGTTGATTGACAATGTGAACGCTAGATGCCTGTAATGAGACCTGCAGGGAGCACACAGTAACCATACCAGGTGGTCTATAGTCAGCATAAGCATCTAAATAGGAGCGCCTTAGCTCATATTCATAAACAGCATTGGTCAATTTCACCTCTAATCATTATTACTCAGACAGGAGAGCGTTTTGTGTTATTATGATTACTTGTTTAACGTAGTGCTAGTTCACATATGCACTGACCATCATCTCTTCTGATCTGTCTTTATTAGGGAAAACAAGCAGGAAAATGTATTTGAAACCTACTAGTTTTCCTTCCTGTATATCATTAGGGAAGGAAATAATTTTTGACATTTACTGAAAGTGCACATCTTGAGAGAGAGTAGATGACCAAAACCCTTCAGGACTTTTGTTAGGGTGAAACAAGGCTGCCTATTGCCTCCCTTCCTCTTTAGCATTTATATGAATTGTATTACTCACAGGAACCCGCACATCATGTGTCCCCCTACAGTAAATGATATCGATGTGCCACTGATTGTATGCCTGAGCTGGACAAGCCTCCATTTTTGAGGAAGAGCCTAGCCAGGGCTGAGCCAAGGGTCTAGCTTGGCTCCTACAGCCAAATCACGAGTCGAGCCAAAGGGTAAGGCAAAAGCAGGGCTAATTCTGATTCCTAAACTATCATTACAGGACACAAACCAGCCAGTCTCTTAGGGAGACAGTGAGAGTTGTCATAATGTCACATTGTCCACGTAGCACCTTGGTAACTCATGACAACTTGAGCAATACTCTCCCTTTATTGTATACTATGGTGAATAGTAGTTTAGGGGATTATTTATTTGGACACTGACTGTATGGCAACCCTCACTGCCTCCCTAAGAGACGGGTCAGTTTGTGTCCTGTAATATGAGTTTAGAAAGGAGAGTTACCCTGCTTTGTTGTCTCCAACCTGTACTGGTGGAGTTGGTTGCTTCAATAGCCACTGTATGTGTACAAAGCAGTTTGAACGATGTGGAGGGAAAATTACCTGACTCTGAGATTCACGCCTGTGTGTTCATGCTGCACTATAGTGGGCAGATGTTGAACACTGAAGCCCTGTCCCCACTACAATTTTGGCTTTTGAAACTGTTTAAAAAATGTTACATGTCTTATCGTTATGAAGCATCCACACCACGTCTGTAACATTTTTAAAAACGTTTCATCCTGATTGTGTTGTGTCTGCATTAGGGCTCTGCTGTGCTGCTGCAGTGTATTCCCAGTTTTCGCCACACACATTTCTTGGCATGCTTGAGCAGTATCCCATTATGCCATTTGTAACGTCGCGACACTGACAGCAATCCCATCATGCCATGCTTGTTGTCATATAAACAGACAACGGGCATGATGGAAGCTGTTCAGAAACTGAACCTGCTGTGTCTTCTTCTTTTGTAAAGGTGTTTCTGCACTAATTATGACACACGGGCATCACAGAGTGCAGTGAATAAATACAGGCAGTTTTGATTTAAACATATTCTCAGAATCAGGAAGAATTATTTACTAATGATGAACACAGTGCTTACTTTTGTTCTTGGCATCTGTGTAAGTGAATCTGTGCCTCGGTCAGTGTGGTGCCACCCAAGATCCACAACTTGGTGGGATTCCATTGCCTGTCTTTCATGGAATGATGAGCAGTGGGTGGCTAATTTTCGAATGACAAAGCACACCTTTGATGCTCTTTGTTTTGGACTACGACCATACACACAGAGAATGGATACATTTCGGAAGGCTATCCCTGTCAGTAAGCAACTAGTCATAGCCCTGTGGTGCCTGGCTACCAATATCGAGTATAGGACACTAGGACATCTGTTTGGCGTGGGAAGACCAGCACTGGGTGAAATTGTAATTGAGGTGTGCCATGCTATAGTCCACGTCCTGATGCCTAAGGTTATACGTATACACAATCCTGCTGACATTATCAATGGATTTGAACAAGATTTTTTTTTGTTTGTTTGTTTTTTTTTTTTTTACCAATTATTTTACTAGGTGAGACACACTAAGCTGAAAGCTTGTTTGCAGGTGCAACCTGGGAGCACGAGGAAGTTAAGTGACTTGCTCAGGGTCACACAGTATGCAAGTGAGGACTGTAGGATTCAAACCCAGGTCTCCAGGTTTGCACGTCAGAGCCTTAAACCACTGCGCCATACTGCCTCCTAAGATTGGGGCTTCCCACACTGGTGGAGCAGTAGATGGTACCCACTTTCCGATAATTTCACCTCCTGGGAATGCAACAGAGTTTTTCAATAGAAAGTCCTATTATTCTCTTGTGTTACAAGCTGTAGTGGACCACAAATTCAGGTTCATCGACATCAATGTTGGCTTGCCAGGGAGAGTCCATGATGCCAGAGTGTTTCGAAACAGTAATCTGTACATAATGGGTCAGACTGACAAACTGTATCCAGGGGTCACACATGACATACGTGGTGTCCCTGTTCCAGCTGTGACATTAGGTGACCCTGCCTACCCACTACTCCCGTGGCTAATGAAGCCTTACGCAGATTGCACTGAGCCTGAGAAACGGAACTTCAATTACTGTCTCAGCCGTGCCAGGATGGGAGTTGAGTGCGCATTTGGCAGGCTGAAGGGGAGGTGGAGATGTCTGCCGAAACTAAATGAATTTTGCTTGGAAAATGTACCGTACATTATAGGTGCTTGTTGTGCACTGCACAACCTATGTGAGGACAAATCAGAGGCATATCTTGACAGCTGGACTGCATAGGCTGACACCACTACTTTTCCACAGCCTTCACAGACTGACTATGCACCTGTGGATGAAATTCTATTGCTGCATTGAATAGACAGGCTGCTTCTGTAAGATGGCACAACACGTCCTCACTCATTAGGTATGCTAACATTTTCATGCAGTGTATAGTATTGTGTTAAATATGTGGGTGTTAGTTCTTCTGTTTCAAGATAAACATAGGTGATGCATTATGCACAGGTTTTAGAATGTGGTTGTGCCACAGTAGGGTACGATGACATTCCATGACATTGGAACAGTGGCGCAACTTCATTTTGAAAGGAATGTAATTCTATACAGTAAACAACTGCGCTATACACTGTGGCATACTTCACATATCATTTGTACACATTGGAGCAAGTAATATGAAAATATCTGAGCCATACATGTCTCGATAAACTTTTTTTGGTTTTTTTAGGATCCATGACAACATGCTACCTTGTAAACTGTGGTTTGCCTGACACTCTGCTAAATGCCTGGTGACACAGAGGACTATGACATGACCTTTTAAAATGCTAATATTGTAATCAGCACTGACAAACTTTGAACAAATGTTTTATTATGTATACAGCATTCCAATTTTAATGATTTTATTGTCTAACTGTTCAGTTTTAAATGAAATTTATTCAGGAGTAAAGTTAGAACGTTAGGTAACCTTCCTTGATGACTTCTTACAAAGCTATGCCATTAACATTTCTTAAAAACAATTGTGGTAATGTCAGTTAAACTGACAGAAAGTTAACAGATGCTTCCTTATTAATACAACAGTAACAGTTTAATAAAGGCTTTTTCTGGTTAAAAAAAATTCACTTCTAAAGTTTATTCCCAAGTGAAAGTAGCAACGACAGTAACTGTTAAACGTTGTTAATGCAACACTTCTGTAGTGCAGTAAAGAAAACATCACTTCATTTCAAATACCCGAGTAGTGTACTTTTGTTATATTTTATGATGATAAAATCATTTGAAAAAACACTGCTGTATGAGGTTACACCTTTGCAATTATAACACAGCTGGTAACAAACTATGCTTATATGCATGTCACCAACCACTGACTATGGAATACAGTGCAGACGTATACATGCAAGAACAGTGCAACATCAGCATAACAACAGTCCTTAACAAAATGAAGTTCTGAAGGATATAGTTACAACAGCAAAAGAAACATAAACTCCGCTGTCTTGACCTATTACTCAGGCTGTGCATGACCTGTCTACAGATCAGTCCATGTGAGTTCCTCATTGAGGAGATCCTGAGTAAAACAGAAGACTTGTGAAAATTCCACATTACATTGTTCCCCACTACCTTGTATTTGGGAGGTAGCATGTGTGCCCTGCCTAACAACTCATGGTTCACTCACTTGTGAGACATGACTGTGCCCCTCTTGCACGTTGGCAGTGTCAGGCATAGATGGTTGCCTAGGTACACTATATTGCGATTGGGGAGTGGAAGTGAAGTAATGCCTTCCAGGTTGGTGGCTGCCATCAGTTCCAAACTGATGCACAGTGGATTGATCGTAAGTGGAAGGCCTTACATCACACTGCTGAGGTGTCACCTGTCCATGTTCTCTACATGAGTGATGATCACTACTGTGTACATTTTGGGGTTGAGTGGATTGAACATCGGTGGTAACACTAGGCATGTTCAGTACATTGAGGGACAAATCACCCTGAGTGGCAGTACCTGCAGATACCTGTTTGTACTGCATGGACATCACTGTCAGCAAATTAAAAAATCTGCAGTTTTCATCTGCTTCATACTTTCGAATCCTCTCTTCCATCTCCCTCTCCTCTTTCACCCTCTCTCTAGTTCAGTCGGTTCCTTGTGTGGTTCTTGAAGCAGTGTATGGGTTTGAATGAACACAGCCTCCATCAGTTCCTGCATATGGCTTGTTCTTTTCTTTTCCCTCAGATTCAAAAGAGGTTCGCTGGTACGCTTCTGTGAGGATCCACTTGAGGTAGATGCATTGTTGGTGGGGGAGGCATCACCAGCAGCAAGGCCACTACTGGACACAGACAGAGCAGTTGAGCAGTCACCTGTCACTTCACTGCCACTACTCAAAGAGGTGTCCTCAGTATGTTCAGCATCTGCGGAAAAGTGAATTGGCACAGTAATCAACACCAGAAACAATTATTGGGCTGGTAGTATCATTGAGTTGACAGCAAAACGTTGTGAATGCATTGGTACATCAAACAGACCAGACCTTGTTTCCCATTCCTACAACCTCCAGTAGTGACTCGGAATCAAGTCAGCCACTCAAGCCCCTCAAGGTCGCCCCTGAAAACATGCACTTGTACCTAGTGTGCCTAACCCCGTTACCAAACACTAAATAATAAAAACATCACAATAGATAATTAACAATAGTAAATTTTTAGTACCTGATTCTATGATGTCATGCACTGGGTAGTCTTCATCTTCTCCTTCATCTGGCATGTCTTGTTCCTCAGACACTGCAGTACTCTCAAGCACAAAACGAGGTTCTGTCGTAGGCCCGGTACCAAGAATTTGATCAAGCATGTCATAATAAGGACATGTAATATGCCCACACCCAGACCTGGTATTATTGTCCTTAGTTTTATGATATTTCACTTTAAGTTGCTTTATTTTGTCTCTGCACTGCTTTGCAGAGCGCTCGAATCCGTGTTCACTTAAAAATTCAGACACCTTTTGGTATATCCAGGTTTTTTTCCTAAAGGCTGCCATGTCATCCTGAACACATTCTTGGGACCAGTATTCAATTACTAACCGTGTTGCCTCATCCGACCATGAAGCACTACGATCGGACATCTCAAAATACTTTTATGTGATCAAGGGGAATTATTAAAGTGTGAATAACCAGTGGAATGGACTGCACTACTCTCCACAGGTTCAGATGAGCGCTATTTAAATTCCCTGCTGCACAGCTACTTCCGCGTTCATACCACCACACATGCGCAAGTACCGCCAGGACACTTGGGGTACCGTGCAGAGGCCTCATGGAACTGAGAGGAGGACTGGCCGCTTGGAGAGTTGAAGCACAACGCATCCACACGGGTATTCCAACGTTGCAAAGTATGAACGCTACTGATTCTGATCTAAGGGCGCATCAAACAGGTCCTGAGATCGGTGGCGGTAGCGTTACAGGTGCGGACGCTTGCCGTTTCAGCACAATTTGTAACGGTATACATTACCTGTAATGTTACTAGAACTCGCAATTTGGACAGGGTCTGAGTTACTTTTGTTGCCATTACAGTATTCCTATCCTGTGGGGGCCAAAACGGATTGTGCCAATATTCAGAAAACCCTGCTTCCTTCTGCAGATCTGCCATCTCAAAGCCAGACACTGTGGTCTCGACTTCTCACTGTTTATGGGTCCGATCTTAACATTGTTTTACTAGCCCAAACCCTAGTGCAAATTGACCAGGAGGCTAGCATAAGGCGCGAACTGGGGCAAAAGGGCAGTAGCCACTCCACTTTTATTTCTGTATGGCAAAACTAGTATAGAAAAGTGCCTCTTTTGTACCCTTATATGCCTCTTTTGATTCTCAGCCCTTCCAGCTTTACCATCTTCCGTACCCTTGAGGGCTAGTGCAGCTAATTTTCTATTTGTCTGTCTTGACTAGTGCAGGTTTTCATGACTGTCAATGAAGTTAAAAAAGTCTCTACTTTAGCAAGCTCTAGTCCTCATGCTAATCTCTCTCAATTTTCCAGATGGCCTGGTGTGGTTAACAGCTCATTAAGAGCTGCAGTTATCTGGCATTTCAAGAGGGGGATCCCACAAAAGACTCGATGTGAGTTATTATCACTCCACTGTTAGGACTTTCAGTTAGTGTCCAGGGTGTGATCAAGGGTAGAGTGCTGTTAAGCCGCTAGCTTTCAGTTTTTTTAATGTGTCTCTGTCTAACAATTTGTCCCATATTATTAAGACCGGTGCCCCTTATTGCCCTACATTTTGAGTGTCTGTATCCAACATTTTAGTGACAAAATGTGAGAAGGTATACAGGGTCAGCCCTGCAGGTGGTGGGTTTTATCCCAGCCTCACCATAACTTCCCTTTCCCCTCCAAATCTCTTAACTCTGTTCTTTCCCTGGACACAACTACAGACCAGACTCTGTAATGACCATCCTCAGAACCATAGCTGTAATTACTGTCAAGTGTAGGGGTGTCCCCACCTCTTCTAAATGGACCATGCCAGCCATCACCATCCATACAGTCCCATCCTTATCCCACCCAGCATGTCCTTTCATCCTAAAAACAAAGCTTTGGGTCATGTATGGTACAAAACTAAACCTTAATAAAATACATAATTAGAAAGCTTAAAATAGGCATTCCTTGGGTACATAGATCATCCTATATAGAGATAGTATAGCATTACGCCTGTGTACTGTTTCCCTAGGCTGATGAAAGGACAATGTTAAAGAAAACTCTGTTATTGTTTGGGGCAGAGCAATTTAAAATAAATGCTTTTAAAATAAAATGTCATAGTTTTCCATTTCTCAAGCCTCTTAGATTTGTGTAGCCCCACCCAAAGAAATCTCAGATGTGCTCTTAGCTCAATTTAGACTATACAAAACTTCCAAGTGCAGGTCTCAGTTGACTATAGGGTGGGGCTGACAGTGTCTTTCTGTGCCTGACTCTGTTCATTGCCCTGTGGGTGGTGGTGACAGTGTGGTGGGGTGCATGATGATGTCAGCTATGTGTGCACAGAGCTAGGACTGCTTGATTGAACATTTTGCTGTTGTGATGTCCTCTGGTTTGGTGGTGGGAGGGGAGCAGAAAGATGAAGAGAGGAGGCCATGTCTTTTTTTTTCTGCTGGGGAGCTGGAAGCAAGGTGGGAGCAGGATAAATGTGCAATAATCAGAGTAATTCTTTGCTTGCATTGTTTCCAGTTTAAGTGATCAAAATTTACCATTATCATTGTGGGCTAGTGCAACTATCTGGGGCTAGTGCAATTTTTAATCAACTTGCCCTGCTAGCTAGTACAAAAGAAGATTAAGGTTGACTGACCCCTGCACTGTTTTTTTTTTTCTTCACCTTTTGCAGCACTAAGTGGCCACTAGGGTGACTGTTTGAAGTATGGGACCTTCACTATTAAGCGTAGCTCAAGTTACACTACTTTCCCACTTACAGCACGCCTATGTCACCTTGGCCTGTCGGTTATTTTTATTTATTTTTATATATATTTTTTTTTTGTTGCCCCCTTGGGCCACCAGTCTGCCTACCTCAATGCATCAGGCATCCTTCTTGGGTCTCAGGCCGCCATCTCCGGGGAGTCTCTTGAGCTCCTATTCGGGTCCCGCAGCTACCCCTGCGGCTTGCCCCCCACGACGTGGTGGAGGGGCGCTCCTCCCCTAGCTCTGTCCTCCCTAGTCAGGATCCAGTATTGCCATGTACCCTTGTCGCCGAACAAGCTTCCCTCTGTGGAGACGGCCATCATGCCGCCACGACTGGTGCCCTATTTTCCACTTTTTCTTGCCCCATATGTCTGTGGCGTGCAGTGACGCCTAAGATCCTGAGCGCACACACTTACGCATGCACTCCGACCAGGCATCAGCCCCAGCACGTCCCTTCTAGTCTTGCCAGTGTTCCAGTGCTCACCCCCAGCCACCACTAGGGGTCAGCAAAACATCGATGGCAACCCTTCCTCCTCCCGGAGAAGAAGAGCAGTCTTACGGACGCTCAATCCTTCTCCTCCCCTGCCGACCCCCGATGACCCGGGCTCATTCCCGAACCCAGGTCGCCAGTGTGGAGTGAGGTGTGGCATCCAGCGCCTCAACCCTCAGCGACACTAGGCCGGTTATTTTTTATTAGTTTATTGTGTGGCGTGGAATGGCGTTGCAGTTGCACAGAATTATGTTTTGGTGGGGATTCGAAAATGTTCTGTGCCAGGTACATGAGGTGGTGTAATAAGATGGCTGTGCTGACAATTTGGTGCCCTTCTACAGCTACATACATATACACATCTACGGAGGGATCGGAGCGCAGGGTCCCACAGTAAAATAAGGATATTATTATATTATACTATACTATACTGTTCTCAGAAAGTAAGGAAATCAGTTGCAAAAACTTCGTTAATGCTACAGTTAGGGTCAAAGTGACAAAAATTGGGAAATCAGGGTTTTGAATAATTGATTAGCAGTTTTTTTCTTGGGACAATACTAACTATTTAGAGAGTATTTATATAGCTTTTCTATAATGTTACGTTTGGTAAACACAGTGAGGCAGGTGCTATGCATTCTCACAATGTTTTAGCACTTTTATGAGCAAAATGCTAATCGATTTTTAGAGTTAAATAAAACCCACGGAAATGAGGCAGGAGAGGGTGTGCTGCTTCTAGCTGCCCTCACCCCATTCTCATAAAGCCTACATCTGACCTTATTTACAGATGGAATAGGGTGAGAGTTAGGCTTGAGAAGCCCAAGGCACACCCACACCTGCTCTCCTATCTGGTTTGGGAGGGTGGGGTGTTAGGATTGGAAACCCTAACACCTCTTTCCCAACTTTTGTTGCATTAACCCTAACTGGAGTATTTAACGCTTTTGCAACATATATGATGTATGTATTGTATATACTGTATGAAGTACTTTGTATTTCTATTTGTTTTGTTGGGTGTCGAGATGAGTAGGTCATAGGCATACACACACACACATATATATATATATATATATACACACAGTAGATAGATATATTGTGCCTGAGCGCTGTATTAGCATATAAGAACATGATGTGTCAGCACCCTCTACAGTGTACCTGCCTGCTCAGAACAAGTTGCAGCAAGGTGTGAAACACCACCTTTACCTTCAGTTAGCTTTGCAAACTTTCTGAGTTGTAATGCAGGGTTTTTCCCTTTAAACTGAATTCAGTTTGTGTGTTTCCAGAGAGCTTTTTTTCAGGATATTTGTACTTTCAGAATAGAAATATATGTTTTGTAAATGGGTGCTTCGCCATCATGTTCTCAATGGAGGGAGGCAGTATAGCGCAGTGGGTTAAGGCTCTGAGCTGCAGATCTGGAGACCTGGGTTTGAATCCCACAGTCACCTAGGTGCATACTGTGTGATCCTGAGCAAGTCACTTAACTTCCTTGTGCTCCCAGGTCACATCTGGAAACAGGCTTCGGCTTAGTGTGCTACTCCTGGTTAAATAATGTTCCCTGTATGCTAATACAGTTCTCATAGACCAGGAGATTTCAACAATAAAATGGACACCCCTAGGATAGTTATAGGGACGCGCATGCACAGTGAAAACAAACTAAAGCAAACACCTATATCACAAACAGCTACATGAAGAGTTGTCCGTTGAAATGAAAACAAGCATGTGTCAATGCCGAATATTTGCTTATTGGCATTGGTAGTGTAGGAGTTACAGAGCTGCATAATAGGAATGGCAGTGAAGTATTGAACTGAAGCCAACCCCACCACCACCCTGCAGATAGTGGCAGGCATTGGGGTGTGCCTTTGGGTCGTCCGGCATAACGGCCACGCCATTTCACCACACCCTATCATGCAGACATCGACAAGCGTCAACGTGCCTTGGGGTCTTTGGTTTTATGCTAACCTACCCTATCAGGAAATATTGTGAGATGGGTGCGTTATAGGAGAAAGGGTGAACTTTGGGCTAAGGGTCCAAGGCACACCTCGATGCCTCTCAGTGGCTGCAGGGTGTGGGTGGGGGTGGAATGGTATGAGCATTGCAGGTGACAATCCCAAGTCACAGCCCTGATGCCTGTCATTCTCTACAAGGTGGGGTGTTATGGTCGGAAACCCTAATGCCTCATGCATTCGTTGGTATTTTCACTCCAAATTTTCAACATGGGTTTTTTGTGACCCCCACCTCATGAACAGTGGCAGTATCAGTTTGTTAGCTAAAAGCTGCTTTTGCACAGTGACTACGGCATTTGTCACCACAGGTGCAAAAATACATTCTGAACAGGATGTGAAAAATGACAGCTGTACTATTCATGGGGAGGTGTAAAAATGGCAATGTTGAAAATCTGCAGTGAAAATATTAAAAAACTGGTGAAGTCACTGAAGCGTATGAGAAACAGTAACATGCACCCGTAATGTAATTAGTTTGAAATTGTTTACAGCAAATTGTCAACACAGGCATTTTGGGACCTCCGGTCATGAACAGTGTCACTGTGATTTTCTTTATCTGTCCCGAACAATGATTTCCCAGGAGCTACATGCATTTCTGTGCTTGAAAGTGTGAAAACACATTTCAGCCATGTTGTGAAAAATGACAGCTGTACTGTTCACAAGGAAGTGTGGACAAAATGCCACTGGTGAAAATGTGGACTGAAAATATTACAAATTCATGAACTTACTAGGGTGCGTGGAAACTGCGCAATGCTCACTCGTAACACAGTAATTTTTAGGAATTTTTTCACCAAATTTTCAAAATAGCCATTTTAAGACCTCTGTTCATGAACAGTGTCACTGTGATTTTCTTAATATGTCCCATACATTGATTTCGCGATTAACGGTCTGCGCATTGCGCTACATGGGCGGAAACATGTTTTGGGCGAGATGTGAAAAATGACAGCTGTACTGCTCATAAGGAGGTGTGGTAAAATGGCAGTGTTGAAAATCTGGAGTGAAAATATTGAAAATTTGTGAACTTATGAGCGTGCGTAGGAGCAGCGCAACAAACGCTCGTAAAACAGTCATTTTTGGGAATTTTTTCACCAAATTTTTAAGATAGCCATTTTAACACTTCTGCTCATGTACAGTGTGACTGTGATTTTCTTAATGTGTCCCATACATTGAGTCTGACAATCAACTGCGCCCATTGTGCGCCATACATGCACGGAAACACATTTTGGGTGAGAAGTGAGAAATGACAGATGTACTGCTTATAAGGTGGTGTGGTAAAATGGCAATGTTGAAAATCTGGAGTGAAAATATTGAAAATTCGCAATCCCACGAAAGTGTAGTGAGGAACAGCAACAACGATGCTCGTAAAATAGTAGTAATTTTGGGAATTTTAATAAATTTTAACATAGCCATTTTAACACCTCTGCTCATGAACAGTGTCACCGCGATTTTCTTAATGTGTCCCGAACATTGATTTCGCACACTGACTGCACCATTGTGCGCGGAAACACATTTTGGGTGAGATGTGAAAAATGACAGCTGTACTACTCATAAGGAAGTGTGGCCAAATGGCAATGTTGAAAATCCGGAGTGAAAATATTGAAAATTCGTGAACCTATGAGTGTGCGTAGGAACAGCGCAACGCACACTCGTAAAACAGTCATTTTAAGGAATTTTTTCACCAAAATTTCAACATAGGCTTTTTGAGAGCCCACCTTATGAACATTGACACTGTCATTTCAGTAATCGGTCCTGAAAGGTGATTTTGCACAGTGACTGCGAAATCACCCTTCAGGCCCGATTAACTCGCTAACAGTGACATAATTCATGAGGAGGGGTCCAAAACCCCATCTTGAAAATTTGTGCCAAAATTCCAAAAATGCCTGAAATATGCAGCAAAGTTGAAAAACCCTATTCATTACATTATACAGCTTACCAGCATTTCCTCAGTTCACGGTCAGCTTTGAAGAGTGCAGACTTTGTTCCCGGTCCAGCGATGATCGCCACGCCGAGTCCGGAGGTAATTATGGGGTGGGGGTGGGAGGCAGGGTGGCGAGTGGGTGGGAGCGGGTGGGGGAGAGACTCGGGGACCATTTTTCTGTTGCAGGTTTTTTTTTTTTTTAACAAAGGAGGCGACACGGGACATTTGCCACGCTGGGGTGGGCTCCTCAGTGTGGCACAAGGATGGCTTGTGGGGGCCGGGACCGATGGGGATTGGGCACTCCCTGGCCGGTGACAGCATCTGTTGCCACGCTTGGGGTGAGCTTCCCAGCTGCGGCACCCTGTACCGTCAGGCGGGGACAGTGGAGCTGATGGGGATTACCACTCCTGGCCGGCTTGTACATATGTAGCCACGCTTGAGGTGGGCACCCAGCATGGCATGTACAACTCTGGGTTCTGGGGCAGCACAGCCGACGGGGATTGGGCAACCCCTGCTGGCTATACAATGCGGGGGGAGCACGCAGTATGCATGTGTGTGTGTGTGTGTGTGTGTGTGTGTGTGTGTGTAGAAGTGCCAATGAGGCGCGATGCCCTATCACTGCTCACTTGGTGCTTAGCCCCTTTCAACTGTACGCTACTGTGCATTTTAGACTGCTGTTATAGACAGCTCCAGCAGACATTGGAGAACTGCGGCTGCGCCTGCAAACACACTGACTGAATTGGAAGAGGGCTGCCACACCTCCGAAAACTCGGATGATGGCACTATGTTTCTTGCACATGCGTGCAAGCAAACATAAAAATGTGCAACATTATGTGGGTGTAGTTCTCTTTTAATACCGTGGATATTGTTATGTTACAAGAACTCCATCTAATGGTGAGTGAGAGGCAGAACCATCACAGAGATTGGGTGGGAAAGATATTTTACAGTACCTGCACTCTAAGAGTAGGGGAGTGTGCACAGTGATTAGGCAAGGGGTGGGTTTTACTCTAAAGCCCACAAGACATGATCCTGAAGTTAAGGGCGTAGCTATGGATACTCCAAGTAAGCCATGGCATACTAAGTTTAGTATCGGGGGTAGCAAACAAGCTGGCCAGCATTGCTCTGCCCTTTCTAGTCCATCACTTTTAAATTCCTTTGTTGGCTTTGCAGGCTTTTTCTTTCTCTTTCAGTTTTTTTTGGGGGGGCAGAGTGGACCCAGAACTTTAAAAGCTGAAGGTCTCAATTAGGTCCGCATGGTCTGCCTGCATAGTGATTGGTTGCGGCATCTGGTAGGGGGTGTGGCAAGTCTGGGGCAGTGAGTTTAAATGCCCCAGCAAAGTTAGAAGCCATACTATTGGTTCAGTTGTACTGGGAGCGAGAGAAGTAGTAGAAGAACTGAGGAGCATCAGACGGAAGAACAGACTCAGAGCCGGCTAAAAGAATGAAGACTTCATGTGAAGTGGCAAGGGGAGCAAATCTGCCTACCTGCGGGGGGGGAGAGAGAAGACATTTCTGCCATGGTCTTGGACTCATGGTACAGTCAGTGGCAGCACAGATAGCAGGTCTAGTGTGGGAATCATCTGATTGGAGGCAGGAACCTTGTACTCGAGTTGTGGGGGAGGCGTGAACAGCAGTGGGGAGGGGGTAGCAGTGTGGCAGGCTGGTGTACAAATCTGAAATGCCTGGCTACACCCTGCCTGAAGTCAGATTCGTATTGATGAACATGACCCCAGATAAGGTCTGTGTGATCTTAGGGTCCATATATGGCCCAAATGCACCAGATCATACCTTTTTTCTGTGCATTGCCTAAGAAACTCAGGACTCTGGACCCTAACCTATCTTGCTGGGTGGGAACTATTACAATCAAGAATGGACACCACCTTGGCCCCTGCTCCAGTGACCACCAGCTCCCCATATCAGAACACACTGCTCTTAAGGCAGTTGGTTATAGACCCAAGCCTTGAGGATAAATGTAGTTAATGGATATCTGGGAGATAGGGGTTCTCATTCCTCTCCAGGGCCCACAAGAGGCACATGAGGATTGACTATTCTTTGTGTCCAGTAGTTGTGTGGAGGAGGGAGGAGCAGAATGTTCGACTAGAACTAGGGCCATATCGGATCATGCCTCAGTGATGATGTCACTCAGCCTGGCTGTCCCAAGGTAGAAGGAGATGAAGATTGAGCATTATATTGTCACAGAACGAGGCAATCTGAGAGTATATTGAGTAAAGGATAGGTCAATACATAAGGGAGAATGAATATGCAGTGAATTCTAAAAACAGATCCAGAACCAAATGGTTTGATACCTGTTATTGGACCAACTTAGATGTTACAAAAAGAGCAAAGTGCTTAAGCTTTCGGACCAACTAAGTCCTTCCTCAGAAGCTTATGACAGTTATTTAGAAAATCCCATACTATTAACACCCATATCATGTATGATGGTGTATGATGTTTGGGGTTTTCTAAATAACTGTCATAAGCTTCTGAGGAAGGACTTGGTTGGCCTGAAAGCTTAGGTCCAATAAAATGTATCAAACCATTTGCTTCTGGATCTGTTCTTACAAGGACCAATACGGCAACTAAACTACATGTTTGTGAATTCTAAGAGCATCTTTTGGGAAGCTTTGAAGTGCATGATTGGGGAGGAGGGAGACTGGTTTTGCATGCCAATGGCAACTAGAGAGAAATAGGTACCTGAGAGACAGAACCTAAGCAACTGAAGGAGTTAGAATTACAGTTTGGAAGGGTGCAGGATGGGAAGATGCTAACAGCGAGTAATAAATGCAGAGAGGATATCAGTGAGATATTGCAGGGGAAAGTACAATTGGCAATGTTTTGCACTAAACAGCTATATTATGAAGGAGGTGATTAAGTTGGGAAACTTTTTGCTGATCAGCTAAATGAGGATAGAATGCTTACAGCTCACCTTGATGCCTGTGAGCAGGTGGTGACCCAGCACGGAGAGGTTGAAAGTGTATTTTGGGAGTCCTTTCTTGCTTAAACATCTTGGAGGTATCCCCTACATTTGAGCAGCTTGAGGGGGTGCTAAAGGAGGTAGAGTGGCTGGTATTGGACCCCCCAGTGGATGTAGGGGCATTAAGAGGGGATATAGTATCTCTGTGATGGAAACCATCAGTGCTTTATAGGGCAGTTAACACGACGCAACATGATAGGAATAGATGGTTACCCGGTAAAATGTTGCAAGTCGTATTGCAGTGAACTGGCTCCTGTTCTAGTTGGAGTATATGAAGAGGTTAAGGAATTAGGAATCTTGCACATTTGATGAGGGAGACAGCAATAGTGATGTTCTTAAAGTCAATGAAAGGTCATCTTGAGTGGGACGTTACAGGCATATATCATTGCTGTCTACAAAATATAAAATTCTAGCAAAAATACTAGCTACCCACTTAGAAAGACTCCTCCTCCTCCTCCTCAGATTGATAAACTTGGACCAGGTGGGTTTCATACAGGGCTGGATGGCCTCTGGCAACATTTAGAGGTTGTTGGATGTTATGCATGGGAGAGACACTGCCATTCCACCTGTTGCAGCAACATCATTAGATGCCGAGAAAGCTTTCGATCGGGAGGAGTGGGGGACCTGTGCCAAGCGTTAAACAAATTTGGACTAGAAGAGGGTTTTGTGGGTTGGGTCCAAACTTGATATAATGGAATTTCTGCCTCAGTCTCGGTGAATGGAGCATCCTATCATGAGTTTCCCCGGGGTAGAGGCACGAAATAGGGTCACCACCATACTCCCGTGTTGTTTCCCCTGGCTCTGGATTCTCAGGTTCTGCTCATCAGAGGGGATGAGGACACGCGGAACCGATGGTGTAGGGAACGAAGCATAGCGTGCTACTGTATGCAGACGAACACTCTACTGTCAGTTTCCTCGAGATCACTGTTCCTAAGATTGCAGCTCAGACCGATGCATTCTCTGGCAGTTTTGGCTGTAAACTGAACTGGGGACAATCGAGCTTTTCCATTCATAGATTTCTGCTCAGTGTGAGCTTTCTCCCCGTTACTGCTAAGGTGTTTGGAAGGGGGCATTAAATATTTGGGCATACAAATTCAAAGGAATTTCAGTAAGATTGTACAAAACAATTTGAACCCCCTTGTAACAAAATTGCAAATGAGATTGAAAAGTAAGATCGAATCCCATTATTATTGTATGGTAAAATATCCAGTATAAAAAATATCCAGTATAAAAATGACTATTCGGGAGGAGTGGGGGACCTTCTGTCCCCTCTGTTGGCGCCGTTTGCAAACTGTGTAAGAAGCCTTTTGGCACCATGCATTTCTGCTTAAAGTTGAACCGGCCTAATATTCTGTGGTGATTTCCATATGCAACCCATGATGCTTTGCATTGTGGGGGCATGTGTGATTTTGTATTTCTTTGAAACTTGGCTTCCCAGCCAAATGCCCTTTGGGGTAACCATTGCCTCAGTGCTTGCGCAGAGAGGTTCTTTGTCTCTTAAAAATGACTGTGCTGCCCTGTGTCATTTGTCCTGTACACAGGCTCTGTGATCCTAGTGACCGTACCACAAAAAAGGTTTAAAGCATGAAATAGGAATCTGCTGGATTTTTCTGTGGGGCTGTAATCCCTTGATGTAGCTGGAAAAGCTGTAACCTCTCCCAAAGATTGAGGGGGGGAGCAAGACCTTCCCAGTTTCTTACATCATCACATGAGTCCAGGGTACAGACAGTGACCTTGATCACCAGCCAAGACTGGGAAAGCTCTAGCTGGGAAGAAATTGAAGTAAACCACAAGGTCAGACACATCGACTTGTTTACTCTCTGGTGATGGTACTGAGGGTGTCCCATAACACTTTCCCAATATAATGGTACCAACAGAGTGTCTGGACTAGGCGCACAAACTGGATGGGTCTAACATCCATGCCTTGACACAGGCACCCCTGTGGTATAACCCCTTTATTTGGATAGGACGGATGGTGACATTGAGGCTGGCTGAGACGAGGAGTGTAGCTAATAGGGGATGTGTGGGAGGCACAAAGATATGTATGGGTTAGGAAGTGCAGCTCACTGGCAGTGGCTCCAGTTACATCAGAGTCCAAGGAAGCTGTAGCAGGAAGTGTGGGATTTGAGCTGACCCTGTTCAAGCCCTTCAGTGCACTGGTAGTGCTACTGCATGTGATGCCAGTGACCTGGGTTCAAATGCGAGTCCAGGACATCGGGAACAGCTGGTGGGAGAAAGGCTGAGCATTCCAGTGGAGGCTTCCTCCCTCTGGAGATGATAGGCAATGAGCCCTGCTGCACTACTCCTCCCTTCCTCCGGAGATGGTGGGCAATGAGCCCTGCTGCATTACTGCTCCCTTCCTCCGGAGATGGTGGGCAATGAGCCCTGCTGCATTACTGCTCCCTTCCTCCGGAGATGGTGGGCAATGAGCCCTGCTGCACTACTGCTCCCTTCCTCCGGAGATGGTGGGCAATGAGCCCTGCTGCATTACTGCTCCCTTCCTCCGGAGATGGTGGGCAATGAGCTCTGCTGCACTACTGCTCCCTTCCTCCGGAGATGGTGGGCAATGAGCCCTGCTGCACTACTGCTCCCTTCCTCCGGAGATGGTGGGCAATGAGCCCTGCTGCACTACTGCTCCCTTCCTCCGGAGATGGTGGGCAATGAGCCCTGCTGCACTACTGCTCCCTTCCCCCGGAGATGGTGGGCAATGAACCCTGCTACACTTCTGCTCCCTTCCTCTGGAGATGGTGGGCAATGATCCCTCTTCCATTGCCAGCCCCTTTCTCCAGGGAGGGTGGGAAAAAGTCCTACTGCATTACTGCCCACATTCCTCTGGGGTGGGTGGGCAATGAGCCTGTTGTGTTACTGGCCCCATTCCTCCAGTGAGGTGGGTGATGGCCCTGCGTTACTACCCCTGGGTGACCATAGGTTGAGGTTCAGATGAAGATGTTCAGGGATGGGGAGGACACTGCCATTGTTGACACAAGCACGTTGGTGCAGGTGCATGTCATGACAGCCATGTGTGCATCTTCCAGGGGCACATTCATAACAAAAGCAAAAGAAAAAACCTGGCCGTGAAGCATGGAAGGAACTGTGGTGCTTGCAGGAGGGGTGTAGTACTTCCCAGAGGTCCAGCTGTGAGAGGCGCAAGCACAAGGTAATCCATGGGCGGAGGCAGGCAGCCTGCGAGATGGTGGGATGTTGGGGCCAGGGCACTGACAGGGGCGAAAGCACTCACAGTAGAGTTTAAAATAGCTGTACATAAATTTCCAAGGCTCATGTTTATACAGGACACTATTCTAGGGGTTCCTTGAGCTGTCCTTAACCAGGTGTACAGGCACTGCAGATTGCTTATTATGAAATAGATACAAGAAATGCCATAACCTGATTGGCTGAGAGGTACTTTAAGCTAGGCCATTATCCCAGCACAACAGCACAGCTGAAAGTACTTCAATTCAAACAGTCTCAGCACTTGCCCTCGAGTCCTCCGTCTCTGTCCAGGTCAGAAATCCAAGCAGTCTCAGCACTCTCCCTCGAGTCCTCCATCTCTGTCCAGGTCAGAAATCCAAGCAGTCTCAGCACTCGCCCACGAGTCCTCCGTCTCTGTCCCAGTTCAGAAATGCCCACACCAGGTATGGGTGCTGTGGCACAGTTTTGTGGGCCCAGTTGCTGACCGTGGGTTTCTTCTGCCACTACAACAGCCACCAGCTGCCTCTAGCTCCAGTCGTCATTACTATGGACACCACCTGCCGCAGGTCAGTACCTTCTGATGAAATCAACAACGTACGCTCAGTAATGCATGGCTACAGCGTTAAAATAATGTCACATATTTGAAATTTTAGCCTAAATCGCGTGCATCACATAACCTATCCCCTAAAGAACTCGACATAAACATAACGGTGCTCAAACAGACTGCCGTTTCCCACACTACCAAATGGCATGCTTTCCAGCTTCCTGCCCGTCCCTTGCTGCCAGCCTGTTGGCGATTGTAACGTCCAACCTCTGCTCCCTACAAACGGAGTCCCTGAAACCAGTACTACTTCATGTATTGGCGCCACCATCAGGCCAGACACCAACAATGCAGCAGCTGTTAGGATACTTTTTTTATCTTATTATTTCTTTCTGAATATAAAGATCCTGAAAAACAACTAATTATGAAGTAATGGGCCAATGGAGCCATTTCATAATCACAGTAAAGCACTCAAGGAGGTGTGTTGTGGTAGGATAATGGCCCTTTTTGGGTGGTGAAAGAACTCTGCTTCACCTTGTACGTCAACCCACCTGAGGTGTGCTGTTATCCTGCCATAACGCACCTCCTGTTGTACCTTATTGCTTGAGTTTGCCCTGTTGACTGATATTGCACTGCCTACTGATTCCATGAGTAGGCGTGCGTGCTTGCTGCAGAGCGCATTGGGACCAGCGGCATGTGCAAGTGAGCCTGTGGAATAACTGAGTAAAACGGATGTTTTTAGTTACAGCAGGATGTTTTCTTCACTGGTTTTCAGAGGAGGCTACCAGAGGACCCTGGGCACTTGTACCCCGGTGTGTTATATTTCTGTGAGGAGGGCTGTAAAGTGCACATTGTCCACTTAAACCCGTGGGGGCTGCTAGATAAATGTCCATGGTAAGGGGGGATCTCTTGGTAAGGGGGGAGTCTCTCTGTCATGTGCACCCAGAGCCTCCTCACACTCTGACCTATCTTAAGGTCGTCCTGGTTCGTTTGGGTGCAGTATGAAACAGAATATCAGGAACAGATTTGGTGCCTCCACCTGGGGCAGGGGTATAGAAAGGCTACCTAATGTGGCCCTAACCTCCACCCAGGATCAAATATCAGTTTCCCTCACACACAGTGACCTTTTCTCCACACAATAGCAATACGCACAAAGCAATAATCAGGAACATCGTTTGTAAACAGAACTAACCTCTAATTTATTACAAGGAGGGGTAAAGGAAAACAAAAGCATACAACAGGTTTTAACAGCTGTCACCCACACAGTCCCTCGCTGCCCTTGTGGGTGCACCGCTTCCCCATGGCCATAATTAATGTAATTGTTTAACCTGTTCACCCTGAGAAAAAAGATGAAGAGGGGCATGATCTTGGATCTTCCACATATCAAGGGTGTGAACAAGATCACCTGGATGGAGATGTTTGATCTGGCATGCTTCAGCAGAATGTGGGAACACGCCCTGAAGCTCAGAGCAACATTAGGAAAGGAAGGCCTTGCAAGGACTGAAGCACTGGGGTGTGTGCTGGAGATGTCTGTTTGCACTGGGTATGGTTCGCCGTGTAATGTTTGGCAGTATTACTGCTTCGTTACCACTTCCTTGTATTCAATAAAATTTATTTGGCAGTATATCTAATGTCCAACCTCTTTCTTTGTATATCTTTTGTTAGCATGTTTTTTCTTTATTTGTTGACTGTTGTAACCATGCCTGACTGTTCATTGTATTAACCAATCTATGTATTCAAGATGTGGAACCTGTTCAACTCATAGGTGTTAATCTGAAATTCAAATAAAAAAAATTTAAATAAAATTGTCTGTTGTGGTCAGTACCTCACTGGGTTGCTGGTGGCCAACCAGACGTTGAATGTTAGGGACACAGGGGGAACACAGTTTTTGGAACGTGAACTGGTAGAACTTTAAATGGGGTTTTAAAATGTGGAAACAAGGAATTTTGCAACCGTCTGCCTGGACTTATCTTGTAGATTAAATCCTGCCCAGGATTTCATCCCCTTTTATATATATCTAGCTAACTAGCTAAATTGCAGGAGAAACTCCCCAGGGCCACTGCCCAGAGGTACCTACTGTTTGTTGACAGTCTTAGGGGTGCTGAGGAACGACACAGACTAGCGGTACTGATCTGAAATCAGACAGTCTCTGAGGAGCAGCTGCAGGCTGGAGATTCTAAGCAGGTGCTGGATTTTATTTTTATTTATTTATTTAGTTTTTGTTGACCGGGTAAGTGCACTAGACAAATCCTGCCTATTTTCAGGCACGACCTGGGAGGGATACAGATGAATGCCAACTGACCTTGAGCCAGATTAAGCTGTTGGTGGTATTTTCTAGTGAATGAGGGAAATCTGGCCAGGACACCGGGGAAATTCCCCTACTGTGTGTCAGTAGGGGGAGCTGCTGCTATGGAGGAAGGTGTGTCGGTAGTTCATTCTGCTGGTGTACCTGTGGGTGAGCAGGTCTCCCAACCCACAGGTCCAGCTCAGGAGACTTTTGCTGTGTCTGCATTTGTTAAGGAAATGGAGAACGATTTATTGGATATTGCAGTGGATTTAGCTAATCCACTGACTGGTCTTTTTGCCTCGGATGAAGCTTGGCTGTCCAATATTTTAAAAGAAAATGAAATGCTCCGATATGATGATTTGGGTCAGCAATTGTCCTCCCACACTACTGCTTTGGAAGTTACTGCAGTACAGGAGGAATCTCTGAATCATGAGGACTTGCGAGTGGCTGCGCGGTTCCTGCAACGCCTGCTTAACCCTGATGCAGTGAATACAGCCCCGGCTAAAAGTATTGAGAAGCTATCCAGTGACGTCGGCTCATCAAAGGAATTCCACTCGCCTGAGTCAGAGTGGGTGGAGCAGACTGTGACAGCTACTGTGCGGCCTAACATGCAGTTTGAATCACCGCTGAACTGCACAGAGGCCGCTGAAACTGTGAGTAACCTTTCCTCCCTAAATCAAGTAACAGATTGTGCAGCTTTACCTAAACTTGGCTTGCACAAGGGTCGGCACAATGAGTTATCTCCTCCTGTTAAAAGTAAACATTCACTGACTTCATTAGAGCGCTCGCTAATGAGTGCGGGTTGGAAAAGAGGTGAAGCAGGTATTTGGGTTCCTGATCCTTCACACAGCCCAATACCAGGAGGACAACTCCAGGACGATGAACTTTCTGCTCCTACTAAAGCTATGACTGATGCTGGGACTGGTTTGCAGCATGCAGCCTGTACTGATGATTTAAATATGAATAATGACTCTGCTATGCCGTCCTTCTCTGTGTCAGTGTCATTGGACTCTGAATGCTCTGAGCCACATACTACAAGGGTGGGGACAAGCCAGCTTTTGTTCATGATCTGCCTCACCAAAACTTCTTTCAACAGTCTAAGAATGCTTGGGAACAGTTTTGATGAAAGGACCCTTTTCTGGTCCCCCTTACAACGGCAAAACACTGTTCGTATTGAATATTTAGGTGGTTTAGAATTAGCTCCAGATCGACTATATGTTGGTAAACCTTGCTAAAAAATGTCTTTAGGATTTTTTTCAAATGAGATACATGCCTTAATTCATGTTTCAGGGTCAAAGGTATATGATGTAAGTTTCAATACACCGCAGGGTTTGGATCGTTTTTGGTCCAAATATGATCCTTTAAAATTTAGTGAGATTTGGATTCCTTTCCGTGTCCTCTCCTTGCCTAAACCATCTCTTAAAAATGTTATGATTCTTTTTAGGAATGAATCGGTATCAGTGCATGATATTACATATTGGTTAGAAAAAAAATGTTATGTGATTAATTCTCCTCAACCAATATTTGATGCAGAACACTTGTGGAATGGGGCTTGGAAATACAAAGTGAGATTGAGGAACAATAGTTTGGGCCCAGTTCATTTACCGAATAGTGTGTTTTTAGGAAATTAAAGAGGTCACTGTTTTTATCCCGGGCAGCCGCGGACTTGTTTTAAATGTGGGGCTTCAACTCATCTGGGTTCTGCATGTGATAGGTTAAAATGTAATCTTTGCCTGTCATTCGGCCATCATAGTTCTGATTGTAAGGCGGAGATGAGGTGTAATTTATGTGCAGACACTGGCCACACATGTAGAACCTGTCCTTGGGCCACACATAACCGGGCATCGGATCGTGTGTTAGTCAGGGATTCCATAATAAGGGAAGCTCAAAAAGAGTGTGGCTCAACAAGGGGCCTCTAAACATCAGCCACATCCAGACCCCACTAGGCCCACTGCCCTCCCCTCCTCCCGTCTCCTCCTCCCCCCCCCCGATGATATTGAGGTGGATGTTGTGGTAGATAACATTGTTCCTGAGACAGTTGCTGCTCCTCCAATTACTGTTGTTCAGCCAGAAGATACTGGGATGGAGAAAGAGGGAGGTGGGATAGTTACTGAAATGCCCTTGTTAAAAATGTGGCAAAGAAACGAGGCATTGAGCAGTCTAGGCCTCGATCTAAGGTTGCTAAGGCCAATGTTCCTGAAGATGAAGATTTGCTATTACAGAACTATTTTGATGCCCTATCCAGTGATAAGCCAGAATCGGAGAAAGGGGTGACTTGAAGCCTCTTTCTTGTCCCTCATACTTCAGAATCCAAAGGAGATCTGCTAGTTCAGGATATTGAAAAGATAGAAGGAAGAAATTGGTGTCAGAGTTCGAAGGAGTTCTAGGTTAAAGAAACCACCCTGAGTCAGCCCACAGTTCCCTTTTAGCCAAACCCATTCACTGCTTAGCATTGCTACAGTGAATGTCAATAGTATTAAAAATGCTAAGCATAGACTAATTACCATGGCCATTCTGAAAAACTTAAATTGGGACATCTGTTTACTACAGGACACCAGACTAAATGCTGATTTCCTGGTTAGGATAACCCCGAAACTCTGGTGTTGGGGTCCTTCTTTTTTTTCTTTTGGGACTGAAGTTTGTGATGGGGTAGGTGTTTTGTTCCAAGGTGATGGGTTTAAAATTTCCAAAATGGTAGATATTTATTTAGGGAGGGCCTTGTTTTTGGATTTTTTTATAAGGGGGAAAGCTGGAGATTGATCAATATCTGTGCACCTCTTAGGAAAAATGATTGGATTGATCTTTTTAACAAAATAAAGCCTTACTTGTTTACCACTAAACAAATTTTGTGAGCAGGAGATTTTAATTGTGTGGTAGAAAGACAGGATAGGGTGGCTCTACCAATAAACTATTCTGTGACACAGATTGTTTAAGGAGTATATTAGGACAGTGTCATCTGCAAGATTAATTTCACCAGTTACATCCCCAGGGTGGGTCTACATATCATAGAGGAGTCTTGCCACAATAATTGATTTTTGTTTACACAGGAAAAGTCTTGCATACTGACAAGATACAATTCCATTAGAAACTTCTGACCATATGATACTTTCTATAGTTTTGGGAGGGTATTAGGTCCCCAGGTAGGTCGCCATTATTGGAAATTGAATACGGCCTTATTGAAAGAAAAGGCGGTCATAGCGTTACTGATCTTTAAAAGCTAGGATGTCAGTGGCGGTACTTTATGGAGATATTAGTTTTTGGTGGGAAGATACTAAGCGAAGTTGCGACTTTTGTTTCAAACATACTCAACTCGGTATCATACTTCACAGTATCATGCATACCTCAAATTACATCTGCAGTTGTTTAAGCTGTATACTATAATAAATACTCAACACATTTCATTGACAGCTCAAGTTGTGAATTTAAAAAATGAAATGGTGTAAATACAGTATTCTACGGCAAAAGCTATGTTAAATGAACGTAGAATTTGTTCTCCCAGTAAAACTAGTTTTGGTGATGTTTTTAAAAGTTGTACACAAAGAGCATCAGACAGATTTGTGGCAGCTGTGCAGACTGAGGAAGGAAACTTGATTACTGATGGTCCTGGTATTTTACATACCATAACAACTTATTTGACTAATATGTATAAGGCCTCTTTCATTACTGATGGGGAAGTGAAGGACCTTCTTTCTTCCATTCAGATTCCCAAACTAATGGAAGACTGTGTTAAAGATCTCATTAAACCTCTCACTGTTCAAGAAATTGAAAGTGTTATTAAACATTTAAAAAATCACACTGCTCCAGGTATAGATGGGTTACCTTCTGAATTTTATAAAATGTTTGTTGAACTGTTAACACATATTCTAGTAGTTGTCTATAACTGGGTTTTAGGGAACTTATGAATTGATTTCCATTTTTGTATTGCTGTTCAAATTTTGATTTTTAAACATGGAGACCGAACAGATTTAAATAATTGGTGGTTCCTTAGTTTATTAAATACTGATTATAAGATCTTAATGAAAATCCTTCATAACTGGTTAGTAAATACAGCCTCGGTGCATACTTCAGTGGCCCAAGCTAGTGTAGTTCCATACAGATTAATACAACATAATTTGCTCTTAGTACGGGAATTAGTAGAACAAGGGAAAGAAGGTGTACTGTGTGGTTATCTTATGTCCCTGGATCAGGAGAAAGCTTTTGACAGGGTATCTCATTGGTTTATTTCTAGCACCTTGGTTCATTACGGGATTCCCCTGACTTCTGTTTTATGGATTGATTTACTGCACAGTTCTGCTCGGACAATTCCTTTAGTTAATGGGTCACTGCCCACTTAGCCCCTTATTATATATATTTTGTTTAGATCCTTATTACTGCTCCTCCTGCAAGATTTGTATATAAGGGTATGGGAACTAAGGTACTTGCATATGCAGATGATGTGTGTGTGTTCTTATAGCAGATCAGGAATCAGGGGTGAGAGCATTGAAGTCGTAGAGCAGTATTCAAGACCAACAGGGCAAGGGTTAACAGGGGAAGAGTGTTCTATGCCCTTAGTGGTACAGTGCCACAGATGGAGTCATGGCAAGGGATAAAGGTGACAGTGGGGCTTTTCAAATTTTGGGGGGTCTGGTTTGGAAGGGATGATGATAATAGCTGTTATAACTGGAAAGCTAAATTAGATTTTGCTCAGACAAAAGTTGCAATTTGGAAAACCTGGCAACAATCAAAAAAGAAGGCCGCAGTGGTTTTTTCTTCTCCTCATGTTTTTATTTCTCAGTGCTATCTATCCACTGCCACGAGTTTGAGGTAACTCTGCTTAGTTTGGTGTTTTAGTTAATCTGGGGAAGCCGTTTAAATCCCATAAAAAGGGAAATTTTGTATTTGCCAGTAGGGAAAGGGGGTTTAAACTTACTTGATCCAATAGTTTTTGTTTACAGTATTTTTTTTCATACCAGTTTGATAGATCTTGCCAGACCTAATCATGCTCTCTGGATTTTATATGCTGATTACTGGATTCATCCAATATATCAGATATGGGAAGCACAGAATTCTTTCGCTCAGGTTAAGCGAAATGTTTTTTTTTTTTCGACTGCCCTTGCTAAGCTAAAAATGGGGTTAACAATGCAAATCGTGCAACTTTCCATGTGTAAATTATTTATAATGAAATAAGTACCCAAAAAGGTATTTCAGATGTTGTCTTTAAAGATATTGACCCCATATATCACTCTCGGTGTGTTGGAATCTTTGACAGGTAAATTAATTCCCCAAGGATTTGGGATGTTGCGTGGTTATGTGTACATGGGGAAACTATGTGTAAAAGGAAATGCAAAGCACAAAAGCTTAGAAGAACGAACGTATCCAAGATTAAGTTGCATTGCTCAAAAAGAGACTGACCCATTTTCTTATTCAGTGTCCCTGTGTACAGGAAGTCTGGAAGACAGTGGCAAGTCTATGGGGGAATAAGTACTGGCAGTCTGTGACATATGCTGAAGTTGTTGGTGGGTTTAGTTTGCAAAAATTAGAAATAGATGAATGTTTGATATGCCTGATATTTTGCTTTATTAAATTTATTTTATGGCAGATAAGATGCAATATGTTTTACAACAGGTGTATCAGGAACCACAGTTGGTGATTATTGTAATTGAACATGAATTGTATAACCAATGTATTTTTGAACGTCAACATGTGTCTCCCAGTGCGTTGGCTCTCCAATGGAGGACTGTTTCTTTTATAAAAGATAAAATAGGATGATTTGGTTTTTTTTCTTTCTTTTAAAAAAAAAAAAGTCTTCTTTTGTTATATTTCTTGTTTTTATTTTTGTATGGATTTTGTTAGTAATGATTTGATTTATGTCTAATTACAAATTGTATGTACTTGTCAGTTTCTCTAAATAACATTTTCCCCTACTCTTCTCGATAAGTGCTATGGGATCTTTAACATCCACCTGAACTACCACCAATCCAGGCAGATGAGACCTCGGTTTAATGTCTCATCTGAAAGACGGCACCTCAGAAGTGCAGCGCCACTTTCATGCTGCACTACAGTGTCAGTACTGGGATATTAACCCAAGTGCCAGATGTGGGAGCTGAACCCACAGCCCTCTGATCTCCTGGCCTCAGAGGAGGTGTGCTACCTACTGAGCCACTGACACTGACAGTTTTCACCCATTGATGGGCCTTTCATCAGCTTCGCCCTCTCCCTTGGCCTTTCATTGTCTTGTCACAAGGGTCTTTAGTTGTCTTCACCACTCAGGCCTTTCGTTTGTCTTACAAGGGGACCACCCAGACTTTGTGGTCTTCTAGGACATCCAGCTGAATACATTGATCTCACTGGAGCTTAAACACAGCTTGGCTTCTCTGCAATCTACGCTGGCTCGATTAACTTTTCTGGGAATTGGGGAAACGGTTAAAACAGTTCAACTAATTTACAGGCTTGAAAAACAGTAGAACAGCAGCCCAAATAAATTCCCACTGGGAAAAACAGCTGGACAGTCCCAATAATTCCCTGCAGTAACAAAAAGTCTTGAAGGTGTAACCCCTAGGTGGCGCTATCCCAAGGGCTACTACCCCTGCCTGTGTGGCTAGTGACAGGTTGAGGGGCCTAGGTTTGATGACGGGTGCCTCCCTTCAAAGGTCAGGGTTGGTTGCACTTGGCCCAACCAGATCACTGCCCTCTGGGACACTGTGATCCCCCTCGATTCCCACTAGTGGCCCTTTCACCTCACAGAAGAAACCTTCCCAATCCCCCAGATATGCAGACTTATTACACATACAGTTAACACTTACCCCCAGGACTGATTCTTGCAGCATGTCTCTGAGGAACCCTGTAAAACAAGGTTAGGCAGTGTGCACAACTACAATGCAATACTTTTTCTATAGGTACTGACACCACAACCAAAGTATATTTCAATAACAACAGATCTGATTTATTGGAGGGGGTTATAACAAGGAGGGGATAAATCAGGTTGATTGGCATTAGTCACATAGATTAAAACAGTATGGTGCATGCAGAGAAAGTCAACCAGTCACACCCTCTGGGTACCCAGGATGAGGAAGGGCTAGCCAGGTCTGTTGCCTGGGGAGGGCAGCGTGCAGCTGGTTGGGGCTCTGTGATGGAGAAAAAGATCAAGCAACCACGCACAACCAATTGTAATCCGGAGCCAGGTGGCTCAGTTCATGAAGATTTAGGCAAAACAACTTAATTAGGTGACACCCTTTGATTTGATGACAGTTGCCGGGGGCTACCCTGATTATTACAGTACCCAGGCTGAACACACGAGGGATGGTGGATTGAAGTTCTGGATGGCCAGAAGCAGGGCTCGCCTGATGTGGTCCTGATGCAGCGCTTGTGCAGGCAGGGGCAATGGGCAGGTCTTCTGGCAGGTCCCTCATCAATGACTCGACTCTGCGCAGCAAGGTAGTGAAGCAAGGCCCCAGTGGCCGGGCCTGTTGGTGAACAGCACGGATTCAGTCCAAGATTTCTGCTGGGCAGCAGCTTCCAGCACTAACACACAGGTCACAGTGGGGGGAAACAGACCGCGATCCCCATCCAGCACCTAGCACATTCATATGTAAAAAACTTGTACTGTACCAGGCCACAGAGCCCTGACAGACCGATTGTTTCTCAGCACAATCGTCGATCTCCTACAGGTTCCGCCTGGTCCCAAACAGAGGCAGCTTGCTCCTTCACACAGCTTCAGATTCAGTCCGATTGAAAGCCCTCCACACCTTCTCCGGGCCGGAAATCAGGCTAGCAGGCCAATAGACAGGCCTTCCACGGGTCTCCTGCACGAACTACGCCACAATGGCCACTCAAACCCACACAGCAGTGTTGTTCCTTCAGCTCCTAACTCTAATCTGGCTTGCCAGCAAACAGGTCAGGGCATATCCCCAGAACCACAGAGTTCGGTTGGTCGGTTCAGTTGTCAATCACAGGAGGGTTCCTCTATAGGTGCAAAAAGGCGCCAAGGATCCAAAACTACATTACCCAGAGTCAGGCACCATAAATTACACTCTGGCAGGCTCCATTTTAGAGTCCTCGCCCCCCAACTGGTCCAATTCAGCAGTTCAGAAACAAAATGGTGGAGCAGAATCAAAAACAGTCCATGCTGCAAGAAGGCAGGTTAGACAAACTATGTTTTTACCATTACTCTGCATTTTTCCCCCCAAACAGTTACAACTTTCAATTGGGCTCCCTCTGTGCACTTAGCGATGGCAGAAATGGAGCACTTAGCCAGCAGTCCAGGCGGGACTCAGGCAGAGAAACACACAGTCCCCCTAGGCAAACTAATTAATTATGTCTGCGAGCAGGCAGCTCTTAAAAAGACAGTACATGGAGGCTCCAAAAGCACTCACTGCAGTTTCAATTAAACGACTTTAACACTGAACACTACCCAGACTGGGAGCACTTAGGCAAGCTCCTGGAAGACTTTTGGGAACCCCCATTTGCAGGGGGGTTACAAAGGCATTCCACCTAAACTTTATTTTGATCTTGGCGGGGCCTAAATGCACCCTGGCTAGTCTATTGACTCATGTAGCGCTCCTAACGCAGTCTCCATCTCTAGCTTCTAGCTGGAACTCCTCTCAGAAACTTGAGCACAGCCTATTATATAGCAGACCTTTTCTCTCCACCCAATTGGTCAGTCTTTTCCCAGGCTTTGAAGGGTGCCCTTTGACCCTTCCCATAACCCTCGGTGGCAGGGAGAACTGTCTTCCTTTGGCAGCTTATAACTTTTAATGAATGCCCATTCAGGGGCTGTTAACAATATGCCCTGGCCCTGCTTGCCAGGTGGGGGCCACAGAAATCCTTATTTTGACTGGGGGGCTTCAGAAGGCTGAGGCACCATTTTGCACCTTTCTGAAGCTGCAGGAGCTCATGCGCATCTCACTCCTACGGTTCCTGGTCCTAACTGGCTGTTAGGGGACCAAGAAACTGCCAGCTAAGCTCCTGGAGGAGTTTTATACATATATTCTACTCTGCTGCCTGCCCTGGAGCCAAGAAACCTTTTAAGTCATGGCTGCATGGCCAACTGCAGTTACAGGAGCCATGGCTTCTTTAAGGGTTCAGCCACATGTGCGCAGATACTGCATGCATGGCCATGTTGCTTTACCTCCCGGTCCGGCCCTAGGACTATTCCTGGACCAGGCAGATCCTCCCTACTGTACCTAGAGCCAAAAACAGTCCAACAGACCTCGGCCTGACTTCCCTTATGGGGCTGAGGAAATGGGGAGAACCAGCAGTGGCTGCTGTGATGGTCTGGGGGGAGCCCTGGTCTGAATCCCGCCAGAGCTGCTGAAGTAAAGCTCTCTGGTCCTGAGATCAGTAGTTCATGTGATCAGAGGCGGATACAGTCAGAAAAAAAGTTTAGCACTCAGTGAATTCAGAGGGGGTGCACACCTTCCGGATCCAGACTGGGATACAAAAGATTCAATGGCACACGTTTATGAGCCACAAAAATTAAAAAGGAGCAATAGGGGTGGTTAGATGCTTTAGACTATGACTAAAATGAGTCCAGCAAGCAATTCTTTCAATTTCAGTCTTTTATTGCACAGAAGTTTCTTATTAAAATGCATGATGGCAAAAATCAACCCTACCCCAGTCCGCCGTTGCCAGCCACCAAAAACCTCAATGCTTCACCTAACGGCCTCCTCAAGGGACATGGTTAACAGAACACAAAACAGCATTAAATACTGTGGTAATCATTATACAATTAGTTAACAATTGAAAAACAGTTACTGTAACTCATGAATAATGCTGTTTGGAAACCTTGACACTGAACTATTTAAATTGACTGCACTTATTTAGCCATGTTGTCGAATGCAGCATTACATGTAATTCTGTCACTAGATCAAAGATAATAAAATAACATCCCTAAGGCAACAATTTAACTAAATAACATTTAATCCAGGGTTCCTTATGCATAATGGATACTTTTAATCTAAACTAATAATAAATGCCAATCTGTAATTTTCAATCTCCCTAAAATCCCATTGGCAGTTATTAACAATATCAGAAAATGTTCTCGTAACCATTAAATGCAATAAAAAAACTTCACAATACAGAACTGACTCAAGTTATATCTTTAATGACTGGGTAAAAATTATCAGTTTATAAACATTATTGAAAAACAGAGCGTCATAATCGCTAGCAAAATGCTAGCAAAAAAGGTCCATATTTGTTCAAATTCAGCTGGATGCTAACGCTGTTCCTCGAATCTTGACTCATTTTCACTGGAGTCCCGGCTGTCAGTTCATGATGATAAGAACAGATTTTCTGGGAATATCCCAAAAAGTTCCACAACAAATGAGACAAAATATAATATGCAGCCTCCCCTATGCTCTCAAACAGTTCATGTTCAACAGTGACATGGTCGGGGGTGCCAAAAACGAAGCACGGACAGCTGTCTTCCAAAATCTTTGTTTCTTTTTCAATCAGGGTTCAAAAGGCGATGATCCTCAATGTTTCACCTATAATTAATAGACTTCTTCAGGAGGATGCCTTTAAGCTTCTGGTACGTGTTTAGCAAATATCTGTACAAAGTATATTCACTTTCTCTCAGATTTCAACCTTCTGTGTCAAAGCAGAGTGCACCACTCTGACACACACACAAAACCTATAGAGCAGAAACCACTGAGCAAGAATCGGGGAGACCGATGGAAGCCTTAGGGCGCTAAAAAGCAAAGAAAGAGAAACATGGTTTTTGAATTGGTGAAGTGCAGTGGTACCACATCAGCCTTCTTCCAGTCCCTTGGCACCTGCCCTGTATCCAGGGACAAGTTAAACAGCCTCGTCAGAGGTTCCACCAGCTCTTCCCTTAGTTCCCGGATTACGCTAGGATGCAAGCCATCTGGACTCATTGCCTTGTCCAGCTTCAACCTTCCTAGTTCCTCTCTTACCCTGTCTTCCTTGATCAGGCTAGAATGCACCCTTTTGTCTTCCCTTCCCCTCCCTCTTAACTATGTCCCCTTCCCTTCCCTCCACTGTGAAGACCAAGCAGAAGTAGCCATTAAGCATCTCTGCCTTCTCAAAGTACCCATCCACTTGTACTCCCTCCTCCCCCCTCACCCGTATTATCTGCCTACTCACCCTCCTCTTTTTTCCCACATACAGTGGCATCCCCCAAGATGAAACCCAGTTCTGCAGCATTTTGCAGCACTCTGCAGCATTTTGCAGCAGACCTACTGAATAAAGCAATGTAATTTCAATGGCAATTAGTCCCTTTTGTCATTCAGGAAAATGTGACACTGCCAGAATGAAGTGAATGCCACAGTTTCCTGCATGACAAAAGGGACTAATTGAATTACATTGCTTTATTCAGTAGGTCTGCTGCAGCATACTGCAAAGTGCTTTAAAAGTGGTCTTTATCCTGGGGGACGCCATGTTCCTAAAAAAAAAAAAAAAGTTTTATCCGCCCGTTTGGCCTGCCTAGCAGTTCTCCCTTCTGTGTCAGCTTTAGCCCTCCTAATCTTTCACCTTGCCACCCTCAGCTTCTCCCTGTAAGTCTCCCTGTCCTCTTTCCTTTGGGTCTTCTTATATGTTTGGAATGCCCTTTTTCCTTTCCTGATTGCCCCTAACACCTCCCTGATAAACCAGAGTGGCCATCTTCATTTATTTGTTCTTTCTTACTTTCATTATGCAGAGTTCAGTGACTTTCAGTAACCCCCGCCCGCTTAATAGATTCCCATAATTCCTCCACATCTCCCATTTTCCCATTTCCCTCCATTTCTTCCCTGAATATCTCCTTCATTCTGGTAAGGTCCCTCTCTCTGAAGTCCATAATCTTCATGCTGGTCCGATTTTGTTTCCTTCCACGTCCTTACCCTGAATCTCACTATATTGTGGTCACTTGTACCTAGACTGTCTCCCACAACTTCTGCCACACTTACCCTGTTGGTTAGGACCATGTCCAGTATGTTATCCCCCCACAGTGGGCTCCCTAACCAGCTGTTGCAAGAAAGTTCATTGTAGTGACTCATTGATCTCTTTGCTCCTGGCTGATGCTGCAGTCGGGATTTGTCAGTCCACATTGGGGAGGTTTAGGTCCCCCACTAGCAGGAGCTCCCCCTTGAGACCCATCCTTTTGACCGCCTGCAACAGCTGCCTGTCCCCTTCCTCCCCCCATGTAGGAGGTCTACAAATTACCCCCAGCCTTAATGATATTCCTGTCCGTTTATCCAAAGTGACCCTTTAGGACCTCCGTCTCCTCTTGCTCCTCCTGCCCTTCCGTTGCCCTAATGTCTTTGATGTAGAATACTATCCCCCTTTCTCCCAGCCCTGTCCTTTCTAAAAAGTCTGTACCCCGGAATACCTGTCTCCCAGGTATGATGCTGTGACCACCAGGTCTCAGTTACAGCCACAATGTCCAGGCCCTCATTCACCGTTATGGCCTCTGAAGTCCACCAATTTGTTCCCCAAACTCCTGGCATTTGCTGATAATCCCTTCCACCATATACCCCTAACCTCCTGTCATCTTACTGCCCTACATGCCCCATTTAGCGGGGGAGTGATAGCTAAGCTATTCCCTGCCGCCCCCCCCCCATTCAGTTTACATGCAGACCTTCCCTTATGTAGATATCCAATTTATCCTTTAGGGCCCTCGTGCCCCTCTTGTTTAGATGCAGCCTGTTGGGTGCATAAAACTCTGTGTTATCCCATGTCCTACCCCATTCTTCCACCAGACCGAAACCTTTTTCCTTGCACCACCTCCTTAGTCACAAATTGAATTCCTCAATTTCCCCCTTTCTATCCATGCTGGCTTTTGGCACTGACAGAACTTCAGAAAAAGAGATTGTATTCCCTCTTCTTGACAGATTCTTGCCAAATCCTTTACTCTAGATTGGACTTCCATCACACTGTTGTCCTCAAGATCATTTATGCCCAGATGCACCACAATGTGGAGGGCCCCCCCCCCCGTGTCCCGGCTAAGGTGTACACTAAATGCCTAGCCTTGAGCGCTGTTATGCCTGGCATGCACTTACCCTAACAGAGCTCTTCAACCCTTCCCCCTTCCCCCCATTTAATGCCTTGAATTATGGAGTTCCCCAATATAAGTACTCTGCTATCCTCGGTCCCCCTGTTGTCTATGGATTCTCCACTTAACTGTTCCAAGTCAGAGTTCGCTCTTCTCCTCACCACAGCTTTATCCTCCCTCCCTCTCTACAATGTCCTCATTCCCAGTTTGCCTATATGCACCTTTGTCCCTCACATCATCTGGGATGCCTAACACTTTCTTCCCTTCCTTGACTTTGTCCTCCCCCCATCAGTTTCCTCTTGCTCATTATCCCCCCGCACCTCTTTTCATCCCCTCTGTTGGGTTTCCTGAGGTGCTTAATACTGTCTTCCATTCCTTGGCATTGTCCTCCCCTCTCGCAGTATCCTCTTGCTCACTACCACCCCCCGCACCTTTTTTCATCTCCTCTGTTGGGTTTCCTGGGGTGCCTAACACTGTCTTCCATTCCTTGGCATTGTCCTCCCCTCTGTCAGTATCCTCTTGCTCATTTACCCCCCCCCGCACCTTTTTTCATCCCCTCTGTTGGGTTTCCTGGGGTGCCTAACACTGTCTTCCTTTCCTTGGCATTGTCCTCCCATTAGCAGTATCCTCTTGCTCATTACCCCCTCTTGTACCCCTTATCATCCCCTCTGTTGGGTTTCCTGGGGTGCCTAACACTGTCTTCCTTTCTTTGGCATTGTCCTCCCCTCTGTCAGTATCTCTTGCTCATTACCCCCCACCTGCACCTTTTTTCATCCCCTCTGTTGGGTTTCCTGGGGTGCCTAACACTGTCTTCCATTCCTTGGCATTGTCCTCCCCTTATCAGTATCCTCTTTCTCATTACCCCCTCTTGTACCCCTTATCATCTCCTCTGTTGGATTTCCTGGGGTGCCTAACACTGTTTTCCCTTCCTTGGCATTGTCCCCCCTCTGTCGGTATCCTCTTGCTCATTACCCTCTCTTGTACCTCTTTTCATCCCCTCTGTTGGGTTTCCTGGGGTGCCTAACATTGTCTTCCATTCCTTGTCATTGTCCTCCCCTCTGTCAGTATCCTCTTGCTCATTTACCCCCCGCACCTCTTTTCATCCCCTCTGTTGGGTTTTCAGGGGTGCCTAACACTGTCTTCCATTCCTTGGCATTGCCTCCCCCTTATCAGTATCCTCTTGCTCATTACCCCCTCTTGCACAACTTGCCATCACCTCTGCTGGGTTTCCTAGCCCAAGTGCCCTCTCATTTCTCCTAACAATTTCAACTTCCCTTCCCCCACTTTCTGTCATACTTCCCATGACTCTCCCCTTCCTTCCTCCCTTCCCTTGTCCCCCACCTTCCCTGCATGCTCTCCTCCTCCAGCTTTTTCCCAACCTTATCCCCACCTGGGATCTCTGAGTTATCTGTCTTAGCCCCTCTTGGTCTCTCTTACCCATCTCCCCTCCCGCCCAATGAACCATTTTACTTAAAAACAAAACATTTAAAAAAACGGTTTCAAATCAAGAATATCATGGAAGTCCCTGTGGTTTTAAAGATTGCAAACACCAGACCCAGTATGGCTCTCTTTGTAATAAAGTAGTCTATACATTTGTGCCACATCTTTTAAGCTTTCGAATGCATTCAGTGCCCATCATTTTAAACCACTGGGATCACTACTGTGTACGTCCTGAGAATGTGGAGCTAATCGACTCGTCTCGGTTACATTCACTATATTACGCACGTGTTCTTGTATTCTTTTCTTTACATTACGAGTGGTTCTCCCCACATATAAAATATTGCATTAAGGCATAAATTAATGTCGTAGACTTGATTAGCGGCATTCGCTAATCAAAGTAAAAAATGATTAGCAATTGACCGAAGGTGATTAGCAATTACAAAAAATTGATATTTTTGCTCAAAACCAAATAAAATGTACTTATCTTGCTCTATATTGATAAAATACATTTACTCAAGTTTCTGAGACTGATATCTGTTTTATTTAGCCATTTCCAGAATACAGCAATTCTTGTGCAGCAGTACATACATTTTAAGAGCCGAGATGGGATGTCTGCCAAAGCAGACTGTGAATTCGTGAGCATGAGTCCATGACAAATTAAAACCCCTGCCCCAGCACACCCTGGGACTGTGATTGACCACACAGTAACCGGCTGGGACCATGATCAGCCACACAGTTACCAACAAGGATTGGGTGCAATCTGTTTTGCTACTCTTCTCAACCGGGCATGTAGCCAGTAATTCTGGCCTTTTTTTTTTTTTGAGGGGGGGACCTGGGGGTGGTCCACCATCCTCAGCTGCCAAATCACCAGGACATCTTGGTTTAGCACTAAAAAATATGTCTATAGCCTATCTGGGTTGAATTCAGCTGGAGGGGGCCCCTGCTTTTTTTTTTTTTTATTTGTATTATTTGTTTTTCCCCCCTCCTCGCTCAGATGCTGCCACTTCTTCGGGCGCTCCTAGGTCCCTCCTGCCTTTGTTCTCCCCTCTCGAGCCCTGACTCCCCCACAGGTCCCACATAGCAGCCTACCCCATGGTATTCTGGTGTTTCCCTTCACTGGGCGGGTCCCCCTCTTTTGAGGGGGAATGCACCAGGGGAGAGGCGGCACCAGCACTTACTTCTAGGCCACAGGGCACTGCTGAGATCTGCAGGGAGCGGCTTCCTGGAGGAGGCAGACGGGCAGAGGATCTGGAGGCTGTCATCTGGCAAGCACTCAGCCATTTTTCCTCCTTATGTTGTGGAGGGCAGTGTGGTGACGTCAAGACATATGCCAATGTCCACTCCTCCCCCCCCATTGCCAGTCACTTCATGCGTCCTGCGTTGCTCCCAGCCTCCGCTGAGAACCAGCAGGGCGCGGAGTTACCCGCACCTCCCCAGAGAAGGAGAGCTGTCTATGGGATGCCCTATCCTCCTCCCCACCCCGGTCGGCCCTCCAGTGACCAGTGCTCGTTCCTGAACCCGGGTCGCTGGTGTCGCAAGTGGAAATCCAACTGTCGGCCGGCATGGGCTGCTGCTTTTTAATGCGAATCAATGTTTCTACAGTATCCTCTGCCAGACTTGCTTTCCAGTCAGTTTTTACCTTGTTCATTGTTGAAAAACACCTTTCTACAATTGCATTCGACACAGGAAATACTCTCAATACATTGACAAGCTTCAGCAGATTTGGATGAGAGTTTTGGAAATCACATGCCAGCTTTGACCAGATAGCAGAGGCAGAAAGATTAATGAAATTGGTTTGGGCAAAAATCTTAAACTCTTGCCATTCTGCAAGTAGCAGAGTGCTGTCACAGTCAGGCTGCAAAAGTGCTGAAAAGTGGTCAGCTACTGCAGTAATGTCACTGTTACCATACAGCTCCAGTTCCTTTCTGTCCGCAACTGCTGGCCAAAGTCTGGTGTCTAACACTTTTGTACGCCGGTGATAGATATTACTTTCATCAGTCAAACCGAACCTTTGTTCACAACAGTTCTCAGTGTTTGTAATGTATTTCTTAGTTTGCTGTTTAAAAGTTTTAACAACTTGGCCACTAAAATGTGTTAATTTCACACCCTTGTATGTGACTTGAGCACATGCTCTTGAAAAAACATCAGACCCTTTTTTTAAGAAAATGTCAAGTTCACTGCCACCTGTGGGACCACTCTGCTTGGCATGATCAAGAGTGTTTCTCAAGGTTTCAGCAGAGCTAAGTAGCTCTGGCATTTCAACTACTTCTTTTTGAGGTGCTAGTGAGAACCTGGCAAGTGGCTGAAGCAGCTGTTCAAAATACAAAAGGTGTGCTGCCATTTGGAATTTAGTCATCATTTGCAACTCTCCCTTGGCTTAGGCCTGGTCATGAGTTGGGTCTATGGCCATTGATTCTAAATGGGCACAAATTACGGGGAATGATTTGGTAACAGCACGGGTGGCAAGAAGTTTATGCTGTACCCAACATGTGCCATGGGCCTTCTTGGGCTTTTCAACTGACATCTCCATGGCCTGGGCAAGGGACCGTAACTCTCTGAGTCTCTTAGGACTTTTCTGATAGAGGTAAAATAGTTGGGTCAGAAAGTTTGAAACATCGTTGAAATAGGTGTTATCCAAAGCATCTTTTATGTCCAGTTCTAATCTGTGTAAGAAACAATGAACACCAACTAACCACTGTATGTCTTCCCTTAATAGAGCAGCAAGACCCCGTCTTACACCCACGTTGACAGATGCCCCATCAGCCCCAAACCCAACCATGTTTTTTTTATATTAAGACCAGACTCTGTCAAAATGTCTAAAAGGAGATTTTTCAGTCCCTCATTGTGCCATCTAATACAGCTTTCATTCGTAAAAACGTAGTCTCCACTTGACCATTGATGGGATTTACATAAATTACGTAAACCAGGTCCTTTTCAGTTACACCACTGTCAGTAGTACCGTCCATAAGCACTGAAAAATAATTTGCATTTTTGACAGTAGCCAGTGGGTTTTTTCCTAGGTGCTTGCCAGTACACATTGAGAGTTCTTTCTCACTAACAGCATTAATGTATTTATTGCCCAAATGAACTTCATGGCACTTCTCTTGTTCTGCTATCACTTCCAACCTTTTAATAGGGATGTCCTCTTTGTCCATCATATACAGGATCTCCATCAGCCTGCCTAGAATCGTTCTATGCTGTTCCTCTGCATTACTGAAAGTTCTACCGGCAAATAAATTAAATAAGTTTTAAGTCTCGCTCCAACCCCCCCCCATTTTAAACTTACCAGTTGTATGGCGAAATATCAAGTGGTGACCTTGTTCTACCAAATTTGAAAATGTTAACAGCTTCCTTGTGCTGCTCTGTCACAAGATGTTTCCGGATGATGTCAACTTTTAGCTGGGGGGCCTGTAATCCCTGCAGTTAATGCCTCACTGAAGTTCCTCAACCCACATAGCTATTCTCTGTACTCACAGCACAATTTGCAAGTAACACGCACTGCAAAGTCTCCTCACTGCTAATCTGTAGCCAATTCTTTTCTGGATCATATTTTTGGCACCATCCCTCTGCAGTTGCTAATTTAACTCCAGCCATGTCGGACTATAATAATAAAAGTCTGAAGTTAGCAAAACAAGGTGTCAGGGTATGCAGCTACTTAAAATTAACACATGATGAGGCTTTTCTTGAAAAAAAGAAAATGGCAGCGAGCAGATCGTGACCCCCACCCACCCGCCCAGCCCAGTTGATGGCATTGCTCAGACCAAACCCTGTTCCTAACCAACTGGGGCAATCCCGCCCATTGTGACTCCAGGCACAAGTCTTTTTTTTAGTTCCCTCATGGATCTCTGCAAAGGGCAGGCACATAGTCATTCTGTGTGTTTCCAAATTCACTGCAAAGAGCGTGGCACAACACTTAGCAGGGCACATTTTCTGGTCCCCTTGGATTCTCTGCAAAGCTGCAGGGCATAACTTAGTCTTTTCTGTTCCCAAATTGTTCACTGCAATGCTAGGGCACATGTCATTGACAACATAAGCTGGCACATATTCTTAGAAGTGCCTGGTTCCCCTCATCTCTGCAAAGCAAGTGTTTTTCCCAAACATTCACTGCAGATGCAGGGCACACAACCAGGGCTGGGCACATTAAATACGTTGGTTCCCCCAATCTCTGCAAAGCAGGGCAGATAACTTAGTCTCGTTTTCTGTTCCCAAATTGTTCACTACATATGGGCACACAAGTGGGCACACAGATCTCTGCAAAGCAGGGCATTAACTTAGTCGTATTCTGTTTCCAATAAGTTCTGGTTCCCTCAATCTCTGCAAAGCAGGGCACATTTTACTTAGTCTCTTTTTCTGTTCCCAAATTCACTGCAAAATCAAGAGCAGGGCACACAACTAGTAGGGCACATTACTTCTTGGTTACCGAGATCTCAAAGCAGGCAGTGCTGCTTACTTCTTTATCTGTTCCCAAACATTCACTGCAAAGATGCAGGGCACACAACATAGTAGCAGGGCACATTAAGTTCTGGCTCCCCCATAATCTCTGCAAAGCAGGGCACATAGTCTTTATTCTGTTCCCAGTGTTCACTGCAATTACGTTCACTGTTTGTTCCTAGATTCACTGCAAGCAGGGTACAAACTTAAAGTTCAAGGCAGGGTGACCCTTTCATGCTCTTGTTCTCCCACCACCCACAGTCCAGCTCTAAGCCTTGCCCATTCATTGCCATCCCCCCATCTGTGCCCTGAAGTCTGTGTGCCCCTCTTCCCTCCTCCAGCTCCCTGCCCAAATGAAAACGTTTTTACTTGTTTTGCTGCTGGGCTCCCCAATTCTGCTGCGCTCCTGCTCTCCTCTGAATCTGCCTGTCCCTCTGCCTCACCCACAATGCAGCCACCTGCTCTCCGCTCCATTGTCTAGGTCGCCCTGTGCCCTCTTGCGCTCTCGGCCACGCCTTCTCCCTCCGGCTCCTCCTTAGTATGGCCACTCCTCCCAGCTCCGGCTTGTCTCCGACCACCGACCTGCAAAACAAAAAGACACAGTTAGTTAACTGGACGATGGCACGACAACAGAAAAAAAATACAAAAAAATTAAGAAAACACACCTTTGGACTCCTGCTTCCTCTTCTGGGTGCACTGCAAAAGGACTCAGTCATGTTTCTCCTGCGTGGAGACTGGGTGGGGAGAGCAGGAGCATCACTGGACCAATCAAGTGAACAGCTCGGGGTTCATGGGGCGGGTTGTGGTGGAGGAGGGCAAAAAAATGGATACCACGACAAAAAAAATTAAAAAAAATTAAAGTGACAGTGCCCAATAAGGCACTTCTACAGGATCCAGGATCAGCTGGCAGTGATTAGCAATGACTGCTAATAATTGCCAGATTTTAATCACTGTTTGCCAGTCTTGGGTCACAAATTGCGATGTGAACCTGCTTATTTTATGTCTTGCACATGGGCAAATTAAACAATGTACAGCATTATTTATATAACACGTATTACAGTCAGTAACTGGATATTTCGTTAATGTGACAGGATGTGTAAAATAACTACTCTCTACTGCATATTTACATATATTGCAGTGCTTAGATTTCTTGAAGCCTTTTTTTTTGGGGGGGGGCACAACCAAGACCTACTTCCCACCTCTTCTATTTCACAAAATCTGCTTTGTTCCAAAACATCTCTTAGATTTTCGGCCCTTCTAAAAGTGACACGTGATCTGTCTCCCGAGTGTCTAAGCTAACCATCTGTTGTTTAAAAGAATCGGCCAATATTTATGAATAATGCTTCCGATGATTAAATTCCAAACTGAAAGTAACAAGTTCATTCTCATTTCTATGCTTATTTTTTGTTCAAGCACTTCAGATCTATCCTTCTGGAGTGCCCTATTTTGGGCTTCTTTCAATAAATTCATCTCATAACCCCTTTTCAAAAACCTAGCCATCATTTCATCTGATTGGATCAAAATATCTTTACTATAACTACAGTTTCTTCTTACTCGAATCATTTGACTATAGGAAATTGATTTTTTTCAATTTTACTGGATGGGCACTATCAGAATGAAGATAAGAGTTACAAGCTGTTTGTTTTTTAAAACCTTTTGCTGCAACTTTCTGTCCTATTTGACCCTCCAAAATACATCCAAAACTGAAACTGATCTGTTATCTGTGTTGTAAGTTACTTTGAACTCCAGAGGATTTTCATTTAACCAATCGATAAACAAAAGAATGTGACTACTGTCACTCCCCCATACGCAGATGACGTCATCAATAAAGCAATACTACATAATGATGTCATCTGCGAAGGGGAAGATGTCTGAATAAATATTTTCCGGCTCCCAAAGCTCCGAAGTTAAATTTGCTTGAGAGGGTGCCATACACATTCTCATAGCAGTACCCAGTGCTTGTTATAATACTGTTTATTAAACTCAAAGACTTTTGTATGTTAATATAAAATAAATACTTTCGATCAAAAATTTGGTAGGGTTAGGTGTTGTACTATGCTCAAGATAATGTTTACGATAATGTTTACAAGCATTCAAGCTATCATGATGTCTGATTGATGAGTAAAGTTGTTCAATGTCTATTATCATCCAAAAAAAGCTGTCCTGCCTTACAAAATCCTGTAATTTACACAATAAATCTCCAGTGTCTCTGAGGTAGGATCTCAACCTTAATACCTCTTGTTTGAGGAAAAAATCTACAAACGCTGCCCAGAGACATTGGGGCATGCAGGGGCCCATCCATATCTTGTGTATCTCAGAGAATGCGTACGTAACAGACACAAGGGATTAAGTTGTCATAAATATTGAAATTCATTTTCTGTGATGTCACAACTAGACTTTGCTCCCATTAATAAATCTGTATTACAGTAGAGGGCTTTGTGTTGTTCTGTTCTCAGCTTCTTATGTCTCTTCAAACTTTGTGTTTCCACAGTTGCATGCATCCTGATTTGTGAGCTCAAGCAGAAAGGAATTACATTTGTAAAATGACTACAGGTCCCCTTCGTGGAAGGCCCTGCCTGTCCTGCGTGAGAGGTCTCTACAGTTGCCATTGGAAACGGATTGACAGTAAGGCAAAGAAGGTAACGTAACAGTACAGCCATTCAGCAATAAGGTCCTGCCCTCTACTGGTAGTTATCCATCTGGAGGAGTTATGCATACAAAGCTAAGCTAAGAGCATATAGTGATTGAATGATTCATTGAGTGAGTGAGTGAGTGATTCATTGAATGAGTGAGTGAGTGAGTGAATGATTCATTGAGTGAGTGAGTGAGTGAATGATTCATTGAGTGAGTGAGTGAGTGAATGATTCATTGAGTGAGTGAGCGAGTGAGTGATTCATTGAGAGAGTGAGTGAATGATTCATTGAGTGAATGATTCATTGAGTGAATGATTTAGTGAGTGAATGAGTGAGTGAATGATTCAGTGAGTGAATGAGTGAGTGAATGATTCATTGAGTGAGTGAATGATTCATTGAGTGAGTGAGTGAATGATTCATTGAGTGAGTGAGTGAATGATTCATTGAGTGAGTGAATGATTCATTGAGTGAGTGAGTGAATGATTCATTGAGTGAGTGAGTGAATGATTCATTGAGTGAGTGATTCATTGAGTGAGTGAGTGAATGATTCATTGAGTGAGTGAGTGAGTGATTCATTGAGTGAGTGAGTGATTCATTGAGTGAGTGAGTGAATGATTCATTGAGTGAGTGAGTGAGTGATTGATTCATTGAGTGAGTGAGTGAATGATTGATTCATTGAGTGAGTGAGTGAATGATTCATTGAGTGAGTGAGTGAGTGAATGATTCATTGAGTGAGTGAGTGATTAATTGAATGAGTCATTGAGCAAGTGAAAGATTGAGTGATTGATTGATTGAGCCATTGATTCACTGATTAATGAAATTGCAACTAAACAAAATCTGACTTATCCCAGTGTGGAGCATATCATATTTGGTTTTCCATTTCTGTACCAAATGATAAAATCTGGTGGTATCCAGAAGTATTGACGGAGTACCTGGTCATCTCCACTTCTCATCCAAGATTAAACACAATCTGAGTCAAACAGTAACAACGATACCTGATTACCAGAATGCAGAATAATCAGGGCATTTATTTACTAATCAGAGTATTTATTGCATTATTCCACAAAGTGTTATTGCTGTGGATGAGGACGACCAATTGACCAACATTTCATATCACACTGGCACTCCCACAGGGGTCCAATCTGCCAGCTAGCAGTGATCAAGCCTTCACTGGGTTAACAAATGGTTTGGACATATCAGCATTTTCCTGGCCTCAGAAGTCACTTTGTCAGGTATATTGAGTAATCAATACACCATAACAGGGTGTGCATTAAGTAAGCAATAGCACACAACGGGGTGTGGGTTATGCTATCATAAACAAGTGCCTAGGGGAATAGTGAGGTTCGAGGCCACAGACAGAGTGAGTACCTTACTGCTCCTAGAAGTGAGAATATCAGAGCATAACCCACACACCATTGTATGTTATTGCAGTTATAAAACTGGTATATCTTGAGAAATACAGTACCTTTTTAGAAAAAAGTAACAAAAATTGGAAGTTTTTATTTTTTGAAGCAAAGTAGTCTCTGTACTTAATTATTAATAGGGGCGCTTGAGAGCGAGCCAACTTTCTGAGTTTTCTCTCCCCCACTACTTGTCTATTTATTGTGTGCCACTTTCTTTTAGTCACTGCTGAGTTTCCAAGTTTTGCCTCGCACCTGTCACTCCCTTTCATTCATAGCTGACTTTCCTGATATACTATAAAGAGCGACGATTACAGCAAGTCGCTAGGCTGTTGGCAAGATCAAGACTTTCTTGTGGTCTTGCTGGCAGTATACCTCCATCTGTGGTCACGACTTTCAAGAAAATACTGGTGTTCTTGTGCAAGTGCAACTCAGGAGGGAGATTGACACAGTCGGCTGCGGGATTTTGAAAGAGTGAGCAGTTCTGAACGGACAACAGTGGCTACAAACACTTTTGCAGTTTAAACTGTTCAGTTTTTCTGCTTAGTAGGGGTTGGAAGTCAGTGTTCCTGAAAACAACATGGCAGCCAAATCTAATTTTGTTTAAGTGTTTTCTCGATGGCACAAGGATATTGCATATAAAGGGGGAACAGGTACTGGCACTTGTTATTTTCCATGCTATAAGCTAAAAACAGACATACCTGGCAAGGGCTGGCAGTCAGTTATCAGATTTATTTACTGTTTTGACCCATTTTATAAAGGATTTTATTGCATACCTCATGCAAGTGAGGCACAAGACTGAAGGCTGAGTGTCCTTATGCCCGTGGGACGTGTATTCAAATCCTTTAATACATACCATGGAGTGCCTTATTGCACTTATAAAATGCCATGCTCCTTTTTTGTATTTTATGTAAAGTGAATCATTTTTATATATATTTTGTATACATGAAATAGTCCTTGATTTTGTAGGAAGTGAGGCTTCTTTACCTTGGTAGTGAGATCTGGCACCTGACCTTGCAGTTCTAGGAATTTAATGCATGGTAAGGTGACGACTCTCTCTGTCAGTGAAGTTTCTAGATTTTGTTCTTGCCATTTTATAAATGTACTTCAGAAATCTGGAAAGTAGAAACTTGTACTTTTTAGGAACAAAAACACAAGGTGCTGCATCATTGTGTGGTCTGAAAACAAAACTAAATGGTAATGTTAAATGTATGGTGAAAATAGAGTTAGAATCAACGCTTCAACCACAGGTCTTCAGGAATAAACTAAAAGTGAAAAAAGCAAAGTTAATGGAGAGGTAAAGGTAAATAAGGGTTACATTTTGAGGAAAGAAATGGGGGCAGCTCTATAAGAAAAAGGTGATAATAGGCAAGGTAAGAAAAGAATCTGGAAAACAAAAAGGTGATGATGGGTATGAAAAGGCAAAGTAGGAGTGAATGAGGAGGATCCTCAAGTGGGAACTAACTGACAGTGCCTAGTAAGAAGGTTGAAGGTTGACAAGTGTGGGGGAAAGAGACAGAGACAACTGTGAAAAATGAAAATACATGTGCACACATAGCTGAAATGACCATGTGAGTATGCCTCTATACACACACAAACAGACACACACACTGGACGGAAGTGTGCACAGGCATACCCACACACGCAAACGTACCATGCGCACATGCAAACAAAGATATGACGGGTTGGGGTGAAAAAGACAGCCTGCGGTGGCAAACCATAAGGTGGCTGAAAGATGCTGGTAGAAAATAACTTGTCTATTTTTTTTTGTTGGTGGTGTTTCTCGGGAGCCCTCGCCTAGCCATCTGACGCCCCCCCCTGTGCCGACCGGGTTTTAGACCCCCTCCCCTTCAGCCCTCATGACTTACCCCTCATGGCGGGGGATGGGGAGACCCTCACCTACCCGGCCCAGATCTAGTTCGAGGAGGTGCCTTCCGGGCGCGCTGTAAGGGGGCACCATCGCCATCCGTGGTGAGGGCTCCATTTTCCTGCCTTTTTTCACCTCTGGGCGGAGAGGGGCGTGCAGGACGTCAGTGGAGAGAGCACGCATGCATCCACATGCGCTCCTCCAGACGGCCCCATCTCCGCCCCCTATTTTGCAGCATCTGCACACTGCCCCTCCAGCTGCCGCTAGGGGCCAGTCAAGCGCTGACCACTGATGGACCCCCCTTCCCCGGAGAAGGAGAGCAGTCCCTCGGACATGCAATCCTTCTCCAACCCTGCCAACCCCCAGCGAGCCGTGCTCATTCCCAAACACGGGTCACTGGTGTAGCATGAGGTAAGGCGTCCAGTGCCTCAGCCCTCCGTGCCACCGGGCCGGCCATAACTGATCTGTTTTAAACATGAGGGCTACGGGAGCCAGGGTGGACGATCAGCTTGGTTTCCATGTTTTTCTGTGATCAGCATCCCAGAAACCCTGCTGAAGGACAAAAACAGAAAAATCATCAACATCATGGTCCCTGGAGGTAAAACTGGACACAATGGGTTTATCAGTGGCTCCATTCCTGACTGCCCTTTAATGTTCCCTAACTCAATCAGTCAGGCATCTGCCAGTTTCTCCGATATAGCAGCACACTTCCTGCAAAGAATACAATGTATCACATTACTGGAAGTGCATGAAAACTCCTTGGTGATGTGAAAAACACCTATGGGACCCTGAATTTCAGTGACACATGAAATAAATGTACAGGTATAACAGCGAGTTCTGTTGCAAGCTTTGGTACCTGGCAGGGAGAAATTGTTAGGAGTACATAGGCTGCTTCGTACCAGAGGAGTCCGCAGATTGGATGGTTGGCGATAGGAGGCAATTGATGGCTCTATAAAGGAATCTTCTATATGAGGGTCAGTTTCCAGAATAGGGAAAGTCCTAGTGACGGTCCTGTGAAGAGAAGGTTTATTATGATGGAGGGGAAGCACTAGTGGAATGCGTCATTGTTGTTGCGTAAGAGTATCCCTTTGAGGGTCAAGGTTATTGGGCATATTACTGACCTGGGAGAGTGCTCTGTCCACTGTGCTTTGTGTGTATCCCCTGTTTTTTAATAAAAAAAAAAAAACTGCTTTATTTGAGCCTGCTCAGCAAAACCATCATCTCCACTGCATAACCTGTGATGTCTAAGAACCTGTGAATATGGCAAACCGTTCTTAACATGTTTAGGATTGAAGGAACTGTGGAGGAGAAAGCTATGTGAGTCAGTGGGTTTGTAATAAACCTATGTCTTCAGACCAGTGTTCTGCACCGACCATTTGGCATCTAGAAAAGACAGTGTGGAGGCGGATATGTCGACAGTGTACTGAAAAGATGGATGGGCCATGATAAACTTGTCCAAGAAGATTTGGAGAGTTTACCTGGAGCAGGAGGTGGCCCCCATACAGTTATCAAAATCTGTAGTAGTAGTAGTAGTAGTAGTAGTAGTCGTAGTAGTAAAACTTGTATTCAACTGAAATGAACAGTGAATACGTGCAACTCAACTGAGACAAGCTCATTTCCAGCGAGGCCCTTAGTACATCTTAGTTAAGTTACAGTATCAAAATACATCAAACATCGTTAACAATACAATATATAAATACAACAAATATTATAAACGTAGGTACAGGACTGGCCCAGTGGCGCCGAGGGTTGAGGTGCTGGACGCCACACCTTGCACCACGCGGCGACCCGGGTTCGGGAACGAGCCTGGGTCATCGGGGGTTGGCAGGGGAGGACTAGGTTTGAGCATCTGTAGACTGCTCTCCTAGTCCTGGGGAGGGTTGGGGAGAACACGCCGCACTGTAGCGGCCCCTGGGGACACCCGGGGGCACTACTAGCACAGGTGTACATGGGGAAGGAGCATGGTGGACATCGGTACGCAGTGCCTTGACCTCATTGCATGTCCGCACTCCCATGGGAGGACAACAAGGAAAAGGCTGGGCGTGACCGTGCAGCTTGATGGCCGCACCCTGCGCTACCCAGAGGACTCATGAGAAATCCCATCAGGGAGGGTCTGGGGCCATCCTGGCTGGGAGTGGCATAGGGTGCCCTCCAGCAGGATGGCATGATGACCATCCCGGATCCTCCTGGGTGCAGTACGAGCCACCCAGCTCTCCAGGCAGGCAGGGCCGGTGGCTGGATACCCCAAGCCGGCTTAGCGCTGCAGCAGGAGGGAAAAAAGCAGCAGTGATAAAAAAAAAAATAAATAAATAAATGTAGATACATGCATACACACACATACACGAAACAAAAAAGTAATCGCCTCATAAATATAAATTTTAAGATTTATACAATTTATATACTCAGTACTTAAATTATGAATGAGTCCAAGGTCAAAGCAGGTCTTCACAAATTTTCCTTAGTGCATCTTGTTTAAACCATGATTTAATTACACCTGGCTGAATGGTAATATTTACTGGTCTAAGAAATAATGGTAAATTGTTCCAGATTTGGGGATCCCTGAAGAAGCAAACTCTGGTCAGAGCCAATATGGCTGTGGAGAGCTTTTGGGATGCTTTTACCCATTATTTCTAAAGAATTTGCACAGTGCAGATCTGCTGAGAGGCAGTTTTAATGTGGTCTTCCTTTTACACATTTTTACAATGTATTTTCCTGGACTATGCCTGCTGATTGCTATGTATTTAGCCTGGATAGTTCACAGAAGAAATGGCATCTTATTTTCGGGTGGCGGAGCACTGGCAGTAGGATACTGGAATGTGTCATACATGTGCATGAGCTGTGTGCGGGTGATAATGCCCAGTGGCCATGCACCTCAGGTGGTCGCATCTGGGCGGATCCATCATCCTGGTGCCATTGCACTGCTCAGTGCGGGTGACAGCCGATGCTGTACCCACTCACACAGGTCCCAGAACAGGCATGTTATAGCCAGCCTCCCATTCGTTTGTACAATCGGGGAACCGCGGACACACTATCCATAGCCTGGAGCGTGCACCACAAATGGCATTGCAGGATACTGCACCTCAAGGCACCCAGGATACCTCAGCAGTCCGGAGGGTGGCATGTTACACAGGGGATCGGGGGAGAGTGTGGGCCTGCAGTGGTGTATAACAGCAGGATGATACAGCATTGACAAGGCATGCACTGGAGGTATGTCAATTCCCTCTTATGGTTTGCCAGGGACATACACACGGCTGCATACGCTGGTGGGTCCACAGCTTGCGTAGTGTCCCAATGCATGGTACAGCCACTTGTGTCATTCTGGAGTGCAGGTCCCTGGCCCGGGTCCAGTGCACTCGGTGGCTGGCCGTGGCAGGGTGTGGAGGGCAATGCCAGTTGCCACAACATGTCTGGTATGGGGGGAGCGGGGGTGTCTACATACCAAGGCAGTGGGTGGGGGTTCTCTATTCTATGGATATGGATCACGGTTTCCTCTGATGCGATTGTGTCGGGGGGGGGGCTGTACACTATGGAGCTCTTCGGGGATGGAGTTGGATTGATCGGGGATGGGAGGGGGTACCTCTAGTCAACAAGGGTTGCCAGGCTGCTGTGCACCTGGGTGCACTTCCACAGCCAACCTGTGGGTGGCTGTCCGGGTTAGGCCAACTATTCATGACCTAACTGTGGGCCGCACTACTCTGGACTTCGAAGGGTATATTCCCACTGAATATGCTGCAGTGCGGCATATGCATGGGAATGCACCCTTGACTTGCATGGCATACTATTTGTGTGCACCCTGGCCCATTCCCTTATGGTCAGCGCATCCTGCATGTTTGAATATCAAACTGCGGTGCATTGTTGGAGTTACGCGGCACATCTCCTTTGAATATGGGGGCCCTGGACTAGGCTACCCTGAAGAAGTACAGTATCAAAATGGTAAAGTCATAACCCCACTGAAAACAAGATATTGCATCTAATCTGGGACAGCCTAAGTAAATACAGTGCAGAAATGTGTAAATGAAGATCCCTGTGACAATGTGATGTAGCATCTCCCCTGCCCTATCCAGTATGCAAAATATAGGATAAGAAATATTTATAGGAAATCTACTGTAAACTGAACTTCACTGTGTTCAGTGACATAAACAGTTTCTTTATTGTTTTATAACATAATAGAATGCAGTATTTATTGTAAAGGTTGTGGCCATGAGGATGGTGTGTACAGAGTGAGTGTGTGTGTGTGTGTATGTGTTTGCTGTAGCTCAATATATTTTTTTCCCCAAAAGCATAGTAGAAAACATCTGCTGATTGCTACATATTTTTAGTCTGGGTAGTTAACTAAAGACCTGGCATATGTCTGAGACAGTGCTTATCAGATAGTGTCTTTAGAGGTTTAACAGTGTAAATTATAGATTTGCTGGGAAAGGGATGACATTTATGAGGTATGAATCTTTCTTGAAAGACGATACATTCCCAAGGGAAAGTAGTAGTAAGAAGCTGTTTAAATGCTAAGTATTTACATGTGCAAGTTGTTGCATTTTGAAGGGGGTAAACAAATCTTCAGTTTAATAGGTAACCAATAAGTAACAAATATTTAACAAGCTGTTTCAGTTTCCTAATGGCATCTGATAAGCAGCTTGGAGTTATGTCTCCCACATTCTTAACAGAAAGAAGGGAGTATTTTATTTCAGTTGGCATGGAAGGATACATTGAAAAGTCCAAAACATGTGTTCCATGATGCTCCATTTTCCAGCTACAGATAGCAAGATGGCTGTAGGCTTCGCCCACCGCCACAAAAATGAGATCGGCCAAATTCTGTCCTTGCTTTTGGAAGGATAAATTCAATGCCATCTGCTGAGCGCAACTCAGTTCTTATCTCTCTAAACTGTAACCCCTCTAGGATATATTCAGGGACCTCATTCCTGGAGCACTTCACCATATAATTTAATACATGTGACAGCCACCTGTCTTTTGGGTAGTGTTTGTAGACAACAGGCGCGGTCTCTGTGAAGGAGAGAAAGAACTGTTACTTAACCCAATCGACAAACAGATTGATAAAGCGGGATCCATCCTGGTACCCATGGCAACTCCACTGATCTTCTGCAAAAAATCTTTTCTTAAAAGAAAATGGCATAAAGTTTAAGAATAAGTTCAGCCAGTCAGGTTAGTGTGTGTGTGTTTGTGTGTGTGTATGTGTGTGTGTGTGTGTGTGTGTGTGTGTGTGTGTGTGTGTGTATGTGTGTATATGTGTGTGAGTGTGTGTATATGTGTGAGTGTGTGTATATGTGTGGAGTGTGTGTATATTGTGTGAGTGTGTATGTGTGTGTGTGTCTGTGTCTTGTGTGAGTGTATGTATGTGTGTGTGTGTATGTATATGTGTGTGTGTCTGTGTGTGTGTATATGTGTGTGTGTGTATGTGTGTGTGTATGTGTATGTGAGTGAGTGTGAGTGTGAGTGTGTGTGTCTGTGTGTGTGTGTGTGTGTGTGTATATGTGTGTGTATGTGTGTGTGTGAGTGTGAGTGTGAGTGTGTGTGTGTGTGTGTGTGTGTGTGTGTGTGTGTGTGGCTGCTTGACTTCCCGCTTGTTCAAAAAATGCTGCAGAGCTGTCAGGCAATCGCTCTGGGGGATCGCTGTGTAAATTGATTTGATGTCCAGGGTAAAGGTGAGCTGATGGGAACCACTGAATCTAAACCTGTCAAATAACTGGAGAGCAAGGTTAGGGTCTTTAATGTAGTAGGGCAGGGATTTAACAAGTAGTCTCATGAGGCTGTCCAGAAATGCTGAGCTGTGGGATGCGGGAGCAGGCAGATACAATCGGGCATCCAGGGTTACCTGTTTTGTGGATTTTAGGAAGGAGCTAGAACCTGGATGCCTGAGGGCGCTGAACTATGAGTCTCCTAGCAGAGGGAGTACCCTCTGTCTTATAGTTTCCAGTGGGGTCCTGTGGAAGAGAAGAGTAAAATGTGATGTCGGAGAGTTGCTGTGTGGCTTCAGTGATGTATAACTCCTTTTGCCAGACAACTCCTCCCTTATCAGCTGGTTTAATAACAATGTCATTCCTGTGTTGCAGAGATCTGAGGGCTGCGAGTTCACCAGCTGTCAGGTTAAAGTGATAGGGCCTACAATGAAAATTGAAGTTAGTGATTTCTACATTGGTTAACAAAATAATTGACAGCAGCAAAACAACCTGGAGATGGGGTCCATGCACTGCGTCATGGATGATGTCATTGATTATTGTGGTAACGCTGTCATCATCATCATCATCTGCACGATAAGGAGTTTCATTAGAAAAATGATCTGTAAGGTGTGCTGTGCGATAGAAGTACTGCAGATTAACCTGAACCTGTGGTACGTCGAGATGTCTTGGTGTGGGCACAAAAGAGAGACCCTTGCTAAGGAGAGGTCGCTCATCTTGTGTCGGGGGAGACCTGGAGGAATGCAAAACACCACAATTGTTAGATGGTGTCTGACTGGAGGTAATGTTTGTTGCTGATCTGATGAGAAAGAGACTGGAGTTTGGCAGATCTCTCCCAGGTCAGTAATATGCCCCCTAACCTTGACCCTCGCAGGAGGGATACTCTCACGCAACAATGCATTCCACTAGTGCTTCCCTTCCCTCATAATACGCCTTCTCATCACAGGACCGTCACTAGGAGTTTCCCTATTCTGCAAACTGACCCTGACATTGAAGCTTCTTTCACAGAGCCATCGATTGCCTCCTACTGCCAACCATCCAACCTGCGGAATCCCCTGGTACAAAGTAGCCTACATACTCGTAACAATTCCTCCCTGCCAGGTACCAAACCTTGCAACAGAACTCACTGTTATACCTGCAGATCTGCTTCTGGTTGTCATTGAAATTCAGGGTCCCATAGGTGTTTTTCACATCACCAAGGAGTTCTCATGCACTTCCAGCAATGTGATACATTGTATTCTTTGCAGGAAGTTCGTAGCTATCTACATTGGAGAAACTGGCAGATGCCTGGCCAGCCGATTCAGGGAACATTAAAGGACAGTCAGGAATGGAGACACGGATAAACCCACTGTATCCAATTTTATCTCCCGGGACCATGATTTCGATGATCTTTCTTTTGTGTCCTTCAGCAGGGTTTCTGGGATACTGACCAAAGAAAAAACATGGAAACCAAACTGATCATTCACCTAAGCTCCCCAGCAACCCTCCAGTTTAAATGACAGACTTATTTTCTACTAACATCTTTGAGCTACCTCATGGTTTACCAGCGTAGTCTGTCTTTTTAACCCCCACCTTTCACATATTTTTGCTTGCATGTGTGCTTGGTACAACTGCATGTATGGGTATGCTTGCACACACTTCTATCCAGTGTGTGTGAGTATGTGTGTGTGGAGGGGGGGTTACTCACATGGGCATTCCAGCTATGTGTGCACATCTGTTTTCATTTTCCACAGATGTCTCTACCTCTGTCTCCTTCCCCTACATTTTTCACCTTTCAGCCTTCCTACTAGGCCCTGTCAGTTAGTCCTCACTTGAGAACTCCTCAGCTCATTCACTCCTACTATGCCTTTTCATACCCATCATCACCTTTTTGTTTTCTAGATTCTTTTCATACCTTGTGTATTATCACGGTTTCTCCTAGAGCCGCCTCTATTTTCTTTATTAACACACACACACACATCTGTATATTTATATATGCTCTATATATGTGTGTGTGTGTGTGTGTGTGTGTGTGTGTGTGTGTGTGTGTGTGTGTGTGTATGTGTGTGTATGTATGTATGTATGTATATATATATATATATATATATATATATATATATATATATGTATATATACATACAGTCAGACCTGGTTAATCCATACACATTTGTGTTTGCCAATTTTGTTACGTAATACAAATCTACGTAGTAACCAGACAGTGATAATAAAGAGGTCAACAGCCCAACAAAAAATCCATCTGCAGTGTTTTTCATTCAGATAATCAGACATATGGATTAACAAGGCACGGATTAACCAGGTCTGACTGTACATATATATATATATATATGTATACACACACACACACACACACACACACACACACACACAGTGTATCCTTTATTTCCCCTTACCTCTCCACTAACTTTGCTTTTTTTTCCCTGTGTTAGATAATTCCTGAAGAAGACTTGTGATCGAAACGTCGACTCTAACTCTAGTTTCAGCATGCATTTAATATTACCATTTTGTTTTGTATTTTTTAGGTATTTTTGTACACTAGGATAGTCCTGTTTATATGAATCCTCTTGTATTTTAGGGGTCCCCATGGGGGGGACAAGATAATAGCAGAGATGTGACATTAATGCAACAATTAGGGTTCAGGCTATAGCAAAAAAGTAGGGAAATTAGGTTTTAGGGTTTCCAACCCTAAAACCCCACCACCACCTCTAGAACAAATCAGGGGTGTAGTCTTCCTTGGGGTTGTCAACTCTAAAGCTCACCCCATTAGTTGTATATGTTTGTGGAGTGTATAGAATGGGGTGAGCTTTAGGGTTGACAACCCCAAGGAAGACTGCACCCCTGATTTGTTCTAGAGGTGGGGGTTGGCCTAATTTCTCTACATTTTTTCTTTGTAGCCTGAACCCTAAATATTGCATTAATGGAGTTTTTTTTTTTTTTCAAAGAATGACCTTACTTTTTGAGATAGTATAAGCATATCCGTATTTGCCTGTGGGAGCGCAGGGCCCAATCCATCCATACTTTTTATGTTTGCTTGCGTGCATGCGCAAGAAACATTATGTGGCAGCTTAGGAGAGAAGCAGGTTGTGGAGGTGTGGCACTGTGGCAGCCAACTGCGGCACTGAATTTGAGGGCTTGGCATTGGTGGACCAGTGCAGGCACACTGTGCTGATGACATTGGTTTCCAAAAGTGCCACCAACTTGAAACAATTTTGCCGCAGCAGTCATGGGCCACCTCATCATTGCAGGGTCAGCCATTCATCTCTGTGTTGAGCGGACAGTGCGATGGTGGGCGGTCCCTGATTGTTGCAGCCACCCCATGTGCCATGAGCAGTGCAGGACTTGTTATCTGGGGAGAAACGTAGCACTGACAGGCAGCCATGACAAACTGTATGTACGTGAGAGCGAGCCTGTTAGCGCTGTATCCAAGTTCTGTGCTGTTCTGACCACTGCCAAAGCGGGACCCAAAGTAGCGGAAAGTGAGTGGAGTACACTGAGCTGCACCGCTGGCTGTCCCATGGTGACATTCCCATATCCCTTGTGCCCGAGAAAGCAAAAATGGGAGCCATACACTTGCACTTAGTGCAGCCCCGAGAGAGAGATAGCCAGAGTTATGGCTGTGAATGCCCCACCCCCCCAACCGATAGTGCTTCCAGATTTATGGTAATCCCCATATTTAACAGGGTTTCAGGTACAAAACCAGGGTATGGAGATGAAAGTCAAATCTTGCCATTTCCAAGGGGATTCGGCTGGGGTCACGGAGGATTCGGATGGAAGCAGTGCTAAGCAGTGTCAGTCTTGTTGCTATCTAAACACAAGCATTAGCATTCACAATCACTGCCCATTCATGCACCGACTGACACTTAAAGTGCAAGGACTCCAGATTGGTTCACGGCACCTATGAGGTGTTATGATTTTTTTGGGTGGGAGGACCATGAAATTTAAATGCCACTATAAATCATGTGCCGAGCGAAGACTGTTCACTTAGTTTGTTCTCCCAGCTTGGCTCCCTATGTGCTGCAGCATCTCTGTGTCTGGGTCAACAGCAGGAAACTGTTCCGGTACCCAGTCGGGTCGAGAAATAGTTTAATTTAATACCACATTCCACTCGGGACTCACTGGACCAGAAGAAACTGCAGCGCCGTGGAGTTCAGGATTACAGTGTAAAAAGCATTGGTCAGATGAGATTACCCCTGTATTGTGAGTCCCAGAGTTTGAAATTCATGTTGGACTACCGTATGTATAGCTTTCTCTTTGGGCATTTTTTCCAGTATAGTGAGCATTTCAGTTTGTTCGTTCTAGGCACAGCAAGCTCTTGATCCACAGGACAGTGCTCCCCTACCCTTCTTCCCATTTTGAATAATTGTTAGGTAGTCGAGCACATTTAACAATACTGCTTTTCCTAGCATCCTGGTGAGTCACTGTGATGTGCCGCTATGTATTGCGGTTCTGTGGGGCAGTGAAGTGAGCTGCTAGCAAGGGTGATGTTTCTCCGTGAGCAGCAGTTGTGTTGCTCAGTCCGGTGTGTTTGTGTTAAAAGATGGGGTTGATGGCAGTTATTGTTGCATGATATGAGCATGTTAAAAATGCCATGACTGACAGTGTTTTTTGTGTCTTTAAAAAAGAAAAAGAAATGGAAAGTCACATTCTGTGGAGGTGTACTCAGCATTCAATGACTCCAACATTCAGCTGTAATGAGTTTGCAGTTCCATCGGTGGTGGTGATGTTTGATAAAATGGTTTATGTTCCTGAAGATGTATTGAGCAGATCTCTTTATTATGTTTGCTTGCACACATGTGCAAGAAACATAGTGCCATCATCCGAGTTTTCGTAGGTGTGGCAGCTGTCTTCCAGTTCAGTCAGTGTGTCTGCAGGCGCAGCCACAATTCACCAATGAATGCTGCACGCTGTCTATGACAGCAGTTGAAAATGCAGTGCCCTAGAGTTGAAAGGAAGAGACCCGCTTCAGTGAGCAGCAATAAGAGAGTGCATGCTTATGCGCTCCCCCCCCCCACGCACACACTGTATGGCCGACGGGGGTGCCCAATCCCTCGCTGGCTCTGCTGTGCTCCCCCAACAGAGCCGAGGTGCCACGCTGGGAGCTCCACCCCAGCGTGGCATGTCCCAAGGTCATCTAAAAAAAAAACTGCAAGAAAAAAACCTTCCTCGCTGACTGTCCTGACCCCCCACCCATGCCCACCCTGCCTCCCCACACCCCCACCTCACCCTATACTTTCTACTACCTCCGGAGTCCAGTGCGATGATCTTCAGTGGACCGGGAACACATCTGCACTCTTCAAAGCCAACCACGAACTGAGGAAATGCCGGTAAGCTGTAAATTGGAATAAATAGGGTTTTTTTCAACTTTGATGCATATCTCAGGCATTTTTGGGAATATTTTCACCAAATTTTCAACATGGGGTTTTGGGACCCCTCATGAATTCTGTCACTGTCATTTTGTTAATTGGCCCGAAGGTGATTTCTAGTCACTGCGGAACCACCTTTCAGGACCGATATTTAAATGACAGTGTCACAGTTCATGAGGTAGGCCTCAAAACTCTATGTTGAAAATTTGAAAAGATTCCCAAAATGACTGTTTTACGAAAGCATGCGTTGCACTGTTCCCACGCATGCTCGTAAGTTCATTAATTTTCAGTATTTTCACCCAGATTTTCAACATTGCCATTTTACCACACCTCCTTATGAGAAGTACAGCTGTCATTTTTCACATCTCACCCAAAACGAGTTTCCGCATACGAAGCATAAATGGCGCAGTCGGTGTGCGAAATCAATGTTCGGGACAGATTACGAAAATCACAGTGACACTGTTCATGAGCAGAGGTGTTAAAATGGCTATGTTAAAAATTTGGTGAAAAAGGTCCACAAAATGACTGTGTTACGAGCAACCATTGAGCAGTTTCCATGCACCCTCATAAGTTCATGGATTTGTAATATTTTCAGTCCAAATTTTCACCACTGGCATTTTTCCACACTTCCTTATGAACAGTAATGCTGTCATTTTTTACACCATGGCCAAAATGTATTTTCGCACTTCCAGCGCAGAAATGCTTGGTCACTGAGAAATCACTGTTCGGGACAGATTAAGAAAATCACAGTGACACTGTTCATGAGCGGAGGTTCCAGAATGCCTGTGTTGACAATCTGCTGTAAAAAATCCCCAAAGTAATTGCATTACGGGTGTGCGTTGCACAATTTCTATGCACGCTCATGACTTCACCAGTTTTTTTTTATATTTTCACTGCAGATTTTCAACATTGCCATTTTTTGCACCTCCACATGAAGAGTACAGCTGTCATTTTGCACATCCTGTTCGAAATGTGTTTTCGCACCTGTGGTGCCAAATGGCGTAGTTGCTCTGCAAAATCAGCTTCCGGCTTACAAACTGATATTGCCACTGTTCATAAGGAGGGGGTCACAAAAAACCCATGTTGAAAATTTGGAGTGAAAATACCAACGAACGCCTGAGGAGTTAGGGTTTCCGACCATAACGCCCACCCTGTAGAGACTGACAGGCATCAGGGGTGTGACTTGGGATTCTCACCTGTAATGCTCATACCATTCCACACCCTGCAGCCAGTGAGAGGCATCGAGGTGTGCCTTGCACTGTTCAGCCCCAAAGTTCACCCCATTCTCCTATACAGCACCCATCTCACCGTATTTTCTGATTTAATGGGGTGAGCATAAGGGCCAAAGACCCCAAGGCACACCGTGACACTTGTCGGTGTCTGCAGGGTAGGGTGTGGTGAAATGGCATGGCCTTTATGCCTGACGACCCAAAGGCACACCCCAATGCCTGTCAGTCTCTGCAGGGTGCTGGGGGGGTTGGCTTCAGCTCAATACTTCGCTGCCATTCCTATTATGCAGCTCTGTAACTCCTACACTACCAATGCCAATGCCAGCAAGCCAACATTCGGCTTTGACAAGTGCTTGTTATTAATAAGTGCTGATGGTATGGTAGCGATGGCATTTGTAGGCAAAGTATGGAGAAAGGAACGTTGATACATGCAGGTGGGTAAAAAACCTGCTGTCAGGAAATGTTTTAATGTGATTATGTTGGGAGTATTACTCATAGCTGAGAAGACTCTCAGCCAGTCAGGAAAGTGGATTTTCTCTATCCAGTTCAAAACGGTACTTTTACTATATTGCACAGCAGTAACAGCCTGAGCATTAAACAATGTTACACTCACATGCAGAATTTCGACTACTGCAGCCTAGAGGGACATTCACCACAAAGTGGACTATAGAGTTTGTCAACAGGGTATGCAGTGCTCAGAGGCTTCTTTTGAAACATTTTTTTAGCAACTGAATTTGCAAACTTTAGTAAGGTGTACCCTCTCTAGCATAGCACTAAAGTGTAAGCTGCCCCATGGCCTTGCTTGAAGCTGTCCAAATGCCTACGTAATAGCCCACAAGCCACAATTAGAAACCACAGCCTGAGGAGTGAGCTTATCAGACCAGATAGCTTCAAACTGTTTTCATATTTGTAATGTATAGTCTGTAGCCTCTGCTCCCCTCACCCCACTGTACCCTTTGCCCTTGGGGAAGGGGGGATCAGCAGATAAGCCCAGTGACTGAACTGTCTCATTGCCATTCAGGGAACCAAACAATGGGTTGGGGGCTGGGGAGCATGTGAGAGGGGGAGGGAGAGCAAAACAGTGAGAGAGTTAGGGAAAGAGAGAGAGGGAGAACGACTGACATAACTCATTTTGTACCATTTTAAATATAATGACAACTGAAATGAGTGGCAACAAATGTGGAATCTGGACATTTAAGCCCCCCAATATATTTGTAACCCCTAGATGGCGCTATCCCAGGGGCTACTACCCCTGCCTGATTTGCCACTAACAGGTTGAGGGGCCTGGATCCAATGGCGGGTGCCTCCACCCAGAGGTCAGGGTTTGCAATAGTTAAACTAACTTGGTCACAGCCCTCTGGGACACTGCAACTCCCTTTCTTCCCACTAGTGGCCCACACAGTATATCAGAATTACCTTCACAGTATACACTTACCCCCAGGTCTGGTTCCGCACTGGGACCTCCTGTGAAATGAGATACAGTGCAACAATCACAGTACAGTACTTTAACATAGACAAATACCTCAGGCAGTATAACTTTGCTGAAACAAGCAGCTCTGATTTATTTAGGGGATATAACAAGGACAGGGGAAATCAGGTTAATTAGCTTATCACTCTAATAATTCATTTGTGGCTCTGTGACAGGCCTATCCCTACCAGTTACTGTCCCTGGGTACCCAAGCCCTAGTGGCTAGTCCAAACCGTGGCAGCTGGTAGGGGCCCTTTCACACAGAGAAAAGGAGAATTAAACAGTCAGCAGTACAGTAATTCCATTTGGATTTAATGTGGCAATTCAACAGGAGCGACCCTGAATTAGTACTCACGACCTCCAAATAAGATAGGGTCCTTCAATGTCAGTAGGGCTCACTTGAGGTACACAAACCTCTTCACACATTTATATAAAAGAAAGCACTATACCAGGCAGGCTGCATCTGTATCCCGATCGCATTACTGCACAATACCGGGAGAACACACAGCAGATTCAGTTCCTGACAGACCGAGTGCAATTTTCAGCAATTCTTCCAGTCTTCTACAGGGTGAGCCTGGTTTCTACTCTTCAGAGATCCTTTGATTCTTTTCACAGGATGGATTCAGTCCTAACAAGCTGTTACACAAGCTGCAGACCGAACTCTGGGCTCATACACTGCTTTTGACTAAAACTGCACACTGAAAAAGCACAGGGCTCCTTCCTTCTTCACTGCCAAAGCTCAACTCAAACTCCAACCGACAAAACCGGCACTTCCTTTGAGTTCCTCCCAGTTCTTGACTGGATTGGCTGTCACTCACAGTAGACTGCTGCTGTTGGTCCAAAAGGCACTGAAGTCTAAACTACATCTCCCAGAGTCACTGCTCATACAATCCTCTTGTGGCTGGCTCAGATTATGAGTCCAAGTTCTGATTCGTCAAGGCACCATTTTAGAGCTAGCTTATCCACACTGATTGGTCCAGTTCAGCAGTTCAAAACTAGAATGGGGAACTAGCAGACACAGTTCTGACTGCAAAGAAAGCAGGTTAGACAAACTGTAATTTCATTATTACTCTAAATAATTTCTGGCAAACAGTTACATCTTTCAGATAGGTTCCCTTTGCACTCCTAGTGACTGCAAAATGAAGTGAATTGGCAGCAGCTCGAGTGGTACTCAATCAAAGAAACACACAGTCCCCATACAAACTAATTATGTCTGCAAGCAGACAGCTCTTAAAGAGACAGTACCAGAGGTTCTAAAAACACTCACTGATAAATGGCTTAAATGCCAAACACCATTCAGGCTTGGAGCATTCAAGCAAGCTCCTGGAAGTCTTTTGGGAACCCCCATTTGCAGGGGGGTTACATATTTATTGTTAGAAATCCTCAGATTCTGAGAAAGAAACAATTGCCTTAGGTAAAAGTTTTACTTGTGTTTTGGGCCACCTAGAACTCTTGCCTGTAGAACACAAATATTCTTTGTTGGGGGATCAAGAACCCAGAAGTCTCAGCTGTTTTATGTATTCTTATTTCACGTGACATGTTTTAGGTGATTTTTAACTTGTAAAAATAAATAAGAACTCAAAGCAGTCTTAATATTTGGTACAGTAATTTTATTGACAGGTTTAATGAAGCCAGTTGTGTACTGTATTTACACTGGTTTGTGCATACAGGAAAATGTACAGGAATTGTATCTCTGTTTTATGGGGAAAATACAGGGAAAATGAGGGTGCACTACAGGAAACTGGTTTGCCAGATCTGGGAGCACTGCGATAATGTTGGCAGCTCTCCCCAGTGGAAAATACGAAATACTTCCTGCTTGTTCTCTGTCCCTTGCAATTACTCTGTTTGGAATCCGGCAGCCAGATTGTGTCCCCTTCCCCCATGATAGAAACTGTGCTCACAATCAAAAGTGTGTCTAGCGCCAGTGACAGAGAGAGAGAGAGACGGATACACTGTGCTTACTCTCTTGCTCACTCCAGTGGTAAATATTATGTGCTTATTCTCCATCCTTTCGCAAGTGGTGTGTGTTGAATACAGGAGCCAGATCCCCCTTCCCCCTCCCTTTGGCAATACATACTGTTATTAGATCATCTTGAAAGTGTCTGTAGCACAGCATGAGAGGGAGAGAGAGAGATGGAGACACTGCGCTTACTCTCAGTTGCAGAAGAGATAGACACAGTGGTCAGTTCTGTAACAAGGAGAGAGAGAGAGAGAGAAGCACACATCAGAACACTTAATTTTGCAGTGCTGCACTCTCCTCTGTGTCTGTCTGTCTGTCTGTCTCTCTCTGTCTCTCTGTTGAACTATGCACTGCGAGTCTGTCTTCTGTTGAACTGAGCTCTGGGAACAAGGAGCATGTCACAGAGAGACATGATCGGAAGAGAGTGGTTTAGAACCCAGCAGCTCTGACAGTCCTATCATGTGTCTCCCTGTCTTTGTGAATACCAGCTTGCTTGAGTGTGCTGTTGAACTGTGATCTGTGCATGACTTGCAAGCTGTACCTCCACTTAGTTCAGCCTTCGCATGGCAGCTGCAGGCCACCGCTGTACTGGGTGCTTCACTTCAACCCTTTTCCTTCCACTGGACAGTATGCTGGGTACAGCGTGGGAGTATGTAATCCAGCTTGCCCTCAGGCGGAGGTTGGCAGTTGCCACAACCCATCTGCTGAACCAGCATCTCTCATTCCAGAGTGGCACTCCCCTTACAAATAGTAGGCCTATCTCCTGCCTTGGCCAGCAACTCAGTCTCTCTTACCAGGTCTCTCAGCATCTTTAGCACAGTTGAGAGCATCTCTTGGGAACGAGACTATGATCCCTCTCCCCCAGATAAACAGCCAACTTCAGTGGGACAATCTGTGTTCCGCAAACTCACCAGAAACTTACCATGATGGGCAGCCCCATAGCATACTCTGTTTCCCATACACTCAGCCCAGAAATCTACACTAAATGCTTTCAAACTCGGAAACCCCTGGAGTCCCCACAGCTCTCTTGGTGGCCATCCCTGGAGGCTACCAGGTCACTGGACAACAAACTCAGCCATTCTCACAGACTGGATCCATACACAGCTGTTGCTGAGAGGAGCCCTTTCCGCCTCAGGCAGCCAAGCAAGTGACCTGAGGCAAGGGTGTCTAGAAGGGTTCCCTATACCCTCCTATCACTCAGCCATTATGACACACTCTCTGCCAATACACAGCGTGCACTAAACTCCACCCCCCGGCTGTCAGAGACTTTACCAGTCAGTAGGTTCTGTGATCTGGCATTTTTGTAATCAGCCCCCCTCCCACAGCTGGAAGGAAGGGGTTGTTACATACATACATATTATAGCAAAAGTACAATTGCCCACTTAATTATATAAAGACTATAATGAGCTAGGTACTGTACAAAATAAACAGTTGAACTATTCTAATTGTAAACAGTAACAACTGTGACTGATGTAATAGACTCCTACAGCGATGTTAATTGCACACTTAACTCAGAAACACACAGTCTTATTGTGAACTAAATGCTAACTGAACTCCAAATTAAAATCCTCTATTAAAACTTTCTTTTTCAGCTAAAGCAGTTTGGCCTGTGAGAAACACTATATTTATTGAATTGGTTGCTTCCCAGAGTTACCTACATAGGGCCAATGTTTTTCCATTTTCAGTAGAAAATGTTGGGAATAAATGAAATTTGTCACTTTTAAGTCGGCTCTTAGGAAGCCAGTTTTTCATGAGAAAACTAAATGCACCACTTTATCATGTGAACATCCCCACTTTACATCAGCTTTTTGTTCAAATCCCTCCCCCCCGGTCCTATTTTGAGACAAATGTTTTGTACAAAAGATGCTGATTTGCCCTCAGTTTTTTTTTTTTGGGGGGGGCAGGAATAAATGCATCTTAAGAGTTTGCCAAACAGAAGTGGCCATTTTTGAAAACGGGAAATCATTGGCTGTGCCTAGAATGAACATTTCTGAGTTGGAATAGAGTATAAAAACCAAGGAATTACAGTATAAGGATGAGACCCCTTAGACTTGGAGTGTTTTTTGTCTAGTTGTTTTAAGTGGTACAAAGTTGTTACTAGAAAGTGTGTTTGTGCAACATGCAAAATATAAAGATTGTTTAGTGCAGAGACATTCAGAGGTCTCAAATCCTGCAAAAAAATAAAATGAGTATTGGGCAGGTCTTGTTGGTTGTCAAGCCAGGGCCCTCACGTCATGCTTATTTCTCCTTACCGTGAATTGAAGAGGGTCAACATGTGGAGGTATGGTGTAAAGGCAGTTTCATTTCTAACTTTAAGCACCGTCCCCCTTCTCTGGATGGCCATTTCTTTGTCCCTGAGCATCCGCAGTGTCTCCAGACCTGCTGCTTACTGACCAGGAATCTTCTAACCCCTGCATGAGAGTAATTACTCCGAGCACTCACCATTCCCAAATTTCACTGCTCCGTCTATGTACCTGACGATGGAACCTCACAAAAGTCTCCTGTCGTATGGTTTGTTTTCCTCCTATCGTAAAAGCTTGCTACCATGAATCTGGCACCTTGTATGTATTACCTCTTGGAGCCATGGCTATGTACCTGCCTGTAGTGATTGTACTCTACCTTACTTATGTTTACTCTATGCATATCATGTAATCGACAAAACTGTATATGTTGGTATGCTCTCCCATTCTTTGAAGTACATCATGTAATGGACCTCACTGTTTATGTCTGTATGCTTTCCTACTTCCCCCTACCCCCAGGGCGCACTTGGAATCGAGCAGTAGTCTGCTCAGCATACCTCCCTGGTTAAACACTTAAATAAATAAATATCCGCATTACTCATTGGGGTGTATCACAGGTGACGAATGTTGCACACACATGACCACACAGCTTATTTGCTTCTGTGGACAGCCTCTAACAGATCAAATGTTGTATGCCTGTTTAATTTATGAAGAGTTAGAAAAATTACAGTTGGGCATATATGCCAGGCCCTCTCAATTTAAAAAAAAAATATTTTTTTTTTTGCCTTCTGCCCTTGGCCCCCAGGTGCCTTGCTCATTTTGTTCCTCACATTGGCTCTGCCCCTCTGCTCACTGGACTCCCACTGATGTCACACACCACCTGACACTTAGTTTTCCACCCAGTTTGCAGGGTACAGGTCTGTCCTTACCCTGGTGGCCCCCTTTCCTCCAGGCCACTAAAGGAGTGGGAGTTGCTTCTTTAGTCCCAGAAACACGGCTGTGAAGCTGCCTCTGAAATGGGCCCGGTGGTGTGGGAGAGTGAGCGCACAGAGGCCATCATCTGAGGCAGCCTAGATTGACTTTTCTTCTTTTTTCCCCTATATTTAATTTTATGATTTTTGGACAGGAAAGACGCACTAAGCTGAGGCTTGTTTCCAGGTGTATCCTGAGAGTTCAGGGAACTTAAATGACTTGCTCATGCACAGGAAAATTGGGTGTTAGCATGTAAAATAAATTACAACAGATTTCAAAACTAGCTGTAGTGTGTGAGCATTGAAACACATGGAGCACAATTAGATTAGGCAGAGCAAAGATGCCAGAATAAGTGCTGAGGAAAAAAGAAGGCGGGCGGCTAGACTTTGTCAAGGTGTGTCGGGGTGAGGTAACAGTGACACCTGCCTGCTGTCTCTGGATAGTCAAAGGACATAGTGGATGATTGTTATGACAAAATCTAAGAGGGGCAGTCGCAGGTACATTGTTTTGTGAGGTACTGCCTAAGCCTCTGTTTGAAAAGGCCAAGCTTTGTTTCTGTCTGGAGGTCGCTGCCAAGAGAGTTGACCCAGTGGGGGGGCATAATATTCCAAGGATCTTTGACTTCTGGCCCGGTGGTGCTAAGAGTTGAGGTGCCGGATACCACACTGGTGACCCAGCTTTGGGAATGAGCCAGGGCCATGGGGCTGGGGGTCAGCAGGGGACAGAGAGGATTGGGCACGTGGAGGACTGCTCTCCTCTCTTGGGGGAGGGAGGGCTTGCTGTCCTGCTCATCGATCGCCTTCTGGTGGCAGCCAGGGAGAGATGCAGGCAAGGAGGCACATCACTGATATCTGTCATTAGTAGGGAGGGGCCGGGGAGAAAACTGCAGGAAAACTGAACTGGTAGGCTCTATGATGGCTGTACCAAGTGCCCCTCTCCGGCTCCCCTGATGTCTGGATTTCACTGTGGGGTTGGGGGAGAGCTGGCACCCCTTCGCCTTGGTCATGTCATGGTGGGAACCCATGGAGGACTTAGGGGGTGTCTGGTGGGGAACGGTGTGGCTGGAGACCAAGTCCCCTGACAGGGAGAGGCCGGAGCTGCTTGCCAGGCTCCCAGGGGGAAAAACACCCTGTGTGGGGAAAATGGATCGAACGGTGTGGCCGGAGATTGAGTCCCCTGACAGGGAGAGGCTGGAGCTGCTTGCCAGGCTCCCAGGAGAAAAAACACCTATATGGGGGGAATTAAAGGATCTATGACTTTGAGATGTCTGGTAAAAAGGGACCTTGAAGGGCTGACAAGTTGCACCTCTGGTGTTTTGGAGGTTCTTAGCGAGGCACAGAAGGTTCCAAATACCTTGGGGGGAGGGCAGACCTAGGGCTGTCTTTTTAGTAAGTGTGCAGATCTCATACTTTAGTCTACCTTTTTAAATGCAACCATCTGGTTTGGGCATACAAATTGCATGTGTGCGTTAACTGTTGTGCCCCAGTGAGTAGTCAACATGCTTTGTTTTAGGCTATGGAGACTCTTTAGAGTGGAGTCAGTGGCACCTCCGTCTACGACCAGGCCATAATAGAGAGTGGATAGGACCGAGCTGTTTACAGCTACCCTGAGGGCCTCTGACATCATACAATGTTTATGCCTGGGCAGCAGCCTGAGGTTGGCATTGACCGCCTAATGGCAACCTGATCAGTTTGTGTTGCAAATGATAAGGAACTATCGAGCGTGACCCCCAGGTATTTGAAGGCACTTGTTACGATCGCTAAGGGGGTGTTTAGGTTATTGTAGATGGTGAGTTGGTGGGACTTGTTTTTATTTTGTGGGGTTGCAAAAGTCCTGATGTTAGTTTTTTTTGTAATTTTGGAGTAGCTTATGCTGCCGGAACCAGGACTCGACCGTAGTAAAGGCCACCAGTAGTTGCATGTCTAGTACAACTGGGTCAGGGTTACTGGCGGATAGCACAGCATCATCTGCATACAGAAGGACATTTTCTTTTCAGACAAGGGGAAGGCGGTTGAGTAAGAGACTGAAAACTTAGACAATTTAAGATAGAAAATGTACTTATTTAGATCATCCAGTATAGTCTTGTAACTGTCATTTATGATCTTGTATAATTGTCGCTGTTGAATGTTGTCTGTGTTTGCATTTGTATTTATAAGAGACTTTATTTAAACTTCTGTATATGAAATAACTACTGCAAACATACGCGTGGGTTCTCCTTGGAAATGAGCCTTGCTCAATATAGTATTGAAAGATATATTACATTTTTTATAATAACCTTATGAATACTGTAAAATGTTGTTATTGAATGAATGATCTCACAGTATGCATGTGGTAGCTGTGAGATTCAACCCCGATTCTCCAGGCACGTAGCTCAGTGCTCTTAACCGCGATACTGTACAGCCTTTTCCTGATGCCTTTTCTCTCTGCTCACTGGCACACTGGTGAACACCATGACTATTGGGTGGGGGGGGCGTGCCTGTCGACTTGTGGTCACTCGCACTGCCAGTAGCCCCTCCACAACGCTAATACCAGCTGCCAATAATGTAGCAGTGGCACGTTGCCCCACCAAAGAAGAGTGCCCTTTTTGCTGGCCTCCACTAGTGATGTTCCGAGCTTGAAGTGTGATCATGGGTCACCAGTGAAGCACACATGTCCGCCTCTCAGCACTGAGTCATGTTGTAGTGGTCTGTATGTAATGGACAAAGCCAAGTGTTCTTCTCCTGTTCTGTTACAGTCCGAGAGATAATGCCGCTGCTGAGCACGTGTCTGGAGAGTCTAACACCGCCACACAGAGACTAGGCACGTGCCTGGAGAGTCTAACGCCACTGCACAGAGACTAGGCACGTGCCTGGAGAGTCTAACGCCACCGCACAGAGACTAGGCACGTGCCTGGAGATTCTAACACCACCGCACAGAGACTAGACACGTGCCTGGAGAGTCTAACGCCACCAAGACAGAGACCAGGGCACGTGCCTGGAGATTCTAACCACCGCACAGAGACTAGGCACGTGCCTGGAGAGTCTAACGCCACCACACAGAGACTAGGCACATGCCTGGAGAGTCTAACACCACCGCACAGAGACTAGGCACGTGCCTGGAGAGTCTAACGCCACCGCACAGAGACTAGGCACGTGCCTGGAGATTCTAACACCACCGCACAGAGACTAGACACGTGCCTGGAGAGTCTAACGCCACCGCACAGAGACTAGGCACGTGCCTGGAGAGTCTAACGCCACCGCACAGAGACTAGGCACGTGCCTGGAGAGTCTAACGCCACAGCACAGAGACTAGGCATGTGCCTGGAGATTCTAACGCCACCGCACAGAGACTAGACACGTGCCTGGAGATTCTAACGCCACCGCACAGAGACTAGGCACGTGCCTGGAGATTCTAACGCCACCGCACAGAGACTAGGCACGTGCCTGGAGATTCTAACGCCACCGCACAGAGACTAGGCACGTGCCTGGAGAGTCTAACGCCACCGCACAGAGACTAGGCACGTGCCTGGAGATTCTAACGCCACCGCGACAGAGACTAGCACGTGCCTGAGATTCTAACGCACCGCACAGAGACTAGGCACGTGCCTGGAGATTCTAACGCCACCGCACAGAGACTAGGCACGTGCCTGGAGAGTCTAACGCCACCGCACAGAGACTAGGCACGTGCCTGGAGAGTCTAACGCCACCGCACAGAGACCAGGCACGTGCCTGGAGAGTCTAACGCCATCAAGACAGAGACCAGGCACGTGCCTGAGAGTCTAACGCCATCAAGACAGAGACCAGGTAACGCGCCTGAGAGTCTAACGCCACCAAGACAGACCAGGCACGTGCCTGGAGAGTCTAACGCCACTCAGACAGAGACCAGGCACGTGCCTGGAGAGTCTAACGCCACCAGACAGAGACCAGGCACGTGCCTGGAGAGTCTCAACGCCACCGCGACAGAGACCAGGCACGTGCCTGGAGAGTCTAACGCCATCAAGACAGAGACCAGGCACATGCCTGAGAGTTTAACGCCACCGCACAGAGACTAGGCATGTGCCTGGAGAGTCTAACGCCACCGCACAGAGACTAGGCATGTGCCTGGAGATTCTAACACCACCGCACAGAGATACAGTAGATTAGAGAGAGTTTTTAAAGGATTATACACTTTGCAGGATTTTTTTAATTATTCTAAACTTTTTATATAGGGTTTGGGGTAGAAATAATGAGAGTAAATGACCACAGCTTAATGAGTTGGAAGTGAGAGACCGAGGTGGAAAAAGATCATTGGCCAGGCTTTATTCTTAGGTTGTATTGCTACACCAGTATAAATGTAGTTTGAAAAGGAATGTTTCCAGTTTCCTGCAAAATAGTTATAGTTGGTGCTAACAAGACAGAGGACTCTTAAAACTTTTGAATTTCAAGACAGTCATGCATTTAGAGAATTATATATAAACATTTACGTATTCGCACATTTTCTTTTCCCTATACCTTTCTGAAGAAGGACTCCCTTTGCTTCCTAAATATATTGTAAATTATGGACACTCTAAAAACATTGTCTTGTTTGTATACCTAGCGAGCAGATTGCAAAGAGGTGCAATTTCAAATAAAGCCGTGCAGAGAGAAACATTTAAAAGGGGGTTTCATGTTGCTATCTTTTATTTAAGCAACAGCAGAATACCAGTTTCCTTTAAGGGAAGAGTGTAGTAGTTTTATCACTGGTGTTAACTCCCCCCCAAAAAAATCTTTTGTAATTTTTATCAGGACTCTGGCAAGGACTGCTTGTCCTGCCCACCAGGCAGCTGCAGAGTGAGGGCCAGATATTCAAACTGCGCTATTTTGTGGAGCAAGCCCTTGCACCGCACAAAATAGTTGTGCTGGGGTGTGGCCAGAGCAATATTCAAAGGAGTTGCGCCCTTGAGCAACTCCTTTGAATATCACCCCCCAGCCACAGCCACTGTGCATGGCGCAGTTGAACTTGCGCCACCGCAAGTGGACAGAGTGGAGCATTCAACTTGCAGTGGCGCAAGTACCATTGTGCCATGCACAAAATCCCGATATTCAAAAGGTGACATGCAAATGGGGCCATAATTCATGCAAGGCACAGGGGGGGCCATTTGCATCTGATTATGGCCCCATTTGCATGCCATTAGCATGCAGGTGCACCGATCCCGAGGACTTGCGCGGCGCCCTGCCGGGTAACGGCCGTCGAGACCGGCGCCTACAGCCTGATCGCAGGCAGAAGGTGTAAAATCCCCACCACCCACCCCCACTGGCGATTGCGGGCGCTTAACCATCTCCCCACCAGCCCGATCGGGGCAGCAATGTGTCTCCCCAACACATCCCCTGGTGGTCCAGTGGACCGATAATCCCGATCGCGGGATATAATAATTAAACACCCCGAACATAGTCCTGGTGGTCCAGTGGACCGATAATCCGATTGCGGGATGTAATAATTAAACACATCCCCGAACGCCGTGCCCTGGTGCCTAATGTCCCAATACCCCACCCACCCCACGAAGCCCCACCACCCGCTCCCCTCTGGCAGCCAGCGGGCGGCAGCATCCCACCCGCCTGCCGCCCCGCCGCCCACTGACTGACTGCTCGGTAGGCTGCACGCCCATTGGTGCAGAGCAAGAGCCAATGGGCGGCAGCCCATACCTGCAAGACAGTTCAGATTTGTGAATGAATACATGTGGACGCGGGCGGCAGGCGGGTGGATGCTGCCACCCACCGCTGGTGGGGAGCAGGTGGGTGGTGGGGGACACTAGGCACCAGGGCTACGCTCGGGGTGTACTATTACATCCCGCGATCGGGATTATCGGTCCACTGGATCACCAGGGCTATGTTCGGGGTGTTTAATTATTACATCCCATGATTGGGATTATCGGGTCCACTGGACCACCAGGGCTATGTTCGAGGGGGTGTTTAATTACTCAGCCCGCGATCAGGCTTATCGGTCCACTGGACCACCAGGGATGTGTTGGGGAGCACATTGCTGCCCGCGATCGGGCTGGTGGGGATTAAGCTATGCCCGCGATCGGGCTGGTGGGGGTTTAAGCTATGCCGCTGATTGGGGCCAGTGGGGTGGTGGGGATTTTACACTTTTGCCTGCGATCGGGCTGCAGGGGCACAGGAGGGTTGGGGCCAGCCACAGGTGGCAGCTGCTGTGTTGCGCCTGCAATGCAGCAGCTCACCTGTGGGGGCCCTCACTTGAGCCTTTTTTGGCTCAAGGTTATGCAGGCAGGTTGGGGTTGCGCTAGACAACTCTGTACAGCCTGGCTGAATATCGGGCTGTGCAGTTTATGCATGGTTTCTCCCCCTCCAGTTCAGCATGCATTCATTTGCATTGCGCTGTTGCTCAGCATGTTTTCTGTGGCGCAACTGCCTCCTGCTGAATATCGCAGAATGGAGCAAGTTTGGACTTGCACAGGCGCAACCCTATTACGCATGGCGCAACCCTTTTGAATATCTGGCCCTGAGTATCTTTGTGGGGGGAAGCTGACAACCTGTGCACACTAACTGGAAATTTTAAAACAAGTCACTTTATTAATGTTTTGTTGTTGCAGGTATATTTTTAACAATCTGTGTATTCCTTTGATTTATAAGTGGTTTGGGTAGGCTTTATTTACATGCTGTCTCTCTTTTAATCTTGAGTTGAAATTTTGAACCAAGTCTGACAAAGTGAGCCAAAGAAGTTATCAGTCTCAAACAAACTGGTACACTTCCTTACTTATTTGAACCACTGACCAGAAAAGAAAAGTTAAGCTGGTGAATAATTCCAATCATTTTGTTTTTACAAACTTACATACTCTAGTCTACCAACACATTAGTTTTTTCCTTATAAAGTCTGGGCCGACTCTCCCACACACACACACACACACACACACACACACACACACACACACACACACACACACATATATACATACAAGGATGAGTTTTTACAACATCTGACATAAGAAAACATAGTGTCAGGCACACTCCCATGTCAGACAGGCTTCTCTCTCAGCTGGAGATAACAGCAGCTGACTGATACCATTCCTCCCAGGACCTAAATTAGAATACAGTACTTTATCGTGAATGGCTGGGACAAACAGAGACAGGGAAGTGTAATAAAATATTAAAACTAATAAATACCTTGTAAAACAACTAAATAAGTACAAAACAAATATTGCATAGGCAGCTGAACACCTGAAGATATGTTCAGGAATTCTGTATATCTACATCAGTACACTAGCTCTTTAAAGAGACATAGTTACAGCTATACAGTAGAAGGCAATGCAGCCTAGAGGTTAAAGCAGCAGGCTGCAATTTTGGAGTCCAAACAGATGTGGGTGCAAATCCCTAAACTACCACTTGCACACTGTGTAATCCTCAGCATGTCATAATCTCCCCATGCTGCTGAATCACACCTGGTAACAGGTGTCCCCCTCAGTGTGTCTTCCCAACAAATAAGTAGCAATCCCCCAAAAAATATTTTCTAAGTTATGCTATTCTGGATTTATAAAACCTGTTTTGTTTTGTTGGGGGCCCCGATAAAAGAGTATTTACCCCCCACAAGGAAAAGAATAAATCCTGTTTGTGTCACTGCCTCTGCGATAGTCCTAGGAATTAGTTTCATCTCTATTGTAGGAAAATGAATGGAAACAACCCAAACATTTCTCTGTGGTCCTGTCAAGGGATGTCTGTGCCTTTGGAAATGCTGTAGTGACCCTTGCTGTTATTTATTCTCTCTATTATGGTTCTGGGCTGTTACCTTCTGCCCCCCATAGTCCTTCTGTCTCTAATCTGGATAGGCAAGTCAAATATTTATTTCCTGATCTTTGCTGCCTTGTAAACACAGCCCCAACCAAGCCCTGAAAAGTAAATAAATCCTTTTGAGAGATTTATGTGCCTGTAACATTTTATTGTGGCCTACTGCTATCTCTTTTTCATCTGTTTTTTCTTCTTCCCCACCCTGCCATGGCTCTGTCCTTTTCACACAACCACTCTGCTGGTTGGAAAAGAAAACAAACTTAGATTTGGGTTGCCATTGACTGTAACTTCACCTAGAGCCCCCACATACTCTCTCTTTGTCTCTCCTCTTCATCTAGATGACACAATTTAAATATTTATTTTATTAGCATTCCCCGGCACATTGTTCACACACCCACAACGAGGCATGAAAAACACAATTAAAAAGACACAACTCAAATGTTTATTTTGTCAGCCTTCCTTTGACCTGTGCATTAGGAATGTGTGTGACTGTGAGATTGCCGTAGGGATCCCCTACCCCCATTGTACTCTCTCTAATCTTTATCAGAGTTTTGAAGGCACAAGTAAAATATTCATTTTGCCAGCTATCTCTTGTCCTGTAGACCTGTACACACATGCATACTGATACCCGAGAAGGAAATTCCACTGTGATTTGTCATTTGTGTGACTATCTGATTTCTACATGTACCCCTGTTGCCTCTCTCTCTCTCTCTCTCTCTCTCTCTCTGTCTCATCTGCATCTAAATTCTGGGAGGCACAATTACAAAAAATATTTTGCCAGATGGATCGTGTCTCCTACACACAGCCACACTAAGTCCAAGAAGAAAAACAAGTGTTTATTTAAGTAATAAGGTATGACAAGGTGTGTGTTATCATGTAATAACACCACTCCTGGGGTGGGTACCACCGCAGGGGTGACATTATTACACAATAACAAACACCTTGTAGTGCCTTATTGCAATTATACAATGGCTCGATGTTATACAAAATAAACAAAACATTAAAAATGTTTTTAGTAGGTTTTTTGTGTTTCTGAAGAGAAAAAAGTGGTCAATCAAATGGTCCAATAAATCCATACAGTGATGTTATTGTGTAATAACAGCACTGTCTCAGGCACCCACTGACCAATCGGAATACAGGAAATTTCCTTGCCATTGTATAATTGTAGATTATGTGATTGCATAGTCTCACCTTGAACAACCCCCCACACACACACTCTCTCTCTCTCTCTCTCTCCTCCCTCCCTTTCTCTATACACTGTGGATCTGAAAGACATAAATCAATGATTTATTTTGCCAATGTTGCCATTCACAAACAGCCACATGGTGGATGGGATAAGACAATAAACTTCTATAAGTGACGACAGTGACTGTGAACTGTCTCATATGGCACCATCATAGTCTCTCTCTATCCCATCTGGACCCAGATGCCATAGTTCAAGTATTTATTTTGCAAGCTTTGCCTTAGCCCTGAACAGATAGATTCTCTGAGTCCCCAAGAAGAAAATAAGCTGTTATATATGGTTCCAGTGAATGTTAAAGTTCTCTACTGTCAACTCATACCCCTCTGTCTCTCTCTTTTCCAGATCTGAATAACACAAGTACAATATTTAACCAATAATACCCGACAGGGTGTCTGTTGTGCTGGGATAACGTCATGCCTCAGGTAGTTGGACACAAGGCCGCAGGTTGAGCGTGTCCAATACCTGAGGCGTGACGTTATCCCAGCACAACAGGTAAGGTAAGGTAAGGTAAAATTTATTTATACAAGGCGCCCTTCCTGAGCTCAGGGTGCCTTTACAATAATCCATACAATAACAATACATTTAAAATCCATGATATTAACAACAAAGACATGCATAGCAGACATTGCGTTTCTGAGATAACACACACCCTGGAGGACATTATTGCTATTATACAATGGCTTGTTGTAATACAGAATTTAAAAAAAAGCATTTTAAAGAATGTTTTTGTTAGTGTAGATAAATATTTTTGTTTCTTAAGAGAAGATGCAAAAAAAGGCCAATCCACCAAATCCAGTTGGTCAGTCAGGAGGTTCAGAGTGAGGCTGAGACTAGACCCATGTTGTTGTACTGGGATAACATCGGGGTCCATTCCCAGACTGACCAATCACAGACCATCTCAGCTTTCATTTTTTTGGAAGGGGGATGGGTGGTAGTCTGCCATTGCTCTGTACTTGACACCTATACACACCGAGGTTTGGAAAAGACAGCAAAGTTTGATTTAAGTTGTCGGTGTATGTAATTTGACTTCAGCCCCCATGTAGTCTCTCTCTCTCTCTCTCTCTCTCTCTCCTCTCCCCTTCTTAATCTAGATAACACAATTATACTAGTTCTTTTACCAGCAGTCCCTAGGCCATTGTATATATATACACACACACACACACACACACACACACGCAGAGGCATGGAAAACAAAATCATTCTCACTAGTGTGCAGATTGTATGGTGTACTATAATAGGTAATGAGTACACTTTCCCATGTGTGTGGACAGCTTTATTGGGGGGGGGGGGTCAAAGTGCAATTACTGTGAACAGCGTTTATACTTTCACAGCACTGTGGCAACAGTGCAGTGCCCATGTGTAGAACATAGCCCCACATGGGAGCTGAAGTCCAATGCAAGTTGGTTTCCTTTCAAACTACCCTGCAGTTGTCCAAGGCACAAAAGGCATTTCCTGATCATGTATAACTTCTGAACATTCTATCTTTATTTTCTTTATTTATGTAATTCTTTGTTAACCAGGTAAGGCCCACTAGCCATTGTTGCCTGTTTCATGGGCAACCTGAGAGCACAGGGGAGGTTAAGTGACCTACTAACATACTACAAGGCCAGCAGATTAGGCCCTATGGTCTATCGAGTCTGTTCAATGGTCAGTGCCTTCCCAGGGCACCATTGGTAGCCCCCTCCCTCCCTACAAGGTCCCCCATTTCCTAGTGAGGCTCTTGGATGCACCTTCCCTCTGTACCTCTCTCAGCCTTTCTGACACCACTCCACAGTAGTAGCAACCACCAACTCCCTGAGCAGTGCATTCCAGGGCTCCACCACCCTCTTCGTGAAGTAGCGCCTCCTTGTTCCTTGTGGCTTGCTCACAGTCACACAGTATGCAAGTGGGAGATTGTGGAAAGCCACTCTGCACACCCATTCCTTACCCTCAACCCCCCCCATCCACCATACCCATCACAACTTGAATGCATCATAGTAGCGAACACTCACAGATGTGGGGATACACAGTCAGAGCTGTAGTTCGTTGCCCTGTGTCTGGCTCATGTACGTAAAGATGGGCACCAAACAATGTGTTTCAATGTATTCAGCCTGTCCTTCACTGTTTACACACTTAGCCAGACTAATGCTTTACCACAGCATACTATTTAATAAATCAGTAGGAGTTTCAGCAATTACAATTTTTTTTGATAAATAATAAAACACGCACACTTGCTTTATTTGCTTGTTTTATTAATTTGGATGTAACACAAGTAAGAAAAATAAATCTGAAGACACAACAGGAATACATGATAGCTTTTTGCAGTGATTCTGTACCACATCACAGTCGGTACTTAAAAAAAAAAAAACTGTGACTTTCCTCTGTTGTTACATAGAGACTGTGCTACACTGTTACCAGGAGTTGCAACTTTGTTGCTACACAATCTATACCTTTTATCAGTTCCTTACAGAAACAGTATGCAACATTGTAACATGCTTACCAACCTTCTTGCAGCTTTTGATACTTGGTGTAACATATTATTTCAGTCAGAAACCAAGCTTCTTACAAAGCACACTGGATTATGGGTGTTGGAGAAAATGTCATTTTTCTGCTTCTTTTCTGTGCTACCTACATAACTCTATACTCATTCGCACTAACAATGTCAAAACCAGCAAGCAAACGTTCGGCATTGACAAATGCTTGTTGAGATAGTATAATCATATCCTTATTTGCCTGTAGGAGTGCAGGGCCCTCTGAGCCCGGCGCTCCCATCCCTCCATAGATGCGTATATGTATTTTGCTGTTGAAGTGCAGGGCCCAGAGTGCCCTGCGCTTCCATTTGTAGGACAACAACAACCAAATTGTCAGCATAGCCTTCTTATTAACCCACCTCATGTACCTGGTGCCGAAAAATTTCGCATCTCTGTCAAAACATGATTCCACGCCACCGTAACGTCATTCTATGCCACAGGTGCGAAAAGACAGTTTGTGCAGGATTTGAAAAATGACAGCTGTCACGTTCATGAAGTGGTGTTAAAAATGGCTATGCTTGAAAATTTTGAGTCAAAATATTAAAAATTACCAAAGTTACATGCGAGCGTAGCAAAATTTCAGTGGATAAGCATCACTTTGTTATTATTTTGACTTAGATTTTCAAATATATCCTCTATGGACCCCACCTCATAACAAGGGTAGGAAAATTTTCAAATCCTACTTGAAAGGTGATTTGACCAAGTGACTGCAAAATTGTCTTTTGGGCTGGATTTGCATAATTTCACTGCCATTGTTCATGAGGTGGGGTATCAGAAAGGCCATGTTGAAAATTTGGTGTCAAAATATGCAAAAATGTCAAAGTTGTGCATCAGAGTTGAAAACCCCATTGAAATACATTGACCCGCACTTACCTTACCTTACTGTCTCGTATAGCAGTCAACGTTTCCAGCAGCAACTCGTGTCTTTGATCGGAGAGTGGATCTTCACGCTTGGGACCTGTTCAGGTGAGTGAGGGTATGTGGGTGGTTAGTGGAGGATCCGTGTGGGACGGTTTCTTTTACAGGTTTTACAAACAAAACAGAAGACATTGAGGGACTGTTTCTTTATTTCAGAGAGGACAGCATCGGGGGGGGGGATTGGGTGCCATTGGACACCAAGAAAAAATACAGTAATAACGGGGACTGTGATCGCAGGGTGGGGATGTCACTAGACCCCAGGGAAATATTAAATCATTACAGGGACAGTGATCAGAGGGTGGGAGACACCACTAGACACCAGGGAAATACAAAATAATTACAGGGATGGTGATTGAAGGGTGGGGGGTGCCACTAGACACCAGGGATGAGTAAATAACTACGAGGACTGTGATTGGAGGGTGGGGGTACCACTAGGCACCAGGGAATTATTTAATCATTACGGGGACGGTGGTCGGAGGGTGGGGGGGCACCATTAGACACCAGGAAAATACATAATAATTACAGGAACAGTGATGGGAGGGTGGTTGAAGGGGCCCACTAGACAGCAGGGAAAGACAAAATCAAGCATTTTTGTATGAACACAAATTCATACAAAAATGTTCAAACTGCGTCCAAATGAAAATAGCAGATGCGAGTCACGAAAAAGGATTTCAAATCTAAACAAAACACACGTCTGGGTCATTTCTCCAAAAGTTAAGTGCAGAATCCACCTAACGGAATCCCAATGAGCAACAAAGATGTCTTGGGCTCCCTACAGGATGTCATTTTTGTAGGTTTTAAAATAAAAAAAATTAAAAAAGATGGTGACAAAGGAAAAAGGATTTTTTTTTTACAATAAAGGATTGACCCTATACAAAAAAGGATTCTTTTTCATTTCATACAGCTAAGTTGAAATGCTTACTGAGCATGTTCAGAACCTGACATTTTAAAATGTAATAACTTTGGAATTAATTAATATTTTTTGACCAAACCAGCAAAAGGCACATCTGTGCGCAAACCCCTTTCTGTCCTGAAGATTTCACACCAAAATTCCAAACCATCTAGGCGCTAGGGCTCTTAAAAAAGAAACAGCAGAAAACCTTGCACATCTAACCGGAATGAAATGTGGCACATCCAGAGATCTGCCCCATGAAACTGTGCATGCAAAATTTCATGCCAGTCCATTGAATAGTTGTGATGTTAGTAAAGTGCAAAAATTGGGGTTTAACATTAAAGGAGAACAAAGGGCAAAAGTCATGCAGTGATCGCTACACAGATTGAGGCTTCAGTACCCCGATTCCCCCCGCACTCACACTATGCATTGCAATATTTAAATACATTAACACCAATAACTTTTGATAATCCTTCCATAGCAAGGTGAAGATACAAATAGTGAATTTTTAACTAAAGGGGGCAGCCTTGCGAAATGGCACAAGGATGCGGATGTGGCAGCTTTGTGGAAATTCGCCCACAAATTAAAACTTTGCTGCATCTCAAGACATAAACACAGTGGAGGCGGTCCAGAGAAGGCCAGTTGAAATGGTGTAAGATCTGCATCAAAAACTCCATGAGAAGATACTAAAGAATCTCAATATGGACACCGTGAATGAGAGGAGTGCAGGAAAAGACAGAGACATTTAAATACCTCATGGGAGTAAATAAGGTGCAGGAGGGAAGTATTTTTCAGAAAAAAGGTGCCCATGAACAAGGGGTCATGCAATGAGGCTGGCGAGGATAGATTCAGGAGAGATGTGAGGATACACTTCTTCACACAAAGAGTGCTGGCTTCCTGGAACAGTCTTCCAGTGGAGGTGGGGGGGTGAAAACAGTGGTGGGGCTCAATAATACATGGGACGGACATAAGGGAATTTTATCGGAAAGTAAGGGGGAGGGCAGAACGAGGTGGCGATCAAGTAGGGTCTGCAGTGATACTGTAGGTAGGGAAATTAGGCAGACTGGACGGGCCAAGCGGTCCTTATCTGCCAGCAAATTCTGTGTTTCTATGCAGCCAGAATTTTGTAACATGTGGGTACCCGGCAGCCAAGATCGCTCTACTAACACTGCAACATAATGACACACCTTTGCCCATTCCTGTACAGTACCCGTATCTCCTATGCCCTGCTCTATTTTCACTGACTTTGCCTAAATGCCATATGTGTGTGTGTGTGTACATATGTATATGTGTGTGTGTGTGTACATGTGTGTGTGTGTACGTGTGTGTGTACATATGTGTGTACATGTGTGTGTACATATGTGTGTGTACATATGTGTGTGTACATATGTGTGTATATATATATATATATATATATATATAGATATATATATATATATATATTATTTTGTATGCTTCCTCATCTGACCAGTTCCCATCTGTTCTGACCCACTTACCCAGTCCCATCACCCACCTTCTCCAGGACGTTCGTCTTCTCCATTCACCCCGGCTTGCTCCCTAGAGCGGGGCCATTGGGGGTGGACCATAGCCCCTGACAGAGTCTTTGTCAGTGTAGTGGAGAGGGAGCCATGGTCAGTGGTGAGGGGCAGATGTCCTCCTGCAGTGGCCAGGGTTTGTCCGTGTTTTCTGGTTTTCCCGGCCCAAGCTCCTGATGCATGCAGTGTGTGCATTGTGCGTTGAAGCTTGTTGTCATCCTCCTGCCCGGATCCTCGACTCCAGCAGCACGCCACCTATGATCACCAAGATGATGGTAGTGCAACGGAGTCTGAACCCCCTCCCTCCCCAAGGTGGAGAGAGTCCTTTGAGATGCTTGTCTTGCCATACATGGCTGACCCTCCCACAACTCGAGCACATTCCCAAACTTAGGCTGTCTCCATCGCAAGTGGTAGTGCTACCTCTGCACTAGTGGGCCGGCAGGTGTCAAGGTACATTAAGAACATGTAAATTCACTGTACATACAATAAAATGCCACTCACAATCTGTGGATTATTGTTTTATTTGCAAATGATGACGTACATGCTCTTTGTGCCCGAGTGTGTAGAACTGTTGCACAGAAAAAGGACTTCCGATGAAGGACAGGTTGCTGTAGAAAATGGGAAGCAAGTGTTGGAGAATGACTGACTGGTTAGTATTCCTGTCGCAAGCAAAAGCATAACTCAGCACATGCTGTTGAATGCCATGGTGATTCTGTGCAGGTTTGTGATGCGGACTCCCCCCCAAGGGGCTTCTTTCATCATGAAACTGTTAAGCAGGAGGCAGTAAGCTGACATCCAGGTCTGTGCCTCGTTGAAGGAGGTTTTGTAATGACTTGTTTAGTTCAGTTGTGCTTCTGGTTTCTATGTACACGATGTATCCTCAACATAGACAGTACTTTAATAAAGATATTGTCAGCACTACCTGACAAATGCTTTTATCTGTATTTTTTCTGTGGCTAATGAGATGGTCATGAAACGTGCTGTTGCATCAACAGTCCTTTACTAGGCAGTATAGAAGTGGTCACATCAATCTCCCGTGAAACTGGAAATTGAATGTTTATGGACAGTGGCCCTCGTATTTGGAATGCCTGTGAACAACTCTTTCAAACGATGAGATCTTGGGCCTACCTGTAGCTGAAAGCACATGATTAACAGCCCAATCCCCATTGTGCTGTGCTGCTCTCCCCAAGTGCAGATTGAGTTGTGCAGTCGTGAGGTGCTCCCACCACATGTGCAGAACAATGCGGAAGCATGCACAGAGGGCTTGCACACCCACTCCCCCACACCCATTCTCTGAGCCAAACACGCAGCTCCATGTGTGATGTGATGGGGCAGGAGTGTGATAACACACCATTCCTGAACTGAGCTCTACGGAGCAGAGCCCCAGCAGAGGGGCCACAGGCTGCACAACCCTAGAACATGTAGTAGAACTCGTGCATCTCCATGTTCCAGCTGCAGGACAACCCTGGGGGATTGATGCCCCCTCCATTCATACTCCAACCTTTTGAACCAGTGTCAGGGCTAGGGGCCACTATCACCACTGTGGGTGATTTAGGCTGGCAGTATAGCCCAGAAGTTAGAGTAACAGACTGTGAACGAGCTGTGTACATCCAGCAGACGAGGGTTTGATTTGCACAACCTCCACTTGCGGACTGTATGACCCTGAGCAAGTCACATAACCTCCCCAGTGCTCCTGGGTTGCCCCTGAAAATAGGCAGTGTGCCTAGTGGGCCTTGCCTGGTTACCAAAGAATAAAAAAAACAGCTCATGGTTCTTTTATAGATGCATAGAATTTGACAGCAGAAAAGGACTGCTTAGACCATCTAGTTTACTCAGATGATCCCTACCTAGTCTGTCTTCGCAGACCTTGTCTGGTTTTCGACACCCCCACCCTATATGCAATCTAATATGCCTCTGTGTCTGTCTAATACTTGCTTGAAGCTTCCCATTATTCTGGCTTGCACCACTTCTGCCAGCAATCTGTTCCAGGCATCGACTACCCTTTAAGTGAAGAAACAATTTCTCACATCAATCTTGAATTTACCCCCCCAGCTTCATTGCATGCCCCCCAGTCCTAGTACATGCTCTTATTTGAAATATACTCCCCACCTGTACCATGCTGATTCCTTTTAGGTATCTATAGGTCTCTGTCATAGGCCCTACTTTCATCGTGGGTGATCCCACAACCTCTCCTCATAGGCTTTTGATGCAAACAATTGATTTTCGTTGCCCTCCTCCGGGCTGCCTCCACTCTGTTTCCTTTCTGAGGTGCGGTCTCCAAAACTGAATACAGTTTTCCTGGTGTGGTCACCCCAGTGAGCGATATTACAGCAGAACCACCCCTCTTCTCCTGCTAGAGAGTCGTCCCCTCTATGCAACCCAGCATTCCACTATCCTTACCCACTCTGCCCTGCTGTCTTGAGGTCCTCAGATATGATCACCCCTGGATCCCTTTCTTGCTTTGTGTCTGCTAGTACTACTCCGCCCATCTTATACTCGGTGCCGGAGTTTTATGTCCTAGGTGCACTACCTTGCACTGTTTGACTCTGAACCTCAATTGCCATGCTTTACCCATTCCTTGAGCTTTTCAAGATCCCTCCACATTTTTTTCTACCCCTTCCTGAGTGTCTACCATATGGTAGATTTTGATTATCATCTGCAAAAAAGGCACATCTTCCCTTCCAGTTCTTCTGCAATGTCTCCTGCAAAGATACTGAAGAGATAGCTGGCCCAGTGGCACTGAGAGTTGAGGCGCTGGATGCCACACCTCGCACCACACCGGCGATCTAAGGATGGGAACGAGCTTGGGTTGCCGGGGGGTTGGCTGGGGAGGAGAGAGGATTGAGCGTCTGGAGGACAGCTCTCCTCTCCTGTGGAGGGTTCGCCAGTGATTCCCCAGCAGCAGTGACTCCCAGTGAAGATTGGAGGTGCAGCAGTCGGGGTCATGCACGTATGGGGTGGAAGCAATGGCGGCTGCCCAGAGAAGGTACAGGAGCATGCCCGGCTCATGCTGGGCGTCATTGCATGTCCGCACCTCTGAGGGGTCGCGATCATACAAGGAAATGAGAAACACACCACTATCTGGGAGGACAGCGCTGCACTAAAGTACCCCATGCCCACTGTCAGATCCCGCCAATCAGAGTCCCTGATGTCCTTCAACCCTCCACCAGCCTGCAGCCCTAAATTGAATGGAGCACCGAGGATGTGGAGGTGGCCCCATTCTGGGGGGCGCAAGCCAGGGAGCCAGCTGCAGGTAGGGAGAGGGGAGTTCGGAGTATGGGGGGACTTATAATGAGGGGTCTCAGGCTGGGCAGGAGCTTGTCTAGGTGACATTCAAGGGAGTTCCCAGATAGCGGCGACCAGAGGGGAAAAAAAGGGGTGGGGGAAGATACTGAAGAGGACTGGTCCCAGTACTGTGCCTTGTGGTACCCCATCTGTCACACTCCCATCTTTAGAATGAGTGCCATTAATTACCACCCTCTGTATCCTGTCCTTTAGCCACTTACTGATCCGATTTACCTCTGCTGATCCTACTTCTGTGTTGGTCAATTTCCTAATCTGCCTTCCATGTGGCACCTTGTCAAAGATTTTGCTGGAATCCAAATAGGCCACGTCTCCCCAGATCAATTTCCGTGGTCATCCAGTTAAATCTATTAGATTCATTTGGCATGAACCCCCCCCCCCAAGTAAATCCATGCTGTCTGTGGGCTTGCAGCCCATTAGATATTCTATTACCCTTTTCCATAGTAGTGTTTCCATCAATTTCCACACCACAGAAGTGAGACTGAACAGCCTATAACTGCCAGCTGGTTTCACCTATACAGGGTGCCAATGGCAGTGCGCCTGGTCATTAAGGCGCCATCTTCCAATGTCACCATCCCTCTTTGTGGGCAGCCATGCCCCTTCTAAATATTCTAAACCGGGGTGGACCCCAGGGAGGGGTGGTGAATTCACTAAGTAGTGCCCTAATGATGGGCACACTACTGCCGGCACACAGATGTCCGGAAGGGCTGCCAGCCTACTGCCTGCTGCTGCCGCTCTTGTGCAGAGACATTAGCCCTTCTTCAGTCCTCTGGAACTATTGCTGTTTTCAGGGAGTTATTGAACAAGGATGTCAGTGGGGCAACCAGACTCTCAGTTCTTTAAAGTACCCTGGGGTGAATCCCATCAGATCTCATAGCCTTATCCACCTTTACATTCTCAGGTGCTTTCAGCACACTTTCTTCCGAAAATGGACCCGTGTCCATCCCCCTCTCCTCCCTATCATTGTTTCCCGGGTGCTCTGTGTAGTATTTGCATGGGTATATATGGTAGTATTTGCATGGGTATATATGGTAGTATATGCATGGGTATATATGGTAGTATTTGCATGGGTATGTTTGGTAGTATATGCATGGGTATATATGGTAGTATATGCATGGGTATATATGGTAGTATATGCATGGGTATATATGGTAGTATTTGCATGGATATGTTTGGTAGTATTTGCATGGGTATATATGGTAGTATTTGCATGGGTATATATGGTAGTATATGCATGGGTATATATGGTAGTATATGCATGGGTATATATGGTAGTATTTGCATGGGTATATATGGTAGTATTTGCATGGATATGTTTGGTAGTATATGCATGGGTATATATGGTAGTATTTGCATGGATATGTTTGGTAGTATTTGCATGGATATGTTTGGTAGTATTTGCATGGGTATATATGGTAGTATTTGCATGGGTATATATGGTAGTATTTGCATGGGTATATATGGTAGTATTTGCATGGGTATATATGGTAGGAAGTTGATAAGAGTTAGTTTATACATATGGGTATTGTAGTCCATTATATAGGTAAGTTCCTATCATGCACATTAAGCCTTTCTTTGTATATGTCCAGTGATGCAAGACCACTATCTCTGAGTAGAATAAAAGATGGCCACTAACTGACATACCATGTACGAGTCTCTTCTGTACTGACCCACAATATATCACACTGGTGATAGGGATTAACACCAGAACTTGTATGAGTGCAACTGAAGGGTCATGTAAACTAATGCATGTTTTTTTTATTTAAATTGCCTTGCAAATCCTACCAGCTCTTTGCGTCTAAATTCTGTTCCGTTGGGGCTGCCTTATTGGTCCCTCTCTGCCTGGCTACTTAAAACCTCCTAAATTGCTTAGGTGCACAGAGTTATCTACAGACAGATAAAACAGAAACCTAAAGAGCTGTTTACTACTTTGATGTATTGAAAAAGACACAACACAGCTAATAGCAGGGTTCCACGAGGCACATGAATTATGGCTTCAAACTGAAAGCTAACATTCCTTTGCTTCACCTCGGCTGGTGTATGTCCTCAGGCACTGACCACAGAAGCAAAGCAGAAGCCTCACGAGGCACACCTCGGCAATTGCATCACACACAAGAGAAACAAAAACGCCAGAAAAAGACACTTTTTTTTGTTTTTGTGTGTCGACACTGCAGCTACTGAGCACCTACCTGTAGCCACAGACATCATGACTACAATTGGCAGAGTACCTGAATTTGATAAATCTACAGAAACATTTGATTTATATCTAGAGCGTTTCCAATGCTGGCTTAAGGCAAACAAAATAACATAAGATGAACAAGTAGCTGTCTTCCTAACAGTCTTACAACCACAGATTTATGCCCTTCTATGGGATTTAACAGCCCCAACTGACGTCCTGACCCTGATATATGAGCAAATCACTGAGGCACTTGCAAAGCATTTCAAACCCCAGCCCCTTCTCATTGCTGAACGGTACACCTTCTATCAGCGCAACCAAGGGAAAGGGGAACCTATTGTTGACTACATCATCGCATTAAAGTCTCTAGCATTCACTTGTGAGTTTGGCCAGTCCCTGGATGATGCCCTCCAGGATTGCTTTGTCTGCATTCTGAGAGGGGAAGCTTACAGAAAAAGGCTTTTGCAAGAAAAGAAACTAGACTTTCAGACAGCTTGTGACATTGCAGTCACTGTGGAGCTCGCTCAAAAAGGCTCCCAAGCACTGGTGGGACATTCTAAACCCCAAAGAAGTGAAGTTCATAAGGTTATCCATACCCTAGAACAAAAGGGACATGCCAAACCACACAGTGGTCCATCATATGCTCGTCAGCAAGCCCAAACATTTAGGAAGCCAGCAACACAGGGCACTTCCACAAAGTCAAAACCGTGTTACCAATGTGGAGGTAATAACCACCATCAAAGCACATGCCGCTTTCGACATAAGAAATGCCACAGCTACGAAAAGTGGGTCACATACAAAGGGTGTGCAAAAGTACATCATGGACTGCTACTGCATGGTATGTCACAGATGACACTGCAATCACTGAAACAGAAGATGAGACATTGCACCTGTTCATGGTTTATGCAACATGGGCAACCAGAATGGAAATTTACCTCCAGCTTGAGCTAGCAGGCAACCCAGTAAGCATGCAGTTAGACACTGGAGCCTCAGTATCTCTTGTGCCAAAAAGCATCTACAGAGAGAAACTTCAGCAGTGCCCATTGCAACCATCATCTGTTCAGCTCTTGACTTACATGGGAGAGCAAATCCACGTGCTAGGAGAAATCCAAGTGCCAGTCACCTATGAGGGAGGAACATGGACCTTGCCTGTGGTGGTGGTACAAAGGGAAAGAGCTGCATTACTAGGTAGAGACTGACTCACACAGATCAGACTGAACTGGAAAAAGATCTTCAGCTTAAATACGGTGACCAAAGCACTGCAAGATGAGCTAAAGAAAGTACTGAACAAACATGGTCCTATTTTCCAGGATGGTTACGGCACAATCCGGGATTTCAAGGCAAAAATCCGAGTGCAACCAAGAGCCATTCCAATTTTCCACTAGCTTCAGCCAGTACTGTATGTTCTAAGGGAAGCAGCAGAGAAGGAGCTGGACCATCTCGAAAGCCATGATATCATCTCATGAGTAGAGAGGAGCGACTGGGCTGCCCCTATCATTGTGGTACCGAAATGAGACAAAACAGTGAGGTTATGTGGTGACTACAAGGTTACAGTGAACCGTTGTATACAGCAAGATACCTACCCATTACCCAATGCAGAGGACTTGTTTGCTACACTCTCAGGGCAAGTTCTTTAGCAAGTTGGACTTATCCTTTGCATACCAGCAATTGGAACTATCTCATTAGCTACCTCATTTAACTATTCAAAAAATTAACATGTCCAACATTCAACAGGCAATTGATAAACTAAAATCAACTACAAGCCCAGGCCTGACAATATTCGCCCAAAATTTCTTAAGCGACCTCCCAGTTTATCTCCCTCCTTGTTAATCATCTTTAATAAATCATTACAGGAAAGTCGAATACCTAACGATTAGCATGACAGCAACTGTCACACCAATATTTAAGAAGGGAAATTGAGGAAACGCCAAAAATTATCGCCCCATTAGCTTGACCCCTCTGTTGTGGGAAACTTACAGAGGGATTATCAAAGGAAGCTGTAAGATGAGATTACAACTAGAGGTATAGTAGATTGAACTCAACATGGCTTTATGCCAGGTGACTCATGAACCACAAATTTAATTGCTTTTTATAATATAATTAGTAGATACCTTGATAATGGAATTCCTACAGATGTAATACAACTTGATTTCAGTAAAAGCATTTTGATAAGGTACCACATAATAAACTTTACAGAAATTAAAAACATTTGGCATATCAATGTACCTTGTTGACTGGATATCTGACTAGCTTATGTAGAACTCAAAAGTCAAATTTAACAATATACTATCTGACTAGGGGCTTGATGAGTGGGGGTTCCTCAGGGTTCGGTGTTGGGACCCACTTTGTTTAACTTATTCATCAGTGATATGCAAGCTGGACCAAATAACTATCTTTCAAAGTTTGCGGATGGCACCAAACTGGGGGTAAAGTAAACGACCTTAATAATTTGGAAACTTTAGTTGCTGACTTATGGAAAATAGAACAATGGGCAATTGAGAATGGAATGTTTTTCAATCATGAGAAATTTGTGGTTCTTCATTTTGGAAGAAACAATCCTATGAGCGATTATTATCTTAATAATATCAAACTCAAAACATCAAGTTGTGAAAAAGACCTGGGGATACTAATAAATAATAAACTTACATCTAGGGAACACTGTTTAAAAACAGCTAAAATGACTAATGGTCTTTTAAAACAAATCAAACGTACCTTTTAGCCAACCATTATGAACAATGTATTATTCCTTATACAGGACTTTTATGAAGACCTTATATTGACTATGGCTCCCAGTTCCTGGAACCCCTGTCTTAAAGGTGACATATCTTGCCTGGAACATATTCAGAGAAAAGCAACTAAAATAGTTCCAACACTCCAAACATCTTGACTATACTACAAGATTGAAACATACTGATTTACACTCACTGGAAGTTAGGAGAAAAAGAGGTGATTTATTAATGATTTATAAAATATGTCAATCACCCACTCTTATGACCCAATGTGGACTTGATTATTCAACTAGAAGGATAGTCCCTATGTCACCACAAGATGGCGCTATCCCAGGGGCTACTACCCCTGCCTGATTTGCCACTAACAGGTTGAGGGGCCTGGATCCAATGGCGGGTGCCTCACACCCAGAGGTCAGGGTTTGCAATAGTTAAACTAACTTGGTCACAGCCCTCTGGGATTACTACCACCCCCTTTCTTCCCACTAGTGGCCCACACAATATATCAGAATTACCTTCACAGTATACACTTACCCCAGGTCTGGTTCCGGCACTGGGACCTCCTGTAGAAATGAGATACAGTGCAACAATCACAGTACAGTACTTTAACATAGACAAATACCTCAGGCAGTATAACTTTGCTGAAACAAGCAGCTCAGATTTATTTAGGGGAATATAACAAGGACAGGGAAATCAAGGTTAATTAGCTTATCACTCTAATAATCTACCTATGGCTCTGTGCACAGAGCCTATCCATCAGTTACTGTCCCTGGGTACCCAAGCCCTAGTGGCTAGTCAAACCGTGGCAGCTGGTGGGGCCCTTCACACAGAGAAAAGGAAAATTAAACAGTCAACAGTACAGTAATTCCATTTGGATTTAATGTGGCAATTCAACAGGGACGACCCTGAATTAGTACTCCACGACCTCCAAATAAGATAGGGTCCTTCAATGTCAGCAGGGCTCACTTGAGGTACATAAACCTCTTCACACATCCATATAAAAGAAAGCACTATACCAGGCAGGCTGCATCTGTATCCGATCGCAATTACTGCACAATACCGGAGAACACACAGCAGATTCAGTTCCTGACAGACTGAGTGCAATTCAGCTATTCCTCCAGTCTTCTACAGGGTGAGCCTGGTTTCTACTCTTCAGAGATCCTTTGATTCTTTTCACAGGGCCAGTTCAGTCCTAACAAGCTGTTACACACAAGCTGCAGACAGAATCTACTGCACAAGACGCCACACCACGTTTTTGACTAAAAACTGCACACTGAAAAAGCACAGGGCTCCTTCCTTCTTCACTGCCAAAGCTCAACTGAAACTCAACCGACAAAACCGGGCACTTCTTTGAGTTCCTCCCAGTTCTTGACTGGATTGGCTGTCACTCACAATAGACTGCTGCTGTTGGTCCAAAAGAGCACTGAAGTCTAAACTACATCTCCCAAGTCACTGCTCATACAATCCTCTTGTGGCTGGCTCAGATTATGAGTCCAAGTTCTGATTAGTCCAAGGGACCATTTTGAAAGCTAGCTTACCCCACACTGATTGGTCCAGTTCAGCAGTTCAAAACTAGAATGGGGAACTAGCAGACACAGTTCTGACTGCAAAGAAAGCAGGTTAGACAAACTGTAATTTCATATACTCTAAATAATTTCAGCAAACAGTTACATCTTTCAGATGAGGTCCCTTTGCACTCCTAGTGACTGCAAAAATGAAGTGAATTGGCAGCAGCTCGAGTGGTACTCAAGAAGACCACCAATCCCCATACAAACTAATTATGACTGCAAGCAGACAGCTCTAAAGAGACAGTACCAGAAGCCAAAAACACTCACTGATAAATGGCAAATGCCAAACACCATTCAGGCTTGGAGCATTCAAGCAAGCTCCTGGAAGTCTTTTAGGAACCCCCATTTGCAGAGGTTACACCTTCTAGCCTAGGAAAGCAGCGTCCAGCGTCAAGCAAGTACCATAAGTTTCAACTGCAACCATATACATTTGCATTAGGCTCGCACATGTAATCATCAGTCAATATATCATTTTACCAAGAACACATTTCTGAAACATTGCGATGCGTCACTCTTTACACAGTATACATACTTACGTACAACACCTGTCAAGTTATACCTCTTGTACATGAAACCTGAAGAGGGGGCCCTTCCTATCAGTTACCTTGGGGCTGGAGCGGGGCAAGGGCACCATACTTAGAAGAGACAACACAGAAGTAACTTGGAGTTAGCACTGATGCTCAGTTTGAGCAATGAGCTAGGGGACACATACACTCCTTTATGGACAACATTGAGAGGCAAGTCCACAGGCCTCCCAAGTGAATCATAACTGAGGGTGCACCATAGGCTTTACAGCTCGACCAGTCTTTCTAGGGGAACTGTTATAGTCTCTACCTCTGAGCCTCAATTTTCAGCATTGTCCTCACTTGTCAGGGAGTCTCCATGGGGTGTAGAGGCTAGAACTTGGGGCACTTTCAGCTCCAGGAGTTACAGTTTCTGAGTCCACAACATTTGGCTCGCATGGAGAGCTTTCGGACACTGGCAGTGGACTGTCAGGGGCACTCAAAATACTCTTCTTGTTCAGGTGTATCACCAGTCTGCCCCAATCTATCATTTTCCTCCCTGAAAGCTCAAACAGTTCAACCATGCACAATGATTCCATTTCATCTGATCTGATGCTTTGCACTTCACTTTCTGGGAACATTGGCTCCAGGGATGAAGCTGGGGCTTAGACAGTCAGAGGCCCAGCTTCATCTCCAGTGATGACAGGGGATTGCCCCGAAACAATTGACTCAGTTATGAAGGATAGTATTCAAAGATACTCTCACTTTCTTCCGATATGGACTGACAGTCATGCTCAACTGGGACTTGTGGAGGGAACACTTTACTTTGCTTCTGTAGGTGCAGACTTTCTTGATCTTTTCTTAGCAGCAGCTCTAGTCACTGGTCCAGAAGGGGCATCTTCTAGGGGCTCAGACTCAATTAAGATTTGTCCAATGGGCAGTAAATGAGTTTCTATGCATTGTTTTACATCTTTTGAATTATTCTCAGGCCTTACTTTGTACACTGGCAGATCATAGTTTGCCCACTACAATGTGAGGAGATGGTGCCATCTGTCAGCAATCTTGTGCTTGCCATGCAGTCCCAGATTTCTTAGCAATACCCGATCTCCCTCCTGGAGTTCTTTTTCACCTTTTATCATACCTTTCTTTGTTGGCCAGATTTCTTTTGGCAGCCATGGTTTGAGCCAGTTGATGCGCATGAGTTAGCTGGGCCTTTAACTTTTGCACATACTGTAAATAGTTGTCAGCATGAACCCCATCAGGAGAGACCCAAACACACATCTACTGGTGATCGAGCTTCTCTTCAAACATCAGGCGGTAGGGGAGAATCCAGTGGCATCACTTTGGTGCAGTTATAAGCATGTACCAGGGTGCTAATTTGTTGGCTCCATCTAGGCTTGTCCTTTGGGTGCAGGGTGCCTAGCATATCTAGCAAAGAGTGGTTAGAAGCGTTCAGGCTGTGGGTCCCCTGGGGGAGGTGGTAAGGAGTGGTTCTGGACTTCCGCACTCCCCCACAGAGAAAGCATCTCTTTTGATCAGGCGACTCTCAAAGTCTCTCCCTTGATCAGAATGGATTCTTTTGTGGAGCCCCATAGTGAACAAAAAGTTTTCTAAGAGTACTTTGGCCACAGTGGATGCTTTCTGGTCTTTGGTGGAAGCTTGGGCATATCTCGTGAAATGGTCAGTGACCACCAGCACAGTACTGATATTTCTTTGATCTGACTCCAAACTCAGAAAATCAATACAGACCAGCTCCATGGGTGCACTGGTGGTGATGTTAACAAGGGGCAGCCCTCTGAGGCAAAAACTTTCCTCTGTGCTTAGAAGACTACAAGTTCGAATGTGTTGCTCCACATCAGCCCCCATCTTAGGCCAATAGAATCTGGATCTCACCAAGTCAAGTGTTCTGTCTATACCAGGTGCCCCATGTGGTTGTGCAAAGGACCTCAGTACTGAGTCTCGAAAAGCAGTGGGCAGCACTAGTTGTTGTTTGTCTGTCCCCCTCTGTCTACTGTTTCTCTGTATAACAGTTTATTGATCAGTTTCAACTTAGGACCTTTTTGTATAACAGTGCAGTTCTCAAATCAGTGGAGTGTAATTTGGACACATCTTTTCCTGCATAGAGGGCTCCTAAAGCTGCCTTGATCATGGGATCGCAGGAGTTGAGCCCGCCGAATACTGTCATTGTCCAGCTGAGGGCAGTGCACCAATGTCTATTGCAGAAAAGTGGCAATAAACAGCAGGTATGCAATTCTCAGAGGCTCCACGCAATCCACCATGCAGTCCACTGCGTCCGTGGACATTGTTCCTCCTATCAAACTTCCGGCAGAGTGCCGAATGTCAAGGTTCTGCCAATCGGACCCAATCATTTCTGGGGAACAGGCCTCCGGAGGAGAAAGCATCAACATCTATGTGGTTCAGACCTGCTCGGTGATAGAGAGCATAGTCATATGTAGATAATGCAGAAAACCACCTATGGCCAGTGGCATCCAACTTAGCTGGGGTCTGCACATGGGTCAAGGATTATTGTCAGTTTTACTAGTATTTTAGCCCCATACAAGTACTCATGGAATTGGTCAACAATAGCCCACTTCAAAGCTAGAACTCTAACTTATGTACAGGATAGTTCTTTTCGGATGGGGTCAGGCTTCTACTGGCAAGGCCACTGGTCTCAGGCCATTCTCGTGCTCTTGGTACAACCACAGCCCCAACCCTTCAAGCTAGCATCAGTGTGCAGGACGTAGGGTTTTCTTGGATCAGCATAGGCCAGCACTGGAGCATGGGTAAGTTGATATATGATCTCATGAAAAGCAGTCTCACAATCAGGAGTCCAAGCAGACCCCAAATACTTCACTGGGATGAAAATACACTCTTTCAGTCTTGAGGGGCTGACTTTTGGTATTTTTTGTGGGTTGGGGATATCCTTGAAGTAAAGGTTAAGTAAAGGCGGATCACTCTTGAATAGTCCTTGATGAAGCGCCGATAATAACCACAGTCCAGGAATCTTTGCAGTTCTTTTAGATTTTTGGGCTGTGGCCAGGTGGTCAAGGCCTCAACTTTACTTGGGTCGGTCTCTATTCCCTCGGTGGATACTATGTGTCCCACATACTTTACTGATGTTTGAAAGAATTGACACTTATCAATGGACAGTTTAAGCCAAAGTCCTCCAGTCGGTCCAATACCTTAAATAATCTGCTCTCATGTTCCTCCAGTGAGCTGCCAAACACAATAACATCATCTAGGTATACCAGGCACTCTAATAAGTTCATGTCCCCACTGCACGCTCCATCAATGAAGTTGAAAAGTGGCTGGGGCACCTGAAATCGCATGGGGCATCCTCATGAATTCATAGAAGCTAGCGGACAGATAAAGGCCGTCTTCTCACGGTCCTCTGGGGCCATCTGGATCTAGTAGTACCCACTGCGGGAGATCCAGCACAGAGAAACCACTTGCTCCCGTTTAGGCAGTCAAAGCATCTGAATGCGGGGCATTGTGTACTGATCGAGGATAGTCCACGGTTTAAGATGCGATAATCCACACACATCCTTACTGTTCCATTCTTTTCCTCACTACCACAATGGGGAAGCATAAGGGCTTCTGGATTCTTGTATTACACCAGCAGCTAACATCTCTTGCAGATGCCGTCTCACATCATCTATGTCAGCAGGTGCCAGGCGTGAGACCTCTGCAAATGGTCTTTCGTCATGCAGCGGGATATTGTGCTCAGCTCCTTGCACGCATCCTACATCCCATTCCTTTAAAGAAAACACCTGATCTCTCTGGGCAAGCTTCTCACTGATCCTCACTTTCCATTCAGCTGGCAGCGGGGTCGCCGAAATCAAACAAGTCAGGCGTTACTCTGTCATTCTTCCTTGAACTCTTGCTGCTGGGTAGCACTGCAGTGTCTGCACAATGCACATTAGCCAGGATGCAACCTCTGTTTACTCGAATGTCTCTTTCAGACACATTATGAACTTGGACCATTACCCTTCTGGCATAAGCATGGGCTCTAGCGGGCAAAATACTAGAGCTTGACCAGCAGTCCCTCTGGCAATTTTCCATCGCCTGGTGCATCCAACATTAATATTTTATTCTTAACATCCTTTCTGATACGGACCTCTCCCTGTAAGGTACACTGGGCATTTGGCGCCAGGATCAGAGACTCAGGATCCTTCTTCCATACAATTCCGACCGGGTTCCTCTGGTTCTGTTTTTCCAGCATCTCTCTGTGCCTCATAGGCCTTCTTAATTAAAGCAGGAACTCTTAAAGCTCTACTAGTCTTTGACCCCTGTTTTCATAACACAACTGTGTGCCAGCCTTCCGAACATATGAGCATTTGTTCCAATCAACAAGGGACACCATCCTTACAGTCCAGTGGGGGAACACACTAAGGCTAGGGTCTCTACTTGTTCAGCCACTCCAGCCACGGTGGGAAAGCAACCAAGTCGGATATACCGGAATAGGGGTAGGCCTTCTCATTAACCCCCATACATGCAGTCCTTCTAATGGTTGTAAGTGCGTCTGACAAATGCTTCTGATACCAATCCTGGAACATAATTGTCACTTAGGGCCACTGTCTAATACAGCTCTTGTAGACACTCCATTCACCTTTACAGTGGTCTCCATGGAGGACCCACTATTCTGGACCAGTCTGGAAGGCGGTGAGTGGGGGCCTGGGCAACTGACTTTGCCACAAGAGGCGTGAATTAGCATTTTGGTGCCCTCACTGGGATCATGTCGTGCACCTCTTAACCACTGATTTCTTCTCGAAGCTCTCCTTGTAGCCTATATGCAACTTTGTCCAGTGTCTTTTGGGGACTGGCATTCCCTTTCATGTGCCCATCTTTCCCACAATTATAGCAAAACATACTTTCTGGAGTTTGAGCTGGCAGGCGCCACACTGGGAACCAGGCGGGGGTATTACTAACTGGAAACCTGGGTGCCATCTCTGTCTAAGTGTGATAAAGCATTTGGAGACATCGATCAGTTTCTCCACTTCCATGGTCAAGGAATTGAGTTTGGAGCTATTATCAGCAGGAGATACATGGGTGGGTACCCCCACCCCCATAGCAGATGCTGATCGGATATAGGTCAGGGCCCGTGCTTGCAGGCGTGGCCTTCATAAAGGACTGTTTTGAATTCGGATCTCTCAACAGTTCGCTTCATTGTGGCATATCTTTTCCTTGTCAAGACACTCATTGACTGTCAACCTCTGCCCTGAACTTCACTTGATGGGTCACCTCAGTCACTCGAAGTCGTAGCCACAGCTGTTGGTGCAGGTCCCTCCGGTCGTCTTTTCTCAACTCTTAATTTCTCTCATTAACTCATCATGGGAGGGTGGGGATTCCAGTCGATCTGCCAGGTGTAACTGAAGCAACAGCAGTTCTGAGAGGGGGCAGACTTAAGGATCCTGTCCAGCCTGGTTCGGTCCAGTTCAATCGCTGGCAAACTACCTTTTCTGAGGCATTCTTGCAACAATTTTTCCAGCCGAGGATACATACACAGACAACAACTCCCTTGGTACTGTTGTGCATCTCTTACTGTCCACCATAGGTCCTCATCAGAATCTGGGCTCCCATACACATTCTCAGGGCCTCAAGATAGGCCCCTATGCAGTCACTTCTGGGTTACTGGCCCGGTTGCTTACGAATGGTAGTAGGGCAGGACCTGGGGCTCTCACTAACCTCTTTAAGCTTTTCGACTTCCGAGCATTTGCCATTTCAGCACTTGAGGGGCAACATGGTCTATCCAGGTCTCCCAGTCATCCTCCCCTTGGGGGGTGGGGAGGGTGCCAGAGAAGATCCTCAACCTTCGGTAAGAGTCGTGACTAATGGCAGGTGCAGAAATAGGAGTCTGCATTGGTTCAGCCACCATTACGGGCACTGGAGCAGGAGAGGGGTGTTGGGGAGGAACACCCCAGGTGGCAAGAATAGTTTCTTCAAGTCCTCCACAGTTTTCCCTCTCCCAGCAACCATTCAGCAAATTTCTCCTCAAAGTTTCAGATAGTGGTGGGGGCTGATTCCCCAGGTCTTTACTGTCCTTAGTTATCACTCTCAAGCAGTGAGGCTTCCTCTGGGGTAATGGTCTGTGGCACTTTGGAGCTATCTATGGGATCCTTAAACTCTACTAGGGCCAGGAAAGTGTGGGTGAGCAGATTAGCATGCCGACCCACCACCACAGGGTTTTGTAAACCTTCCACCATAGAAAGTACTCCTGCACAGTGTCCTGTATTGATACCCAGGGGATGTCCAGGATAAGCATAGCATTTTGGGGTCGATCTCCTCCCAGTACACCCACTCCACCAGCAGTTACACAGCCACTTCTGTCCAGGTACCCATTTTTTCTTAACAGTGGTTACGTAAATATGGCCACTAGAGGACACACACAATCCCAGCGGTGAGCCTCCAAGATGTAACCCCTAGATGGCGCTATCCCAGGGCTACTACCCCTGCCTGATTTGCCACTAACAGGTTGAGGGGCCTGGATCCAATGCGGGTGCCTCCACCCAGAGGTCAGGGTTGCAATAGTTAAACTAACTTGTGCACACCCTCTGGGACACTGCCACCCCTTTCTTCCACTAGTGGCCACACAATTGATATCAGGAATTACCTTCACAGTATACACTTACCCCCAGGTCTGGTTCCGGCACTAGGACCTCCTGTGAAATGAGATACAGTGCAACAATCACAGTACAGTACTTTAACATAGACAAATACCTCAGGCAGTATAACTTTTGCTGAAACAAGCAGCTCTGATTTATTTAGGGGAATATAACAGGACGGGGAAATCAGGTTAATTAGCTTATCACTCTAATAATCTACCTATGGCTCTGTGCACAGGCCTATCCCTATCAGTTACTGTCCCTGGGTACCCAAGCCCTAGTGGCTAGTCAAACCGTGGCAGCTGGTAGGGGCCCTTTCACACAGAGAAAAGGAAAATTAAACAGTCAGCAGTACAGTAATTCCATTTGGATTTAATGTGGCAATTCAACAGGGAAGCGACCCTGAATTAGTACTCCAGACTCCAAATAAGATAGGGTCCTTCAATGTCAGCAGGGCTCACTTGAGGTACACAAACCTCTTCACATCCATATAAAGAAAGCACTATACCAGGCAGGCTGCATCTGTATCGATCGCAATTACTGCACAATACCGGAGGAACACACAGCAGATTCAGTTCCTGACAGACCGAGTGCAATTCAGCTATTCTCCAGTCTTCTACAGGGTGAGCCTGGTTTCTACTCTTCAGAGATCCTTTGATTCTTTTCACAGGGACAGATTCAGTCCTAACAAGCTGTTACACAAGCTGCAGACGAACTCTGGGCCTTACACACGTTTTTGACTAAAACTGCACACTGAAAAGCACAGGGCTCCTTCCTTCTTCACTGCAAAGCTCAACTGAAACTCCAACCGACAAAACCGGGCACTTCCTTTGAGTTCCTCCCAGTTCTTGACTGGATTGGCTGTCACTCACAATAGACTGCTGCTGTTGGTCCAAAAGGCACTGAAGTCTAAACTTCATCTCCCAAGAGTCACTGCTCATACAATCCTCTTGTGGCTGGCTCAGATTATGAGTCCAAGTTCTAGATTCGTCAAGGGACCATTTTAGAGCTAGCTTACCCCACACTGATTGGTCCAGTTCAGCAGTTCAAAACTAGAATGGGGAACTAGCAGACACAGTTCTGACTGCAAAGCAGGTTAGACAAACTGTAATTTCATTATTACTCTAAATAATTTCTGGCAAACAGTTACATCTTTCAGATAGGTTCCTTGCACTCTAGTGACTGCAAAATGAAGTGAATTGGCAGCAACGAGTGGTACTAGAGAAGCACACAGTCCCCCCATACAAACTAATTATGTCTGCAAGCAGACAGCTCTTAAAGAGACAGTACCAGAGGCTCTAAAACACTCACTGATAAATGGCTTAAATGCCAAAACACCATTCAGGCTTGGAGCATTCAAGCAAGCTCCTGGAAGTCTTTGGGAACCCCCATTTGCAGGGGGGTTGCACCTAGATTACATAATAAACAGCTAGAAATACAACCCTTTCATACTAATAAAAGGGGACATTTTTTCAACATACGAGCAGCAAGGCTGTGGAACACTTTGCCCAAAGAATTAATCACCAAACCTAGTTTTGATGCATTTAAATATAACTTGGATCTATGGATAAGGGAGAACCTATGTTGAGCTATAATGTCCCACAAAATGTGGGGGACAATCTCGATGGGCCTTGGCCTTCTTTTGTCCCTAATACCAAGTAACACATTTTCTCTGTTCTGACCCCTGATGCTAACCTCACTGCATTTTCGCTGTTCTGACCCCTGAGCTGTTAACTTCCCTGTGTATTTTCTCTGTTCTGACCCCCAATGCCGTTAACCTCTCTGTGCATTTTCTCTGTTCCGACCCCTGACACTGTAACCTCCCTATGCATTTTCTCTGCTCTGACCCCAGATGCTGATAATTACCCTGTGCATTTTCTCTGTTCTGACCCCTGGCTGTTACCCTCTCTGTACATTTTCTCTGTTCTGACCTCCGATCCTGTTAACCTCACTGCATTTTCTCTGTTCTGACCCCTGACACTGTAAACGTCCCTATGCATTTTCTCTGTTCTGACTCCTGACGCTGTTAACCTCACTGTGCATTTTCTCTGTTCTGACCCCTGACACTGTTAACGTCCCTATGCATTTTCTCTGTTCTGACCCCTGACACTGTTAACATCCCTATGCATTTTCTCTGTTCTGACTCCTGATGCTGTTACTCTCTATACATTTTCTCTGTTCTGACCCCCTGATGCTGTTAACCTCACTGTGCATTTTCTCTGTTCTGACCCCTGACGCTGTTAACCTCTCTCTGCATTTTCTCTGTTCTGACCCCTGACGCTATTAACCTCTCTCTGCATTTTCTCTTCTGACCCCTGGCGCTGTTAGCCTCCTGTACATTTTTCTCTGTTCTGACCCCTGATGCTATCCTCACTGTACATTTTTCTCTGTTCTGACCCCTGACGTTGTTAACCTCACTGTGCATTTTCTCTGTTCTGACCCCCTGACGTTGTTAACCTCACTGTGCATTTTCTCTGTTCTGATCCCCGATGCTGTTAACCTCTCTGTGCATTTTCTCTGTTCTAACCCCCGATGCTGTTAACCTCTCTGTGCATTTTCTCTGTTCTGACCCCTGATGCTGTTATCTTCTCTGTGCCTTTTCTCTGTTCTGACCCCCGATGCTGTTAACCTCCCTATGCATTTTCTCTTTTCTAACCCCTGATGCTGTTAATCACCATATGGATTTTCTCTGTTCTGACCCCTTAGGCTGTTACCTCTCTGTGTATTTTCTCTGTTCTGACCTCTGACACTGCTACCCTCTGTTTACATATTTTTCTGTTCTGACCCCCTGATGCTGTTAATCTCCTATGTATTTTCTCTGTTCTGACCCCTGATGCTGTTAACCTCCTTATGCATTTTCTCTGTTCTGACCCTTGATGCTGTTAAACTCCCTGTGAATTTTCTCTGTTCTGACCCCCGACGCTGTTAAATTCCCTGTGCATTTTTTCTGCTCTGACCCCTGAGGCTGTACAATTCCCTGTGTATTTTCTCTGTTCTGACCCTTGACGCTGTTAACCTCCCTATGCATTTTCTCTGTTTTGACCCCTGATGCTGTTAAATTCCCTGTGCATTTTTTCTGTTCTGACCCCTGATGCTGTTAAATTCCCTGTGCATTTTCTCTGTTCTGACCATTGATGCTGTTAAAATTCCCTGTGCATTTCTCTGTTCTGACCCCTGATACTGTGCATACCTCCATGTGCATTTTCTCTGTTCTGACCCTGATGCTGTTAAATTTCCTGTGCATTTTTTCTGTTCTGACCCCTGAGGCTGTAAAATTCCCTGTGCATTTTCTCTGTTCTGACCCCCAACACTGTTAACCTCCCTATGCATTTTCTCTGTTCTGACCCCTGAAGCTGTTAAATTCCCTGTGCATTTTCTCTGTTCTGACGCCTGATGCTGTTAACTTCCCTATGTATTTTCTCTGTTCTGACCCCCAAATCCGTTTACCTCCCTGTGCATTTTCTCTGTTCTGACCCCCGACACTGTTAACCTCCCTGTGCATTTTCTGTTCTGACCCCTGACGCTGTTAACTTCACTGTGCATTTTCTCTGTTCTGACCCCCCGACACTGTTAACTTCCCTATGCATTTTTTTTGTTCTGACCCCTGACGCTGTTAACCTCCTCATGTATTTTCTCTGTTCTGACCCCGACACTGATAACCTTCCTCTACATTTTCTCTGTTCTGACCCCGACGCTGTTAACCTGCCTGTGCATTTTTTCTGGTCTGACCCCTGAGGCTGGTAACTTCCCTGTGCATTTTCTTTGTTCTGACCCCGACACTGTTAATGTTCCTGTACATTTTCTCAGTTCTGACTCCAACGCTGTTAACATGCCTGTGCATTTTCTCTGTTCTGAACCCGATGCTGTTAACCTCCTGTACATTTTCTCTGTTCTGACATTGTCACAACCCCACCCAGCAGGTCAGGCCCTCTGCTCACTGTGCCAACCTCCAGACGCTGTATTGTGCACAGTTAACAGAACAGGGTAACCCTCCTGTCTGTATTTTGGGCTAGAATCAAACTTTGGTCTCAAGTTCTGGAGGATTCAAACTGAGAACCTCTTGCTAAGCGTACCCAATGTACACAGGCTCAGATAATTCTGCTGTTCGGGGCATCTGTCTTTCTCCTATGGGCACCTAACCGGTGTACAAATGAACCCTAAAAAACTCTGTGGAAGACCTCAGAATAAACTCTGAATTTTCCCAGTTTGGTAAAACCAGTAAGCTTTGTACAGTGTCAGCTTTAACCATATATGCTTCCTTTGTCAACGAAAGAATTTCAAAGACACACCAGGTAGTCTCTAAAAATGAGGTTTACTTAAAATAGATAAAAATGTAAAATGTAAAACACAGAACCATATATCACAAAACATACAATCTTTTAAAACAATAAGGTTTAGAAAGTGCAAATTCCTACTAGTAATACACTTAGACCTGTCTGCCTAATGTATTCTTGTCTTCTTACAGTGCTGTAGATGTTTCTTTTTTCAGAGTCCAAACGTGTGTCTGTAAAGGTCTGTTACAGCATAATTAAAACAGTGTCTTGGTCCTGCCTTCTCCATGATGTAACCCAGCTCCTCCTCTGTTTATTAAAAATTATACAATCAGGATGTCTTGTGTCAGGAGGTGAATTAATAGGTGACATCAGCAGAAAAAACTTGTTTCCCCATGTGACTTCCCAATTAAGTCTGTAATTTTCCAAGTCTTTTCTTTCATCCGTGAGCAGCATCCTCGCTCAAGAACATCAAAGGACTTTTTATGACTTCACACCACAGTGACATAACCTGTATTATTTTTCTAAACGTCATTAAAGTTTATGATTTTCCAGTCTGGCAGCTGGCAGCTACAATTAAGCTAGATAAACAGGAGATCCTTACTTGAAGTCTCTTCTAGCCTGTAATTATCTCCTGGCTTTTATCTTGAGCTGAAACAGCATGTCTCATGAGAGACACTCAATAACACATTTTTATATTACAAAAAGCATAGATTAATCTGAACCAGTTGTCCAAGCATCACAGACGCTGCTAACCTCCCTGTACATTTTCTCTGTTCTGACCCCTGATGCTGTTAACCTCCCTGTGCATTTTTTCTGTTCTGACCCCTGACGCTGTTAACCTCCCTGTGCATTTTCTTCTGTTCTGACCCCTGATGCTGTTAAACTCCCTGTGCATTTTTTTCTGTTCTGACCCCTGATGCTGTTAACATCCCTGTGCATTTTCCTGTTCTGACCCCCTGATGCTGTTAACCTCTCTCTGCATTTTCTCTGTTCTGACCCCCCCAGCGCTGTTAACCTCCCTGTGCATTTTCTTTGTTCTGACCCCTGACACTGTTAATATTCCTGTACATTTTCTCTGTTCTGACCCCCAACACTGTTAACATCCCTGTGCATTTTTTCTGATCTGACCTCTGGCGCTGTTAACCTCCCTGTGTATTTTCTGTGTTGTGTCCCTGATGCTGTTAACCTCCTGTGTATTTTTCTGTTCTGACCGCTAGCTGTTAACCTGCCTGTGTATTTTCTGTGTTGTGCCCCGATGCTGTTAACGCCCCTGTGCATTTTCTCGGTTCTGACCCTCAACGCTGTTAACCTGCTTGTGCATTTTCTGTGTTGTGTCCCCTGATGCTGTTAACCTCTCTGTGCATTTTCTCATTTCTGGCCCCTGACCTTTCCTTTGCCTGTAAGTGTGCACTTAATGACTGTTGCCAACTGTTCACAGATTGCAGAGTGCTTTAGGATACAGTGTGTCAGTACTAGGCTCACTCACTCAGTTCTTTGCTACAATTCTTAGACTTGACACTGTCTGGGAGCTATGTTGTAAACTTTGCACCAGAGGTCCTGGGAGTTGGACTTTGAACCCAGATCTGCAGCGGGGGCTCCCATTGGCTCCACAACTCTGCAGGGCACACCTGCTATACTGGCACTTGGAGATTATTACAGCTCTGACCCTGAAATAAAAATACTACCTCAGGGGTCGAAATGAAGCTCTGCAGCAGTACCTAGCAAGGCTAGTAACTGAGAAAATCTGTTGGCTCCACAGACTTTTCCACTGGCTCAACTGGACTACTTACTGAAGTGTTATATTCTGCAAATCAAGTGAGCAGGGCTAGTTAAAGGAAAGGTTTGCTAGCCTGATAAAAAAGCTGCTAGTATTTGGCTAGTGGGCCAGTGTCAGGTTCAACGCCTGCCACCTTAATATTAATGTCTCGTTTTTGTTCCTAATGTAGATGAAAGGGGTAGTTTAGCAGCCATGCTAGAATATTCAGCTTAGTCAGCAGAGGACAGGGTGTGTGTGATGTAAGAGAGTAAAGAACAGCTGCCCCAGTCACTTGCCAGCAGCAACTATTGCTGCAGCTGGAGAGCTCAGTCCCGCACTGACACCTGACACGGGCCAGGCACATCACATTGGTGAGGCATTGCTCCCGAGGAGGGGGTGGAGGGAGGGAGGGAGGGACTGTCTGACCAGCATTGCCACAGCTACTGCTGATGGACCAACGGGTTCCACTGGCTGCAAAGACAGCCACGCCACTGCCTTTAAGTCCAAGCAGTGGTACAGCTGTGGTAGCATCTACTGTCGTGGCAGACAGAAACAAATACATAATGTCTCTTCTGGTGGACTTGCAAAAAAATCGTACCTAGCCATTTCTTGAAAACAATCTGTTTGAGTGCTATAAAATATTTAGACATATGCTGCATTTTGTAGAGGATTTTGTTAAAATGTATTTAACAGTCCTGTGCGATGGGTAAACCACTGAGATGTAACATGGTGTTTATAAAAGTATGCTTGGAGGCATAGGGACACAGCAGCAGTGATAATTAAATTTCCTGCCAACCTAGTGTAGCACTGCCGTGTAGGACACCCAGCTCCCTAACCGTGGGCACAGAGTTCCGAGCACATCATGGACATGACTCCCTTGGGCTTTGAGCAGGGAGGCTCGGTTAGCTCACTTTGCAGCCCCCCCAGTGGGTGAAATGATGTGGTATAACAGTGTTTACTCCCAGTGCAGATGCAGAGGTTGCCCCTGACAGCTGCAGGGTGGTGTGGGCCGAGGAACCCCAACTGAAGGGACTAGGGAGAGTAAGGGTTATGTGGGATCCATGGCAGCTCTTTGGCTTCATTCCGTGGTACAGTGTGACCCCGTATCCCTGGGGGCCCTGTTGCAGGGCGGATGTTAAAGGGTTGAACCCAAAGAGATGGGTGGAGGAGGCAGTTACTGGTCAGCTGGAAGCAGATTAGGCAGGCTGTGGAAGCACTAAAAGAAAAAAAAAAAATCAGTCCTGCGTCTTGATCTGGTGGGATAACTGCTTGAAAGGCATACTTCAATTGCAAAGCCATTCATTAAATGAGACAGTTGTCTGTGTCCAGATTTAGACAAAATCAACAAATGGCTCTTAAAGTGTATGACATTGTAATGCAGGAAGCCATATCCTGATCCTGATCCTGGATGGCAAGGCTGTTGCAAGCCTGAGACAGTCTGCTGTGAAAGATGTGTTGGCGTACATTGGCTTTGTGAGGAGAAAGGTCATTGCGATCCCTGGGGTTGCAGATGGTCATGGGCCTTAAATCTCCCCAGCTGGTATTGTCAGTGACTAGCTGATACTGCAGTTCAGGAAAAGGGCTGATGCATTCACGTGGAAATAGGGGCCACTGTGCCTTTAAGGGCCTCTGCTAATAAATTCGCAGCAGTGCTGGTGCTGATGCTGCTGCTCTGTGAATTGATTGGTTGTGGCTGGGAGAGCAGTGATGCTAGAGGGATGCTCCTGCATCCTCTTTAATCATCACACCGACTAGGATCAGGCAGAGAAAAAACCCTGCAGTTCCCAAGCTCCACTCCGCAGGCTAGGGCTGCTGCTGCTGCTGCCTCTCGCAGCTTAGGAACCAAGCAAGTGGGGAGAAAAAGGGACAAGAGAGGCAAGGACACAGGGCAAGGAAAATCCTCTTACTCAGCCCTGGAAAACAGAACAAGGCAGAAGAGCAAAACAGAAAACCTCACCATTAATGCAGGAGAAGCGAAGAGAATTATTTTTAATTTTTGATACCAATTAGAAGCCAAATTATATTTTGTTATAGACAGTGGGAAAAGGACGTGGAAACTAAAAGGGGGGAAGGAGACTCATAGTTGGATTTGTGTGTTATGAGAGCCAGTATGCACAAACATCATCACTGTTGCAAATGTCCGGAATGCTACGAGGTGGCCGAGGATGGCAGCCATGCGCCGGATGGAGCCCCACCATATGGGGAATGGCAACACGACAGCAGTATGGCTACGGGGCTTCAACTCGCAGACTCTGCCGCTCTCAGGCTGGAGGGGGGCACCCACCCCAGGAATAAGCCAAACTCATCCCGACGCCACGGGACGCTTGGGCTTGTGAAGGGACCGGGGAAAAGTGCGCCGAAGGTGAATGGGAACAGCACAGGCTGGTGGCCTGAATGCACCTGCTCAAATCGGGAGTGGTACGAACAGGTATGGAAACTGTGGGAGAGGGGGGCAAACAAGCCCACACACCTTGACATGAAGTACAGAGAATATTCACTTCTGATAATTGTTCACAAAAAGCATATAATATGGGCACTGGGTTCATCTGCAGTACTGTTACCCAGAATATTTACATGGGTGTTTTTTGTGTTTTCTGTGATAAAGTTTTAAAATAGCAACTATTGATACCCTAATTTCAAGACTTGCTTAATGCCATTGTATGCTCTCATGCATCTTGAATTCTGAATCTGAGACAGCGGCTGCACTGACTTGTTTGTGCATCTTGGCATGATTGTATTTAAGGGGGATTGGGGGGATCCTTGTGACCCTCATCAGCAGAACCCCCATTTCCCTTCAGACGTATTCCTTAATGTCAGCAGACCTGCTGCAGCTCTCCTAGGTTTTGATTTTCACTGGCCTTGAACAGCTGGCTCTGGTAGATGTGATCACTTCCCAGACATGAGCATTTATCGACTAGCTTGTAGTGGTTTTGGGGGGAGGTTAAGGCTTGGGCTGATAGCATGGTGTTTCTTATATCTCAAATTGTATTTTGAGGTCGACATACAGATACACTGTTCTGGATTAGTGGTGGGGTCACTCGTCCCTAATACTCACTAAAGGGTCTTGTTCCATGTTATTTTGGAATTTCAGTGCCAGATAAAAGTCTGTTTGTGTAATCGCCAGTGCTGAGATATTTTAGGTAGTATAGATATATCACTGTCTTTAGCATGGTGTGTATTATATGATTGTACATGATACACATTTGAATGTTTGGTAAGAAATCAGATACTGGTTTTCAGCAGCATAAGTGAAATAATCAAAATTGTTTTATTCTATGTTTGAAATATTCAGCCATCAGAAACAGCTGAGACTGTTGTTTGTATCTGGTTTTCTGTGTTTCACTTAATAAAATGTCGGATTTGGACCCATTCTAAACCAAAAGAGCAAAATGTTTAAAATGGTTGGAGCTTTCTGAGGAAGAAGTAAGATGGAGGCTGAAGCAGAATCCATGCCACTGAATGAGATTGTGATTACAAACTTGCTCCCCATAACTGCCATTGCCTATGCTGCCTTTTCATCAGTGAGGGGGTCTTTTACAGAGGGGCTGTGTTGATAATCACTTAACCCATGTGTTATATATAATCTGCTGCTAAAAGGAGGCCAGCACGGGGGCTTGTGCCTACTTTGTGTACCAGTTCACTGCCATGGCTAGCAGATAGCAAATTTCCTAGTGATTAGGCAAGCTGTTGTTGTTTTTTTCCCTTCTGGAGTGCGTGAGGGGGGTTTTGTGTATAAATTGCCACAAAAGCATCCATTTTCCTTCCAGCGGGTCTCGTCTCTTGACTCTTACTGAAAGTGTGTGGCTGCTTACCTCATGCCCATGACAGTATCAGTGATTAGCTGCGGCGATACAGCAGTGCAATTTGTCGACATGTTTTCCCCTTCTACTGTTGAGAGCAGCTGAATGCTAGGTTTGTGTAACAGGGCATCAGAATTCTCAAACTGCTTTATTCCAACACTGGGCAGAAAAGTCCACCTCGTGAGCTGATTTTAAACCTGACATCAGCTAATGCTAAGGGTAACCATGTTTGTTTATTATAACAGCAGAGGCATCATGGCATATAGAGACTAGGAAGCAACCCCTAACTGGTGTATGCTGGGCTTTCTAATCTGTCAGTGCAAATTATTTCGGGGAAAAGAGGCACAGACCAAAAATATGGCCTGCGTGTTTATGTTTTTTGACTCAGACGCTCACCCACACGCACAAATTATATTCTGTCAAGTATGAGTTCTAGAATCAGACCATATATATCTTTATTTTAATTACTGGGATGTGTAGTAGCACTGCATGTACTTTGAAATGGTTGTCAGAAACAGAACAGATTTCTACAGATCCCCAAAAAACACATATATGGAAAGAGAGAGAGAGTGAGAGAGAGATAGCTAGATAGATAGATAGATAGAGATAGATGATTTGAAAGTGAGTATAAATACAATGTGTATACGGGGGAATATATATATATATAGAGAGAGAGAGAGAGAGAGATATCTATATTTCAGATGCCAGTTATTTTTATTATTTTTTGTTAATAAATTACAAGCCACATATGGAAGCTACACCACCTGTTCCATCTTGGGTAATGAACAGAAAGATGAAGGATCAAGTGATGAAATGCAGAGACCCCTCAAGGCATTTTGATGGAACAGAAAACACATGTGATTTATTATATGTTCTGGGCACTTGACGTACACTCACTATGCAAATATGCAAATGTACAGTTCTCGCAAAAATCGGCACAGTTCTATATTATGCAGTAAGAAATGCGTGTAGCATGCTCTACAGCAGCGAGGCAGCTCCTTTCCCACTGACTGTACTACAGGACATGCAGAGATGCTGTTGTGCATCTGTGCATTTCCATTTTGATGGCCCCATTGGTGTGGGTGTTGTTCTGCTCCCTCCCCACACTAGGCTGCTCTCCTCTCCTGCCCCTCTCTACTCCCCCTCCTTTACTGGAATTACTATCCAATAACCTGGCTGCAGGCAGGAGGCGCAGCGGTTCTGTCATACCCAGGCGTGGGAGAGAAGAATATCCGAATTCTGCAGGAGAAGAAAAAGGAAAACAGAAAATCGCAGAATGCTTTTCTTAAAGGGCCTGCATAGGATTCTTAGTCCCCTCACTGCTTTTTACAAAGCAAGGGAAAATCCACCATGTTAAGGACATACCAACCTCCTCCCAAGCTATCTTAAAATACTGCCTCTCTTAAGGAAGACACTCAGTCACTTAATTACTCCCTCTGCATGGACAGCCTCCCCGCCCCTCCCAAAAAGCTTAGAAGAGGAAGGCCAGAAGTACTGAGAATTTGAGAAATGATCTTGGATTATGATCAGGGATGTGTTTTAGTGCTTTGGTCTGTATTTAGGGAAGTAGCACAGAAAGCTGTGTCCATTGAAGTTTTGCAGGAGGAGCTTTTAAAAAATAAACTCCACATGAAATCTTTTTACCTCATCAGCCTCACTGCATTTGGGCTTACCATCACCCAACTCCGTCAGCGGTACTTGGATCCCCACCCTCCTCTCTCCTCAAGGGGTCTTCAAGGTCTACGAACGTACAAAATTGCCAGCAGATACAGGCCTATCAGTCTGTCTATCTGCTCAAGTGTGCAGCACTTAAGTCTTTCAGACTGCAGCTGCCCCCTCCCTCCCCTTGCCTCCCCCCTTTTTGACTTTGCCCATATATCCTTCACTTCCACACCCTGCCCCCCCCCATGGTTTGAACCATCCCATTGAACCTGTCCCACCTCATTTTGAAGCTTCCCACCGTCCGCAGTGATATCACCTACTCCAGCAGCTCGTTCCACCCTGCCACCACCCTTTGGTGAAATAGTGCTTCCTCATTTCCCTCCTGAATCTGCCTCCTTCCAACTTCAGGTTGTGCACCCTGGTTTCCAGTCCACGTTTTAATTTGAAAATACTTCCGTTGCTTACTCTGTTCGTACACTTCAGGTACTTAAAGGTCTCAATCAAATACCCTCTCTCCCTTCTGTCCTCCAGGGAATACATATTGTGCTCTCTTAATCTCTCCTCATAAGGTTTGTTTCCCAATCCCAGGATCATTTTTGTTGCCTGGCGCTGTACCCCCCTCCAATATCTTGATGTCCTTTTTCAAGTAGGTGTGCCAGTACTGCACGCAGTACTCCAAGTGTGTCCTCACCAGGGACCTGTACAGGGGCAGGATGACTTCCCCTCTCCTAGAGGTAATTCCCCTCGCGATGCACCCCAGCATTCTGTTGGCCTTTGCCGCTGCCTTCCTGCACTGGGCTGAGTGGTTCATTTCCCCTGTCACTAGTACACCTAGATCCTTCTCCTCTTACTGGGATAACTGCACTCCCCCACTCCCCCCCCCCCAAAACCAGTAACTATTTCTGGGGTTTCTGGCTCCCAAGTGCATGACTTTGTACTTCTTGGCATTGAACCCAAGTTACCATGTAGCACCCTTGGCTCTGTATCCACCCCTAAATGCATTGCTTCCACACACACGTGCACCCAATGTTTATGGCTGGAATAAAAGTGCTGTATGACCAGAGGACAGACTATAATATCGTTGGAGGAGAAGGGCCCTGCAGAGCATATGCAGGGACTGAACTGCTGTCATCTGCCACCACCGATACCGTTGTTTTTCCTTTATTGTCCCCTCTCTCCCAAAACACAGAGACCTAGTGTGAGAATGCTTCACCAAGCAGCAGCCATCCCATGCATTCCTCCCATGTGCAAGCTGCCTCCACCTAATACTTAGAGGCAGCAAATCCTTCCACTGGATTGGAGACACTCTGATCCTGTGTCAGTGGCTGAGTAGGGTGCATGCTCACCTTAGGGCTGGACGATCGAAGTTTATAGGTTCTAGTCCCACACAAGGAATTTGGGCTAATACCCAATACTGATATTGTAGCATAGCATTGGGGCACTGTTGAGGTGCTGTCCTTCTCGAATGGAGACATTAAACTGAGGTCCCTTCTGCCTACCTCTGGTGGCTGTCCAGTTAGAATCCCATGGCACTTACCATAAAAGTACCTGATTTTCCTGGGTCTCATTCATGGCCAGCATTCCCTGTCAGTAAAACAGATTGATGTAACTCCATCCTCCAGGTCATACCTGGAAACAAACTGTCACTGCTTAGTATATCTCTTAGTCAAACATTACAAATAAATTAATCAGAATAAGTAACCCACCTTCACAGGAACTCTCCAGGATACAAGCTGTCACTGTGTAGTGTGTCTCTTTAGTCAAACATTACTAATAAATAAATCAGAGCATGTAACACCCTCTTCCCGGATTTACCAGGATACAAGCTGTCACTGCTTAGTGTACCTTACCTGGTCAAACATTACAGATAAAACCGATCCATGTAACCCACCCACAGGGACACACCTGATATGAGCTGTCACTGCTTATTGTGCCTTTCTCAGTCAGGTATTGTAAACAAATAAATAAAACATGTCAGTGTAACCCCCCCCCACACACACACACACACGATACACCTGGATATGAGCTGTCACTGCTTATTGTGCCTTTTCTCAGTCAAGTATTGTAAACAAATAAATAAAACATGTCAGTGTAACCCCCCACACACACACACACACACAATACACCTGGATATGAGCTGTCACTGCTTATTGTGCCTTTCTCAGTCAGGTATTGTAACCAAATAAATAAAACTTGTCAGTGTAACCCCCACACACACACACACACACACACACGCATACCATACACCTGGATATGAGCTGTCACTGCTTATTGTGCCTTTCTCAGTCAGGTATTGTAAACAAATAAATAAAACATGTCAGTGTAACCACCCCCACACACACACACACACACGATACACCTGGATATGAGCTGTCACTGCTTATTGTGACTTTCTCAGTCAGGCATTGTAAACAAATAAATAAACATGTCAGTGTAACCCCCCCACACACACACACACACGATACACCTGGATATGAGCTGTCACTGCTTAATGTGCCTTTCCTGGTCAAACAGTATAAATAAAACGGATCCCATGTAACCCACCCTACAGGGACATACCTGGAAATGAGATGTCACAGCTCAGTGCTCCTTTCCTGTTCGAACTAAAGCAGGTCCATGTAATCCAAACCCCGGGATGCACCTAGCACTGTCTAGTCTGCCTTTCCTGATCACCCATTACAAAGAAGTCCCCTTTATATTATAAGTTCAACCTTTCTGCCATTCCCGCTGACTGCAGAGGGGGACTGGTTAGCACAACAGCCCAGCTACTGCCACTGTTGAACTTTTTTTCCCCTACCCCAAGGCAGCGTAAAGGGTGCTGGTATCCCCAGCAGCATCACTTTTCCTCATGGGTGGAAGAGTCACAGAATTTTTTTGCTCCCTGCTAGGGAGTCACTGACAATGGAGTATAGAGCGGAGTACATGGGGGGAGACTTAAATTCTGCTCCGGCTCAAGAGATTGGGGGGGGGGGCTGTTGCCCACAGGGCCTTCATAACTGCCAGCTGCACAACCTCCATCTTTGCTCCCTTTCCCTGCTGGTAAGGGTCAGAAAAGGGCTTGCAGCCCTGAGACTAGATGACGCTCCAGGGCTGGTCCACTCGAGGGTGCTCAGGGAACTGATAAAACTAGCTGATTCCCTGCAGGGCTATTCAGTAGCTCACTACAGAGAGCTGTGGGTCGGAGAGACTGGAGGATAGTGGGCCTGGTGCTGCCCCACAAGGGAGGGGACAGGGAGGAACCAGGAAATTACAGGCCCATCAGCCTCTGTTGTAGGTAAACTGATGGAGACACAAGTCAAAGAAGACTTGGCAAACTAGCTGGAGAGAAATGGGCTCCAGCATAGTAAACAGCATGGGTTCATGGCATGGAGGTCATGTCAAAGCAGCCTGGTTGTATTCTTTGACTGGGCAACATGGGTGGTGGATATGGGACAAGCAGTAGATTTTCTCTACTTCAGCTTCAGTAAGGCATTTGACTTGGTGCCACACAGATGTTTGCTGGGCACGGGCTCATGTCGACACATGCAAAAACCACGCGGCAATAAATGCCACAAGCAAAAGGGCGCTGTCCGAAACAGGGTTGGGAAATACAGCGACTCATCAGCAACAGCGCAGCCCCAGCAAAACAAATGAGAGTTGTTTCTTTATGGCGGTGAGTTTGTACTGCTTTTACACCCCTTGGACTTAATATAATTAACTCCAGGGGGTTGTGGACTTTGGGGATGGGGAGAATGTCGGGAGGGGCGAAATTACTTGTTTCTGTGAAAAAAAATTTGTAGCAGAAAGAAGACCTGGTGAGAACTGAACTACGGTCCCAGGCCTCCTACCATGCCGTGTGCTGATGCCCTAGCCACTCCACCACGGGAGCGGCTCAGCAAGCCATCCCAGTACACGGCAACTTCAGCCCTCATCAGGAAACACATTGAGCGACAGGGGAGTGGTAATACCACCGCTATTATACCCCTGTCGCCTGAATCCCTTTGTGCTTTTACACAGTTGTTTTTGCAGTTTTCTTTGCGCGCTTTTACCAGTTTGCCGAAAAAGACAGAATCTGGGAGCAGCGGAGAAGCTACTGTAGTTAATGGTAGGAAGTTGGCTGGGGGGAGACAGCAGAGGGAGGTAGTAAATGGGGTCAAATCAGGTGAGAGAGAGATCATGAGTGGGGTACTGCAGGAGTGAGTCCTCGGAGCAGTCCTTTCCAGTATGTTCATCAGTGACCCAGGAGAAGGAATTCAGGGCAAGATGTGTCTCTGCAGTTGACACTAAAGTCTATTGCAGAGCAGACAGCAAGGAGGGAATAAGGGAGTTGCAGAGGAAGCTGCAGAAGTTGGAGGGGTGATCCAAGGTTTGGCAGTTGAAATTAAATTCCAACAAGTGTAAGGTGATGAACACTGGGAATAAGAACCCCGGGACGGAATACTGGATGGGAGGGGTTAATCTTGGCATACTTCATGGGAAAGGGGCCTGGGGGTCAAAAGTGACTCCCTAAAATAAAACAGCCAATGGAATAAGGCTTACAGCAAAGCAACCAGAATGTTGGGGTGTATTGGGTGGGGGTTTTAAAGCGGGAAGAAAGAGGGTAATACTACTTCTGTATAGATCACTGGTGAGAACCCATCTGGAGTACTGTGTGCAGTTCTAGAGTCCTCACCTGAGGAAAGACAGAGACAGGTTAGAGTCAGTATAGCATAGGTTATTCATAGTGATTCAGGGACAACAGGCAGATCCTATGAGGATCGGCTTAGGGCACTGAACTTATACTCGCTGGAGGCCAGAAGTGAGATGGGGACAGGATAGAGACCTCAAGTTCCCGGAAAGCAATAAACAAGATAAACTGCAGAGATGTCAGTAGGAATAGTGGGTCAAAAACAAGGAGCCATGAATCTGAGCTGGTGTAGGGGATTAGGAGGGATGGGAGAAAGTTTTACATTACAGAGAGAGAGAGAGAGAGGGGCTGAGCCATTGAACAGCCTGTTGGCAGGGTGCAAAACCATTCATGGGTTCTAACATGGCTGGGACAGAGTAAAGGGTTTAACAGTTACTCAGGGGGATAGCAATAAGGCAGGGCACAAGGGGGGGCGAAGGTGAAAATCCCATCTAAACAAGTCGCAGGGTAGGATAGGGTGAAACAGGGTAGACCGAATTGACAGATGGTCTTTCCCTGTCAACATTGTCTTTGTTTCTGTGACTTCAGAGGGAGACAGTGTAGCATCACAGGAACAGCATCTGCTTTTTTTCTTTGGAAAGTGCAGAGCGGGGCACTCACTGACTTTCCACACACCTATAACTGTGTCAGCTCTGTCACTCACTCTTTTCTGCTGCACCTCAAAGACAAACTGCAAGAAGGCTGTGAATGGGGGGGCAGCGGTTACCCTAACTCTCTACAGCTACAGCTCAGAGAGGCACCTGCATGGGGCCATGGGGCGTGACCTGAGGTGGGGAGGATAGCACGCAGATGGGTGGAGTGGGTGGCTTTTTAAAACATTTTACTAGGCGCTTGACTGGGAGTTGGGGAGGGGGTACTGACGAAGCCCGCTCAGTGGTAACTTCACTGGGAGCCGGGAACAGAGGAAGGGGAAGGTTGTTTTAATTTTAACGTGACCGGTGCTTTACCTGATGTTATCAGTTGCCACTCTTTAGTCTGTGGTTCTCTTGTCCTGTCACTACTTGTCAGTGCCATGTTCTCCTGCAAGCTGCAACCAGTCTTAGGTTCCCAGTCCTGCTGTTGCTGCTTCTGCATGTTACTGAGAACACTGCCTCTAGTGCAGAGGCTGTCAACCTTTCTGACTGAGGATCCCCTGTCCGTTGCCAAGCATTTCCAAAGAACCCCTGCTAGGGCTACAGTTTTTCCAAAACAACCCTACCCCAAAGCAGATTTTACTTTTTAGCAGTGTTTAACTGCATTTAGTATAAAGAAAGAATAAGAATGTCATAAACAGACAATAGTTATGTATACTGATATATTTAATAGGAATGGTGTGATTGTTTTTTTGTGCCTTATCTGTGGAGGACCCCAGGGGGGCCGTGGATCACAGATTGAGAAACCCTGATCTAACACACATGCCGCCCATCCACAGTTCATGTACTAACCAGTGGAAGTCCCTCCACATTCCTGAGAACTTCGCTGCTCACTGTTCCAGCTACATGTGCACTTTCAACTTATACCCAGCATAATCACCACCAACAGTAAGTGACAGCAGCACTTACCGACAGAAAGCAACCCCAGTCACTCCTTCATGGCTGTAAAACTGAGCAGGCACTGCCTACCAGTGCATTCCTATGGCAAAGCTCAGAATCACTTCCTGACTTCGTAAGGCATATGTTGCTCCAATAAAAGGTATCAGACTATCCGGTGACTCCTTTTGTCCAAGGGCCAATACAGCTAAAATCTCATTTTACTCAAAAAATGCAAATAAATAAATAAAACAGATGCATATAAGCAACCCACAGGGACACACCTGAATATAAACTGTCTTTGCTTAGTGTGCCTTTCCTAGTCAAATATTACAAATAAAACAGGTCCATGCCACTCACCCCAACAGGGGCACACTTTGGATGTAGCTGTTACAGCTTAGCGTGTTTTCCTGGTCACAAATTCCAAATAATAAATAAACAGGAATATGTAACCCCTTCCCTCCAGGACATACCTGAAGAGAGGCTGTCACGCTGCTCAGTGTGCCTTTTATGGTCAGACATTAAAAATAAATATATATAACAGGTCATTGTAATCCAACCCCACAGTACAACTGGAAACAAGATGTCACTGCTGCTTATTGTGCCTTTCCTGGCTTAACATTTCAAATAAAGAATAAAAACTGATCAATATAACCCTCTCCCCCAGGATACACCAATACACAAGCTGTCACTGCTCAGTGTGCCTTTCTTGGTCAAACATTAAAAATAAATAAAATATATAAATCATTAGAACTGGCAGAACTTCTGCAGGGCTACTCAGTAGCTCACCACAATCAGGATGGGTCCGAGAGATTGGAGGATAGTAGGCCTGGTGCTGTTCCGCTGTAGGGACAGGAGGAACCAGGAATATAGGCCCATCAGTCTTACCTCCATTGTAGGTAAACTGATGGCGACGCTAGTCAGAGAGGACCTCGTGGCCTACCTGCAGAGTAATAATGGGCTCCAGGACAGGAAGCAGCATGGGTTTGTGGCAGGGAGGTCGGTCAGACCAACCTGAAAGTATTCTGTGACGGGTAACAAGGGAGTGGATAAGGGACAAGCAGCAGGTTTAATCATATTTTGACTACAGCAAGGTATTTGATTCGTGCTATACACAGAAGGTCTGCAACAAATTAGAGGATCTGGGGAGAAGAAAAGGAACTAGTTAGATGGAGGGAAGTTGGTTGGAGAGGAGACAGCAGAGTGTGATGATAAACGAGGTCAAATCGGGGGAGAGGGAGATTATGAATGGGGTACTGCAGGGGTGAGTCCTGGGACCAGTCCTTTTCAGTATGTTCATCCGTGACAGGAGAAGAAATGCAGGGCAAGATGTGTCTCCGCAGATGACACTAAGCTCTGTTGCAGGTTAGACAGCAAAGAGCAAATAAGTGACGGGTCCCACCAGACCGCATGGGCAGGTAGCCAGTGGGGCAGCAACACCTACCAGTCCCCTTAGGGCGGTGCTTTGCAATGCCAGATTGATCAGAAATAAGACCACAATTGTAGCGGACTTGATTTCGATGGTCGATCTGGCTTGCATCACTGAGACCTGGGTGGGGGATGATGCTGGGCCAGTTCTGGAGGCAGCTGCTCCCCCCCTGGTACTCTGTAGTGCACTGCCCCAGGATGGAATGCAGGGGTGGGAGAGTGGCCATCTGCTTTAGATCCGACCTGGGTTTCACCATGCATGGTGGGAGCTGCAAGGTCCTTCAAATGTGTGGCTGTGTGTGGGAGTCCGGGTGCAGGCTGCAGGATTCTCCTGGTATACCACCCCCCTGGGGTAGCGGGAGAATTCCTGCAGGAGGTAGCGGAAATTTCATCATCTGCGAGGTGTTAGAGGCCCCTAGATGTATAGTGCTGGGAGACTTCAACGCCTGGGCCGACGATGAATCCTCCAGGCTTGGTTCCTACCTCCTCCAGATGATGTCATCTCTGGGCCTGTCACAAGAGGTTACTTCCGCGAACCACCACAGTGGTCACATGTTGGACCTGGTGTTCTCACTGGGGCTTGAAGTTGGTAACCTCAAGACTAATCAAGTCAGTTGGTCTGATTATTGCACCGTGAGGTTCTCATTCGGGCCCTGCCCCTGTGGAGATGGTCAGCTACCGCCCTTTTAAGGGGATTGTCCCCAGAGGGATATCTGGTGGTGGCCGATCTATCTAGTGTAGGAGCTGCATGTGCAAAGGGTGTGAGTGATGCGGTTGCCACCTGTAATAGGTCGGTGTCCAGCGCGCCTTGATGCCCTCACACCAGTCTATAGTGCATGACCCTAATCTTCTCACTTGAGGTTTTCCTGGTTTGATGGAGAGCTCAAGGCGATGAAGATTAAGTCGGAAGTTAGATACGCCACTGGCTGGAAGATTGGGCTAATGGAGAACAAACTGGCCCTGTGTACTGACTACGTATGAGTATCGGGGCAATCAACTGTAAGAAGGCAGAGTTCCTGTCCAGGGAGATTGCTGCAGGGAGGAACCAACCTGCTGTGTTATTTCGGACTGTGGACAGGCTATTACATCTGGCCTGTCTGCAGCTGAAAAAAGCCTTTTCTGAGTCTCTGTGTGAGGAGTTTGCTCGGTTCTTCTCTGACAGGGTGTCCTCCATCTGGCAGGGAATTCCATCAGTGAGCCAGACTATGGCCTACAGTGATTGCCATGGATGTCATAGAGGAACTCTGTCTGGGGCGAGTTTAACCGGTGGAGGTGGCTGAGGTTATTGAGATTGCTTCCGGACTGAAGCACACATATTGTGAATTGGACCCAGTACCGACTTGTTTCTTGATGGGATGTATTGGTTCCATTGGCCCAGGGTTCTCCATGATTGTCCAGTGCTCTTTGTTGGAGGGGGACTTCCAAGACTCCTTGAAAGAGGCTTTGGTGAGACCCCTACTGAAAAAAACATCATTCGACCTGGACATCTTGGCAAATTACTGACCTATCTCCAACCTTCCTTTTTTGGGCAGGGTTGTAGAGAAGATTGTTGCGCAACAGTTCGAGGAACACCTTGTGGCCTTTGATATCTGAGCCACTCTGCTCTGATTTTCGATGCGAGGCATAGCACTGAAAATGGCATTAGTTTGGGTACATAATGACCTCCTTAGGCGAGAGATAGTGGAGAGGGGTCCGTTCTCATTCTCCTCAATCTCTCCTCAGCATTTGACACGGTGGACCATGTTGTGCTACTTGACTGTCTCAGAGAGTACTGTGGGCTTGTCAACACTGTCATCTGCTGGTTTGAGTCCTACCTCACGAACAGGAGGCAATGAGTAGTGGTGGGGAATTTCTCCTCCTCCTCAAGCCTCCTGTCCTGCGGAGTACATCAGGGTTCAGTCTTGTCACCAATGTTGTTTGCTGTGTACGTGCTGCCCCGGGCGAGCTCACCAGGAAGTACAATATGGGTTTTCAATGTTATGCAGATGATACCCAGTTGTACTCTTTCTTTTGCCCCGGGATATCTGACGCTGTAGAAGTGCTAAATAGTTGCCTAGCCAAGATTAATGACTGAATGTCCTCCAACTGGTTGCAATTGAACCCTGATAAGATGGAGGTACTGGTTGTGGAGTTGAACCTTAGGCATGATAGAATTGCCTGTGGTGTGGCAGCTGGTCTCTTTCTGGGGTCTACACCATTGGCTGCTTCCTCTAGAAGCGATCTGGGAAATTCCTCGATGACAGACTGACATTTGAATCTCAAGTGTTGTCCAAAGCAATTTCTGTCATTTAAGGAATATTGCCAGCATCAAACCCCTAGTTCGCCTGAGGACTTTCTTACCTTACTGCATGCCTTTGTGGCATCCAGGCTTGATTACTGTAATGCACTGTACTTCAGGGTCTCTGGAGGACCCTCCGCCGGGCTGCAGTTGGTGTAGAATGCTGCCGCCGGGCTGCTGACGGGACTTTCCAAGTTCAGTCATGTTACCCCGGTGTTGCGTGAACTGCACTGGCTGCCGGTCAGGTGGAGGATTCTCTTCAAGGTGGGCTTGCTCATCTTTAAGGCCCTGCATGAACTAGGAACTGGTTATCTGGCCGACCTTACACCTGCCGCTCCTGTCCGTTCCCTCTGCTCCTCTTCTAGGGGCCTCCTTGTGATTCCCAGGACAAGGTTAAAAACTGCCAGCGACAGGGCGTTCAGTGTCACCGGCCCCGTCCTGTGGAATTCGCTCCACCAGCTGTCAGGAGGCCCTTCAGTTGAGGTTTTAAGAGCACCTAAAGACCTATCTGTTTGCCTTAGCATTCCCAGATATAGAGCTGTGAAGATCTTTTATATTCATAATGCTTGTATCCTCCACTTTGTCTACTGATTTTATTATATTTATATATTTTTAGCTCTATTTATGTATTTATGACTGTGCAATCCTTTTGTATTGTGTGTACTTGTAAGGCGCCCAGAGCTTCTGGGATTTGGGCGCCTAAGACATAAAAGTTGCCTCGTCTTGTAGAGGGACCTGCAAAGGATGGAATGGTGGTCCGAGGTCTGGCTGCTGAAATACAATGCTAAGAAGTGCAAGGTGATGCACATGAGGAACAAGAACGCCAGGAAGGAATACTGGATGTGAGGGGTTAAGCTGGCCGCTACTTCAGAGGAGAGGGACCTGGGGGTCATAAGTGACTCCCTAAAATAAACCAGCCAATGCAAAAAGGCAGACAGCAAAGCAACTAGAATGTTACGGTGTATTGGAAGGGATTTGAAAGCAGGAGGAAGGAGGTAATACTACCTCTCTATAGATCACTGGTGAGATCCCATCCGGAGTATTGTACCCAGTTCTGGAGCCCTCTCCTGAGGAAAGACAGAGACAGGCTTGCTGACGGTGCAGCATAGAGCAACCAAAATGATCCAGGCCTGGCAGAGCTAGGAGGATCAGTCAGCGCAACTGAACATGTATTTTGCCGGAGGCCAGAAGGGATACAAGTGACATGACAGAGAATGTCAGATTCCTGAAAGGAATAAACAAGGCAAACTACGAAACTGTTTAGCTGGAAATGGGGGGAGGATTCAGGAGTGATGTGAGAAACTTTTTCTTTTTACTGAACAGAGAGGGGTTGAGCTGAGGAACAGCCTACTAGCAAATGTGATGGGTGCAAAACAAATAATGGGTTCTAGTACAACTGGGACAGAGTAAAGGGCTTAATAGTTACTCATGGGGATATCACGAAGACAGGGAGGGAAGGGGAAGGCAAGGGCAAAAAGCCTGGTCTGGACAATAGGTCATGGGGTAGGGTAGGGTAGGGTAGGGTAAAACTGGGCACACTGTATGAACAAATGGTCTTTTTCTGCCAACATTGTCTGTTTTATGGTTTTCCCCCTATTGGATACTGCTGGTAGCCCAAACCAGGGCTGCCAGCCTGCCAAGTGGTCCCCTACTACTTGAGGCTACAGAGTCGGCATCCAAGGGTGCTGTTATATATATATATATATATATATATATATATATGTGTGTTTTCATGTCCTCTGTCTTCACCTTCATGAGGCATTCTGGTGATTACCAGCCTCAACACCACTGCTATGTACAGCACAGAGCTTAATGGTGCCAGTGGCTATCATAACAGCTGAGGGTGGTTTTAGCTTGGGTTGTGTACTTCTGACCACTCCTTGCACACTGCACACCATGATGTCCATGATGGACCTTGGTGGCATGCAGCTTCCTTTGCAAAGAGAGCAAACCTTCTTGGCCCCCTGCAGGAATGTTGCATCTCAGCCTGCTTTGATCGGGGGCATGCTGCCAATGGCAACACTTTTCTGACACAGCCGCTCAATCACAGATATACCTGCCTTCCTGCCCAAACCACCAACAGCACACCTTAACATCAGCCACTCATTCACAGATATCCCCAGATCCCTCATGAACCACCGACAGCACTCCTCAACCATAGCCATACATTCCACAGATATGCCTGGCTCCTCTCAGACTTACCAGCTTCACTCTCAACTGTGGTCGCTCACTCACAGATATCCACGGCTCCCTCCTGAACCACCGACCTACCTCAGCTGCAGTCTCTCCCTCATAGATATCCCTGGCTCCCTCCAGAACCAATGGCAGCACTTCTCAAACACAGCCACTTTTTCACAGAAATCCCCGTCTTCCTCCCCAACTACCGACATCACTTCTCAACCATGACCGCTCACTCACAGATATCCCCGGGCCCCTCCCGAACCACTTTTATCACTCCTCAACATCAGCCACTCATTCACAGATATCATCGGCTCCCTCCAGAACCAATGGTAGCATTCTTCAACCGTGGCTGCTTATTCACAGATATCCCTGGCTCCCTCCCGGACCACCGACTTCACTCCTCAACCATGGCCGCTCATTCACAGATATTCCCAGCTCCCTCCTGAATCACCAAAATCACTCCTCAACCATGGCTGCTCATTCACAGATATCCCTGGCTCCTCCTAAACCACCACCATCACTCTTCAGCAACGACGCTCGTTCACAGACATTCCTGGCTTCCTCCTGAACCACCAGCAGCACTCCTCAACCATGCCGCTCATTCACAGATATCCCTGGCTCCCTCCTGAACCACCACCAGCACTCCTCAACTGCAGCCGCTTATTCACAGATATCCCTGGCTCCCTCCTGAACCACCGACATCACTCTTCAGCAACGGCCGCTCATTCACAGATATTCCTGGCTTCCTCCTGAACCACCAGCAGCACTCCTCAACCGCGGCCGCTCATTCACAGATATCCCTGGCTCCCACCTGAACCACCAGCAGCACTCCTCAACTGCAGCTGCTTATTCACAGATATCCCTGGCTCCCTTCTGAACCACCAGCAGCACTCCTCAACTGCAGCCACTTATTCACAGATATCCCTGGCTCCCTCCTGAACCACCAGCAGCACTCCTCAACTGTGGCTGCTCATTCACAGATATCCCTGGCACCCTCCTGAACTACCAGCAGCACTCCTCAACTGCAGCCACTTATTCACAGATATCCACTTGCTCCCTCCCAAACCACGGCAGCACTCCTCAACCATAGCTGCTCATTCACGAGATATCCCTGGCTCCTCCCAAGCCACGGCAACACTCCTCAACCATAGCCACTTATTCACAGATATCCCCAGCCCCGAACCATCGACAGTGCTTCTCAATTATGGCTACTAATTCACAGATATCCTCAACTCCTCCAGAACCACTGGCAGCACTCCTCAACCGTGGCCACCCATTCACAAATCTCCTCGGCTCCTTCCCAAACAATAGGCAGCACTCCTTAACTACAGCTGCTCATTCACAGATATCACTGACTCCCTCCTGAACCACCGACATCACTCCTCAACCCCTGCTCATTCACAGATATCCCCAGCTCCTTCCTAGACCTGCAGTGCTTGTACCACTGATGACTAGCCCATGAAGCACATTTTAGTGGACTGTAGCAAAGGCAGTAAGCGTAGGGTGCAGCTAGGTGTAAACTTGGTATTTAGGTTTTTCCTTCAAATAAATGCATGGACCTGCACATTTATACATAGAGACAGGCACACTACCATACTTGGATACATAGATACATAGACAGTGTCGGCAGGTAAGGGCCTACGGCCCACTCATTCTGCCCATTTGAACTTGTAAGTTCACTTTATGTTTTCCTAGAAGTCTGTTGCCCCTTACCCCTGACCTCCAGAATTCCTTTATGTCTACCCCATGCATTCTTAAATCCTGTGATTGTTTCAGCCCCCACCACTTCCTCTGGCAGGGTGTTCCACTTGTTCACCACCTGTTCTGTGAAGAAATTCTCCCTCATGTTTCTTCTGAATTATCCTCCTTTCAACTTCATCCCATGCCCTCTAGTCCTGGAACATCTTTTTCGCTTAAAAATAGTGTATTCCTGCACCATATTCCTCCCTGTAAGATACTTATATGTTTCTATCATATTCCCTCTCTCCCTCCTCTCCTCCAGGGAGTACATATTCAAGTCCTTCAACCTGTCCTCATAAGACTTGTGATGCAATCCATGTACCATCTTTGTTGCCCTCCTCTGAACCTTCTCTACCCTGTCTATGTCCTTACGTTGGTAAGGTCTCCAGAACTTCTGTACTGTGTACTCAGGTGGGGGCCTCCTATTGTCTTGTATAGTGGAATTATGACTCCCTTTTTCCTGCTGGTGATGCCCTGCCTATGCATCCCAGCATCCTAGTTGCTTTTACCCGCTGACTTGTCACACTGTTTCCTACCTTGAGGTCATCAAAGATGACAACCCCAAGATCCCTTCCTGCTTGTGCATGCCATGATCCTCACTCCCAACTGATATATTGTGCCAGGGTTTTTGTGCCCCATATGCATTATCTTACACTTCTTTGCATTGAATTTCAGCTGCCAAACCCCTGACCATTTTTCAAGTTTCTGCAGGTCCCATCTCATTCTATCTACACCCTCTGGTGTGTCTACAGTGTTACAGAGCTTTGTGTCATCAGTGAACAGGGAAATTCTGCCTTTTAGGTCCTGCGCAATGTCACTGATGAAGATATTGAATAGGACTGGTTCCAACACTGATCCCTGTGGTACACCACTGGTCACTCTTCCCTCTGTGTAGTGACAGCCATTTACCACCACCGTCTGTGTCCTGCCACCCAGCCAGTTACCTACCCACCACACTGCTGTCCTACCCACACCCATATTCCCCAGTTTGTGTAATAGTCTTCTATGTGGCACAGTGTCGAAGGCCTTGCTGAAGTCCAGATCAGCCATGTCCACTGCCCTCCCCTGATCCACCTCCCTAGTCACCCAGTCGAGAAAATTCAGTGAGGATGGTCTGACATGACCTCCCTTGGTGAGCAATGCTGCCTTGGGTCCTGTAGTCTATTGACAACCAGATGTTCCACCAATCTCTCCTTCAGTAGTGCTTCCATGATCTTTCCCACTACCGAGGTGAGTCTGACTGGTCTGTAGTTCCCGCTTCCTTTGATCCCACTTTTGTATAAGGGACTACATCTGCTGTCCTCCGGTCTTGGGTACCTCTCCTGTTTCCAGTGATCAGCTAAACAGGATTGCCAGAGGTTCAGCCACCACCCTCTAAGTTCTTTAAGGATCCTGGGTGCACCCCATCTGGCCCCATTGCTTATCAACTCTTATTACTTCAGTTCCTTCAGGACCCTTTCTCATGTAAGGGACTTGTGTCCATTTCTGCACCATTCCCACCCTTGGCACTCCCTTCAGACCCATTACCCTCCTCTTCCTCAGTAAAGATTGAGCAGAAATACCTGTTCAATATGTCAGCTTTACTGTTGTCATCTTCCACGCGGCCTCCATCCTCCCCCTTCAGTCCCACTATCCCCCCCTTTGCCCTTCTTTTTTCACTTATGTACCTGTAAAAGGTTTTGTCCCCTCTACCCACTGATTTTGCAATGTGCTCTTCTGTCTGAGCTTTGGCTTCCCTTATTGACCTCCCTGCCTCCCTTTGCTTCTCCTAGTACTTCTCCCTATCCCCTTCTGACTATGTCTTTTTATATTTTCTGAATGCAATCTTTTGGGCTTTCACTTTCTCCGCTACCTCCTTGGAAAACCATAATGGCCTCCTCTTCCTTTTCCCCTTGCTAATCCGCTTAATGCATAATTCTGTTGCTCTTGTAATCCCCATTTTAAATACTGCCCACTGTTCCTCAACCCCTGATTCCTGCCCAATTCCCCTTAATGCCTCTTTCAAGCACCTCCCCATTTTCCCAAAGTCTGCCCCCAAAATCCAGGATACGTGTTTTTATGTGGTTTGGTTTTGCTCCTTCTGTGATTTCATACCACAATTATTGGTGGTCACTGTTCTCAGGTGCTCCCCACTGTTACCCCATCACACTGTCCCTGTTTGTGAGCAGGAGGTCCAGTATTGCCTTCGCCGAGTTGGTTCCATGACCAGTTGCTTGAGAAGGCACCTTGAAGGAGTCCAGGATAAATCTGCTCCTAGTTGATGCTGCTGCTGGGCTACTCAGTCCCGTCTGGAATATTGAGGTCTTCAACTAGCACTACCTCACCCTTGTCTGCCATCCTTTGGATGGCTAGCATCAGCTCCCTATCTGTTTCTTCCTCCTGAGCTGGTGGTCTATAGACCACACCTGTGCGGATGGCTGGCCCCATTTTCCTTTCCAGCTTAACCCACAGTATCTCTCCCCCAGTTTGTTCCTCCTGTATCTCTGTGGCCGTTATGTCATTTTTCACATGAAGTGCCACTCCTCATCCTCCCTTCCTGCCTGCCCTGTCTCTTCTGAATATGTTGTAGCCAGGTATGGCCATCTCCCAGTCGTGGTTATCATTACACCAGGTTTCTGTGATGGCCACAATGTCCAGGTCTGACTGCACCATGGCAGCTTCCAGATCCTCCATCTTGTTGCTAAGGCTCCTGGCATTGGCACACATGGCTTTCCATGATTTGACCTCCCTAGACTGCTTAGCTATTCTACTCCTGCCCCTTCCCTGATTGTCCTTTATCCCAGGTTCTCCTTGCTGTCTGCCCTTCTGTTGAATTTTGCCCCTTTTCTGCCTATCCACCTCTTGGGTGCTTATCTCCATCTTTTGCACACTGCTTTGTAGAAAGATCCAGTCCTCTGGTTCACTGGTTCCACTGCTAGCTGTGGGGGTGGGCAATTAGGTACCCTCCTTGCTGGCTTGCCACCCCCCTTGGCTAATTTAAATGCTTGTCCATGTAGCATTTAAACATATCATTGAGTGCTTGGATTCCCCTCCAGGATGGATGCAGGCCATCAGGCTTGAACAAGCCTCCATCCCTCCAGGTGAGTCCGCAGTCACCAGTGAATCCAAACCCTTCCTCACAGCACCAGTTCTTCAACCTTGAATTAATGTTCCTGGTGCATGCACCCCATGCTCTCCCATGCCTCTTGCAGGTAGTGCATCCGAGAAGGTGACAGAAGTAGCTACTTGCTTGAGACCCCTCCCCAATTTCCTAAACTCTTCCTGAACTTCCTTTGGCTCCCGATTCGCCAGGTCATTAGTACCTAGGTGGATAATGACATCCAGTTCACCCTCCCATTTTGCCTTCCCAGCAATCCCCAGTATCTTCCTCCCATCCCTCCATGCTGTGGCACCTGGTAGGCACCTCACCTCCCTGTCCTTCCCCTCCTGTCTTCCTAGCGGATCCCTCTTGATGGAGTCCCCACCAGGATTCTTCCTCCTCCTCTGGGTCCACTGCTCTCCCCACTGAGGTCACCTCTTGGCTAACCTCCACATCCTTTCCTTCCACTTCTCTAGATACCTCTATTTGGTTTCCCTGTTTGCCAGTGTGGCATATGAGTTCTTAGTAGAATAGGATCTGGGCTGGCCTCTGCCTGACTGCTCTAACCCTCCTCGAGCCCGCTGTCATCCAAGTGCTCCTCGTTCTCGGTATCCTTTGACACAGTGGCATTGGACTGGGTGGTCTCTGGATAGGGGTGATGGTACTCCTGACCCAGTTTACTTCTGCTCTGAGTCTGGCTACCTCATCCCGAAGTCCAGAGAGATGCATGCAGATAGGGCAGTACCTCAGCGTCCAGAAGGTCTGCCTGAATATGGCTGCCCTGCAGCCACTGCATTGCACCACTCCCCACATTATACTGCACTTATATGGCTATTCCAGTACTTGTCTGTTAGTGAAGCTCTCCTAGTTCCCTTTTTATTAATTTACTGTCCTAAAAATCCTGCCACTGATCCTCAGATACTTTTCTTTAAACAAGGAAAAAATAAATAAAAAATGAGTCAAAACACTTGTTGTGCCGGGAGCTTCTTCCCCCTTATGTCCCTCCTACTCCACAACCCCTACTATCCCCTGTGCTTAGCTCCTGTCAATCAGATTTAACAGGGCATATACTTAAGAGTGGGGCAGGGGAGGGAGTTGGGGTGAAAATTTGCAGCAATTAAAGACAGCAAAGGAATACACCACCACTACAAGCACACCAAACTAGGCTTTACATTTTCAACAGCCCACAAACAATTTTAAGTAAAGACAGCAAAGAAATTAGAGTGTCACTAAAAGCCCACAATCTAAGTTTAAAGCAAAAATAGCAATGAGCAATTACTGTAAAGCATTGAAATTAATCTGTTTCCTTCCCCTTCTGGGTTCTGGCTTACATGCTTTATGTTAATAGTCTCATGGAGACCACTGTTACAGTTGTAAGAGTGGTCTCCCACATTCTTAGGGTATGAGAACCACAAACCAAGTTGAGTGGTTCTGTTACCCTGAGCATGTAAGTGAGACCACACTTTTAACCGCTGAATAGGTCTCTGCAGCATTATTAATATATTTACGCAATAAGGCATGGCAGTGTTGGCAATATTGTGGGATGGCAGCATGCCTCAAGAAGTGAGGAAGGTGGCAAAGGCCAAGTGCCTTATGCACCAGAGAAGTGCCGTTATCCCACAATCAAACACACTCTGGAGTGTCTTATTGTGAACGTAAAATGGCCCCTCTGATTTTTAATTTTAGAAGCATGCAGTGAGGTTCAGAAAGTTAAACTTATGTGACCTGAGCTGTTGTGGTGGAATAACACATGGTCATGTGATTAGATTTTACCAATCACAGCAAAGGATTTCCCAACTCATTTTGTAATATTGATCGAGGTCAATCATGCATGCATACATAAAGACATACGTGCATATTTGGGGAGGAAGAAGATGACTGGTCCATCAAGTTCCTCCCTCCCACTAGTTAAGTGGGAATAGCCAGTCACCGTAATGCTAAGGATATAACCGCATCCGGGGAAAGGCAGTGCTCAAAGCAGAAAAAGCTTTAATTAACAATTCAGAACTGGCTGGCACATGCTAAAGTTTCTGTGTTGATACACAGTTCTCCTTAGTGGTAAACATGGACAGGTCACCAGAAGTCAGTGCAAAAAAATGTAATTAATTCCAAAAAGTGCAATAAAAAGATTAATCACTCCTATAAAAGGCACTTGCTATGTCACAAAAGTCCATATAGAAATCCACGATAATTCAGCAGAAGGCAGAAACGCTGGCTAGTGTAAAGACTTGAACCCCATCCCTTACTGTGGCTTTATCTAATGTCTTTCACAATTGCTCACTTTTTCAGAGGTTGAAAAAAGCGAGCAATTGTGAAACGTGTTTTTGGCACTGAACTTCTGGTGTCCTGTCCACGTTTACCACTAAGGAGAACTGTGTAACAACACAAAATCTTTGGCAGGTGCCAGCCTATTTTGAATTAATTAATACCCAATCACCCCAGTTTCTTCAAAAGAACTTGTCTAGCCTGAGCCTAAAGTTTCTTACAGTATCGTGTTCTGGCAGTCTATTCCAAGTGTTCACCACTCCATCTGCAAAGTACTTCTTCCTGAGGGCTCCCTTGAGTCTTCCTCCCGCCAGTGATATTGCATGCCCTCTTGTTCTTTCGTCCTTGTGTATCTTTTTTTTTTTTTTGTAACTTTAATTTTTATTATAAAATAAAAAGTTTTTCCATACAGGGTACAGGTATAAATTAAATACATACATTTTTTCCATCTCATTTCCAAGTCTTATACAACACTACTACAGTATATTTTTCCATTTAATTGTTTGAGATAAAATTGTCTCTAATCATGGTATATATATATTAACGTCTTGTAGTCTGGGCGGCGGGCTTTGGGTGGCAAAGTCACCCCATCTCTAGGGGCCGGAGTCCCTTTAGCTAAGTCTGGGGGTATCTTGGGGAGGTGTCCCAGGACGAGTGGAGGCCAAGGAGGATTCATGCTCCTCCAGGTCTAAAACAGCCACCAAGACCCGTTCTTTCTTTTAAATGATCCTTCCTTCAACCTATAGGACAAATTCTGGTCTTTGTTCCACTGTATAGAGTAGCCAGGTTGTCCGTTTGTTAAGGGGAGAGAATTCGTGTTTAAGTTTTGCCATACTGTCCATTCTGTAAATGTCATATATTATATCCTCCCATTGAACTTTGGAGGGAGGTCAGCATTCAACTACTTTCTGGGAATGGTTTCATAGCTGCCGTCAACAGGATATTGATTAGGTACCTGTGGTGCTTGGCTTTAAGTGTTTTGGGTAATGCAGAAGTAGAGCCAATTCCGGTGAGAGATCCCCCAAAGTGGGAAACAAATCGCAAATAGTTTGTGTCACTCCCTCCCAAAATCGGGCCGACACTGGGCAGTACCAAAAGATATGTGCATGCATGGCAACCTCCACTCCACATTCTCTCCAACAAGTGGTCCTTCCTGAAGGATGCACTTTTGCTGTAATTTGGGGGGTTCTGAAGAACCTTGCTACTACTTTCCACCCAAACTCCCACCATATATAGGAGCCCGTTATGCAGTGCTGGTTGCACTAGATCCCCACCCAATCCTCCTGTGGGATTATTGTTACCAGTCAGCTTCCCATATCTCACATACTCTACTATGATTTAAATTAGGGAATCCCTTAGTATTTATAAAATCTGGATATTAAATGTCTTGGTTGGGCTTCTTCTTGGACCTGGTAAAGTAAATTCGAAGCTGGAGGGGGCTGTAGGTTGTTAGCATCTCGGCCTCGGGTTTTAGCCAGAAAGTGAGTAATCTGCAGGTACCTATAGAAGTCCTGTTGCTGGAGGCCGTATTCCTGTTTTAGCTGTTGGAAGGGTTTAAGAAGGCCTCCATCATAAAATTGATCGGTGTATATCAGGCCTTGTAGGCACCACTGGGAAAAGCCATGATCCATGCGGGCCGGGAGAAATGTAGGGTCTAGGGAAGGTATACTCAGCCATTTTGCCCCTTGGACATTGGTTGGTATTCTAAGGTATGCCTTCCAGGCCTGTAGGATATTGTTGGTATAGAAGGATTGTTTTTGTATGGGGAATTGTCAATGGGGTTGGTAGTCCCTGTGTAGCTTAAAGATCTGATTTTGGTCTGATGGTGTTTTCCCTTTTAGATACTTAAATATTTCATGTCTCCCTGACATGTCTCCATTCCATGGAAAAAACAGGCACAGTTCTGACAGACTTTCCTCATAAACCTTGTTCTCCAAGCCATCAGCCATCCTGGCTGCTTTCCACTGTAGTATCTTTATGATGTCAGTGCTTTCCTCAGATGTGGTGACCAGAACTGCACACTGTACTCATGATGGGACCAGACCAAGGATCTGTAAAATGGCATTATAACATGGGGCTGGACACAGGATCTATAGAATTTCATTATAACATGGGACCGGACCAAGGATCTATAGAAGGGCATTTTAACATGGGTCTGGACCAAGGATCTATAGAATGGCATTTTAACATGGGTCTGGACCAAGGATCTGTATAAGGGCATTATGACATGGGGTCAAACTGGATCTGTATAAGGGCATTCTAACATGGAACAGGACCAAGGATCTATAGAATGGCAGTATGTAACATGGGTCTGGACCAGGGATCTGTAGAATCGCATTATAAAATGGGGCCAACCAAGGATCTGTAGAATGGCATTATAAGATGGGGGGCAGTGCAGTATCTGTAGAAGGCATTATAACATGTGGCTGGACCAAGGATCTGTATAAGTGTATTATAACATGGGGCCAGACCAATGATCTATGGAATGGCATTATAACATGGGGCTGGACCAAGGATCGATATAAGGGCATTATAACATGGGGCTGGACCAAGGATCTCTAGAAGGGCATTATAACATGGGGCCAGAACAGATCTGTATAAGGTCATTATAACATGGGGCCTGAATAAGGATCTGTAGAAGGGCATTATAATATGGGGCCTGAATAAGGATCTGTAGAAGGCATTATAATATGGGGCTGGACCAAGGATCTATAGAATGGCATTATAACATGGGACCAGACCAAGAATCTGTATAAGGACATTATAACATGATCTGTTGCTCGTCTCTCTGATCCAATTTCTCTCAAGGCACTTGACTGCACTATGTTTGTCCAAGACTATATATTGTTGATTATAAGTACTTTACCACTTTCTGTCGTAGTAGTTCACTACATGCCTTACTGTTTGTGACTCAATGTATAATGTTACTCAGTGTACTTGCTTACCTGCTGTTTTGTTCTGATGTATCTGTATTACCTGTTGGACTCTCACGAATTGGATTCCTGAAAATAGGCATAAAACTTGTCTAGTGTACCTACCGGTTAACAAAAGCTAAATAAATAAAAAAACATGGGGATGGGACCGAGAATCTGTATAAGGGCATTATGACTTGGGGCCAGACTGGATCTGTAAAGGGCATTATAATTTGGGGCCAGACCTAGGATCTGTAGAAGGGCATTATAACATGCATCTGGACTAAGAATTTAATGCATCCGGGGCCTGTTGTTGCAGATAGATGGTGTACTACCAACCTCTCTACCCATCTCATAATATGTGTGTTGATACCGGCCCCTCCCTCATCTGCCCTACACGTAACTGTCATAGCTGGCTTTAGCAGTGGGCAGAGTTCCTCACCTGCCCTCCATACTAACTGTCCCTGCAGTTAGGTGGGCCTGGCTTGGATCTCTCCTCTACAGACATGCACTCTGCTCTGATTTAGCACCTACTGTCCTACTGGAGGACATGCCTGGTACTAGCGGACTCCCACCTCCCCGTAGTGCCATCCCTCTCCCCCCAACCCCCTAAGTCGAAGTCGGCTTTTTTCAGTCCTCATCCCTGTTATTAGGACAAAGCCTGTACTATGGACTGCTGAGGTCCCTATCTCTGTGTTCCCCGTAAGCTCATAGTGGTACTCTGGTTAAGGTTTTGGCAGTAGCTTCAGTAGCTGGTTACCTGTTATTCTGTACTTATATTCTGCATTATGTCTGTCTGTTTGCATTACCATTGCACTGTTTGTTTAAATGTTCCCTGAGTTGTTCTTATTGTGTACACTCCTTCCCATCAAGTGTGAACTGTCGAGGGGGCAATTCCCCTTCTGTTGTACTGTATATGCCATGTACTTCATGTGGAACCTTTGCAAAAGAGCTTTCGCTCAAAGGTTTTTTCCGAACAATGAAATAAATAAATAAAGGCATTATAACATGGAGCCGGATCAAGGATCTGTATATGAGCGGACCAAGGATCTTTATAAAGGCATTATAACATGTGGCCAGACTAAGGATCTGTTATAAGGGAAAACATGGTGCCCGGATCGAGGATCTCTATAAGGGCATTATAACATGAGACCAGACCATGGGTCTGTAGAAGGGCATTATAACAGGGGGCTGGGCTAAGGACATGTAGAATGGCATTATAATATGTGGCCAGACCGAGGATCAGCAGAAGTGTATTATAACATGCCTACTTCTGCTTACTAAGTCTTTCTTAAAGGGGACAGTCATCACCAAGCTCTCCACCTTCAGTTGTGGGGCTGTACCCAATGTGTACTTTGTGTGCAAAAAATTATTTTTTTTTTGTTACTTCCTGTTTACTGCAGTATAGTAGATTGTGTCTAGCTTATTATACTGACTTCCAAGCAGACATTTGCTGTAACCAGAAATCCCAGAATCCCCTTGTAGCTGACATCAAAGAGGGCGCAGCAGTGGGAGACTCAGTACCCTGCAGTGCATGTTAGTTTATATAAACTCTGATCTTTTGCTTGCTGGTCCTACTGCCCCCCTTGGCTAAGAAGAGTCACAGAGGGACTGTCTTAGCCCCTGGAGAAAAGAAGACCCAGAAAACATCTCACCAGATATTATAAAAGTTCTAACATGCACGGCAGGCCATTGAATCTCCCACTACTGCCTACTGCTCTGATGTCGACTGTGGGGCATTCTGGGATTTGTATTAAAGGGAAATAGTGGAAAAGGCACAGCGTTACCCAGGCACTACAAAAATACCTGGTTAGTGCTTTCAGACAGTAACATTTTTTAACAAATAACTAATTGATTTTAGTGATTTAAACAGTGGCCTTCAGCTTTCACTTTCTATTGCTGGCATACCACCATTTCATGAGTAGCGAGAGGCTTCCTGGGCTCACTGTATGCTAATATGTCCTGCCAACCAATAACTGAGGTGAAACAGGCATATTAGCATACAGTGGGCTCAGGAAGCTTCACTGCTGCTCATGAAATGGCTGCTGCCAGCAACAGAAAGTGGAAGTTGTGAGTAGCTGTTCTAAATCATTAAATAAAGTTACTGTCTGAAAGCACTAACTGAGAGTTTCTGCAGTGTCTGAGGAAAGCTTTGTCTTTTCCATTGTTTCCTTTAACAGAAGATGCCTGCCTACAAGTAAGCAAATGAATCTGATAAAATCTGCTGTACTACAGTAAACAGTAGGTAAACCAAAATGTATCTGCATACAAAGTGCACATTGGGACCAGCCCCACACTTGAGTGTGAGACCCTTTGTACTGACTGTTTCCCTTGCTAGCTGCTGCCATGCAGCTTATCAGTACACGCAAGTCTTTTTCCTTGCTTGATTTCAGTAATATCCATGCCATTTAGGTAGTATTTTGTATTCATGTTGTTTTTCCCTAAATACATAACCTTGTATTTCTCAATGTTGAAGTTCATCCTGCCAGGTTGCCCCCCATTTTCCAAACCTGCCTAGCTCTTTCTGCATTCCATTTTCTCACTTCTTGTTAAAATAAATAAAAAACTCCTCCAATCGTGCCTGTTTCCAGGGCACCTACACATGAGACACTCTTTACAGAATATGAGGTGTCTCACAGGCAAGGAAAGGAGCGCGCACCCTGATAGCACTGGTCAGCACCCTCTAGTGCCATGGCATCTCCCTGTTGTATTTCCTGTGGAGTAGATTAAAACAAATAAGAACTGGGGTGAGGGTTACTTTCAGGGCTCTCATACCAACCCAAAAAGTGAGAGAAAGCAGATCTCTTCCTCCTTTTTCTTTCTTGCCCAGGGTATACCTCTTTCCTGGAGTATATCACTGTTTGTTGCTAGAAACATAGAAACATAGAATCTGATGGCAGATAAGGACCGTTTGGCCCACCTAGTCTGCCCATTTCCCTACCTAATGGATAAGCTGCAGATCCTAGTTAACCAACAGCCTACTTCCTCCTACCTCCCACTAGAATTGCCTTATGTCTGTCCCATGCATTCTTTTTTTTTTTTTTAATTCTACTTTTTTCCTTGGGGGTCCTCCATCATTCATCGGCCTAGTCCACGGCCCCAGGCTCCACCACCTGTCTGTTGCCGCCTCCCGGTCCCCCAGCTTACCCCGAGGCGGGGCGGAGCACCGGTCCCCTAATGCCAGTGCCCCAGAGCAGTAACTGGTTGGGAGTGCGGCGACAGGGTGAATGAAGCCTGGGAGGCTTCACTTAGATGGAGGATTCCCCCTCCTTCTTTTCCTCCTGACTTTTTCTCCCGGAGGCGGGGACGTGCAATGGCCTCGGCGTCCGCCCGCCTCCTCCCCAAAGATTAGTACGGCAGTGCGAGAACTCCCGGTCTCCACCAGGAGTCCTCAGCGCTCAGATGCTGCCTGCACCCTCCCCGGAGAAGGAGAGCAGTCAAGGGCTCTATCCTTCTCCCCTGGCCGACCCTCCGACGACTCGGTCCGTTCCGAACCCGGTCGCCAGCGAAATCCACCGCTGCGCCCATGCATTCTTGAATTACCCCACTGTTTTGACTCTACAACCTCCTCAGAAGGCTGTTCCATGCATCTACAACCCTCTCTGTGAAGAAATACTTTCTCACATTACCTCTGAGCCGTCCCCCCTCTATCTTCAAATTGTGCACCCTTGTTCTTGTACATCTCTTTTTCTGAAAGATGCTACCCTCTTGGACTTTGTTGATTCTCTTGAGGTATTTGAAAGTTTCTGTCATGCCCCCCTCTCCATCCTTTCCTCGAGGTTATACATCTTTAGTTCCTTTAGTCTTTCTTCATATGTCTTCTGATGCAGACCCTGCACCATTTGGTTGCACTCCTCTGGACAGCCTCCACCCTGTCTATGTCTTTGCGGAGGGGCTGTCCAGAACTGTACACAATGCTCCAGATGTGGTCTTACCAACTGTCTATACAGAGGGCCAACAACTTCCTGTTTTCTACTGGTGATGCCTCTCCCTATTCATCCAAGTATCCCCCCAGCCCTCCTTCTCACATTGCTGGCCCACCTTTAGGTCGTCTGATATGACTACCCCCAGGTCCCTTTCCATTTTTGTCGTTGTCAGTATCTCACCCCCCATTGTGTACTCTTCCCCTGGGTTTTTGTTTCCCAGGTGCATTACTTTGCACTTCTTTGAGTTGAATCTAAGCTGCCGTACATTTGACCATTCCTCCAACCTTGCCAAGTCCCTTTTCATCCTTTCCACCCCACCTTGTGTATCAACCCTGTTGCAGATCTTTGTGTCATCTGCAAAAGACATACTTTTCCTTCCAGTCCCTCTGCAATGTCACTTATAAAGACATTAAAAAGGACCGGCCCCAGTACTGAACCCTATGGTACCCCACTAAATACACTCTGTGCCTCTGTACACTATCCAGTCTAACTCCACTTAGCAGTTGCATTAGCTCTGTACACTGGGTACATCTCTGTTGTTGCAGAAGGCTGAGGTCTTTTCTCTTAGTTTTTCTTCTTGCTATGTCAGACTATGCTTTTGGTTGGGTATGCCTGTTTTCTACTCTTGTTCCAGCTTGGCTGTTAGCCTGTACTCTAGGAGGTGTCTGGGGAGATGAACACATCTCAGCTCCTTTGGGCTGTTCAACTTTACAGCTCCACAGGCACCTGAGATTTCTTCCTTTTTCCCTCTGATGAGGGAAAAAGTGAGACTTGTTTTGACTAGTCAGTCCTCCATCACCAAGCATGGGGTTTGTTTTTTTTCCATGAGTCTGTGTGATTCATTCTGGTACATTGTGCCATCTCAATTGCAAGGCAATCCCAGTTCTGGGTATCCCCTCTTGCTTTTCTGCCAAAGCCACATGTTTTAAGGCTGCTGCCTTTAAGATCACTGTCCACCTCCTGTCTGGCTAGTGGTGCGAGGCTCTGGTTCCACACCCAACTACTCCTTTAGGCCACCTGTGTGCCCTTTTTCCCTTTAATCAGAGGTTTGTAGTTAGGTGTTTTATTTTAAAGAAAACTAAATCACACATAGATCACATCACAGGTTTTATTTTGTTGTTTTGTTACATTTCCTTGATCCTTTCCCTATCACTTTTGTGCTAGGAAAATTCTTAACCCTCTCTTGTTTTTCCCACCGTTTCTTTCCTGGCGAACAGAACTGAGGTTAGTGAGGGGCTGATAATAGTCAGCGGCTGGCACGTGGCAACACGTGGGTGGTCACACATGCCATGCTCAGTTGCCGTGGCCAGACCCTTGGCAAAAGCTTTGCTCCTGTGGGGTTCTAGTGCATGCAGTCCAGACCCAGAAGTCGTAATCAATGGTGAAGATATTCTGGAAGACCAACAGTTATGGTAAGTAGGAAACTTTCATATTCAGCTGGTAAGTGTTAGTAGAACTAGAGGACTTCACTCAAGCTGAAGGGGGCAGGGTAAGGGGAACCTAAGAAAACATTGCTTCATACAGAGGGTGGATAATATGTGTCATAGCTGTGACGTAAAGTTTTAGAAGCTAGCACTATTCTCTTTCAAAGCAAGACTGGACAAATTCCTTAGGGAGAATGGCATTGAGGAAGCATGACTCAGTGTGGCAATGTGGCAGAGAAGCAAGGATCCAGTCCTCAACTGTACAGTCTTTTCTTCTGGAGGTGTTGAATATTGCCAAATTTGATGTATTTGCTGAAGTAGTATTTTTGCACATATACAGTTTGCTGTTGTTGAGTGCTCCGCCCTTTACTGAATGTTGCTGTATTTGCTGAAATAACATTTTGTACATTCATTTTATCCCAATTGTATATATACATATATTCATTGTATTTGCACTTGTGTATGCCTTATAGTCTCATCTGTAGTTTGTATCTGTGTCCCCCAGGAGCTCCTTGCAAATCAGCTGTCTCAATGGTGCTATCCTGGTAAAATAAAATTGAATTGAAATTGAATTTGTGTCAGTAGTCAAATTGGGCAAAAGTCAGTGGCACTGTGTGACAGGAGAGGTCAACGAGATAGGCTGTATGTCTGTTCCAGTACCACGATACTGCTTTACTGTGTACAGGGTTGGTCTGGTGCATGGGTGGTTGTCAGGATCTTTCACTGGGGAGGCAGGTTTGGAAATTACCTTGCAGCTTTCCGTCTCTGCAGGCCAGTGCCATGGAGGCAACGCATTTACTCTGCATGAGGAAGGATCAGTATAACTTCCTAAGGAGCCCCCACCCCCAACCCCACCCCAGTTCATGCATGAGACAGGGTCCTGCTCATGGAGGAGATTGCTTCCCCACTGCCAATCAAGCTGAGGTACAGCATCCAGCACAGGCAGCAGTGTATGGAGTGGGGGTGGGGGGTTTAACAAGGGATGTAGGAAAATGAGAGGCCCCAACCTTAGAATGAAAAATTAGATGTTTCTATTTGAATTGTTACCATTATTGAAGTCCTGGTATGGTGGCATATTGAAGTGTAAGAAAGGTACTGTAGTGGGACTGTCAGGGCTCCAGATAAGGGAGCACTGACCTGTGTTACTCACCTCATTTTGGAAATACTCTACAGAAATGTTTGTAATGAGTACCAGTACTCACCCAACATTTGTAAATACTCCACACTCCAAAGAATAGTGCTTCATAACATAACTGGTGATTCAGAAGGAGCTGTTGTTTTCAGATTTACAGCACTCGTATGCATCCTAATTTTGTTTTACTCCTATATTTTAAAACTGGTGAGTAAATGACTCCCACCTGCCAACATTATCTGGAGCATAGTTGGCACTTGATCAGTTCTTATCTAGAAAAAAGACATTGTTTTTAAAATGTACTCCTCACTCTGCTCTGTCCAGACATTTGTAGGCATCTGAATTTGGTTTACTCACCTCACTTTCAGAATGAGGAGTTACAGTGCTCATCCCAGAAAATCTTATCTGGAGCCCTGGGCACTGTGTAGGGTGGCATATTGAAGTGTAAGAAAGGTACTGTAGTGGGACTGTATGGAATGTTATGTCATTGTAGATCACTTTTCCAGGACTCCACACATGATTCTCCGCTCTCCCTACCCCTGCCCTAGTCTGATATTTCAAAGCTCCATCCTGCATTAGCATGGGAAGCACCACTTGTGCTCATCAGCAAATTCCCCGACATCCCGCACAGTGATGGCACAATACCGACACTGGTATTGTGCCATCCTAAGAAGTGTTTTTGCAGGGGGGGCTTGCTCCCATTTATTTATAATCAACACTAGGTTAGAGTTCTTTTGGGAGGGGCAGAACACTGGGAGAAGCTCGTCACTGAAAACAGACCATTACAGCGACTGTCACTGTAATTGTCTGTTTTTAGAGTGTGTCTCCTATTGTCACTCACAAGTGGGCCACCGATCAGCATTGACCTTAATGTCATGTGTTTTGCATCCCAGGTAGGAGTGTCATACATCACCGTGTTCTTCAGAGCGTGAAACAGGTAGAACTGGGACACGCCTAGACGAAACATGGAGAGCAGAACAATACTGGGAAATGTAAGATCAGAGTCTATCAACAGAGTCCTAGTTTCCACTTGTTAGTCTCACAGTACATGGTACAGGGCTGGCAGTATAGCCTAGAGGTTAGAATAACGAGCTGTGAATGAGCTTGGTACATCCATTAGACCTGGGTTTGAGTCCTACAACCTCCACTTGCATACAGTGTGACTCAAAACAAGTCACTTAACCACCCCATTGCCCCTGAAAACAGACATGTGTGCCTAGTGGGCCTTACCCAGTTACCAAAAAAAAAAGTGTGCTATTTACGTGTACAGCAGAGGGGATGTAAGGGTTAAAATGAACCAATATTCTTTGCTGCTGTAAAGTAAGCACTCAGGCTTAGAGCTATATGCACCTTTCATAAGCATACAGGCATGCAAACCGCACACTTAGTAAGCAATAAAGACCACGACAGGGTGTGTGTTGAACAGTATGACCGCACACACAGGGGCGTGTAAACTTCAGCCTTTCAGTGTGGTAATATCTGTTCAAACACATACCCTGGAGTGTTTTACTGTGCTATAAAATGGTTCTTTTTTTTTTTAATATTTGTAACCTTAAAAATATTACTGAACTGAAAAAACTGAAATCATTGTGTTAATTTGGGATAAAATAGTCCTTCCGCCTACTAGGTGATGACATCATTGTCTTCCGACACATTGACATTTGTACTGTTGTTGCCCCTGCCCCCCAAACCCCACATCCCGATCGAGAGAACAAGTGTGGTTAGGAGAGGAAGTAACAGGTTCTCCCCGACAGGTTGCGCCACTTTCGAAATTAAAAAAAAAAAAAAAAGGAATAAGGGATGCAGATTTGTTTTTGTTGTTTTAGTTAAATGTTCTGGGAGGGAAGTGCAGTTTACTATGAGACGGCACCCCGTTCTGGTCTATTTCCACTTTCGTGCAGCAGCAAGCTTCAGTCTCGCCGAACTAGAAGAATGCTTTATGCAGGATAAAACGCTGGCACGCTGCTTTCCGATTTTTACTTCTAGCGGAGATGAGGTTTGGAGCGTGACTGTCAGCATGACATTCACTCCTTCACTTACCAAGACTAAAAACAATGGTGGCCTTTAAAAAATTAACTTTCCACTGACACATCTGAACATTCCATTTGGGTGCATTGATTTATTTGCCTGCTCTTGTTTTTCCTGTCTGATACCTATTTGACACTTCCTTTCTGGCCAATCATGATATTTACATGCCCATTTTGTAATATACTGTGTCAGCGGTTCAGTAGCATTTACTGGCAAATGGATATGGGTAGTAAAGGGGTATTTACACTTATCCAATGGGAACAGATAAGGGGCACATGATTAAGACCTACAAGATCTTACTTCAAGGAAGTCTCTTGCAGAGGCCAACACTGATGGGACTAAGCTGCCAGGCGCCAGAACCTCATGGAAAACATTCTAGCTAGTAGTGCACCACAGGGGACTGCCCACCGTCAATGTCAGCCACTGACATCAGCATATCGTATAAAGGTGAGGGGTTCCCCCATGCCTACCTCAGTTCTTTTCCCGCCATTGACCTGCGCATGTCAGACCTCAGTGGGGGCTGCAGCTACAGTGGACTGCAACTACTCGTGCTTGCCGTGCTTTTCTATTTTCCATTTTTCTTGAGTTTCTAACATCGAATTTTCGGTATTTCAACTGTCGGGTTCATGTTTCCTCCACTAACCTTGTCTTACGACTGCTCCACAAAGTGTGCCTGCGGCAAACAAATTCCTGTAAAAGATGGCCACTCTGCATGTCTTATCTGCCTAGGCCCCTGCCATGACACCGAAGCCTGCCAGATTTGCCAGAAATTCAACCAGGTAACTCGGAGACGTCATTGTAAGACTCTGGAGAGCCATCTGATAAAGCAGAAATTGGTTGCAGTGGAAAAGGAGCTGCAAGCCAGGAACTCTTTGGCCTCACCGACACAGTCCTCCAGGGTTGTTTCTTCTTCTCAAAATCTGGTGGGAAGCACACTCACCAGGACAAACACTGGGGCTGGGACCAGTCTGCTTCCCCTGCGTTGCCCCACAAACTTTCCACCACATCGGGATGTCCTCCAGAAGGGGTCAGCCTCTTCTTCTGGTTCCTGGTAGCTCAGCCGCCTGCCCTCATTGCAGTTATGGCTGTGGCCTCAAGACAGGGACTTCATCTCCTGTCTCCAGCCCCTTGATGCTCAGGCACATTTTATCCATGGGCTGTCAGCCAGGGGGCTTAGCTGGTGTTAGTCTCTCTGGCGTCGGTTCCTCCACTGTCACCCCCCCCCGGCCAAGGCTCTACCTATGTCAGTCTCCTCCTTGGAGTCAGACATAAGTCCTGCAATGCAGCACCCCACAGCAGGCTACTGCCACTCCTTCTACCCTGGGATCACCTCTGCCTTCACCTGAGAGGTCTCCTTCCCCCCAGGCGCCTGCTTCTCTGGCTAGGCCTGTGCCGGTAGATCCTTACTCCGGTTGCTCCCGGCCGACACCAGCTGGGCCACTGCCAGTACTATCGCTGCCCCAGGCTGTGTGTCTGACATCAGTATCTTCCCTCCACAGTCTGCGCCACAGCCGACGCCCACTGGCCCACCACCGGATCTTCAGCCAACACCGGGTGGTCCTATTCCAGGGTACCCTACGCCAGCTCTGCCACCGTTGTACCCATATCTGGCTCCCTCTTATCCCTACCCGCCAGTATACAATTTTCCACCACCGGTGAACTACAATGCCCTATTCACAGTGTGGTGATCTTTTGTCCAGAGGCAGATCCCCACTCCTCAAGGGCCACCTCCAACAACAACACGCAGACATCCCCCACTTCACCTGCCGCCCCTGGATCCGGGCTGGACTGAACCAAGCGAACCTTGTATCTTGGGGTCCTCTGGGTCTCATCAGGACAAGTGTATACCACCGACATCTGACCTAGACAGCGATCCCAATGAGGATGACTCAGATTGTTCTGAGTCTTCCTTCTCATCACAAGAATCTTAGGATGGTGAAGACCCTCCTAGGGAGGTTCCTAAATCACCCTCTGACGATCCATCCTTTATGGATGTCATGCACCACATCCAGTCCATTATGAGCTGGGAAATGGAGGAGCAGGACCCAGAGAGGCATCGCCTGGCTGGTTATTTAAGGCATCAGGATACCCTCCCAGTGGTGGTACCACCCCTGATTGACTCCTATGAAGACGTCACCAGGGCAGCATGAAATCACCCTTCTTCTACCCCTTGATTGCCTAAGAAGGTGGACCGCCTTTACCATGCCCCTGCTGGTAAGCCTTTTTAGAGGGCCACCCTAAGGCTGATTCAGTGGTCATAAACGTGGCATATGACTGTACCAAAAGGCCAAAGCATCACAGTGCCCTCCCCTGACAGGGAGTCCAGGTAGTTGGACCACCTGAGTAAGCAAGTTTTCACGTCCACTATCCTGGCCATCCATTACCTGGCCCATATGGCCCATTATCAGAATGTCCTCTGGGACTAAGCCAGGGACCTGGTGCAGGCCTTACCTGAAGACCCCTCTAAGATGCAACTTGCCCAGCTATTAAAGTCGAGCACTGACATTTGGCAACCATGTTTTGTGGGCTGCATATAACACCATGGATACCTCTGGGCAAGGGTGGCAGCTGAGCTTTCCCCAGTGCCAAAGCGTGGTTCGGTTGTCGCGGGTTGCCTCAGATGTGCAGTCCAGCATTTTGAATGCCCCCTTTGGGGCTCTGTCCTCTTTAGAGGAGAAGTTAAAGACATAATCTCCACCCTTCAGGAGTCAGGTCAGGCTCTCAGGATGGTTCATTCGCTCTAACATACTCAGCCTAGAGCAGGCCAACATCTGTCCGTATGTCGGTCCACCCATAAACAGTCCCAAAACCAGCCTGCCAAAGGCCAGGGCAAGCACAAGGCCACCACAGCTCCTGCAGCTGCTGCCATCAGAGCCTCTTGAGCACCTGCCCCCACCTCCTGACTCCTTACCTGACCCCCCCTCCTCTGACCTACAGTCTTGGGGAGGCGGTCGGGGATCGGTTCTCCCTCCACCTAACAGAGTAGCGGGCAGTCACCACGGACAATTGTGTGCTTCAGAACATTAGAGCATGGTCACATGCTGGAGTTTCTGCAGTGGCCTCCAGAAAACCTTCTGGTAATCTCCTCTTATACCCTGGCAGACCAGTCCCTGGTCTGGGAGGAAATTCAGGTTATTCTTCAACAAAGAGCCATAGAAACCATCCCTCTGGCTCAATGGGGAAGGGGGTTTTACTCCCACTTCTTCCTCGTCCCCAAAAAAGACTGTGGATCTTCGGCCCTAGTCCTGGATCTGAGCCATCTGAATCTGTACATTGAGTACAAACGCTTCCAGATGGTCACTCTCCAAGGACTGTTACCCCTTTTGCACCAGGGGGATTCACACTGCTCTGTGGACATGCAGGATGCCTAACTGCACATTTTTCCTGCCCGTCATCGCTTCCATTTTCAGGGAGCCCATTTTCAATTCCAGGCCCTCCCTTTTGGCCGCTCTTTGGCCCCCAGGATGTTTACCAAGTGCTTGACGGTAGTGACGGTGGCTCTGAGGAGGCAGGGCTTCTACGTGTTACTTTACCTGGATGATTGACTGCTAACATTCCCCTCCAGGGACCGCCTGGTTCAGACTCTGGAACACACCGTTCGCATCTTCCAGGCCTTGGGGATCACTGTCAGTCTGCAGAAGACCTGTCTGTCTCCTTGCCAACACCTTCAATACATCGGAGAGATCTTGGAGACTTCCCAGGGCAAGGCTTTTTTGCCCATGGACAGCGGGGAGAGACTGATGGAGCAGGCCCATCTGGTATCCTCCAGTTGTCATGTCCCTGCCAGAGTTTTCCTGTGCCTTCTGGGCCACATGCGCAGCCATTAGCATGGTTTCCTGGTCTGCCTGCACATGTGAGTTCCTTAATGGATGTGTGGGTCCAGTGGGACCAGTGCACTGATGACCTGGACTAGTTGGTCCTGACCCCACCCAGTCCAGAGAGTTATCATGGTGGCTGGATCTGGCCAGCTTTCTTTGGGGAGTCTCCTTTCAGCTGTTGACCCCGTTCAGATTCTCACAGCAGACACATCTGACCTGGGATGGGGTGCTCATCTGGCCGGTCACTAGACCCAGGGTACCTGGACGTAGGTAAAACAGGGTCTCCATTTCAACATCCTGGAGATGCAAGCAGTCCCTTATACTCCACAGGCCTTTCAGACGTATCTCCTTTCCAGTCCATTGCTGGTGCAGATGGACAACGTGTGTGGTGTATTACGTCAACAGGCAAGGGGGGGACTCACTGTTATCCCTCGTGTCAGGAGACGGTGAGAGTCCGCTATTGAGCCATCGAGCAAGGTCTGGAGCTCTCGGCTGTACATGTTTCAGGCATCCAAAATGCCCTTGCAGACAGTTTCAGCAGCTCCCAGTCGCTGGCTTATGAGTGGAAGCTTCTAACCTCAGTGGTTGAAGATCTCTTCGACAGGTGGGGTTGTCCAGAGTTGGACCATTTTGTGTCTCCACTCAACGCAAAACTGCTGCTTTTCTGCTCACTCGCTCCCATGCCTGGAGTTTTCTGGTGAGTCGCATTGTCCCTCTTCTGGAAGGGGAAGTTTCTGTATGTCTTCCCCCCTTCCTGCTCCTCCAGAGGGTTCTGCTCAAGCTCCAGTTAGAAGAGGAAGAGATGATTCTCATCGCTCCTTTCTGGCCATGTCAGATTTGGTTTCCATTGCTGCAGCAACTGGCAGTGGAACTTCCAATGCCCCTGCCCCTGTGCACTGGCTTGCTCTTCCAGGACCAGAGCACCGTGGTCCATCTGGACCTCAAGTCCCTGCATCTCCATGCATGACTCCTGCGGACCTAGCCGCCACCCATTTTGGGATGTCCTCTAGGGCCACAGACATACTGGTGGCTGTCAGGAAACCTTCCACTGGGGCCACTTATGCCATGAAATGGAAGTGTTCACCATTTGGGCTGCTTCCCACCAACTGGACCGCTTCACCTGCCCAGTGAGTCAGGTGTTGAAGTCCCTTCTTTCTCTTTTGGATTCCGATTTGGGTACTCCTCCCTCAAGGTGCATCCTTCCGCTATCTCTGCATACCATACACCTATTGAGGGCAAAGCTGTTGCCCAGTTTGAAGTGTTCAGCACCTTCCTGTGGGGCATCTTGTATCTGAAACCTCCCATTCGGGACCTAGTCCCTAAACCCACGTTACCTCCCTTTGAACCAGCCGCGAGTTGTGAGCTGTGCTTTCTGTCATGGAAAGCGCTCTTTTTAGTTGCTATTACTTCAGCTCGAAGGATTTCTGAGCTGCAGAGTCTTATATGTAAGAAGCCTTCTTTGGTTTTTCACAAAGACACGGTGTCTTTAGTCATTAATCGTAGTTTCTTTTCAAGGTGGTGTCGAGTTTACGCCGAACAAGTCCATCCACCTTATGGTTTATTTTCAAGTACTTTAATCAGGGGAGGCTTTGCTCCATACTTTGATGTACATAGAATCTTGCAGTACTGTATGCACTGGACCAAGACTTTTAGGAAGTCTGAGCAGTTGTTTGTTTCATTCACCCCGAGAGAGAAAGGCCGGCCTGTTTCTAAACAGTGTTGGTCTAAGTGGTTAGTCAATTGCATTGTTTATTGTTATCAGAAGTACAATAAAGACCTTCTGGGAGTAGTTAAGGTCCATTCCTCCAGGGGTATGGCTTCCTCCTTGGTCTGCTTCAGAAATTTGGGACTCAGTCCTACTAGTGTTGGCCTGCAGCAAAAGCCTTCCTCGAAGTAAGATAGTACAGTTACGTACGAACTTACCATAACAGTAGATCTTTAAGAGAAGCTCTTGCAGGCCCTGCTTTCCCTCCTCCTTCCCCCTGCCTTTCCTTGTTCCTCTCACACTACTTCTGCCTTTTATTCTTTGGCTCTTGGGAACCTCCTCAGTTCTCCATTCGCTGCCCACTTGGGGTCTCTGGTGGGAGAACTGAGGTAGGTGTGGGGGACCGCTCACCTTTATAGTATATACTGACATCAGTGGCTGATGTTGGCGGTGGGTGGTCCCCCGTGGTAGACTGCTAGCTAGAAAGTTTTCTGTGTGTTCCTGGCACCTGGTGACTAAGTCCTACCAGTTTTGACCTGCTGCAAGAGCTTGTCTTGAAGATCTACTGTTACGGTAAGTTCTTACGTAAGAGTACTTTCTTGAGGGGTATCAACAGGGTAGACTGCATGCATTTACTCACAAGGAATGAAAACAGTTACCAGGTGAGATGGGTGAAGGATTGTAGTGTTGGGGAATTCAAACGGGATGTTAGGAAGTACTTTGTCATGGAGAGGGTAATGGATGCCTCGAACAGTCTAACAAAGCTGCTGGTAGAAGCCAAATCAAGGACTAGTTTCAGACATGGAGGGGACAGAGACATGGATAGTAAAACCTAAGAGGGAGAAGGATGGACAGCAGGAGGAGGGGGCACAGGAAATGCAAGAGGCCCAGTAACTCTAGTCCAACATCAGGTTGGACGCAGTTAGATAGGAAGTGGGAAGATTGCATAGATGAATGAGTTTTTACCTGCCATCAGAATCGATGTATCTATGAAACATTCCCTGTCTGACTAGCACAGGTTCACTTGCAATATGACTGAGTGTGTTAGTAGGGGCTTTGACTGTTGCATGTATGGTGCATGAAGTCCCTGCACTACTAGTATTACATTTAACTGTACACCCAGGTTTGGTCCCTGATGCTGACTCCATCATCCTCAACTGGAAACCCTGCAAAAGGAAAGACGGGATGAGTATCTTGAATCTGAAAGGCTGCAAGACCACAGGCAGCATGGCTTCATGGGGGAAGAGGTCATGCCAAAGGAATGTGATGGATGTCTTAGGCTTGATGACCAGGGAAACAGAACAAGTTAAGGCAATGGATGTGGCCTATCTGGACTTCAGCAAGACCTTCAGCACTGTGCCACACAGGAGGTTGAGAAAGAAACTTGAGCAGCCTAGGTGTGGGATCCAAAGTGGTGAACTGGGTTAGAAACTGGTCAATGGATAGGAGACAGAGGATGGTGGTAAACGGCACTCGCTTGAAAGATGGAGGAGTGATCAGGAGGATGCCACAGGGCTCAGTACTGGGACCGGTCCTCTTCATTGTCTTCATAAGTGACACTTATGAGAAAATGGAAAGGAAGGTATGCCTTTTCGCAGATGATGCCAAAATCTGTTATAGGGTGGACACTCAGGAGAGAGTGGAGAGAAAAAGCAGGGATGAGTGGTCTAAAGCATGGCAGGTGTAGTTCAGTGCAAAAAGAACAAGATTGTGCACCTATGGTGTACGAACGCAGGTGCTGAGTATAGGATGGGAGGGAGGTATTGAGAATCATTAAACATTAAAAAAACCTTGGGATTATCATAGATACATAGACGGTGTCGGCAGATAAGGGCCTATGGCCCACCCAGTCTGCCCATTTAAGTTTGTAAGTTCAGTTTATGTTTTCCAGGAAGTCTGTTGCCCCTTAACCCTGACCTCCAAAATTCCTTTATGTCTATCCCATGCATTCTTAAATCCCATGATTGTTTCAGCCCCCACCACTTCCTCTGGCAGGGTGTTCCACTTGTCCACCACCCGTTCTGTGAAGAAATTCTTCCTCACGCTTCCTCTGAATCGTCCCTCCTCCAACTTCATCCCATGCCCTCTAGTCCTGGAACATCTTTTTCACAGAAAATAGTGCATTCCTGCACCTGTTCCTCCCTGTAAGATACTTGTATGTCTCTATCATATCCCCTCTCTCCCTCCCTTCCTTCAGGGAGTACATGTTCAGTGCCTTCAACCTGTCCTCATAGGACTTGTGATGCAATCCATGCACCATCTTTGTTGCCCTCCTCTGAACCTTCTCTACCCTGTCTATGTCCTTACGTAGGTAAGGTCTCCAGAACTGCACAGTGTACTCTAGGTGCGGCCTTACTAGTGTCTTGTATAGTGGAATTATGACCTCCCTTTTCCTGCTGGTGATGCCCCTGTCTATGCATCCCGGCATCCTATTTGCTTTACCTGCTGCCTTGTCACACTGTTTCCCTGCCTTGAGGTCATCAGAGATGATAACTCCAAGATCCCTTTCCTGCTTGGTGCATGCTATATCCTCACCCCCCAACTGATATATTGTGCCAGGGCTTTTGTCATATCTGATGACCTCAAGGTGGCAGGGCAGTTTGACCAAGCAGTAGGTAGGGCTTGCGGGGTGCACAGGTGCATTGGGAGAGGTATCTCCAGCAGGAGGAGGGATGTGGTGTTATCACTATATTGCTCACTGGTGAGACCCCACCTGGAGTACTGTGTCTAGTTTTGGAGGCCACGTCTCAGAAAGAACATGGGCAGGGTGGAGGCAGTCCAAAGGAGAGCAAGTAAAATGGTGCCAGGGACAAGGTTGCATGAGAAGACTTACGAGGAGAGACTGAGAGATCTCAGCTTGTACACCCTGGAAGGGAGGAGAGAGAGGTGATATGATAGAGGCCTGCAAGTACTTCACAGGGGGGAACAGGGTGCAGGAGAGAAGTCTCTTTCAAATGAGAAGGAGCACCAGGACCAGGGGCATGCAATGAAGCTGTTGTGGGGAGTTAAGAGATATGAGGAAATATTTCTTCACTGAAAGGGTGGTAGACTCCTGGAACAGACTGCCAGCAGAAGTGGTGGAGGAAAAATGGGGGTGGGGGGGCTTCAAGAATGTGTGGGATAGACATAGGTATGTATTCCAAAATCAGCAGGGAGGGTGAGGGTCGCCAGAGGACCAGTTAGGGTCTACGGAGACAGATTAGGCAGGAAATATCTGGGCAGACAGGGTGGGCCAAAAGGTCCTTTTCTGTGGAAGAATTCTATGTTTCTATCTTGGTTTGGACAGGCCAGGATGTGATATGGTGGTAAAGGACACTGGCCCTGGGAGGGGTAGGTGCAGACAGTCCACTCTGTTACAGACCCAAAGAGCAAGCTGGTATAGTATACAGCATTGATGTCATGTTTCCTACATGATGTCTGCCTCCTGGCTGCCAACAGGCACTCACTGCAGCCACCTTCGCTTTGGCATTAGGTGGTGGGTGGATCCAACAGGGAAAAGGCCTACCCTGCAGCACAGGATAGCAGATGTTCCTCCTCACACCTCAGAGCTGCCAACTGACCATGTGTCCCTCTGTGCTGATTGATTGATTGATTTCAAAAATTTTACAAGGATAGTCATATGGAGCTGGTATCAGCTCATTTCCAGATGCGTCCTGGCAGAGGGGGAAGAGTAGAGAACAAAACAAATGCAAAGCCCGTATACAAACTAATACCATACTATAGAAATCAGCAATTACTGTACTCTGCATATGTGTCTTGTGTTGTACAGTCCTGCTTACTGTTGTACTCGCAATGTAACGAATTCTGTGTATACCAGTACTAGCTGTTGCTTATGCGTCTAATTACTGTTCTGTTAATGTGCAATATTATCTACGCTCTGTATGTCTGATTATAATATGCAATACTGTCAACTGTCTATATAGTTTGAATGTAACTAATTCCGGGTCACCCCTGAAAAAGGAACATGCTGTCTCTGTGCACTTACCTGGTTATCAAAATTTCAAATATAATAAATAAAATAAGAATAACAAAGTTAAATTACAAGAAAATGTTTCAAGAAGAAAATTGCCATATAGTAAACTGTGGAACAAGCAAAAAAAAACATTAAACAGTGAGTAACAGAACAATAAATATGAGGAGCAGAGTGTCATGACTGATGACTGTGGGGAGACAGGGACAGTTTTAATATTGGTTTAGGGTGGAAGGTAGCTAACAGAAATCCACCCCAATATCAGAAGCAACTGCAGAAGTGAGCAGAGAAATTACAGAGCAGAGATTTAAGAGTGAGAAGGGAAGGAGCAGAGTAAATGGAAGGGGAGGGGAGAAAGAGAGAGAGAGAGAGTCCCATAGTTTAGGGAAGCTGAACGAGAAGGCAGTTTGTCCAGCAGTAGGTTTCATTGCTGGAAGAGCAAAGAGAGCGAAAGCAAGTGTTGATTGATAATCTGTGTCTCCTGATGAGCACATCTATGCAGGGCTGTGTCTACTGAGCCCCACTGCGGAGCACAAGCTGTGGGAATTTTGAGGCATGCAGTGACCAGGCTTGCAGACACGTGCAGTTCCAGGAAATGTGCCAGAGGGGCAAGCAGGAGAGTGATACTCGCTGAAAAGTAGAAGGAAGAGTGTGGAGGTTGGTGGGGGCATAGAATAATGAAAAAAAAGGAAAATGACCAAATAAGACATTTCATATTTTTCAGTAATAATTCCTAAGTTGACTGACAGCTAGCCATGCAGTATGACAAATCTTACTGCAAAGTCATGCGATGTGGCTCAGCCAAGCATGTTCTTCCTTTTCTAACAGACATTTTATAAATAAGCAATAACTCCCAGCAGGCCATGGGTTCCTTAAAAATTAATGCACCATTGGGTGCACTCAACCACCTGAGAAGGGCAGGAATTCTCAGAAAAAAAGCATAATCTCATGGGTTACTGTACTTATAAACCTGGTAAATAGTAATTGTTTTTTAAAGACAGACACATGTTTAAATTTGACAAAAATTAACTTTTGTGGATAGTCATCCACTTGGTAAACTAGTAGTACTAGTAGTAGTAATAATAGTGGTAGTAGTACTAATAGTAATGATGGTAGTACTACTAGTAGTAATAGTAGTACTAGTAGATTTAGTAGTAGTGGTGGTGATAGTAGTACTAGTAGTAGTAGTGGTGGTGATAGTAGCAGTAGTAGTACTAGTAGATTAGTACTAGTGGTAGTAGTAGTACTAGTAGTAGACTTAGTAGTAGTAGTACTGGTAGTAATAGATTTAGTAGTAGTTGTGGTAGTAATAGTAGTATAGTTTGTGGTAGTGGTACTAGTAGTGTATTTTGTAGTAGTAATAGTACTAGCAGTAGTAGATACAGTAGTGGTAGTAGTAGTAGTAGTATTACTAGTAGTAGATTTAATAGTGGTAGTAGTAATACTAGTACTACTAGTAGTAGATTTAGTAGTTGTAGTAACAGCAGTAGTAGTGGTACTACTAGTAGTAGTAGTGGTAGTACTGGTGGTAGTAGTAGTAGATTTTATTTGTATTTTAAACCCTTTCCTGGAGGCTCAGGGCACATTACATAAAACGCAGTAGCCAAACATAAACATTAAAACAGACACATAAAACAATCACATAAATAAATGTAACAGCATAAAACTATTAATTAAATATATGTTTTGGGATAGCAGGAGAATGTTACTCCCCAAAAGCTTGATTAAATAAATAAGTCTTCAGACCCCTCTTAAAGACCTCCACTGAGGAGACCTCCCTCATGGCCCTCAGAAGTGAATTCCAAAGGACTGAGCCTGACACTTCAAAGGTCCATTCCCCCAAGGTTTTTAACCTTGCCTTTGATACTGCAAGGAGACCCACCTTAGCAGAACAGAGAGAGTGCAAAGACACTTAAGGGTGTATGAGATCAGCCAGATAGCCCTGGCCCAACCCATGTAGGGCTTTAAAAGTTGGCAAGCCAACTTTAAAGGACCTACGCCACTTTACCGGCAGCCAGTGCAGTTCACACTGCCCTTGGAAGGCATGACACATCCTAGAACGGCTGGCCAGCAACCTAGCGGCAGTGTACTGCCACTGATCCTGCATTACAGAGCATTATAGTAGTCCAGCCTAGACCTCACAAACGCATGTACCAGCGTCACCAGGTCTCCAGGGTGGATAATATATTTGATCTGGCTGATGTTCCTTAGATGATAAAAGCCACTCCGGACTACTGCCGACATCTGAGCCTTAAGTGTCAGCCCCTCGTCAAGAATCAGAATGACCCCAGATTCTTTACCGTAGTGGCAGCCAAAAGCCTAGAGGAACTGAGACAGAGCATCTAGAGGGGCCGCTTGTTAGCTTGGAGAAAGGATGACAGGATGTTTGTGGTACAGCACAAACACAACAGCTGGGCTGCACACTGGAAGTCGAATGAACAAGATCTGCACACACACACAGGTTAACAGTTTTATTGCCCAGCATTAAAGGAGCAAAAACAAGGTGCCTGTCACACAGTGGCAAACAAACGACCCTAGTGCTTCAAACAACATGAAGTCTTGCTATATTATAGACATTAGCAGTTTGATCCAGCTCTAGAACTGCCCTGGAGTGAAATGGTTAAAACCATTCCAAAATAGAATTTTGGCACGAGAGCAGCTCTATCTGTGTCATTTCAAACTTGAACTGTCAGATTCTTTACTCCGCTTCAGTGAACAGTCGCTCCGGAGATTTCTCCTTCTGCTCGGTTTATTTCTCGGTTTAAAGTGTTTTCTGTTGGATTTAACCGAGAATAGTTTTATTTTAACCGCAAAACCGCTCAGTTTCAAGCTCTATCTGTGGTAACCATAAGTAAATGAAGGTTTTGTCTGTGTGGAACTTGTAAGTTATCGGTTGGTTTGAACGATCAGTGGTTTAAACTCATTTAAAACTAAAAGTTACTATTTTAGAGTCGGGTTCCCGGTTCTTATCGGTTCTAAAAAACGGATTTATTACGCTTTTTTCCAATACCCGTGACACGGTTAGGAACCGATAAGGGTGTCTTGCCTGGCACTGCCGTTAAAAAGGCAGTGCTTTTTGGTTAGGCTGGCATTATGTCTGAGAAACCCAAAAGAAAACCGGCCCACTGGTTTCAACACTGTGATGTTGTGGGAAGTCTTTGCAAGGCTGACCCACACACCACATGTGTTTATTGTCTGGGGTTTGACCACCTCCAGTCAGACTGCCAGGTATGTAAGAATTTCCCTGCAGCCACCCTGGAAAAGATTGGGCAGGCTCAGGGAACAGAGGCCAAAAGTCCGCTTGACCCGATGGCCAGCCCGGTTCGGTGCCAACCGAATCAGAAGGAGTGCCTCTGACCAGGGCCAGACTTCCTCGGCAAAGAAAAGCTGGTTCTGAGGAACCAATTCCAGTAAAGAAAACAAGAAAATCAGCAGGTCTGGAGTCCAAAATTCCTTTCTAACTGCTGCAGAGATAGCAAAAGCCATACAAATTGTCCAGTCACTGTCTCAGGGTCCGTCCGAACCACCACTATCTGGTAAAAGGTCGGTTCGTCTGGTCCTGTGGTTCAGGATTATGATATTGAGGAATTTTATGAACCAGAGGAGGGGAGGAGGATTATGAACAGTATGAATGTGGCTGGGAAGGTCTGGGTGTGCCCATTGAACCGGACATCTCCCCAGACAGACCTTTAGAATCTCCCCCTATGCTGTCTGAGTCCCCATCTCATTTTATGTTTTATAAAAAAGTTGCTGAAACCCTCCAGCTTCCTTTAGAAGAGGCTGTGGATGAGCAAGAGGAGCCTGATTTTGTAGAAATGATGGATATTCCAGAGTCTAGGAGATTGTCTATTCCTTTACATAAGTCTTTTAGGAAACAAACAATTAAAATTTTTAAAGCTCCTAATTCTGTGCCTCCTGTAGATAAAAAGATGGACAGAAGGTATACATTGTCAGGCCCTGATACAGAATTCCTTTCTCAGCAATGCAGTCATGTTGGGGGTAGTTCAGGCTGCTGCCTGTGATAAAGCTAATATTCCCTTGGCTTCACATCCTCCTGACAAGGATTCCAGGAAGATTGATGCCATGGCAAAAAACAGTATATGGCAGCCTCTCTGGGACTCAGGCAAGCAAATTATATGGCTTATGTAGCTAGGTATCAGAAATCTAGATGGGATACTGTTATGCAATTGGCCAAGCAGGCCCATGGCCAGCTGGCTAGTGAACTAGAACAGGTGGCTGCTGATGGCATTGAAGCCTCTAAGGTTCAGTTTCATGCTGCTGTGGATGTTAATGATGTTTCCTCTAGGGTCATGGCCACATCTGTAGCTTTTCGTAGGTTGGCCTGGCTCAGGTGTACTAGTTTGTCACAGGTACCCAGACTAAGGCTATGGATTTTCCTGTGGTGGGAAATTTCTGTTTGGAGAGCAGACAGAGAATTACATGAAGAAGATGGATGAATATAGGACTACTTACAAGAGTGCCCAGGCTAAGGAGCGCAAGCCACCCTCAAAGGCATGCCCCAGGGGTAGGGGTAGGCCTTTTCACAGGCCTTTCTACCAGACTCAGGCCTCCTCTGCCTATGCTCAGAGGGCTTCTTCAGAGGCAGGGCAGACGAGGGTGGGCAGACCTGCTCCCACCCCCAGCCTAAAGCTCCTGAAACAGGCACCCTGATGGGGTGCCCAGGGCCGATTCTCCTGTACCAGTGGGGGCAGGCTGGCTTACTTCAGTCAGAATTGGGCTCTTTAACCTCAGACAAGTGGGTTCTGGAAGTAGTAAGCCAGGGTCTGGTTCTCTCTCAAAAAGTTTCCCAAGTTGAGAAGCAGATTTTTCTACCTGCAAGTGCTTCAGAGACCCTCGCTCTGAAACAGAGGTCTCATCCTGTTAGCTCTCAGAGCAGTAGAAAGGGTTCCTCCCTGCATCAGGGCAGGGGTCTATATTCAGATACTTCCTTACCCCAAAAAGACAGGAGAATGGCGGCCCATTTTAGATCTCAGATATCTGAACAAGCATCTTTGAAACCAAAGTTCAAAATGGTAACTCTGGCAATGATTTTACTTTCCCTAAGGCCAGGGACTGGCTAGCCTCCCTGGACCTCAAGGATGCCTATTTCCATGTCCTAATCAGAAGATCCCATCGAAAAGTACCTCAGATTGAATTGCCCCTCAGGTCATTACCAGTTCAGAGCAATGCCCTTCGGCCTTACCTCTGCTCCAAGGGTATTCACAAAGTGTCTAGCAGTGGCAGTGGCCCACTTAAGGAGGCAGAGGATTGCTGTTTTCCTATCTAGACGACTGGCTCATTGTAGGCCAGTCCCAGAACAGGTAAAATCTCATCTGCAGGTCACCCAGCAGCTTCTCACCTCCCTGGGTTTTCTGCTAAACCTACCAAAGTCGGTTCTGGAACCAGTCCAGGTACTCACCTTTATAGGGGCAGAATTGGACACAAAGCTAGCCAGAGCCTTTCTTCCCCCAGAAAGGGTAAGGAATTTAGTGGCTCTGGCCTCTTCCTTCACTCTGCAGGTCTCTCGACCAGCAAGACACTTTCTGCAGCTCCTGGGGCACATGGCTGCATCCACAGCTGTTGTGCAGGGAGCCAGATTTCAGATGAGAGACATTCAGTTTCACTTGAGAACCTTTTGGTCTCAGAGAAGAGACCCTTTCCAAGTTGGTCCCAGTGACTCGAACCTTGATCCTAGCTCTCCAGTGGTGGCAGGATCAGAGCAATTAAGAGCCAAGGTCCCTTCATTTCCCCTTCTCCTTGACTTGACTCTCACTACAGATGCTTCCCTTCTGGGTTGGGGAGCCCACATGGGCGACCTTTCCACTAGGGAGTTTGGTCCCCAGGAATCTCTGCTCCACATCAATTTTCTGGAACTCAGAGCTGTCTTTTAGCCCTTCAAGCTTTCTGCATCTGTCCACGACAAGGTGATACAAGTCAGAACAGATAACACCACAACAATGTGGTACATCAACAAACAGGGGCACTCGGTCTTGCCTTGTGCACCAAGGCAATGAAGTTGTGGTCTCTGGCCTATTCCCTGAACACTTCCCTCATAGCAGTTCATCTTCCAGGGAAGGACAATGTCCTAGCGGATGCCCTCAGCAGGATTTCCCAGGGCCATCACTAATGGTCCCTGGATCCTCAAGTGCTGGGGATAGTTTTTGCCAGGTGGGGCATCCCTCAAATAGATCTTTTTGCAGCCCCAGACAATCACAAACTTCCTCTGTTCTGTTGCAGGCCTCCAGTGCTGGGCTCAGTTCCCCTGGATGCCCTTCTTCTGGATTGGGAGGGGAAGTTCCTCTATGCCCCCTTCCTCTACTATTCAAAGTACTAGTCAAAATCAGATCTCAGCCTTGCAGGGTGATTCTGATTGCCCCGGATTGGGCCAGGCAGCCCTGGTACCCACTCCTTCTGTCTCTGACAGTCCATCTTCCCCTGTGCCTCCCCAGGAATCACAATCTGTTGACTTGTGCCCAGGAAGGGTTTGGTATCCGACCTCAAATCCCTCAACCTCAAGGCCTGGCTCTTGAGGAGTTAGAGTTTGCTGATTTACACCTCTCTCAGGGTGTTCTTGAGATCCTAAAGGCTTCAGAAAGCCTTCCACTAGGGCTACTTATAGTTCTAAATGGAAAAGGTTTCCATTTGGTGTGCTGGGAAAATATTTCCCAGAATCTGCTGAATTGCCCATTTTGTTAGATTACATGGTACATCTAATTCCTTGGGTCTTAGACCAGCTACCCTGAGAGTTCATTTGGCAGCTGTGTCTGCTTTTGTGTCAGCAGGAAAGTCATCCTCTTTCTCTCATCCTGTGTTTTCCAAGTTTTTAAGGGATTACTCCATACTAATCCTCCTTTCGGGAACTGGCCCTGCTTGGGACCTTAATGTTTGCATTGCCCAGTTAATGCAACTCCCTTGAACCTCTGTCTTCTGCAGAGCTTAAGTACCTAACTTGAAAACTGTTTTCTAGTGGCTATCACTGCTGCCAGACGCATAAGTGAATTGCAAGCCTTGTCAGTGGAGACTGACTTTATTTCTTTCCACAGGATAAGGTAGTCCTTAGGACTAATAGGGAAGTTTTGCCTAAGGTGGTTTCGATTTCCATCTTAATCAATCTATCTCCTTCCAGTATTTTTCACTGATCACTCCTCTTTGGGTGAGAGAAGGTTGCACAGCCTGGATGTTAAGAGAGCTCTTAGTTATTATATAGAGCGTACCAAAGGTCACAGGTTCGAATCCCTCCAACTTTTCCTTACCTATGGTGAAGTTGGGAAAGGCAAACCTGCCACTGAGAGATCAATAGCCAGGTGGATTGTCTCTTGTATCCAATTTTGTTATCAGAAAGTGGGCAGAGCCCCCGGTTTGAGGGCTCATTCTACCAGGGGTACAGCTGCGCCTCTAGCTGCTGCCAGAGATATCCCTTTATTAGAGATTTGCCAGGCTGCTACTTGGAAAGCGGTACACACTTTTACCAAGCATTACTCCCTGGATGTCCAGGCCAGAGAGATGCTCGCTTTGCACAGCTGTTCTTCAGAGCCTATTCCCTAAGTAGGTTCTGCCCTCCTCCATGGAGGTACTGCTGTGTATTCTGTTAATGTATATAATATAGCAAGACTTATGTTGTTTGAAGAAAAATTACTCACCTTAGTAATGTTGTTTCTTCTAATGGAGTCTTCTCATATTATAGACCTCCCCAACCTGCCCTCTCAGAACCTCTACTTGGTGGGGTGCGGGCAACTTAGTGTGGGCACTACTTATGTCCTGTTAGCATTTTGTCCCCTTTGGGACTTTGGGGTGTGTATGTGTACGTGTGTGTGTGTTTATTATACTTATGTTCCATTTTCATATTATTAGAATGGTGTTAGTATTTCTGGTCCCTGACTTGAGTCTTGGGTGTTGGGACCATCAATGGTTGTTATTATTTAGGTAGCCATTTGGCTAGTGTAGTTACAGCTTCCACACAGACCTTAGTGAGTTTGGCTCGTAAAGATCTGACAGTTCAAGTTTGAAATGACACAGATAGAGCTGCTCTCGTGCCAAAATTCTATTTTGGAATGGTTTTAACCATTTCACTCCAGGGCAGTTCTAGAGCTGGATCAAACTGCTAATGTCTATAATATAGCAAGACTCCATTAGAAGAAACAACATTACTAAGGTGAGTAATTTTTTCTTTGCTCACCAGAAGAATGAGCGAAGTGCTGGGGTCGTTTGTTCTCCACTGTGTGACAGGCACCTTGTTTGTGCACATTTAATGTTGGTTTATGGTGCCGCTGGGCAAAAAAGCTGTTCACCTATATGAGTGCAAACCTCGTTCGTCTGATTAAGTTGTTGTGTTAGCGCAGCTACACCTTTTGGCAGCATCTGTCTGGGAATCACTGGAGTGCAGCTGTTTTGGCTGAAAAAATGTTGTTTGTGGTACAGAGTGTTCTGACTCAGCCAGAAGCGAGAAACTCTGTTATGAATATAAAAGGGGAAGCAAGCAGCAAGGTGTTGAGTTCCAGTGAGTTCAGGAAGGAAAAGAACCAGCAGATGGGAGTCCGGCCTCCAGTTATGATCTAGATAGGGGCCCAAGGATGGTGGCAGAGTTCCTGGCTCTGGGTGGCACTGGTTCCTGTCAAAGCCTCCAGAGTTCCACCGGCAGGTGGCAGAAGGATGAGTCTCTTAAGAGGGCCTCGAGGACTTCAGAGAGAAGAGAGAAGCAGATGGCACACCAGGGAGAGTGGAGGGCTGTCCTTCAAGGGTGGTTGAGATCCCCAGATCCTTGTGGAGCCACTCCCACCAGAAGTAAGTAGCAGAGCTCAAGTGTAAATGGAGCACCAGCGACATGAAGGGTCAGCAGGAGGAGGCCCGGCAAGAGTTGGGGTCGGTCAGTCCCTGCCATGTGAGGGGCAGGAATGGGAGCCTCATCTTGGGGCTTTTAGGACCTCAGTACACTGTTAGAGGGAGACAAGTATGGCTGGACCAACTATCACTGTTAGTAATGCCACAATGCTGATTAACTGTTGGGGGAGGGGAGGGAGGGAAGGGAAATTGTTTAACCAGGAGAAGCACACTAAGCCAAACCTTGTTTCCAGGTGCGACTTGGGAACACAAGGAATTTAAGTGACTTGCTTAGGGTCACGCAGTATGGCAAGTGGGGGGCTGTAGGACTCAAACCCAGGTCTCCAGGTTTGCAGCTCAGAGCCTTAAACCACTGCGCTATACTGCCTCCTGTTTGTTTAATATTGATAAGACAGCTGCAGGCATGACTTTGCCCCAAGACTAGTGCTCGCCATACCTGGAAACATGCCATGAAAAAATGGTATTGGGAGTGCCAGGGCTGTAGTGACCCCACAGGGAAGTTAAGGAATATGGACAAAGTGTAACCGTTTTGGACTGGATCTATATTGTTTTTATTTATTTATTTATTTATATTGCAATCAGTTTACAACCTTTGAGCCAGAGGCTCATTTCCAAAGGTACCTCGTCAAGAGAAGAGAAGATAATACAGGTACAAAATACATACTATAAGCGAAGCATATGCATAAAGAGACAGGCATAAATGGATCCTGGTTACAGTTTACATTGGTTGTATTATAAAGTGCAGGTTCAGGTATAATAGATAACAGGGTTGAATACAGGGTTTAGCAGCATAAAAGTATGACATTTGCAAAATGAAACAGTCAAACAGGTTACACGGTATTAGATTACAGAGAAAGTAAGGCATGTGACAAGGACAGTACAGCCGGTAGTTTGATTCGTTAACAGTGTTGCATACTAGTAGGACAACATTAGCAAGCAGTATAATAAGATTGCCATACATGGTTCGTTCTTGACAGTAGTGAGAAGGTAGGCAGTTGGATAAGGCAGTAATGTAGGTGGTACGAATAAGATGGTGAGGAGACGGTGTAGCCCAGTGGGCATTGTCAGGACAAAGGGTGCTTGTACACCCGTTATGCACAGGTGCAGCAGCGCTTGTTGAACAGCTCGCTTTTGAGTGCAGTTTTGAATTTGGAGATAGTGGGGATTTCAGTGATGGCGCGAGGAAGTGCGTTGTACCAAGAAGGGGCTCTATGGCGGAGAGACCTCTGTCCATGTGAGGTCCTAGATCGAGGAACCAGGAAGGTGGCCTTGCAGGAGGTCCGAGTACTGACTGGGCTAGGAGGAGGGAGGATGTCAGCCCGGGTGGAGAAAGTCCTAGCAGGGTTTTTTTAGTTATAAGGCAAGTTTGGTATTGCAGCCGTTCGTCAAGGTTTAGCACTGTTGCCAAGTCATAAAGTTGGCATGTATATGTGAGTCTAGGGGCCCCTGTGATTAGCCTGCATGCCTTATTTAGGATGAGGTGGATTTTGTTTAGGGCAGTCGTGTTGGCAGCACCGTAGACAGGTAGCCCATAGTCAACTAGGGATAGTATGGAGGATGTAACTGCAAGCCGGAGGGCATCGGGGGGGAGACAGTTTTTATAGCGTACAAGATGACAAATAGTATATTGGTTGCAGAAGCAAGTGCTTCGATGTGGGTATGGTAGGTGAGGGCTGAGTCAAAGGAGACCCCTAGGTACTTTAGGAGTGGACTTGCTCCAGTTGCTGTTTGGAGTTGGAGAGGATACGGAGAGGGGAGTTGTAAGCTTTGTTTTGAGGGTGGGCAAAGAGCATGGTTTTAGATTTTTTAAGATTTAGGACCAATCTATGCTCTTTAAACCAGGTTTCAGCGTCATTATAGGAACATTGCAGGGAAACCTGGAGGGAAGTGGGGTTACGGTCGGTGGCAAAGATGACGGCATCATCTGCATACAGCAGAATTTTCCCAGTGCACGCACTGGGCAGGGTGTTAAGGTATAGCGAGAAGAGAAGGGGTCCCAGGATGGAGCCCTGTGGAATCCCCAAGAGGATCGGTCGTGGATCGGAAAGTGTCCCACCAATATTGACACGTTGGGAGCGTGCAGATAGGTAGCTGGAGCACCAGGCAAGTGGTCCAGTGGCAAAACCAGCATGACAGAGGGCTTCCAGCAGTAGGGGGGTGAGAGACCGTGTCGAAGGCCTTTGATAGGTCGAGGAACACGGCCCCCGCCAGGGAGCCAGCGTCCAAGGAGGAGTGTAGGAAGGATGCGAATTCAATAAGAGCTGTGCTAGTACTGTGTCCTGCATGGAATCCGTGCTGTTCAGGGCAAAGGATGTTGTATTTGGTCAGGTATTCAGTGATTTGCGTGGCAACTAGTTTTTCCAATGCCTTGGAAAGGGGTGGGAGTATGGAGATAGGTCGGTAATTCCCAGCTAAGGACCTGTCACCCCCTTTATGGATAGGAGTAACAGTGGCAGTTTTCCATGTAGTGGGGAATTGTCCCAGGCAGAGGGATTTGTTGAGAAGGCTGGTGAGTGGGGTGAGGACCTGATCCAGAACCAGCCGGAGAATTCTGTGGTCCAGGTTGTTGTCACCGGGACTGTTGCCTTTTTAGTGCACGGGTCAGGTGCGGTCTGGCTTCCTAGGCAGTTACCCTACATAGGTAGAAACAAGGGCGATGGAGGGCAGGGGCAGGTTGGGAGGGTGGTTGGTCAAAGAAGTTACAGGGGAGGATAGGGCTAAGGTCAGTAAAGGAGGTGTTGAGGAGGTTTGCAATGTCAGCGGGGTCTGTAACGGTGGTGTTGTCGGTGGTAATCTGGGAAGGGGGAAGGGAGCGAGTGTTCCCATTCAGTTGTTTGACATTGTCCCAGAAGTGCAGGAGCACCCCAGGAGGCGTGAGGTGGCCTGATAGTGGTCGGCCTTGCTTTCCTGATTGCCCATGTGCACTTATTTCGTGCAGCGTTGTAGGCCTGTCTGTCAGCTGCTGGTCGCCTAGTTTCTATGGCACGGTGCCAAAGATTATCCCTGTGCCTAAGCAGCTGTGAGAGGGCAGGGTAATCCAGGGCAGGTTATGTTTTTGGATCGGACGGCTGAGAGGGGAGCAAAGAGGTCACAGGCTTTATTAAAGGTAAGGGTAAAGAAGGCAAGGGCGGTGTCAATATCAGGAGCGCGGTGAATGGGGGACCAGTCTTGCTGTTCAAGGTATTGTTTAAGGTTTTTCAGACCATTTCAGACTATTTCAGAATATTGTAAATATTTATGCCTCTGAATAACAGGGTTAGACCTGGAAAAAGTCATTCATGGGAGTATTCAGGGCAGTTATACCTGGGATGGAAATCTTGAATCCCAGTTGGATATAAGGGGTACTGTGTCAGAGGAATGAAGAGAATGGATTGATTGAGAGGGAAATGCCCTTGAACTGAGTACCATCTTGAACTGCTAAGTAAATGCACCCAGCTTGATTTTTGTTTATTTTATTTTTATTTGAAAATTCATACTCATAACCAGAAGAGGCACACTAGCTGAAGCTGGTTTCCAGGTTCGACCCCAGGGGAGAGGAACAGAGGAAGAACAGTGGCACAAAACATGATTGTAAAAACTGCAGAAAAACATTACATAAAAAATCTGTATAAAGTTGGAATAAATACAGCAGTTGTTAATGCAGAGAATAAAGTGTGGTACAGCTCAAAAAGAACACCTAACAAGTGCTCATTCAAAAGTGTCAGCAATACTCTGTGAACAATCTCCGGGCCTTTAAGACTAATTTGAAACAATACGTTGTCAGCAGGTGCGTATGTGACTGTCTGATGGGTACCTGATGCACCCCTGCTGCTGTTAGACCCAGTACCAGGTGTACTACTTCTATTCCCTCTGCTTGACCCCTCTCTAATCCCTCGACTTCACCCTGATCCTAGCTACCCCCACCTTGGAGCCACCCCCTCCCCTCTCTTTTGGGAATTCTCTCTGTGTCCTATCTCAGACTCTTCCCTTAACCATTGACCTCCGTGTATTACAAAGCCACCCCTTTCTGGGGCTCCTCTGCATCCCCACTACTTTCAGACTCTCCATACTACTTCTCCCTTACCCCACCGCCCTTCCTGCCTTCCACTGCCCTATTCTCCCCCAACATCTAGGTAAGTGGTTTCCTCCTGGCTCATGTCCGCCAGAGAAGGGCCCCCTGCCTTCCTCAATTACTCTCTATTTTTCTCTTGTTTACCACCACACCCTCTGTTCTCTGATGACAAGGCCTTCTGCTTCGAGGCTGCTCCCTAGTACTTTTCAAGTTTCTCACTTGTCAAGCCTGTTTACCTTAGACTTAGCTTATTGATCTGCACTCAGATTTGCTGACTGCGGCATACCATACTTGGTTATTGTAAGTAATTTTGTATTTCCTGATTTGATTTGTATTTCCTGGTTTGACTGAATATATGTTACCATTGTATTTGATGTCTCATGACGTGGACCATCATGAGACAGTGGCTCAGTAGGTAGCACACTCGCCTCTGAGGCCGGGAGATCAGAGGGCTGTGGGTTCAGTTCCCACATCTGGCACTTGGGTTGATATCCCAATACTGACACTGTAGTGCAGCATGAGGGGGGTGCTACACTTCTGAGGTGCCATCTTTCAGATGAAACGTTAAACCGAGGTCCCATCTGCCTGGATTGGTGGTAGTTCAGGTGGATGTTAAAGATCCCATGGCACTTATTGAAAAGAGCAGGGGAGATTTTTATTGCAATTACAAAACAGAGAAAAACAACCAATAAAAGTTAGTGTACAATAATCTAAAGGGAAATCAAACAGGAAGAAAACAAAGGAAAAGGGACAAAACAAGAAGAAAAATAGCATAAAATAAACAAGGGAACACAACAGAAAATAGGAATATGTTATCCATAACAAAAAGTAATAATTCATCCAATGTTATCCTTCAAAAAAGGAATGGCTTTCCATCGTGCCATCCATTCATCATGTATCAGATGCATTTTCTCATATATACAGTGATCAAATAAGTCATATTCCAGTGTAACCCCCAGGTGGCGGTATCCCAAGGGCTACTACCCCTGCCTGCTTAACTACTAACAGGTTGAGGGGCCTAGGTTCTATGGCAGGTGCCTCCACCCAGAGATCAGGGTTTACAGTAGTCAGACTAACTTGGTCACAGCCCTCTGGAACACTGGGACCCCCGTTTATTCCTACTAGTGACCTAGTGACCCATACAATACACCAAGAGTACCTTCTCTATGTACATTTACCCCCTGAACTGGTTTGATCAACTTGACACTGGGGACCCCCTGTAAAACAAGATGATGCAATACAATATCCACTGTGCAATACTTTAGCATAAACGAATACCTCAGTCAGTGTAACTTTGCTGAAACAAACAGATCTGATTTATTTAAGGGGCTGTAACAAGGACAGGGGGAAATCAGGTTAATTAGGTTAAACACATTAATAATCACAGTACTGTGCGCATATTCAGAGTCCCAAAATGTCGCCTGGCTGGGTACCCAGGATGGAGGGGGGCTAGCCAGGATCGGTGCAGCTGGTTGGGGCCCTGTGATGGAAAACTCTGGCACAATACCTAATTGTAATCTGGAGCTGGTTGGCTCAGTTCATGAAGGAAAAAAGAAAATAAATCAGATGAAACACTTGCAATTAAATGTACAGATGGCAGGGAGCTACCTTGATTTGCACTCACAAACTTGATGCTGAAAGCTGTCCCCGAGGGGGTCATGGATTGCCGGACGCCCTCGCACAGCAGGGGGATGAAATTCTACAAGCAGGCACACAGCTTGAAGCAGCAACGGATTCAGTCTGCCTGCATGCAATTGCCTTCCCGTCTACAAGCACGGAACAAGAGGACTCGTTTAGCTGTCCTTCACAAACACCCCATACATTTATATGTAAAGGAAATTACTATACCAAGCAGCTGCTCTCAGGTCCCGATCGCACTTACTGCTAACCCGGGAGTTCACACGGCAGCTTCACTTTCCTGACAGACCGAGCGCGATTAAGCAGTTTCTCCACTCCTCTACAGGGTGAGCCTGGCTCCCAATTCTTCAGCCTCTCCTCTTCTTGGTAGCTGCGGATTCAGTCTGAATCGCCATGGCAACGCGCCGCCCGAGTTTAGGCCTCCACACGTGCTTCCTGCGCCAAACTCTGTAGCGCAGAAGCTCAGAGCTCCTTCCCCAGTCACGGTCACAACGGATCTGCCTTTCCAGACATAAGGCAGGGTATTCCATTCGGGGCCACCCGGTCCAATTGGTGGACTTCTGTTGTCAATCACTCAAAACTCCCCTTATTGGGGTAAATAGGCGCCATGGTCCAGAACTTCACTTCCCAGAATTACTAGCTATATTTCTTATGGCAAGTTGGCTCCCAAGAGAGTCCTGATCCTGGTTAGTCCACTTAAACTCCATTTTAGATGCCCCTCCTGCCTGATTGGATCTAGTCAGCAGTTCAGATCCAAAATGGAGGGGCCAAACACACAGAGTCCCAGCTGCAAGAAAGGCAGGTTAGACAAATTACATTTCCACTAATACTCTAAATGATAGGGGGCAAAGAGTTACATCTCTAATAAGTGCTCCTTCTGCCCACTTAGCGACAGCGGTAACGGAGCGATTTGTCAGCAACTCTAGCGGGACTCAAGCAGAGAAACACACGGTCCCCCCATGTAGCTAATCATGCCTGCAAGCAGACAGCTCTTAAAGAGACAGTACCAGAGGCTCTAAAAGCACTCACAGATAAACAGCTTAAACGCCGAACACCATTCAGGCTGGGAGCACTTAGGCAAGCTCCTAGGAGGCTTTTGGGAAACCCCATTTGCAGGGGGGGTTACACCAGTCTTTCAGTAACACAGTGCGAAGCAAAATCCAATTGCTGTAAAACAAATTTACACCAAATCTGCCATAAATTGAATTTAAAGAAGGCAAAAATAAGTCTCACTATCCCAGCAGGAAGAATATGTGGAGTTAAAAAGAAACCACCCACCACCTCCACATACGTAACAGTCTGCCATCTAGAATCCTGCCATCGCATAGCCAAGTCATTCCACAAATCTCGGACATAAGGACAGTGTATCAAAAAATGTGCCATAGATTCCTCCTGAGCTACACAAGATTGTCTAGGGCACATTCATTGTGGCAAAGCTTTATGCTTTGCATTCCCATTGACATTGAGGCGACCATGGCTACACAACCATAAAACATCCCATATCCTAGGGGGAATTTTAGGATCGCATAACCCTGCAATGATTTTCCCATGATATTGATGTGGCACGCGTGTGGAAAAGCAGGAGAAATACAATGAGCATTAGATTGGATGGTAGCATAAATAAACTTATTAGAACAGGACAAGACATCAGCTGGCCAAAGTTTCCACTTCTTTAGTTTGGTAACAACAGGTTGAATATAAACAGGGAAGGAACAAGCTGTAAAAGCCCTATCGCCCTGTGGATTCCAGACACTATAAAGTCGATGAAGCCAGACATCTGCTAACAATAACCAAACAGCAGGTTGTGGTTTAGACAGGTCAGCCAGATTTCTATGAAAGAACATACTAAAATAAAATGCAATAGGGTTCACAAAGTTTAAACCACCAAGTGCTAAGGGTAAGTAGAGAATATCCCTTTTAATGGGGTTCAGTCTACTGCCCCAAATAATTTGAAAAAAAGGCTCAAAAATTGAGTTTCCAAATGTAGGGGAATGGGATAGACCACACTAAGGCATTAAAAAAAGGGGGAGTAAAAATGTTTTAGCCAAAGAACCTTCTTTTGTTTGGTATGATGCCACGTTTTCAAAACAGCCATCTTAGTTTTAGCAACATCCAGCTTCGTAGACCAATTTAGGGAGGCGTTGTCCCCCCACCCAATAAGTATACCCAATAAATAGGCTCACTGGAAACCACTATGTCTTGTATCAAATCAACTGCAAGAGAAAAGTCACAAAGAGGGTAAATAGAACTTGTAGATTTGTTTATAGATGCCCCAGCTATAGCCGAATAAGCAGTAATATGTTATACAACTCTAGCACCCGAGGCAGCATCAGAAACAAAAACACAAAGGTCATCAGCATATGCAGCAGTTTTAACTGGAAGTGTACCAGAAATAAGGTCATCCTGAGCAATCAATCTTATAAGAGGATCCAAACAAAAAACATACAGAAGGGGGCTCATAGGACACCCCTGTCTGACCCCTTTATTAATTGGAATGTGGGTACCCAAAAACCCATTGACCAGGGGAATAGCAGAGGCATGCTGGTACAACAAGGAAAGCCAAGAGCAACATTCAGCAGGAAGACCATAAGAGTGGAGGACATGTATGATAAAATGATGGTGGACCCGATCAAAAGCCTTCTCCTGATCGAAGGTCATAATATATCCAGTGATAGAGTTCTCCTTACCCTGTTCCACAAGTTCTCGGAGAAGGAGAAGATTGGCTTCAGTAGTACGGCCAGGAATAGAACAAGTTTGAGTGAGGGAAATTAAAAACGGGGCAACTCTTAACAATCTTGCATTTAAAATTTTCATCAGGATTTTCAGATCAGTATTCAGTAAACGTAGCGACCTCCAATTATTGAGGTCACTGCGATCACCTTTTTTAAAAATCAAAATCTGTACAGCAATGCAGAAATGAAAATCAAAAGTGTGATTCTGCAAACTCCAATTAAATACTGCCACAAGCACATCTTTTAAGACAGCAGAAAAGGCCTTATAAAATTCAGAAGGCAAACCATCAAGCCCAGGGGCAGTGTCATTTTTCAAATGGGATATGGCATGTAAAGCTTCATCCCTATGTATGGGAGCAGTAAGTAGTGGGAGAACGTCCTGAGGACAATCAGGGAGAGAAAGGGAGGACAGGAACTCCTCCATGGGACCGTCCTTAATAGGAGAGGCAGCATACATGTCCCTGAAGTATGCAGTGACCTCAGACAGGATCTCAGGCGTAGAAGTAGGCAGAGTACCAACGCAGGACCTTACCTGCGTCAGAGACCTGCCAGAGGCCCGCTTAGTACAGAAATCAAAAACATCCCCAAATCCCCTCTTACCTTGTGAACAAATTCTGTGTTCATGCAAAAGGGAAGCCGCTCTGGAATACTGCAAAGACTCCATTTCATGTTTAACTGCCTGAACCTGGGAGGTCAGGTTAATATGTTGGGTATTAATGGCAGAATACAATTTTTCCAGCTGGTTCCGTAAAGCAAGATAATTTTTATACCAAACAACAGTGTGAGTACGAGAAAAACGTTTAACTAAATTTTGAACCTCAGCCTTATTTTCTACCCACCAGGTGTTTAAATTTTCCATCAGCCCAGCCAAAGTCATGCGGGCCTGTATGAGATCCTGGATGGATCGAACCAGGGGCACATCATCAAGGAGAGTAACATTAAACTTGCACTACCCACTACCCACTACCATGAGGCAGGAGCAGCCCCAATGCAAGGAGGCAGCTAAAATCACATGATCAGAAAACTCAAAAGGGAATAGTTTTAGCTTGTAACACATGCGCATGGGAATCAACAAAAAGAAAATCAATCCTGGTGGACAACCAACCTTTGAAGAAGGTATATCCCCCTTTTTATGAACAGACGGTAAACATCCTGTAAGTGACAACCAGAAATAATGTGCTTAAGACAATTGGTATCACAGAAATCTTTATCAGTAAGCGCACCCCTGTCTTGCTTGGCCACCACACAGTTAAAGTCCCCACCCCAAATCAAACGCCTGGTAGTGAGGAGATAGGGCCTAACAACAGTAAACAAATCAACCCTGTCTTTCTTTTGAGTAGGAGCAAATAGAGTGATCAATCTCCAAGCAGAGTTATCGAAAAAAAAATCCAACAAAAGCACCCTCCAAGAAGAAATCTCAACCAGCTTAGTAACCTTAAACCCATCACCATGAAATAAAACTCCAACACCATCACAAGTATCCACCCCAAAAGGAAAGAAAGAGGACCCCACCTCTACAATATTTGAGCCACAGACACCAAAGTTTGGGAATTCAATCTAGTGTCCTGTAGGAGACAGATATCAAAGGCTAGGTCCTGCAAAGCATGAAAAGTCACCAACCAACGCCGAGCATTTTTAATACTATTTGTATTCAAAGTGGCTATGCTCAGTGTACAGGTGGGAGACATTTAAGTAGGGAGCAAGAAGGAAGGAACAGGTCAGGTAACTTTACCCAGTCTAATGCTCCGGCAAGGCCTAACTCCAGGCTGCACAGGCCTAGACTGACCCCCAGCATCAGGCAAGGTATCCCCATCTGAGTCAGAGGAAAGAAGGGTCTGGGAGGATGTTTCTGAATCCCCAGCCTGATCAGAGGAGTGAGATTTCTTGGAGAGAACATTACATTTATTACTGAGAGGGATGCCAACGGTAGGAGAGGAGGCTTTGGCAATCTTCGATCTGGTTCTGGTCTGCTTAATAGCAAGTCGCTTTGGTGTAATTCCCAGCTCAGGGGGTGGCATATCCTCCTTTGCCCCAGAAACCACCGAAGAGGTTGTAGAAGATACACATACAACCCCACCAGAAGGAGCAGGGGGAATAGAGTCCTGTTCCATAGGCACCCTGTCCGAACTAGAACAGCAGGATCGGGGCACAGCAGGCATGACTACTAAAGGAATAGCCACAGGCACTGTGTCAGGAGTTCTGGGGGATTTGGGACAGGAACACCATCGGGGTGGGTTTGTGGGAGCAATATCCCTTTTTTGGGCCTCAGTAAGAATAGTGTCCTGATTAGAGCAGTCAGACCTGTTGTGGGTGGCCCAAGGACAGGACCGAAATCCATGTCCTGTATCCTCACAAAGATTGCACCTAAGTTCATTCTTGCAATCACAACTGGAGTGACCATAAGAAAGACAGAGATTACAACGGAGGTGATCACAAGCAGAACTCAGATGCAAGTAAGAGCCACATTTAAAACATGTTCTAGGTTGGCCCACATAAAAACAGTGACCCCTCTCCCTCCCCAAAAATAAACCATCAGGGAGATGGATTAGGACCAGAATTATTATGTCTAAGTCGAACCTGGTACTTCCAACCCCCAGTCCAAAGATGTTCAGTGTCAAAAATTGGTTGATGGACCCCAAAATTTCACACCATTGCTGCAACCAATGGGTAATGTCATGAATAGCAACAGTCTCATTACGAAACAAAATGGTGACAAGTTGAATTGCAGGTCTGGTCAAGGGGATAGCCTGAAAAGTGAGCCAGAGGGCAGAACATCTCACATGCTCATATCGAGCCCAAAATCTGTCTAAGACCTGAGGGGTTTTAAAACTGATGTCAGAAAGGCTATCACCCGAGATGTGAATAAGGGTATAAATTTTGTTGGTAAAGGACCCCGAGGATTCCTTAATCAAGGACTTCTCCACATAAATGCGATCAAGAACAGTAGGCAAATGCCCTAAGTACTGCAGCCTAACAGCATTTCTCCTCTGCATAGGAGGAGGTGGTCCAGAAAAGGTGTCTCATCGATGAAATTCCTCCCAAGTATGCTTAGCCTGGTCAGTAGTAGCACGATGAGGGTCTTGTGGAGCAGAAAGACCATCCATTATGTCACCCCACGTACAGTTAGGAACCCTGTAGCTAGTCCCTTCATCCCCCGAGGAAGAACCGGATAACACCAGGACTTTAGACAGACCAGAAGGGAGAGTTTCAGGGAGCTGCACATCAGCAGCATGTAAGTCCAAATCAGAGTCAGTAATAAAGGTGGGAGGCAAGGGAGAAACCCCTGCAGAAGTAACACCCGCAGTGTCAACCACGGATTGATGAGCCCCAGGAATAGGGCTTTGCTGGGGGTCAGGAATCCAATGGCCTTCCAACCCAGGCTTCCAACCAGCACTCCTTAGAGAATGTTCCAAAGAACGAGAGACACCGTCCCGTCTACTCGAGTAATCCTCTGTAGGAGCCTCAATCTCCCTTGAATCACCTAAGCCTGCAGGAGGAGAAGCGACCAAAGGAGGCATAGAGTCAGAAACTGTACTCACAATAACCAGAGGAGGGACAGTTCCGTGGGGTCGAGGAACAGGTGAGACTGCAGAATCAGCAGAGTAGAGAGCAGTGGTCTCTGAGTCATTCGTGCGGCATGTCTTTGTCTTTGATGCTGATGCATCATCACAGGGATTGACAGCTGGCAACACAACAGGTAAATCAATCGGCAGTGGCATTTGCATGGGAGGGAAAGCAGAGCATTCATTTGGGGCAGACTGAGACAAGGGCACAATGTTCTCCGTAGGACAAACAGGAGTAACAGGGAGAGACTGCCCAGTCGCTGCAATAACCGCCAAAACCTGATCGCGGTTCGTCCTAAGTAGACGTTTTAGCCAGAGGTCGTCAGCCATCAACAAATTTCAGGTACAGCACCAATACTTTCCTCCATCTCAGAAACCACAAATTCAGGATCTTCACATACAACAGCAGAAACGATCTCCCCAGCTGGACCTGCAGGAGTGGAGATCTGCTCTCCTGCAGGTACATCAGCACACTGAACGTCCATCAGAGTTGCAGCCATGGTGCAGCAGCACCCCCTACCGCAAGAGTTGGGGAATTTCCTGGTGTCCTGGCCAAATTTTCCCCATTCACTAAGAATACCACCAGCAGCTTGGTCTGGTTCAGTTTCAGTTGGTTACCATCTGTATCCCCTCCCCCCCCGGTTGCCCCTGAAAAAGGGACTTCTAGGCCCAGTGGGCTTACTGGGCCAACAAAATTCAATAAATAAATAAATAAAAGAGCTCCTGCTCTAAGGTTGTTTCCAATCAATAAAACAAAACAAAAACAAGTACACTGTTGACCACAAGCGGTTGACCTGGAGGGCGGGGTGATTTTTGACCACATACTAGAGGGATGAGACAGAAGTGGTGGTGTTGTGAAACACTGCAGGAGCAGGGACCCAATCGGCTGCTTACCCAGATGAATTATGTCTTGATCCCAGCTCCTTGTTTAGTGTGTGTAGTCTGTGTGTGTGTGTGTGCCCGTGGGGGTGTGACTGTGGTCTCCATGTGGTCTGTGTGTGTGTGTGTGCCCACATGCATAAGCGTGCGTGGTCGTGTGTGTGTGCCCACATGCGTGTGGTCTTGGTGTGTGTGTGTGTGTGTGTGTAGTTTGTGTGTGTGCACGTGCATGTGATTTCCGTGTGGTCTTTGTGTGTGTGTGTGTGTGTGTGTGTGTGTGTCTGCCTACGTGCGTGCGAGTGTGTGCGTGTTCTCTGGTTTATTTGGTGCCTCAGTCTACTGGTTCATGGTGCCCATACTCCAGTGTTCCAGGCCCGTGGTAGCTTGCATGCAGGTACAGGTTCTATGGATGTAAGGTGGGTACCGACTTGAGACTACTACCGTATACCCCTAGAGACGTTGGAGTGCCTGGCCCTTACGTAAAGCTGAAGGGAGTTTGCCACTTTGGGAAAATTTTGAAAAACATATTATTTAGATAGAATTCAATTGATGGTTTATTTAGTGTGTGTATAGCGTGCTCAGTTGCTAGCACATCCACCCCTTGGCCAGAAGGTTGTGGGTTCTAATCCCACACCGGGATTGGGTTCATACTGAATGCTGGTACGCGAGAGCAGTACTTGGGGGATGCTGTACTGTCAGATGTGCCCATCCTTTGAATGAGACGTTGAACTGAGGTCTGTCTGCCTTTCTTGGTGGTTGTTCAACGGATGTTAAAGATCACATGGCACTTCTCAAAAAGATTGTGGGAATTTTAGTAAAATTCAAAATCATCATATAATAACATCAAAAACATGATTTACATTTTACTGGTTTGTAAAGCAGTTTACTACAAAGAAACAAGGTAAGGTAAGAAGAATAAGGGTATTTTGTTTAAAAGAAAATATTAAATACAAGAACAACAGAAACAAACACTGCATAACAAAATGCGTCATAAACAGCCGGCCTGGTAGCACTGAGGGTTGAGGCGCTGGACGCCACAACTCATGCCACGCCAGTGACCTGGGTTCGTGAGCAAGCCCGGGTTGTTGGGGGGGGTGGGAAGGGAAGAGATTGAGCATCCGGAGGACTGCTCTCTCTTCCTGTGGAGGGTCTGGGGAGCGTTCGCTCATGGAGCGACCTCTGGCAGCGGCTGGAGGTAGCCGAACGTAGCGATGCAGGCGTATGTCTGAGGGTGGAGCCATGGCAGTACGATGCCTTGTCAGCCAGGCTCCACAAGGATTCAAGTAACAAATACCCCCTCCTCCCACTGATAGGCGATGGCACCTCCCACCTACGGTCCACACTCCTGGAGTCAGATTCAGCCCCCCCCGGCCCGGTGCTCAATACTTTAAGAAAGAGCGCCCTGGGCGGGGGCGACCCTTCCTCAGAGGGCAGACTCAGTGGATATTTGGTGCCAGAGAGGAGCAAAGAGGTAGTCGATCACGCAGGGAGGTAGAGACTGTGGCTAAAGGAGGACATTGGAGAGAGTTCAGTGGAGTAGGTAGGGGATCAAAAATAGAGTTTGAAAAAAAAAAGAAGCGTCATATACATCATCAAGAAAACATCATAATGTACCTACTCTACTCTTCTCACCTGATTTTCTAAAATACAGACTCCAAAATGAAAGAAAACACCATTGTGCAAAGAATGAAAGCAGGACTTTGTAATCACACAAACCAACAAAAAACAGTTTCCCATTAAAGCTCCGCACTCTTGGTCCATTATGACAGCTATATAACTGCATTCCATAGATTTTCAAATAATGGTATGGGTAAAGGATTAAATTCTTTCACTCTGACATCTTTCAGTTTATTCTCAATTAGTTGCATTAAACACATCATGGAAGCATCTTTTTTCGTAACACATATTGGCAGCGAGCCTGCCATATCCACCACGTAATACAAGCGAAGGTGGCATTTAATGTCCTGGCATTCCATTTTACCCAGGGGAGTCCTTCTGACCCAGAATTAAGGTCGAGTACGTAATACTTCTAAAACTGGCCGTTTTCCAAGTCCTGGCTAAAGTACTCCTAAAATGTATGAGCACTGAAAGAATAAATGTTCCATCCTTTCCTGCTGCTGACTGCATCCTGGCCTAGTGCAACATCTCTCCTCTCTTAGCTGATACTTTGCATTTCCTTTAAGGTTTAAGCACCCATGAAGGCAAAACCACAGCACATCTCATATCTTCTGAGGTAGTCTCCCATCACTTAGCTGTTTCATGATCACCCTTTCCTCAGTTCCGTAGTGGAGAGAGAACACTGGAGATGAGAATAAGACTGGTTACCACTTAGCTGTAAGTTTTTTCCCCAAGTTGTCTGATACAAACAATAGTGCTGTGATTTAGGGCACTGACCTGCAAACCTAGAGACCTGGGTTTGAATCCTCCAGCCCTCACTTGCATACTGCGTGACCCTAAGCAAGTCACTTAACTTCCTTGTGCTCCCAGGTCGCACCTGGAAACAAGCTTCAACTTAGTGTGCCTTTCCTGGTTAAACAATTTCACCTCCCCCCCCATGAGACACCATTATTTAAGTTTCAGAAAACAGTTTTGTAGGTATCTAATGCCTGGTTTCCCTTTTTGTCTTACAGTTTTTAAAGACTCGGTCTCCCACAAGGACATCAGGGGCCCATATTTAATTTTGAATAAAGCCAAACCTGTGTGATCGGACCCCGTAGGGCTGGCCTAAGATTGAAAATAAAAAATGCATTAAAAAAAAAAGGCAACAGGATTTCAATCAATAAATCAAAATCTTTATTTATCCAGGCAGGCACCATTGAGCAGGGCTCATTTGCAAGATGGACCTGGTCATACAAAAATCATAGTACAGTAACATGGTAAAACATAATGCAATATTATACAAAGAAGAAAAATATACATACGTACATCAACATTTGAGTGAGGGGGGCCTTTACAACAGACAGGCTCATAACTAGGTACAGCCGGAATGTTCACTTAACAGGAGAGAGAAAGGCAAGAAGAGGGATACCAGCTTAGGAAGAAATGACAGGGTTGGAATAGTTAACTGGCATACTTCAGGAAAGGGGGTGGAACTTGGCCATGGCTAAAGAGAGGCAGAGAAGCCCGTATTTTGGTAGGGAGAGAGAGGCAGGGCGGGAGGCAGGATGGGCAGGAGGGAAACTGGAAAATAGGTGAGCTAGCGATGTGGGAAACATTTGCAGGATTCCTTCACGGAGCGGTCATAGAGCGACTTGAAAATATTCAGGCTAACAGGACAGCTCAGCTTCAAGTTTTTTTGCATATTGTTCCACAAGGAAGGCAACGAGAAACTTATGGCAGCTCTGCTGAAACGAGATTTGACCTTAGGTAATTGCAAGGCAATTAGGAATGAATAGCTTCTTAGAGCATAGGCACCTATCACACTCAGGGGAATACAATCAGAGAAGTATAGGGGGAGCTTGTTGGTAACTGCTCTGAAAGCCCATAGAGCGGCATTTCTATTTCTGCTATAATGAAGGGAAGTCCAGCCCACCGCAGTGTACAAGGAGCAATGGTGTGTGGAAAGTGGAAGGCCCGTTATGAACCTGATTGCTCTGTGCTATAGGGTGTCCAACTTAGCCAGGGCAGAGGCAGTATATTGGCTATAGAGAAGGTCTGCGTAATCTAGTAATGAAAGGAACGTGGCTTGAACCAACTGCTGCTTGGCATCCCTAGTAAGGAAGTGGTTAATTCTGTGGAATAGTCCTAGTCTTTGTCTTCGTTTCTTCTGTAGTTCTTCGAGGTGTTCAGAGAAGGAGAGTTTGTGATCGAGCTATACACCCTGATATTTGAATTTTGGCACATACTCTAGATTTTCTACAAGTACTGTGGTAATCTGAGGGATAGCCCCAACGCAAGCGGGGTTCACCGCATAGGAGGAAGGGGAAAAGAGCATCGCTTTTGTTTTTTTGCATTAAGCAGAAGCTTTTGCTTATGAGCTGGTATTGCAATAGGTTAAATTTGGCTTGGAGGTCTTCACAGGCTGCTTCCGGCATAGAACGACTCAAATAAAGTGCTGTGTCGTCAGCGAACAAGTGGATACTGGCCTTATTGATACTATCATCGATGTTGTTAATGTAAACCGCAAACAACGGGGTCCAAGGATAGACCCCTGAGGCACACCTCTCTGTGGGGGTTTAAGTGGCGAAAGATCACCTTCAGCTTTAACCTGCTGTTTCTGATCTGCGAGGTAGTCGGCAAACCAGCACATAGAGTTAGGATCCAGACCTAGGTTACATAGGGAGGAAAGAAGCAGGCTGTGGTCGACTGTGTCGAAGGCCTTACTTAGATCCAAAAAAATGGCACAGACAAAATTCCTATTGTCAAGGTCAAGGAGCCAATCATTAGTTACTTTTGCTAAGGCAGTTATGGTGCTGTGCTTTGTTCTGAATCCAGACTGCATTGGGTTTAACAGACTCCTGGATTTACCATTGTAAGGCCCCCTTCCTGTATATCCCAATAAGTGTGCCCCCTCTTTTTGGCACTGTAACATCATTTAGGAGTTCCATGACATCATCCACATCCAAAGCAAAGCTTGATAGGTGCTTGACGTCATGGAACCCCGAGATGGTGTTTTGGCACTGTTGCACATGGATTACCAGACACTATTTTTGGTAATACGTGGTAATTGTTCTGTTACTTCATTTTTTTTATGGTTACCAGTCATTTTTACCCACCGCTGTAGCACACACTGAAATGAGCTGTAGAAACATAGAAATTGACGGCAGATAAAGACCGCTTGTCCCACCCAGTCTGCCCATTTTCCCTACCTAGTGCAGTACTGCAGATCCTACTTGATCTTCGGCTTTTTTTTTTTATTCTTTTTATCCCCTCCTGGACGCCCCCTGCACTCCCCTCCTTCGGGCTGTCTCAGTGCCCTCCAGACTCCCCCACTGAGTCTGCCCCTAGAGTGTCTCTTTTTCTCAGGTGCTCCTACCTGCCTCCTTAGCACCTTACACAGCGGGGTCTGCCCGTGTTGTGCGTCTGCGTGGCGGAGCTGCCGTCATCCGGTTGCCGGTTATTTTCGGTTTCTGTCCCTCCCTCTCACCCCGAGGATGCGGCTGGCGGGCGTGCCAGCAGCCTGCCAAGTGCCGAGACGCGTCCCTCCCCTCGGCTCCCTGCCCCAGGAAGCCGCTGCTGTTCTGAGAGTCGGTGCTTCCACCGCCTCTTGAGCGCGGGTGTATTAAACACCCTGGTCCTCCTCAAGGAGGAGAGCATCCGTTGGGACGACTCATCCTCCTCCCTGTTTAGAGCCCCGACGGCCGAGTCTGTTCCTCAACCCGGTCGCCGTGTGACGCAGGTGGCGTCCAGTGCTCAACCCTCAGCGCCACCGGGCCGCCGATTCGGCTTTTACTCTCTTTCCTATTGCTAGGGTTCCTTGTGCCTATCCCTTGCATTCTTGAATTCCCTACCGCTTTTGCCCCCACCATCTCCACTAAGAGGTTGTTCCATGCATCCACCACCCATTCTGTGAAAAAATACTTCCTCACGTTAGCCCTGTGTCTACCCCCCCAGCCTTATATCATGACCCCTTGTTCTTGAACATCTTTGTTTCTGAAAGATGCTACCCTCTTGTACCTTATTTATGCCCTTGAGGTATTTGAAGGTCTCTGTCATGTCCCCCCCCCCCTTCCAGGATATACATATTGAGGCCCTCTAGTCTCTCCTTATATGACTTTTGGTGCAGACCCTGCACAATTTTTGTTGCCCTTCCCTGAACTGCCTCTACTCTGTCTCTGTCCTTCCGGAGATGCAGCCTCCAGAACTGGACACAGTACTCCAGATGGGGTTTCACCAATGATTTGCACAGTGGTATCACCACCTCCTTTTTTCTACTGGTGGTACCTCTCCCTATGCCCCCTAGCATCAGACTGGCTCTCCCCACAGCCTTTTCATAATGCTTGGTCACCTTTAGGTCATCAGATATGATTACTCCCAGGTGCCTTTTCTGTTTAGTGGTCATCAGTACCCCCCTCCCAATCATGCACTCCTCCCCTGGGTTTCTGTGCCCCAAATGCATGATTTTTAAACTTCTTTGCACTGAATCTTATCTGCCACACTTTTGATCACTCCAAGCCTGCTTAGATCCCTCCTCATTTTTTCCATACCCCCCCCCCGGAGTGTCAACCTTGTTGCAGATCTTAGTGTAATCTGCAAAGAGGCATGCCTTCCCTTCCAGCCCCTCTGCAATGTCGTTTATGAAGACATTAAAGAGGACTGGCCCCAGAACTGATCCTTGTGGCACCCCACTGATCACCCTCCTCTCCTTGGAATAAACTTGGTTTACCACAACCCTCTGTGTTCTATGTCTTAACCAATTTCTGACCCAGTTTACCACCTTGGGACCCACTCCCAGGCTGCCTAGCTTGTTTACAAGCCTCCTATGTGGAACGGTGTCGAAGGACTTGCTGAAGTCCAGGTAGGCCACATCCACACTCACACTATCTACATGACAATGGCCCAGGTGCATGGTAACAATGCCCATGACGTGCTCTCTGTCCCCTCATGGCTGCTATGCCATGCGTCACGGCCCTGTCTCTCACAGTGATTCACATCTTTTCTACAGGGAAACTGGATGGTTTTGTTCTTTTTTTTTGTTTTGTTTTGTTTGTTACTAAATAGGCTCTGTTTCTGAAGTCAGGCAGGGCTACTCTTCTCTCTGAGCCAACAGGTGAATATTGGGCCACTGCGGTTGGGAAGTTGAAGTAGCCGTTTCAAAAACCTAAGCACGTGCACCTGCAGAGAGGGTTCTAAGTCGTAATAGCATCGATCTGACATCAGATCATGCTATTATGAGCAGGAATCTTACAGAACAGGACTATTATGAACTTCAATGAGGCGATCCTCTCCATAGAAAAACAATCAACTCACATATTACGTAATATTTACCATTCATTCATGGCAATCTAGTCACAGGACTAAGCATTCATTTAAAACAATTGCATCTATGTGCTAATTTGTGCTTCACTGCAGTGCTAACGCCATGGTACTGGGAGACATGCAAAGCATAGCTGGCAGTTTTAAGACTGTGACCACATAATTCCAAGTGTTTGATACAGTAGAAGCAGTTGTTATTTCACCATACTGTATCTTTGACTTTGCTTGCTGAAAATATCTCACCTCATTTTCCCCGAAATGTGTATTTATGGCAATTTCTTATTAGCTTATTTCAAGGTGTTGTTGAAGATGTTGTTTCAATAACCTGTAAACTGAATTTGCCCGTATAAATGTTCACCTTTTTTCTAGAGGAAGCCAATTCGTGTCATTATATAGACTATATTGCTGTGTTTTATAATCACATAATAGAACCAATCTTGCTGTCCTGTTGTAAACCGTGTCTATTCTATTTAGTTTGGTTTTGTTTGCATGGACATAAATGTGACAACCGTAGTCAATAACTGGTAAAAGGACTGCATTTACTGTTGTCTTACACATGTCTTTAGGAATGCAAACTGCAGTATGCTTCATGATCCCAAGTGGTTATTTAGCTTTTTTTGGTCATATTCTTTATATGGAGATAAATATTCCCCATTGCTAGTTTTCATCTTTAATTTTAGCCTTTCATTTCTTCTATTCAACAAGGGGGAGCTATTATTTGACATTTTTAATTTTGTTCCATGAGTGTGAAGTCTGCTTGAAACATATGCCCAACCTCACCAGTTACCCTAGGCCACTAAGTCAATATCATCAGCATAAAGACGAATGTCTGATGAAACAATTTGATCTGGTAGTGAGTTTACATAAATTAAAAATAATAGCGGGCTTAGTATTGAGCCTTGTGGTACCCCCAAAGTTACCCTTATGTGATTTGAGAAGGCTCTCTCTATGCTACCCATTGGATTCATCCACTTAAATATGACCGAGCAAATTACACACCAAAGCCGTTATAAGCAGGTTGTGGTCAACAAAATCAAAGACCTCTGATAGGTCCACAAATAAAGCCCCTCCCGCCACATGATCCAAGTATATCTGCCGCGGTGCCTCTGAAACCGTTATCTGAAATTCGCCTGAGCGGCTCATGCTCTCCTACCTCCGAGTTCTTCCAGGAGTCTAGATTGGATGCCGCTTGTTGTCTTTGGGCTGCCAACGCCTACCTGTGCCATAACCAGGTTTTTCGTTAATCTCTCCACCTCTGCGAGCCACGAATCCCCTTGCTCCACAACAAAAACTAAATGCTTGCAAACTGGGCTGCCGACACCTCCTGGTGCCATAGCTGGTCATCTCTAATTCTTTCCGTTTGTGTAAGCTACGTACCCTTTGCTTTGCTTCATAACAATAACCTAACTTTTGTGAACTGGGCTGCTGGCGCTTCTTGGTGCCATAGCCGGTCTTCGTTAATTCTCTCCACTTCAGTGAGCTACATACCTATTTGCCCTATATCAAGAGCCTAAGGCTGTGAGCTGCTTTTGTCATTTGCCCCCTCCTCCATTGCAGCCGCACCGACTTGAGATACCTACAATTACAGCTTAACAAACCCCCTTCATCTCTGTACTGAATATACCTTCAAACTGGGCTCCCTGTACTGTATATACCTTCAAAGATAGAATAGATATTCAATTTGCCTGTTCCACTGAACACACTTATTACTGTTTTACAATTTGTTCTTTTATCTGTTTCAACTGTGTTTTAATGTCTGTATCTTTGCCAATTATGTTATTCTGTCTTTTGACCATGTGTAATGCAGGTCCACCTTGTAAATGAGCTTGCTCAATGGTGTCCACCTGGATAAATAAAGATTTGATTGATTGATATGAGGGAGAGATGGCCAGTTCTAATAGGTCACTGAGCTCAGCATTTGTGGAGTGGCCCTTTCTAGATCCTGATTGATATTTAGTTATCAGGGAATATTTTTCCAGATGTGGGTAAATTTTACTGTGCATTAATCTCTGTAAAATGTTTGATAGGATGAGCAGCAGAGCAGTAGGGTGAGAATTTTATGGAGATGTTGAATCACCTCACTTGGAACTATGTTTGCAGACTTCCATGCAGATGGGCATGCCCCCTTCCATTAATTTTAATTTAACATTTCGGATAATACTTTATTTAGTTTTTATTGACCAGGTGGGTACACTAGACAAAACAGTTGCCCTATTTTCCGGCATGGCCTGGGGGAATCACAGCAGGGAAAAACTGTAACAAGAATAGACCAAGCACAATGAAGGACAATGCAGATGTCCAGGATAACAGAGTAATGTGCAGAGTGGAAATTCTGCATTTGACAAACATGATGCAGATACAAGGCAAGGTACATCGAGACTGAATTAGCAAACAAACTATCAGTACAAAATAAGGTACACACAATTAGAGGTAACGAACAAATAGAACATCAAGTGCAGCAATTCAGGAAAACCAGGTGTGATTCTGTCCGTGGCATCTTTCAAAAATGTTATTTCAACACCATGTAGGCCAAACAGTTTTTTTAGGATTTACTTTTAAGGACTTTGTAGACTTCTACATTTTCTGTTATTTTACATCAAAATGATGGTACTCTAGTCAAACCATTTATGCTGCTGGCCATCTCACTACAAAGTTTTTTTCAAACAACATGAAGTCGTGCTGTATTCTGACTATTGCAGTTAGCCCCAGCCTTTAAACTGCCCCGGAGAACAAAGGGTTAACTTTCTATGCAGGGCATAGAATGCTGAGCTCGAGCTCAGTTGAGGTCTCTGTCTGGAGCCCTTTGAAATCCAACCGTCAGATTCTTTACTCCGCCTCACTGAACAGTCGCTCTGGAGATTTCTCCTTCAGCTCGGTTCGAAAGTCTGTTAAAGTCTTAGTTAAGTTGTCGGTTTTTACCGAATTTTCCTAAATCTACCCTTGAAAAGAGACTAGGTAGCCTGAGGGAAAAGGAGGCCGAGAAGTCCGCTGACCCGAATGGCCAGCCCGGTTCGGTTCCAACTGAACCAGGAGGAGTGCCCTCTGACCAGGGCGATACTTCTTCGGGCAAGAGGAGAGCCGATCCTGAGGGGTCAGTTCCTACAAAAAGAAAACAGAAAAATCGACCGGTTTGGATCCAGAGGTTCATGTTCTGACCACCGAGGAAATAGCCAGAGCGATTCAAATTGAGGAATCGCTTCGCCCGGTTCCGACCGATCCGGCACCTTTTCGCAGGGGTTCAGTTCGGTCGGTTCCCCCGGTTCAAGATTATACCCATGAAGATTTTTATAAACCGGAGTTTTTGGAGGAGGGGGAGTTTGAAGATGATGGTGATGATGATGAAAGTCTGGATGTGCCTGTGGAATCGGACATCTCCCCAGACAGACCTTCTGGTGTATCCCCTCCTAGGCTTTCTGAGTCCTCTTCCCACTATCTGTTTTACAGAAAGGTGGCTGAGACCCTCCAGCTTCCTATGGAGGAGGCCATGGAGGATCAGGAGGAGCCTGATTATGTGGAAATGATGGACATCCCAGAGTCCAGGAGACTGTCTGTTCCCCTTCACAAATCCTTTGGGAAACAGACACAAAAAATCCTGAAGTCTCCCAATTCTGTACCTCCTGTTGACAGAAAGATGGACAAGAGGTATACACTATCAGGCTCAGATACAGAATTTTTATACCAGCAATGCAACCATGTTGGGGTAGTGCAGGCTGTTGCCTGTGACAAGGCAAACATTCCCTTGGCTTCACACCCCCCAGATAAAGACTCCAGGAAGATGGATGCCATGGCAAAAAAACAGTACATGGCATCTTTGTTGGGACTCAGGCAGGCAAATTATATGGCCTGTACAGCCAGGTACCAGAAGTCCAGGTGGGACACTGTACTGGCACTGGCTAAACAGGCCTCCCCAGCTAGCCAAGGAGCTGGAGGCGGTGGCTACAGATGGGATTGAGGCATCAAAAGTTCAGTTTCATGCTGCTGTGGACTCCAATGATGTGTCATCAAGAGTCATGGCTACATCTGTGGCTCTTCGGAGAATGGCTTGGCTCAGATGTACTAGCCTTTCGTAGGATACCCAGGCTAAGGCCATGGATTTTCCTGTAGTGGGTAATTCTCTGTTTGGGGAGCAGACAGAGAATTACATGAAGAAAATGGATGAGTACAGGACCACTTACAGGAGTGCTCAGGCCAAAGAGAGGCAGGCAACTCCTCAAAGGCAGCAGTCTAGGGGCAGGGGCAGGCCTTTTCATAGGCCCTTCTACCAGCCACAGGCCTCTTCTTCCTTTTCACAGAGGGGGTTCTTCAGAGGGAGAGGCAGAAGGGGGATGAGCAGGGCTGCATCCACTCCGCAGCCTAAGGCCCCTGCCAAGCAGACACCCTGATGGGCCTGCCCTGGTCGACTCTCCTATTCCAGTAGGGGGCAGGCTGACTTACTTCGTCCAGGACTGGATGTCTGTTACATCAGACAAGTGGGTCCTGGAAGTAGTAGGCCAGGGACTGGTTCTCAGCTTCAAAACATTTCCGAAGATGAGAGCCAGATCTTTTCCACCTGCAGGTCTCTCAGAAACCCTTGCCCTAGAGGCAGAGGTTTCATCTCTGCTGGCTTTAAGAGCCATAGAGAGAGTACCTACCCTACACTGGGGCAAAGGTCTGTACTCCAGGTACTTCCTTACCCCAAAAAAGTCAGGGGAGTGGCGACCCATCCTAGACCTAAGATACCTAAACAAACATCTTTTAAAACCAAAGTTCAAGATGGTAACTCTGGGAATAATCCTTCCCTCGCTAAGGCCAGGGGACTGGCTAGCCTCCCTGGACCTCAAAGATGCCTATTTTCACATTCCCATCTGGTGCTCCCACAGAACATACCTCAGGTTCGAGTTGCTCTCAGGCCACTATCAGTTCAGAGCAATGCCCTTTGGCCTAACTTCAGCCCCAAGGGGTTTCACAAAGTGCCTGGCAGTAGTAGTTGCCTTTCTAAGGAGGCAAACAATTTCCATTTTTTCATATCTGGATGACTGGCTTATAGTGGACCAGTCCCCAGACCAAGTCAAGTCAGACCTGCAAGTGACCCAGCAAGTGCTTACTTCGCTAGGATTTCTTCTCAACCTTCCCAAGTCAGTTCTCGAGTCAGTTGCAGCTCCTTACGTTTATAGGGGCAGAGCTCGATACTGTCAAAGCAAGAGCCTTTCTTCCCTGGAAAGGGCAAGAGTTCTTATAGAACTGGCTTCTTCCTTCAGCCTTCAGGTGTCTCGACCAGCAAGGCATTTCCTCCAGCTCTTGGTCCACATGGCAGCCTCTACAGCAGTGGTCCAAGGGGCAAGATTCCAGATGAGGGACATTCAGTTCCATGTGAGGGCCTTTTGGTCCCAAAAGAAGGATTCACTTACCAAACTGATCCCAGTGACCCGGACCCTGATCCAAGCCCTTCAGTGGTGGCAGGATCAGGACAATTTAAGGCAAGGGGTCCCATTTGCCACTCAGTCTCATTCAGTGGTCTTTACCATGGATGCTTCCCTCCTGGGCTGGGGAGCCCATCTGGGGGCCCTCACTGCCCAGGGACTGTGGTCCCCTCAGGAATCTCTTCTCCATATCAATCTCCTGGAACTCAGGGCAGTTTTTCTGGCCCACAAGCTTTCTCTCAGTCAATGCAGAACAAGGTGGTTCAAGTCAGAACAGACAACACCGCCACCATGTGGTACATCAGCAGGGAGGCACGCGGTTCGGCGGCTTGTGCAGAAGCCATGAAGTTGTGGTCCCTGGCTTATTCCTCGCAAACCTCTCTGATAGCAGTCCACCTTCCGGGAAGGACAATGTGCTAGCAGATGCACTGAAGCAGGATTTCACAGGCCATCACCAATGATCCCTGGACCCTCTGGTCTTGAAGGTGATTTTTTCAAGGTGGGGCACTCCAGAGATAGATCTCTTTGCAGCCCCAGACAATCACCAGCTTCCTCTCTTCTGTTGCAGACCCCCAGTCTTGGGCACAGTCCCTCTGGATGCTCTGATTCTGAACTGGGAAGGAAAATTTCTGTATGCTTTCCCTCCCTTTCCTCTACTGTTCAAAGTTTTAGTCAAGATAAAGTCACAACCTTGCAAAGTGATTCTGGTTGCTCCAGATTGGGCCAGACAGCCTTGGTACCCCTGTTACTGTCCCTTGCAGTCCATCTTCCCCTGTCTCTTCCCAGGAATTACAACCTGGTAACCTCCTCTCAGGGGAGGATTTGGTACCCCAATCTTCAGTATCTCAATCTCAAGGCATGGCTCTTGAAGAGTTAGAGTATGCAGACTTGCATCTGTCTCAGGGGGTTCTGGACATCCTCAAAGCCTCTCGAAAGCCCGCCACTAGAAAGACCTATAACTCCAAATGGAAAAGATTCCGCATTTGGTGTTCTAAGCAGCATATTTCCCCAGACACTGCTGAATTGCCTACAGTTCTGGATTATATGGTCCATCTTAATGGCCTAGGTCTCAGACCAGCTACTCTGGAGTCTTCCTCACTATCAAAATAAATTCGAAAGGAATATTACCGACTCCAGGCTTGGAACTTGCAGTAGAGAAATTTACAAATGTATCTGTAAAAGTCTGAGGTACCCAGGCACTTCTACATGTTAATGGGGGTTGTACATAGAAGTACTGTAAAAGTATCACCTAAAGGCCACTGCTGTCTCCAATAGCATTAGAATGCTGTCTATAGCCCAACAACCCCTTCCCCACTTTGTATCACTAAAACATGATTTTGTGGGCACGGCTGCAGTGGGCACTCGGTGGCTAGCAAGGAACAGGGGAGTGAGTTCACAGTTACAATAAGGTAATTCACTAATTAATCTGTGGACAAAAAAATTAATTCTTGGGCTCGATTAGGTCCTGAGACAGGCAGTCCCTTGTATGTTGCATTAACACCTGCCATAAGCTGCCTGCCCCAACACAAACAACGTGTCAGCAGCTCGTTAAATAAAGAACCATCTCTGGTAGGGGATTTCACTGCTGCATGGGGGTGCCCAAGAGGGAAAAAACTACAAAACAGTTTAAAACACTTAAATGTAAATCAAATCATTCAAATTCCAACTAGTAGTATATAGTAGTAGTATATTTATTTCTTACTATCACCCTATCTCCGACAAGCGCCGCGTACCCTACGCTCCAAGTGCCTCACTTCCCCTTCTTGTTGTTCCAAATCTGCGTCTAGCCATCTTCAGGAGATCTTTTTCATTTGCCGCTCTCCCTGACTGGAACTCTCTTCCTCCCACCATCCTGTCTTGCTCCGCTCTTCCTCTGTTCCAGTCTAATTCTCCTTTCACATTTCCTCTTGGTCCCTTCCACTCTTTCCCCTCACCCCTCTATTGCTTTTCCCCATCCCTCCCCCCCGTTATATCTCCCTTGCCCACTTTAAAATGCTTTGTCCCATACCTTCTCACCTCTGATGAGGCCCCTGGGCTGATGCCATCCCTTACCTTGTTGATTATTAGATATTAGGCTGAGTCTGTTCTCATTTTCCTGTAAAGGGTCGTTTCATAAGACCTCACCCCCTCTAATATGACCCTTTGAATTCCAGGTTTTAATCAAATATGCACCTTGGCATACATTGTACAATGCCACATGTATTGGAATGTCTCTAGTTATACACTCTTGTAATGTTTTGTGTAATTTCTTGTTTTGTTTGTTCTCCGTCTCATACTTTTCCAATATATATTGTCGTCTGACGTGGAACCTATGAAATGAGCTTGTTCTCAAAGGTGTTATCCGAAATTTCAATAAATAAATAAAAAATAATTTGTATGCCTCTCTAGCCGCCTCTTCATCCTACTCTTGTTTCCCCTGACGATGCTCCCTTTGACTCTCTTCTACCTCCTATTCTCCTACCTTACCCTGCACTTCTCCCTCCTTTCTCTCTGTCCCTTGTCTTATCCCCCTCCCCCTTCTCTAAATATAACCCACAAGATCTCATTTGTATATGTATTGCAAAAATGATTTGTTTAAAATTAATATCATGTGCTTATGCTTACCACTGTATTTATTGATCTACTATTTCATCATCATCATCATCAAATCTTTATTTATTCAGGCGAACATCATTGAGCAAGGCTCATTTACAAGATGGACCTGATAAGGTCAAGGTTCAATAGTTGATACACAACAGATACATCATACACTTATATAAGACAGTTATACATACAGGGGAAAATAACGTTTATAAACACAGTGATGTACAGTAAATTCACATAATAAAAAATGGTTACAGGAAAGTTAAGCTAATATTTACAGTATGTGCAGTATATACATATCCCAGTGGGGGGGCATGGCAGACACTCAACATAATGTTTGACAATTCTTGTTCTGTAATGTATTACCTCTCTGTTTTTGCACTACTTCTGTATGTTATTCGACGCCGGGTCAACCCTGAAAAAGGGACTGTAATTGTCTCAGTGGACTTACCCGGTCACCAAAATGCAAATAAATAAATAAATAAAGGCTGCCGCTGCCTCCAGTAGCATTATAATACTGTCTATAGCCCTGCAGCCCCTTTCCCACTTCATGTTATTCAAATGTGGTTTTGTGGATGGGGCTGCGGCGGGTGCTCAGTGGCTTGCATGGAACAGGAAAGTGAGATTGCAGTTACAGTAAGGTAAATAACTATTCTGTGGACACAAAAAAATTAATTCTTGAGTTCACTTGGGTCTTGAGGCAGGCAGCTCCTTGTCATAAACTGCCTGCTCCTGAGGCGTCAGTTGCTGTTTAAAGAGCTACTGGCGTATCAAAGAAAACTTTAAAAAAACATAATAATTAGGTACAATTCTGCTTGCATTCAATTTATATTTTATATATTTCTCCTCTCCATAATTTATTACCACGGAAATGTGTGTGAATATATGATCTTTATCCCTTTAAATTAATTCTGAGTTCATCTGCCTCTATAGCTTACTCCTTACTTCAAGTCATAATCCTCTGTCGTGACATCACATTTGCCATGGGAGTAACTCTGCAGTCACAAGCAGGGCATTATGACCTCAGGTAGGGAGAAAGTAGTAGACATAGATGAACGCTTCAGGAGCAAAGATCCTGTTTTCATGCAAATAACCTCACTACTAAATAATGGTAAGTAGGAATATAGAGCTAATGGGAAATACAAGCTGGACAGTGCCTAAATATCATGTTTTGTTAAAGTAATCCTGAATGTGTCACCAGCTCTTTAAAGTATGTTGCATTAACACCTGGGCAAATTCTTCAAAACCATTTACTTTAACATTGGGAAGGGAATAAATAGTACTAACTATAAAATCCAATGTCTGCACACATGTAGTAGCAAACATTCTGTGCCTGCTATGGAAAAAAGCAAAACAATGTTTGTGGGACCCAATGCATGCTTATTGTGAAGTGTAACCCCTGCCCCCTTCATACGGTAATTAAAATCATCAAACTCCAGTTCTTCATTCAGCCCTGTATTCAGCCAAGTATCTGGCAGGGCTGTCGTATCAGGGACTCCATTTCCACCCATGATTTTAAAACTATCTTGTTCTTACAATAAACTCCCTGCATTATTATGTATCCGTTTTAAACTACTGTGCTTTCTTGTAGGTCCTGGATTTGATCTGACATCCCCACAGAGGATCAATGCCATTAGCATAGTATACCTACCAATATTTACTAATGCTTACCTACCAGTGTTTACTTTGCAATTTCGAACAGATGCAACATTTCTTGGACTCCCTATGCACTCCCTGACCTTTGGGAATGCATTTCTTCTCCTGGGTGCCCTACTCCCAATTGCACAACTATTATTTGTTAGTAGCCTGTCTCTGGCCTGACTCCTCTGTATCCTGCCATAGGAATGTGGTACTGACATCACTGTAGCAGTCTAACGGCCCCCCACAATTAATACTAAAAGGAACATAAATATATTTCTTTGAAAACACATCTTCAATCAAATACTAAGACAAGTAACAGTTTGTGGTTATATAAACCAGCAAGACAAATTAGCACCCAACAATTTGTACAAGTAAAATTGCTTTCAGGTTTAGGCAACTAAGAGGATACAGCTTAATAAACCTATGGGACAAACTAGCAACCAGAGGCTTTGTTGTTTTTTTTTCATTATATATTTTCTGTGTTTTTTTCCTCTTTTTGCCCGGCCCCAGTCCCAGATGTGCACGCGAGTGCTGCGTTCTGAGATGCCCTCCTGACTTGCCACCCCCTCCCACCTGCGCTGCCACTGGACCTCCACCCGGTGGCAGCGGAACTACGGGGGGGGGGTTACCAGCCACCTCAGGAGAGGACAGCTGCCATTAGGCACTCGATCCTGCTCTGCCCCTCCCCCCGTGCTGGCACCCCAATGACCCAAGGTCATTCCTGAACCTGGATCACCGGCATGGCACGAGGTGTGGCATCCGGCGCCTCAACCCTCAGCGCCACCGGGCTGGCCACTAGCAACCAGAGTTAACACAAGCAAAATTGCATTCAGGACTAATCTAGAAAGGGTATGTCACTAGATAAACCTGCAAGGCAAACTAGTAGCTAGCATATAAAACAAGTGAAATTGCATTTGTGCTTAGGCAAGTATAGGTAAGTGGCCAGATAAACTTTCAGGTGACTCTGCTGGCTCCAGCTAGTGGGGGATTTAAAAGTCCCAGTACAGTTTTTTTTTTCTTTTAAGCCTCCGAGGGGTCAGGTGATGATGTGGGCGGGCAGCAGCCCCACAGCCCCCGCCACCCCAACAGCAGATGTGCAACTCCAACCACTCTCGGAAACAGAGCCTGACTGGCTTTTAGGATGACTACTAGTCCAGGTAGCCCAGGTGGAGGCCCAGCATTGAATGTTGACGAACTCTTCCATTGGCACAGGGCCCAGAGGGCCCTGCACATCTGCATGTGTTCGCACAGGTCCCTTCAAGACCTGCAAGAATCAGGATACAATTTCACTGTCTCAAAAAGAAAGGAAATTCATTGCAAAAAACAGTGTTACTGCACAAGATAGGGTTCAAGTTCATGGCATAAAAGTAGGGAAATGTTTGTATTTCCTGATGCAAAAGTGCAGGCCCTACAAGGGCCTGTGCTTCTGCAGCCAGCAGTGTGTGTGTGTGTGTGTCTTACTGCATACATGCGTACCTGTGGCTGCAGAAGCTCTGGCCCCACAGTGGCCTGTGCTTCTGCAAACGGAAGTAGTGTTACAGTTTGGGTATCATGGATTTCTATATGTAGCATCAGAAGTGCGGGTCCCACAGAAGCCTGTGCTTCTGTAGACAGGAGTCAGTGTGTTTATGTCTTAAACTTGTGGCTGCAGAAGCGCTGGCCCCACAGGATCCTGCGCTTCTGCAGACAAAAGTAATGTTGCAGTTTGGGCATCATGGATTTCTCTGTGCAGTACCACAAGTGCAGGTTCCTGTGCTTCTGCACATAGAAATTGGTGTGTTTGTCTTACACCTGCAGCTGTAGAAGTGTAGGTCCCTGAGCTGTCTGCACTTCTGCAGACAGAAGTAGTGTTGCTATTTGGGTATCAAGGATTTTGTTGGTCCTGTGCTTTTGTATTCAGAACTTTGTGTGTATGCCTTATACTTACAGCTGCAGGGGCCTGCATGTCTGCAGCCAGAAGCGGTGTATGACTTACAGTGAACATGAGTACTTATGGCTGTAGAAGGGCTGGCCTCATAGGGACCTGTGCTTCTGCAGACAAAAGAAACTCTTGTAGTTTGGGTATCATGGACTTGTATCTGTGGCTGCAGGGGCTGGTGCTTCTGCAGAGAGAAGTAGTGTTTTGATTTGAGAATTGTGGATTTCCATCTCCAGCCAGAAATCAGTGTGTATGTCTTGCAGTGTGCATGCCGCAGATACTGATCCATGAAGGTAGCATATCAGTGCTACTGCATATGTATTTTTTTTTTATTTATTTAAATTTTGGTAACCGGAAAAGGCACCTTGAGCCGAGGCTCATTTCTGGGTGCGACCCAGGGACAGAGGAAACAAATACAGACACAGGGTTTCAACATATGAATAAAATACAGATACTGAGTAGCATTAGAGTCACGGGTGGTTTCCAGGCATTACAATATAATATTCAGTGTATAGGCAATACAAGTTTATGTATTTGACAGTATAGTAGTATACATATGGTAGGGATTGGCAGGAGCCATGGTTAATGCTGGTAGGGATTGATAAGAGTCATGGTTAATGCTGGTATGGATTGGCAAGAGCCATGGGTAATGCTGGTAGGGATTGACAAGAGCCATGGTTAATACTGATACTGGTAGGGATTGGCAAGAGTCATGGTTATTACTAGTAGGGATTAGCAAGAGCCATGGTTAATACTGGTAGGGATTGGCAAGAGCCATGGGTTATGCTGGTAGGGATTGGCAAGAGCCATGGTTAATGCTGGCAGGGATTGGCAAGAGCCATGGTTAATGCTGATACTGGCAGGGATTGGCAAGAGCCATGGTTAATACTGGTAGGGATTGGCTAGAGCCATGGATAATGCTGGTAGGGACTGGCAAGAGCCATGGTTAATGCTGGCAGGGATTGGCTAGAGCCATGGATAATGCTGGTAGGGACTGGCAAGAGCCATGGTTAATGCTGGCAGGGATTGGCTAGAGCCATGGTTAATGCTGGCAGGGATTGGCTAGAGCCATGGATAATACTGGTAGGGACTGGCAAGAGCCATGGTTAATGCTGGCAGGGATTGGCTAGAGCCATGGATAATGCTAGTAAGGACTGGCAAGAGCCATGGTTAATGCTGGCAGGGACTGGCAAGAGCAATGGTTAATACTGGTAGGGATTGACAAGAGCCATGGTTAATGCTGGCAGGGATTGGCAAGAGCCATGGTGAATACTGGTAGGGATTGGCAAGAGCCATGGTTAATGCTGGTAGGGATTGGCAAGATCCATGGTTAATGCTGGCTGGGATTGGCAAGAGCAATGGTTAATACTGGTAGGGATTGACAAGAGCCATGGTTAATGCTGGCAGGGATTGGCTAGAGCCATGGATAATGCTGATACTGGTAGGGATTAGCAAGAGTCATGGTTATTACTAGTAGGGATTAACAAGAGCCATGGTTAATGCTGGTAGGGATTAACAAGAGCCATGGTTAATGCTGGCAGGGGATTGGCAAGAGCCATGGTGAATACTGGTAGGGATTGGCAAGAGCCATGGTTAATGCTGGCTGGGATTGGCAAGAGCAATGGTTAATACTGGTAGGGATTGACAAGAGTCATGGTTAATGCTGGTAGGGATTGGCAAGAGCCTTGGTTAACAGGCAAAAGAAGTTTGTGGCACACACAGATTTCATAAGACGGACACAAATAAATAAGCACAGGCAAAGTCCTTACGTAATTTATTTCATTCTCCCATGAAAACCTTGACTGGCCTGACATGTTTCGGATTCTCATCAATCCTTTCTCAAAGTAGTTTCTGTGCACCACTTCCCAGTGTGCACTCATTTTGCTTTGCAGCCTTGGTTAATACTGGTAGGGATTGGCAAGAGTCATGGTTAATACTGGTGGGGATTGCAAGAGTTATGGTTAATACTGGAAGGTATTGGCAAGAGCTATGGTTAATACTGGTAGGGGTTGGAAAGAGCCATTGTTAATGCTGGTAGGGATTGGCAGGAGCCATGGTTAATGCTGGTAGGGATTGGCAGGAGCCATGGTTAATACTGAAAGGTATTGGCAAGAGCCATGGATAATATTGGTGGGGGTTGGCAAGAGATAGAGATCGGCAGAAGCAATGGTTGGTACTGCTTGGAATTGGCAAGAGCCATGGTTAATACTGAAAGGGATTGGCACGAGCCGTGGGTTAACGATGGTATGGACTGGCAAGAGTCATGGTTAATACTGAAAGAGATTGGCAAGAGCCATGGTTAATACTGCTAGAGATTGGCAGGAGCAGTGATTGGTACTGCTAGGAATTGGCAAGAGCCATGGTGGAGCATGGATGCATGCCCCAGGACTGGAGGATGGCACATGTGGTGTCCCTCCATAAGAGTGGGCCCAAGGACGAACCAGGTAACTACAGACCAGTCAGCCTTACCTCCAAATCCATCTTGGGGAAGCTAATGGAGACCATCCTTAGAGAGAGGTTGGCGATCTTTCTGGAAGAGAATGGCCTCCAGGAAGATAGGCAACATGGGTTTGTCTCAGGCAGATCCTATCAAACAAACCTGGTTGACTTTTTGATTGGGTGACAAGGGCACTTGACAGGGGCCATGTGGTGGATGTCCTGTATCTGGACTTCAACAAGGCCTTTAACTCAGTGCCACATGGAAGGTTGACTAGTAAGCTGAGAAATCTGGGGGCAGGGGAGAAACTGATTGGATGGGTTAGGAGCTGGCTGTAGGACAGACAGCAGAGGGTAGCTGCAAGGGGAGAACTCGTGACACCCAGAGCTGTAACCAGTAGGGTTCCACAAGGCTTGGTACTAGGACCGGTGCTATTTAACATCTTCATTGCCAACAGATGGGATGGGATTAGGAGTAAGAGCAGCCTTTTTGCAGATGACACAAAGATTAGTGCAGAGGTAGATAGTGTGGAAGGGAGCAGGTACTCCAAGAGGATTTGGCAAGACTTGAGTACTGGTCAGACACATGGCAGCTGGGGTTCAATGCAAAGAAGTGCAAAGTCATGCACTTGGGAGCCATCAACCCTGGGAATTGCTACTGGCTGGGGGGTGCAGTTATCCACTTCAGTGGAGGAGAAGAATCTGGGGGTACTAGTCACAGGGGACATGAATCACTCAGCACAGTGTAGGAAGGTGGGGGTCAAGGCTAATAAGAAGCTGGCATGAACTGTCAGGGGAATCATCTCTAGGAGAGAGGAAGTCGTTCTGCTGCTGTACAGGTCACTCATGAGACCTCACTTGGAGTATTGTGTGCAGTTCTGGTGCCCCTATTTAAAGAAGGATGTCAAACTACTGGAGGGGGTCCAGCGCAGGCGAGAAAGATGATCCTTGGGCTGGGGGACAAACCTAATGAGGAAAGACTGGGGGAGCTCAACATGTATTCCCTGGAGGATAGAATGGAGAGAGGGAATATGACTGAGACCTTCAAATACTTAAAGGGCATGAATAGGGTTAGTACTGAGAGCATGTTTAGTTTAAAGGTGGTGAGGGACACAAGGGGACACTCTGAAACTGGAGGGTGGAAGATTCAGGAGGTGCTGCTTGTGCCAGCTTGGTCAGGGGTTTGTACAGAGGTGTACATCTAGTCACAGTGATTATGAGGTGACTGTAGGGAAACAGCACCCAGTGTATAGTAGGTGTTTACAGTTCTAGACATAAAGAACACTGTTCCCTAATGCACACTGTTTACACCATTTACATACAAACATCTGTCTGCATAGATTCGTCTGGGCACTAAAGGTGCCTCCCAACAGCTTAGTGCAAACAAATGGCAGTATTACTTTATGCCATTCTTACTGTGATTTTTAAAGTTCCCTGTCCCTGGCAGTTTGCCACGTCTAGAGGTCGGGGGTTCCTCGGATGAAGGAACCTGTGCTGCAGGGCTGTCTGACTCACTTTGGTCTTCCATCTTGAGATATGTAGATATCCCAAGCAGGACCTCAGTTGATGTGAGAAGCAGTACGGGGTAGGGTGGAGGTCAGGTAGGCTGGCAGATTACCCTGCCAGTACTTGTAGCCTAGGGTGGTCGTGTGCATGGAGCAATCCAGAATATACTTACACAAGATGTTGAAGGAAGTGTTCTGCTTGGTCAGCTGGGTCTGGCTGACCCCTGCATATACCAAGTCTTTGTAAGCAAGCATGAGCAGTAGCCTTTGTGTAACTATGTGCTGTATGGGCCCTGTGGGGAGGCATTGCCAGAGTATTGCTGGTGACCCAACTTGCAAGCTTTTTTTATTAATTTACTGTATGCATAAGGTTTGCAGGCCCTTTGCTTGATCTGCTTCCTATCCTACTCCAGACCCTCCTTTTTGCGCTTATAAAATTGGCTCTTTTTTTTTTTTTTGACTATTGGGAAAAGCATGTTTATATGTAGAAAAAATAAATTTACTTGAGTGCATTTGTGATAAAATAGTCCTTCTGCCCACTACAAGTGATATCATTGACGATGTACTTGTGTTATTGCCTACGTTCTTCTTCCTGTTTTTTTTTCCTCTGTTGTTCTCCACATTCAAGATATGGAATGTTTATCATGGAATTTTTACCACTGTACACACACAGACAACAAAGGCCTTTGTTATAGCCAGAGACTCAATTATCTCACTGTCAGGGCAAGAAGGAGAGAGTTCTTACCCCAGGAGTCCTTAAGCATCAGTAACTTTAGCAGTTAGTTGGCTAGGTACAATTGCCCTGGAGGTGTGCTTTTAAGAGAAATTTAAATGAGCATAGGGCCATAGCCAGTCAGAAGACAGGAAGGGGAGTGAGCTGAGTGAGAGCTGCTGAAGGCTTCAGAATTTTTTCTCCACTGGACTCAGCAACATTGCCCCTGAGGTGTTTCTCAACTTTCCTTGTTGACAGCCTCCTAGTGCTTATCTGGGTAAAGTTTTCCTCATATTTCATTTCTAATAGTGTGCTGAGTGAAAGTTTTTACATTTTTGTTAGCGCCACGCTAATTTTTTATTTTTAGCGCAACCGCATTATTTTGACTTTATTTTTACCACGACTGTTCATTTTAAACGCTAATTTTATCACGGGTGCTTAATTTCGATGGTCCCTTCTTTTTGGGGCAAATTCTTCTGGGAACTGTCGAATTAGGGACAGTTGCCTTGTTTTTTACCTCAGACCTCGCGGGGTTTACTGTGAGGCACCTGTAGTGGACTTCAAATATAAACAGTGCCTGGGGGTTTCTCTCTAGATTGGCAATTATGAGAAACCCTTAATTATATACTGGACCTTGGTATCATCTGTCACAGGACTGTCCATAAGGGTCCAGCAGCCACCTGCGCATCGTTGACCAGTATTAATGGGTTTCTGTTAAGACTGGCACTGGTATAGATCCCAGTGCTACAACCCCCCCCCCCCAAAAAAAAGCACTAGTAATAGACAGAGTTAATTAACTGGGGCAGGACTGGCCAGTGGCATTTTCACAGAAACCTGCACTCAGTTCGTAGGTCCAGGGCTGGTTTGCTTTGCTTAAATTGGCGAACATAGCAGACAAACCTTTAATTATTATGGCTAAGGATGAATCAAAGGCTTCCGACAAGGGGCCATCCAAAAGTACTAATAATAAAAGCAGAGGTGCTGAGGAACCCTCCAGATCCCAGCCAAAAAATAAAGCTTCCAAAGATGAAGTTCCTCACAAATTTAAAAAATAATAGATGTGACCAAAAAAAGGAAGCTTGATCAAGCCTCTGATGAAGGGGCTAAAAAGAAACTCTATCAAGACAAAAATGCTACTGGGAAAGCCAATAACAAGACAACGGGCAGCTTAAAGCATACAGAAAAAACAAAACACTTACAGACCAAGTCTGCGCAGGTTCTTCCATCTGTGCAAGATGTGGAAAAAGCATGGCAACTGTTTCAGACCCTTCAAAAGATAGGTCCTCTGTTTACTGGTGCTGGCAAGCACTCTTCCACAGTTCTCTCTTCTGCAGACTGTGAGGGTGACGCAGATGATGGAGAACAATTTTATGATGTCCCTGACATGGATTTTGAGGGCCTTGAGCCCCAAGAGTCCCCAGACCCTCATCTCGGGGATCCCCCAGGTAACCAGGAGGATTCTTCCTCTATGTTTACGTTTATACAAAATATGCTGGACACCCTGGACCTCCCTATGCAAGAGCCCAACCAGGATGTCGATGAAGATGAAGATTATAGGGAGATGAGAGGTCTTTCAACCCCAAAGACCCTCGTTGTCCCCATCTATAGTGCATTTAGAAAAAAATATCACGAAGGTGCTTCAGCACCCCACTTCAGTATCAGGGGTTGATAAGCGGCTTGAGAGAAAATATAGATTGTCTAAAATGGTACCGAGTTCCTGTCTGCACACCCTAGCCACGTAGAGTATAACTGCAGCAGGCAGTTTGTGAGAAAGCTGGAGTCTCCTTGTTCCCCTCTCTCCGGACAAGGATTCCAAGAGAATTGACTTTATAGCAAAGAAAATGTATGCCACAGCTTCCCTGCTTCTCAGACTTTCTTCTTACATGGCATTTACAGCCAAATATCAGAAAGCCCTTTTGAAATCTGTCTTGGCTATTGCCTACAACGGATCAGATTCTATGGTGCAGGAGCTGGTGGATACATCAAAAACTGCCCTGGAAGCTACTATGTACCAATTCCACATGGCAGACGACAACAATGATGCAGCCCATGCCATCTCTCTGAGATGCTTGACTTGGCTTAGAACAACCAGTCTAACCACAGACACTCAAAACAAGGCCATGGATTTTCCCTGATATCAAAACATGTTGTTTGATTACAGAACCACTGACTATATGAAAAAGGTTGACGAGTACAAGGCCTCCTGGCAGAGCCACTCGTCCAAACCTAAGCCCACCACCCCTCAGAGATCCCGTCCCGGGCTGGTAGAGGCAGAAGTCTTAAATCCATGTCGACCGTAGAAATTAAGCACCCACAATAAAATTAGCATTTAAAATTAACTTTGTGGAACGACTACAATACCAGACCTGCCTTCTTGCTGAAAAATCCCTGCTAGGACTCTGCCACCCGGGGGTCACCACCGCCCTACAACAGTCATCATCGACCGTCGCTACACGTAGCTCTATTAAGACCACCCTCCAGGTGCCCAGAACCAAGACCTCACTTGCCCAGAGATCCTTCCGCTACCGAGACCCCACCTGGTTCAACTCCCTCCCTAGCTGCATCTCCAACCTGCCCAAAATTGGTTCGTTCAAAACAGTTCTTCGAAACCACATCTTTAATACCCGCTGTTGCAGGTGCAATTAACCGCCCGGGCCTCCCCCCCATTGTAACCTTCATTTTCCCGCCCGCCTTGTCCCATTAGCATGACAGCGTCCGCTGGACAGCATCCCTTTCTCCCCAGACCCTCTCCACCCTTGCTAGGTCCTTATAGGGACACAATCAGCAGTTCTGCTGTGAGGACCTGTCCTCCACAAGGACCTGCTATATCTATGTTGGTAACATACCTTTTGCGACATTATGTAACCTAAGTAACTCTCTACTTGAAACCTCTGTATCCTAAGTGTATCAATGTTAAATGTTCTATTGTTTTCTTTACTGCACCTGTAATGTTGACCACTGTTGTCTATGCCCAATGTCATGTTTTTGCCCTCCCTGCGATAAGGTGCCTTTGTAAATGAGTCTCTGACTCAAAGGTTGTAAATCCGACTTGTAATAAATAAATAAATAAAGTTTTGTTCCCAGACCTTACAATCCCTATCCCCAATCTGACTTCGGTCAGTACAGGGGGTCTTTCAGAGGCTGGGGCAGAAGGGGCCAAAGAAGAGCCACCTCTACCCAGCCATCTGCCTCTCGGTCTAAGTCCTGATGTGAGTGTCCAGGTAGCCTCCCTGCTTCCAGTGGGAGGCAGACTCTCCCACTGTCTTCAGCACTGGTCCCTCATCACGTCAGACAAGTGGATGCCGGAGATAGTGGAGAAGGGTCTGCCACTACAGTTCAAGCAGCTGCCAGACCTCAAGCATACCCAAGTGTCAAGACCTCTGTCCCCAACACAGATACTGCTCTTGTAATTGGAGGTACAAAATCTTCTGGCTTTACAAGCAGTGGAGAGGGTCCCCTCCCACAAGAAGGGCAAGGGCCTCTACTCCAGGTATTTTCTGACACAAAAGAAAACTGGGGAGTGGCGATCTATCTTAGATCTCAGATATTTAAACAAACATCTGAAAAAAAACAAATTCAAACTGGTCACTCTGTCACTGGTCGTACAGTCCTTACAGCAGGGAGACTGGCTAGCCTCCCTCGACTTAAAGGACGCACACTTCCACATACCCATAAGGAGATCTCACAGGAAGTTTCTCAGGTTCAAACTTCCTTTGGGTCATTATCAGTTCACTGCAATGCCCTTCGATCTGTCTTCAGTCCCAAGAGTCTTTACCAAGTGTCTCACAGTGGTAGCAGCATATCTCAGGAGACTGGGTGTCGCTCTCTACCCCATCTGGAAGACTGGCTCATAGTAGCAAAGTCTCCTTGCCAGGTCAAGGAATCTCTTTCCCTCACAGAACGCACTCTGGAGTCACTGGGTCTCCTGGTAAATCTAAAGAAATCTCACCCGGAACCCACCCAGCTGGACACTCAGAAGGGATATGGTTTCCTCCCGCAGCAAGGAATTCAGAGTTTCCTTTCAGTGGCAGCTTCTTTCATCCAGGGACAGCCAAGACCAGCCAGACATTTCCTCAGACTTCTGGGACATATGGCCTCTATAACTGCAGTAGTCCCAGGGGTCAGTTACATAATGCGGCTCCTGCAAGCCTACCTCAGAGCTTGCTGGTCTCAGAGAAGCAACAACTTTTCAAAGTTGATACCTGTGTCGGAGCAGTTCCTCCAAAACCTGCTGTGGTGGAAGAACCCTGCAAATTTACAGGCAGGGGTTCCCTTCCAAGCTCCTCTCCCCACAAAGGTGATGACCACAGATGCCTCCCTCTTGGGGTGGGGAGCACATCTGGAGAGTGCATCAGTAAGCGGCAACTGGACTCCCGAAGAGTCACAGTTGCACATAAATCTTTTGGAACTCAGAGCAGTCTTTCTAGCTTTCAAGGCTTTCGCTCCCAGCATAGAAGGGCAGGTGGTTCAAATTCAAACGGACAACATCACTGCAATGTTTTACATAAATGAGCAGGGTGGTACCAGATCAGCAATACTCTGTTTGGAAGCTCTGAAGCTCTGGTCTCTATCATTCTCCCTGGGAGTCAGCCTCGCAGCTATTCACCTCCCAGGCAAACTCAATACTCTGGCGGATGCTCTGAGTCGCATCAGTCAAGGCCAGAGCGAATGTACACTGAACAAGCAAGTACTAGCCACAGTGTTTGGGCACTGGGGCATACCAGACGTGGATCTGTTTGCCTATCCCCTCAATTTTCAGCTTTCTCAGTACTGTCGCAGGCCCCCAGTCCCGGGAACACTTCCTCTGGATGCCCTGACACTGGACTGGACTGGTTAGGGAGGTTCTTTTCCCCTGATACTCAGGGTTTTGCTGAAACTCAGACAGCAGGCTGCATTGATGAACCTAGTGGCTCCAGACTGGCCCAGGCAAGCCTGGTACCCTCTCCTTCTCTCAATGTCCTGCAGTAGGCCCATTCGCCTGCCTCCAAATCACTCCCTGCTGCCCCTTCCGCAGACAGGAGTGCAGTACCCAGACATACACTCTCTTCACCTCAAGGCCTAGTTCTTGAGGAGCTAGGAGTTTCTATCCTCACATTACTCTGAACAGGTCCTTAAGATACTGAGAATGGCTAAAAAAAAAAAAAAAAAACATTAAGAAGACTTATGCAGCCAAATGGAAAAGCTTTTCCCTCTGGTGCAAGAGCAAAAACGTCAAACCCCTTTCAGCTTCAGACCCTTAGCTGCTAGACTACCTGGTACACTTAGAGGCGTCAGGCTTGAAACCATCCTCCCTCAAGCTACACCTGGCGGCAATCTACCTTTCGGTTGGAAAGAAAAAAATCTAATTTTTCCCTCGCCATTTTCAAAGTTTTTCAATGGCCTCTTGCACCTTCAGCCTCCAGTCAGGGAGCCGGTTTCCCCTTGGAGCCTTAACCTCTGCATAGACAGGCTCATGAAACCACCCTTTGAGCCTATGTCCACTGCTCATATCAAGTTCATGACCTGGAAGACAGTCTTCCTGGTGGCTATTGCCTCTGCCAGGAGGATTTCAGAGCCACAGGCCCTGTGCACTGAGCCAAATTACATCATCCCTCACAACAATAAAGCTGAGCTCAGGACAAATGGGAAATTTCTGTCAAAGGTGGTTTCAGAGTTCCATTTAAACCAGTCCATTAATCTGCCTGTCTTCTTTACCGAGAAATCCATGCCTGGCGAGCAAAAGTTCCACCGCTTGGATGACAAAAGAGCCATTTTCTACTACCTAGAGCATACTGGGCAGTCCAGAGGCTCCTCCATTCAGTTGTTCCTTACCTACGGGGATGTAGGCAGGGGAAGACCAGCTACCAAGAGAACTATTTCTCATTGGTTGGTCTCTTGTATTAGTTTCTGCTATGAAAAAGCTGGTCACCAACCTCCAGCGGGGCTCAGGGCCCACTCCACCAGGGGCACTGCAGCTTCACTTGCAGCAGCAAGGGACATTCCCCTACTGGATGTCTGCAAAGCAGCTACCTGGAAATATGTGCACACCTTTTTGAAACACTACAGTTTGGATGTGCAGACCAGATCTGATGCCAAATTTGGAAGGGTGGTTCTGCAGAGCCTCTTTCCTAAGTAGGTAGCAGCCATGTTTGTGGTGGAAGATCAGTTCTGGCAGTAGGGGGCTAACTGAAATGCCTGTGTTCCAAATGCCCATTTATCTGTGTTGCAAACTCTTCACTGCTGAGCAGTCCTATTTTTTTAAACATGTGTAAACCATATGTTACACACAAATGAGATTACATGATTTTACCTTGCCATTTTATAATGTTTCTATAGCAGCTCCTAGTTCTCTTTCCCAGCCTACTTTCGTGATGTTCCTAGGTCAGGTGCCAACCAGGGCTGCCAGTATTCTAGAGCAGTTCCCCAGCATTCCAGAACAGTTTCCCAGTGTTCCAGAGCAGACCCCAGTATTCCAGAGCAGTTCACCGCTACTTGGCACCATTGAGGTGCTTTTATTTACTCTTTAATATCCTCTCCAAGCCCTCCAGATAAGCCCTGAGATACCTCCTAGCTCTGTCACTGCCTCCCCCCCCCATTATTTACCCCCACAGCTTGTGCTTGTGGCAGGGTCATGTGGGCACCCCAAACCCTTACAAAGACTGAATTCAGTTTCTCAGCAGGCAGGCAGCCTGAGATATGAGAGTATGACAAACTTTCTATGAGCCTGGGCATTTCTCTTTTTTTCACTTCCCTTTTGGCACATCAGCAGCGAGGGTTCCAGTGATTCGCACGAGAGCATGCTACTCATGGAACCTGACCTGACTGTCCCCCCTTCCATGCCACTTGCGATCATCCAGGTGACGTTCCTGCAGCACAGATGGCCATGCATCCTCCCCAGAGAAGGCACTATCCTCTAGAATATTTAAGCCTCCTTCCCATTAGCCCTTCAACTGACTCAGGCCTGTTCCCAAACCTGAGACACTGGCTTCGTGGGCCACAACAGTGCCACTGTGGCAATGGGTGTCTGACCACCTCTGTCGTTGAACATACAGTAGGTGTCTAGCTGGCTTTGTTTATCACTTGGATATCTAAAAGCGAGAACTGTCTAGGTTCTATTGGGGAATGTTGGGGGGGGGGCAATGTATTTTATTATTTCACATAATTGTGACAAATTATTCCACAGCACCTTTTAAAAATAGCAAGACCTGGTGAGGAGTTAGTGAGAATGCGTCAGTGTGATCATGTGAAGCTCAGCGAACGGAGTCAGTGGTTACGCTTTCAGATAGAATTCAAGAGATAAAAAAATACCCGTCCGTTAGAGTTATCACTTGGCAACCACTGGCAGCCTGGCTGATTCATCTGTCTGCAATTCTGTACTGCCTCTTTCTGCAAGGTTTTGCACCCTGTTTCACTGTCAGCCTACCTTACCCTGTTGCCATGGCATTTAATTAAAGTGCTTTTCAGAAACGTATTGGAGTCACTGTGGTCCAAGGGTTAGAGCAAAGGGGTGATGAGGCAGAAAATTCTGGTTTGTATCACACCTTCAAGTTAGTGTGGCCTAAATATTAGCACAAAGAGTAAGCAGACTGAAGAGTTTGGTTTGAATTTCACCTTACAGGAAGTGTGGTCTGAAGGTTAGACTGAAGGGTGGTAAGGCTGTCGATTCTAATTTGAATCTCACCTCCCAGATTGTATTTTCTAAAGATTACAGGAAGGAACTGTGAGCCATGAGATCATGATTTGAATCTCACCCATACCTCTCAAGTGTCCCTGATTTTCAGGGATGTCCCTGATTTTGCCTCAAAATTTTACTTTGTCCCTCCTAAAATTTGTGTTTTTGTGGCTAAATAGTGGGGACTGTAAGCACAAAACAATGTCAAGCATTAAAGTTACAGACTTGTTCATCTTTAGAAAATGCATTCTGCACTAAGCCCTATATTCTACCAACTTTCTGGGTGGATATCTCTAATTTTGAAGATGTGTCCCTGATTTTGGTCCTTTGTCCCTGATTTTTTTAAACCTTGTCCCTGATTTATGAGGCAGGAGGTTGAGAGGTATGATCTCACCTCCCAGGAAGCACAGTCTAAAGGTTACCTTGGAGGACTGTGATCCATGAGATGCTAATTAGAATCCCACCTCCCAGGCAGTGCAGTCTCAAGGTTAAAGTAACAGAGATCGAAGTTCAAATCCTAACTCCCGGACAGTGCTGTCTAAAGGTAAGAGTAAAGAACTGTGAGGCAGCAAATCCTGGTTCAAACTACATCTCCCAGGCAGTGCTGTCGAAACATTACATTAAAGGCTGGGAGGAATGAGAACCTGGTTCGAATCCCACCTCCCAGGCAACATAGTCTAAGATTTACGTAAAAGAGAGAGAGAGAGAGAGACAGGATATTTTTGTAACTGTGCTGTAGTAGGTTACTATAAAAGATTGAAGGCAGAAGATTGTGGTTCAATCCAAGCTCCCAAGTAAAGGACTAGAAGACAGGAGATCCTGGCTTGAATCCCACCTCCCAGGCTTATTACGTATTGCTACAAAAATATTTATTAAAAGAGGCTTGCAGTATCAATGTCTGATTCACATTTGTTCCCATGTTGAATATTGAACCAATTTCCTTAGGGTTACCTTTTTTGTTATTTAGGTAAGAATAAAGTGACTTATGACAGTCTTTGGTATGGGCTAGTTTATATTCCAATTTGACTTTGGCTATTTTTATCATATTTTTCAATGTTTTATTTGCTGTTCTGTATTTAGTTAATAATATGTCTTTATTAGATTGTAAGAAAAAATTACTCACCTTAGTAATGTTGTTTCTTCTAATGGAGTCTTGCTATATTATTACATATGCAGTGAGTTCCAACCTTTGAACTGCTCCAGAGGTGAAAGAGTTAACTTTCCATGCCAGGCATGGAACACTGAGCTCGAGCTTGGTTGAAACTCCGTCTGTTGTTCTTCAAACTCAAATCGTCAGATCTTCTGAGCTAAACTCACTGAGGTCCCTGTGTGGAAGCTGTAAACCCTACACTAGCCAACTGGCTACTAAACGTAAGAACACATTTTTGGTCCCAAAACAAAGACTCAAGTCAGAGACCCAAAAATGAAACACAACACCAAAGTCACCCCAAGAAAGGAGGGGTGAAAACAACAATGTAGGCACCTAAGTGCCAACACTGCACTGCCCACTCACATCCCAAAACAGAGTTCTGAGAGGGGCAAGGGGAGGGACATATAGCAATACTCCATTAGAAGAAACAACATTACTAAGGTGAGTAATTTTTCTTCAAACAACATGAAGTCTTGCTATATTATGACATATGCAGACTACACAGCAGAGTACCTCCATGGAGGAGGGACAGAACCTACTTAGGAAATAGGCTCTGAAGCACTGCTGTACCAAACCGAAAACATCACTCCTAGCCTGGTTGTCAAGGGAATGTCCTTATTAAAAGTGTGGCTATTTTCAAGTAACTGCTCCAACATATCTCTAGAATAGGGATGTCCCTGACAGCAACTAGGAAGCAACTGCACTCTGGTAGAGTGAGCCCTCAGGACTCAGGAGGAACCTTACCAGTTTTTCATAACAAAGTTGAATACAAGAGACAATCCACCTGGCAATGGATCTTTAGTGGCGAGTTCCTTTACCAGCCTCACCATAAGTGAGGAACAGTTGAGAGTCAAACCTGTGACCCTTGGTACACTCTATGTAGTAACTAAGGGCTCTCTTCCGCATCTAAAGCTGTAAGCCTCCTTTAGCCAGAGGAGGAATGGTCAGTGAAGTACACTGGAAGAGATATAGATTGATTAAGGTGGAAATGTGAAACCACCCTGGCAAGAACTTCCTGTTAGTCCTGAGGACCACCTTATCTCTATGAAAGGAGATAAAATCAGGCTCCACTGACAAAACATAATTCGCACTTGTCGTCTGGCAGGTGGTGGCTACCAAGCCACAGTCTTCAGGTCAGTAGCAAGCTCTACTTACTGAATACAAAGGCTCAAACGGGGCTGTATAAGCTACAATGCAAACATTAAGATCCCAGGCAGGGGCAGGGTCCTGAATGGAGGGTTGGTGAAGCAATCTCTGAAAAACTTGGAGAATACAGGATGAGCTGAAAGAGAAGAGGGTTTACCTGCTGAAAGCAAGACACAGCTGCCAAATGCACTTTTAGGGTAGCTGGTCTCTCAGCCCAAGGTATTAAGTGGACCCATATAATCAGGACTGTGGTAAGTCAGCAGATTCTGGGGAATATGCTTCCCAGAGCACCATATGGAAAACCTCTTCCATTTGGAATTATAGGTAGCTCCTGGTGGACGGTTCCTGGAAGCTCAGTATATCCATTACATCTTGAGAGGTATAGATCAGCAAATCTAACTCTTCAAGAGCCAGGCCTTGAGATTGAGAGTTGAGGTGTTCGAGTACAAACCCTCCTTGAGCACAGGTTAACAGGTTGTGATTCCTGGGAAGATACAGGGGAAGATGGACTGCTAAGGACAGTAGGAGTGGGTACCAGGGTTGTCTAGCCCAATCTGGAGCAATCAGGATCATCTTGCAGGGTTGAGATCTGATTTTGACTAGCACTTTGAAAAGGAGAGGGAAGGGGGGAGAAGCATAAGGAAACTTCCCTTCCCAATTGAGGACTAAGACATCCAGAGGGACTTGCCTGGGAGGTGAACTGCCGTAAGGGAGGTGTTCAGTGAGTAAGCCAGAGACCACAACTTCATTGCTTCTGTGCACAAGGCCGTAGACCGAGTGCCCACTTGCTTGTTGATGTACCACATTGTGGTGGTGTTGTCTGTTCTGACCTGTATAACTTTGTTCTGAACAGATTTGGAAAAAGCTTGAAGTGCTAGAAAAACTGCTCTGAGTTCAAACAGATTGATGTGGAGCAGAGATTCCTGAGGGGACCACAATCCCTGGGTAGTGAGGTCGCCCATGTGAGCTCCCCACCCCAAGAGGGATGCATCTGTAGTAAGTACATTAAGGAGTGAGACTGAGGACAAAGAGTCCCTTGTTTCAGATTGCTCTGATCCTGCCACCACTGCAGGGCCTGGATCAGGGTTCGAGTCACTGGGATCATTTGTGTTAGAGGGTCCTTCCTTTGAGACCAAAGGCTCAATGAACTGGATGTCCCTCATCTGAAATCTTTTCTCCCTGCACTACTGCTGTAGAAGCAGCCATGTGCCCAGGGAGCTGTAGAAAATGCCTTGCTGGTCGAGAAACCTGCAGGGTGAATGAGGAGGCCAGAGAGACCAGGGTCCTTGCCCTGTCCAAAGGAAGGAAGGAAGGCTCTGGCCTTTTCTGTGTTCAGCTCTGCGCCTATGAAGGTGAGGAGCTGGACAGGTTCTAGAGCGGACTTTGAAAGATTCAGAAGGAAACCTAGAGGTGAGCAGTTGCTGAGTTATCTGTAGATGTAGCTTGGATTTGTTCTGGAGACTGGCCTACTATGAGCCAGTTGTCCAGGTAAGGAAGATGGCAATCTTCTGCCTTCTTAGGAAGCTACTGCTACTGCCAGGCATTTTGTGAATACCCTTGGAGCAGAGGTGAGGCCAAAGGGCATTGCTCTGAACTGGTAATGGCCTGAGGGCAGCTCAAACCTGAGGTACTTCAATGGGAGCTTCTGATGAGAATATGGAAGTAGGCATCCTTGAGGTCCAGGGGCTAGCCAGTCCCTGGCCTTAGAGAGGTAGAATAATTCCCAGAGTCACCATTTTGAATTTTGGTTTTAAAGGTGCTTGTTTAAATATCTGAGATCCAGGATGGGCCGCCATTCTCCCTGTCTTTTGGGCTAAGGAAGTACCTGGAGTACAACCCTTTGCCCTGGTGTAGGGTGGAACTCTTTCCACAGCTCTGAGAAACCAGGAGGAAAGACGCCTCTGCCTCTAGAGGCAAGTGCCTCTGGTGGATTTGCAGGTGGAAAGGATCTGGTTCTCATCTTTGGAAACTTTTTGAGCTGGGAACCAGTCTCTGGCTTACTACTTCCAGGACCCACTTGTCTGATGTCAGAGACTTCCAGTCCTGGACAAAGTAAGCCAGCCTGCCCCCTACAGGTAGCTGAGAATCGGCCCTGGCAACCCCATCAGGGTGCCTGCTTGGCAGGAGCTTTGGGCTGAGGGGTGGAAGCAGGCCTGCTTGTACCCGTCTGCCTCTCCCTCTAAAGAACCCCCTCTGGGCATAAGCAGAAGAGGAGGCCTGGGCTTGGTAAAAAGGCCTATGAAAAGGCCTACCCCTGCCCCTGGAAAGCTGCCTTTGAGGAGTGGCCTGTCTTTCCTTGGCCTGTGCACTCCTATAGGTGGTCCTATGCTCATCCATTTTCTTCATGTAATTCTCTGTCTGCTCCCCAACAGAGAGTTACCCACAACAGGAAAATCCATGGCCTTAGTCTGGGTATCCTGTGACAGGCTAGTACATCTGAGCCAAGCCATTCTGCGAAGTGCCACAGATGTAGCCGTGACTCTTGATGACACATCATTTGAGTCCACTGCAGCTGGAATTGCACCTTGGATGCCTCAATACCATCAGCAGCCACCTGCTCCAGCTCTTGGCAGCTGGCCAGGGACCTGTTTTGCTAGAGCCATAACAGTGTCCCATCTGGATTTCTGATATCTAGCAACATAAGCCATATAATTTGCCTGTCTGAGTCCCAGGATGCTGCCATGTACTGTTTCTTTGCCATAGCATCAATCCTCCTGGAGTCCTTGTCCGGGGGGTGTGAAGCCAAGGGAATATTTGCCTTGTCACAGGCTGCAGCCTGCACTACCCCAACATGGCTGCATTGTTGTGTAAGGAACTCCATATCAGAGCCTGACAATGTGTACCTCTTGTCCATTGTCTTATCAACAGGAGGTATAGTGTGAGGAGCTTTTAAAATTTTAAAAGTCTATTTCCCAAAAGATTTATGCAAGGGAATAGACAGTCTCCTAGACTCTGGGATATCCATCATTTCTACATAGTCAGGCTCCTCTTGATCATCCACAGCTTCCTCCATTGGGAGCTGGAGGGTTTCAGCCACTTTTTTATAAAATATAAAATGAGAAGGGGACTCAGAAAGCCTAGGAGGAGACACTCCTGAAGGTCTGTCTGGGGAGATGTCCGGGTCGATGGGCACATCCAGACTTTCAAGTCCACATTCACTCTCCTCATACTCCTCTTCCCCCTCCTCTGGTTCATAACACTCCTCTAAATCATACTCTTGAACCGGTGGAACCGGCTGAACCAGGCGCTTACCCGATGGTGCCAGTTCGGTTGGAACTGGGGAAGGCGACTGGACAATTTTTATCGCTTTGGCTATTTCTTCAGCGGTTGGAGAGGAAAGTTTTGGCTCCACACCAGCTGATTTCCTAGTCCTTTTTGCTGGACCCGACTCCTCAGAGTCGGATCTCCTTTTGCTCGAGGAAGTCTCGCCCTGGTCAGAGGGCACTCCCTCCGGTTCGGTTGGAACCAAACCGGGCTGGCCAGCCGGTTCAGCGGACTTTTTGGCCTCCCTTTCCCTGAGCCTACCAACTCTCCTTTCCAGGGTAGCTGCAGGAAAACATTTACAAATCTGGCAGTCTGCATTGAGGTGGTCAAACTCCAGACAATAAACACAGGTGGTGTGGGGGTCAGCCTTGGCAAAGACTTCCCCACACACACTGCAGTGTTGAAACCAGTGGGCCTGGTTTTTTCTTTTGGGTTTCTAGACATGGTGCCAGTCCTAAACCACACTTACCCGTTTATGGCAATCCGCAGGTACAATCTTCTTATCGGTTCCCAACCGTGTCATGGTCGTGGAAAACGTAATAAATCCGCTTTTTTAGAACCGATAAGAACCGTAACCACACTCTAAAAGACAGATTAAGATATTTTAAACAACTTGATCGGTTCAAACCAAACCGATAAACCGTTTACAAGTTCCACACAGAACAGAAATGAATGTAAAACCTATCTAGTACTCACAAATACCACAGACAGAGTCTGAACCGACCGGTTGAGGTTTAAATTCAGTTAAGAAACGAGAAAAACAATACTTTAATCGACAAATGAACCAAGCAGAAGGAGAAATCTCCGGAGCGACTGTTCAGTGAGGCGGAGTAAAGAATCTGACGGTTTGAGTTTGAAGAACAACAGACAGAGTTTCAACCGAGCTCGAGCTCACCGTTCCATGCCTGGCATGGAAAGTTAATTCTTTCACCTCCGGAGCAGTTCGAAGGTTGGGACTCACTGCATATGTCATAATATAGCAAGACTTCATGTTGTTTGAAGCTAGTTTTAATTTGCTAAACAGTTTAGTTTTAAGTCTGATTTGGGCTTTAATGGCTTTATTGAACCATACTGACCTTCCCTTTATTATTATAAGTTTTTTTATTGGTATATACTGATTTTCTAAGTTGCTTATTATATATTTAAATGAATTCCAAGCCTCCTCGGTAGGTAATTTAGAGAGCAAGGTTTCCCAATTAATGTTTACAATTTCTTTAGTAATAGCTTGGAAGTTAGCTCTATTGTAATCTTTCATAAATCTGAGCCCTCTAGGGAGTGCAAATTCAAAGGGAATTTCAAATAGAAGAGAAAAGTGATCATTATTTCCAAGGGGGTCACCAATTTGAAAATTATTTATTTTTTGTTCAATGTTAGTAAGAAGAAGGTCAAGAATATTTTGACCCCTTGTAGGTTCCATAACAATTTGCTCAAGCCCTGCTTTCATGATGATATTTATCAAGTGCTTTTCAATATTGGGATGTCCAACAAGAGTATTTCAGTCGATTGATGGCATATTGAAATCTCCCAGGATGATAACATCTCCTTTATCTGCCAATGTAGGAATTTCTTGAAGGAGATTAGTGGTATATTCCATATTTGCTGAGGGGGGGGTCTATAAGAATTTCCTATGGTGATATGTGACTGATTTTTAATTGAATATTAACCCAAAGATTTTCAGTCGAAGATGGAAGATGAAGTTCATAAGAAGGGATGTCATTCCTAACATAGATGCATACTCCACCACCATGCTTATCTAATCGATTTTTGTAGTAAAGTTTATAGTTAGGAATATTTCTACAGCATATGGATGCAGAGTCCCACCAGGTTTCTGTCACTGCAATGACACCCAAATTCAGAATGTTACATTTTGCTTCCAGTTCCCCCAACTTGAGTAAGTTAAGTGACCTTGCATTGAAGCTAAGAAATTTACATGTATTGTCGGATGAGGTTGCTGAGTTGTGCTTTGGAGACTTGGGCACTACCCCATTCTCCCCCATCCATTTTAGTTTAAATTCTGATTTATGACGGTTGTGAAGCTCTTCCCCAGTAAGGAGCTACCCCTTCGACTGAGGTGCAGTCCGTCCCAACAAAACAGAGAGTTTCTATCATGAAAGTTTTCCCCGTGTGTAATGCACGGAATATTTTGTGAGAAGCACCATTTCCTAAGCCATTCGTTTATAGATTTAATTTTTTGAGTAATAGTAGGTGTGGCTCTTCGTACTGGTAATGTTTCTGAAAAGCACACTATACAACCAGCTTGTACAGGGAGGTTAACAGCGTCAGGGGTCAGAACAGCAAAAATGCACAGTGAGGTTAGCATCAGGGTCAGAGCAGAGAAAATGTACAAGGAGGTTAACAGCATCAGGGGTCAGAACAGCGAAAATGCACAGTGAGGTTAGCATCAGGGCTCAGAACAGAGAAAATGTACAGAGAGGTTAACAGCATCAGGGGTCAGAACAGAGAAAATGCACAGTGAGGTTAGCATCAGGGGTCAGAACAGAGAAAATGCATAGGGAAGTTAACAGCGTCAGGGGTCAGAACACAGAAAATGCAGAGAGAGGTTAACAGGATCAGGGGGTCAGAACAGAGAAAACATACAGGGAGGTTAGCATCAGGGGTCAGAACAGAGAAAATGTACAGGGAGGTTAACAGCGTCAGGAGTCAGAACAGAGAAAATGCATAGGGACGTTAACAGTGTCAGGGGTCAGAACAGAGAAAATGTACAGAGAGGGTAACAGCGTCAGGGGTCAGAACAGAGAAAATACACAGGGAAATTATCAGCATCAGGGGTCAGAACAGAGAAAATGCATAGGGAGGTACAGCGTCAGGGTCAGAACAGAGAAAATGCATAGGAGGTTACAGCATCAGGGGTCAGAACAGAGAAAATGCAGAGAGGTTAACAGCGTTGGGGGTCAGAACAGAAAACGTACAGTAAGGTTAACAACGTCAGGGATAAGAACAGAGAAAATGCACAGTGAGGTTAACAGCATCAGCAGGTCAGAACAGAGAAATTGTACAGAGAAGGTAACAGCGTCAGGGGTCAGAATAGAGAAAATGTACAGGGAGGTTAACAGCGTCAGGGGTCAGAACAGAGAGAATGCAGAGAGAAAGGTTAATAGTGTCAGGGGGTCAGAACAGAGAAAATGTACAGGAACATTAACAGTGTCGGTGGTCAGAATAGAAAATGTAGAGAGAGGTTAACACTGTCGGTGGTCAGAAAAGAGAAAATGTTCAGTAACATTAACAGTGTCGGGGGTCAGAACAGAGAAAATATAGTGGGAGTTTAACAGCGTTGGCGGTCAGAACAGAGAAAATGCACAGGGATGTTAACAGTGTCGGGAGTCAGAAGAGAGAAAATGTACAGGGAGGTTAACAACATCAGGAGGCCAGAACAGAGAAATGTACAGAGAGGGTAACAGCATCAGGGGTCGGAACAGAGAAAATGCACAGGGAGGTTAACAGCAACAGCGGGTCAGAACAGAGAAAATGCACAGTGAGGTTAGCACTCAGGAGGAACAGAGAAAATGTACAGGAGGTTAACAGTGTCAGGAGTCAGAACAGAGAAAATGCAGAGAGAGGTTAACAGGATCTGGGGGTCAGAACAGAGAAAACGTACAGGGAGGTTAGCATCAGGGGTCAGAACAGAGAAAATGCATAGGGAGGTTACAACGTCAGGGGTCAGAACAGAGAAAATGCACAGAGAGGTTAATGGCATTGGGGGTCAGAACAGAGAAAATGCACAAGGAAGTTAACAGTGTCCGGGGTCAGAACAGCAAAAATGCACAATGAGGTTAGCATCAGGGGTCAGAACAGAGAAAATGTACAGTGAGGTTAAAAGCGTCAGGGGTCAGAACAGAGAAAATGTACAGTGACGTTAGCATCAGAGGTCAGAACAGAGAAAATGTACAGAGAGGTTAACAGTGTCAGGGGACAGAACAGCGAAAATGCACAGTGAGGTTAGCATCAGGGGTCAGAACAGAGAAAATGTACAAGGACGTTAACAGCGTCAGGGGTCAGAACAGAGAAAATGCAGACAGAGGTTAACGGCATCGGGGGTCAGAACACAGAAAATGCACAGTGAGGTTAGCATCAGGGGTCAGAACAGAGAAAACGAACAGTGAGGTTAGCATCAGGGGTCAGAACAGAGAAAATACACAGTGAGGTTAACAGCATCAGCAGGTCAGAACAGAGAAAATGTACAGAGAAGGTAACAGCGTCAGGGGTCAGAAAAGAGAAAATGCACAGTGAGGTTAGCATCAGGGGTCAGAGCAGAGAAAATGTACAGAGAGGTTAACAGTGTCAGGGGTCAGAACAGTGAAAATGCACAGTGAGGTTAGCATCAGGGGTCAGAACAGAGAAAATGTACAAGGACGTTAACAGCGTCAGGGGTCAGAACAGAGAAAATGCAGAGAGAGGTTAACGGCATCGGGGGTCAGAACACAGAAAATGCACAGTGAGGTTAGCATCAGGGGTCAGAACAGAGAAAATACACAGTGAGGATAACAGCATCAGCAGGTCAGAACAGAGAAAATGTACAGAGAAGGTAACAGCGTCAGGGGTCAGAATAGAGAAAATGTACAGCGAGGTTAACAGCGTTGAGGGGTCAGAACAGAGAGAATGCAGAGAGAAAGGTTAACAGTGTCAGGGGGTCAGAACAGAGAAAATGTACAGGAACATTAACAGTGTCGGGGGTCAGAATAGAAAATGTAGAGAGAGGTTAACACTGTCGGTGGTCAGAAAAGAGAAAATGTTCAGTAACATTAACAGTGTCGGGGGTCAGAACAGAGAAAATGTAGTGGGAGTTTAACAGCGTTGGCAGTCAGAACAGAGAAAATGCACAGGGATGTTAACAGTGTCGGGGGTCAGAAGAGAGAAAATGTACAGGGAGGTTAACAACAACAGGAGGCCAGAACAGAAAAATGTACAGAGAGGGTAACAGCATCAGGGGTCGGAACAGAGAAAATGCACAGGGAGGTTAACAGCGTCAGGGGTCAAAACAGAGAAAATGTAGAGGGACATCAACAGCGTCGGGGTCAGAACAGAGAAAATGCACAGAGAGGTTAACAGCGTCAGGGATCAGAACAGACAAACACACAGTGAGGTTAACAGCAACAGCGGGTCAGAACAGAGAAAATACACAGGGAAATTATCAGCATCAGGGGGTCAGAACAGAGAAAATGCATAGGGAGGTTACAGCGTCAGGGGTCAGAACAGAGAAAATGCATAGGGAGGTTACAGCATCAGGGGTCAGAACAGAGAAAATGCACAGAGAGGTTAACACGCTGGGGTCAGAACAGAGAAAACGACAGTAAGGTTAACAACGCCAGGATAAGAACAGAGAAAATGCACAGTGAGGTTAACAGCATCAGCAGGTCAGAACAGAGAAATTGTACAGAGAAGGTAACAGCTAGGGTCAGAATAGAGAAAATGTACAGGGAGGTTAACAGCTAGGGTCAAAACAGAGAAAATGTAGACGGACGTCAACAGCGTTGGGCTCAGAACAGAGAAAATGCACAGAGAGGTTAACAGCGTTGGGGGTCAGAACAGAGAAAACGTACAGTGAGGTTAACAACGTCAGGGATCAGAACAGAGAAAATGCACAGTGAGGTTAACAGCAACGGCAGTTCAGAACAGAGAAAATGTACAGAGAAGGTAACAGCGTCAGAGGTCAGAATAGAGAAAATGTACAGGGAGGTTAACAGCGTTAGGGGCTCAGAACAGAGAAAATGTACAGGAACATTAAAAGTGTCGGGGGTCAGAATAGAAAATGTAGAGAGAGGTTAACACTGTCGGTAGTCAGAAAAGAGAAAATGTTCAGTAACATTAACAGCGTTGGCGGTCAGAACAGAGAAAATGCACAGGGATGTTAACAGTGTCAGGGGTCAGAAGAGAGAAAATGTACAGGGAGGTTAACAATATCAGGAGGCCAGAACAGAGAAATGTACAGAGAGGGTAACAGCGTCAGGGGTCGGAACAGAGAAAATGCACAGGGACATTAACAGCGTCGGGGTCAGAACAGAGAAAATGCATAGGGAGGATAACAGCATCAGGGGTCCGAAAAGAGAAGATGCACAGGGAGGTCAACGGCATCGGAGGTCAGAACAGAGAAAATGCACAGTGAGGTTAACAGCATCAGGGGGTCAGAACAGAGAAAATGTACAGAAAGGGTAACAACGTCATGGGTCAGAACAGAGAAAATCTTCAGTGAGTTGAACAACGTGAGAGGGTCAGACCAGAGAAAATGCACAATGAGGTTAACAGCATCAGGGGGCAGAATAGAGAAAATGTGTAGAGAGCGTAACAGCATCAGGGGTCAGAACGGAGAAAATGCATATGGAGGTTAACAGCGTTAGGGGTCAGAACAGAGAAAATGCATAGGGAGGTTACAGCGTCAGGGGTCAGAACAGAGAAAATGCACAGGGAAGTTAACAGCGTCCGGGGTCAGAACAGCAAAAATGCACAGTGAGGTTAGCATCAAGGGTCAGAACAGAGAAAATGTACAGTGAGGTTAACAGCGTTAGGGGTCAGAACAGAGAAAATGTACAGTGAGGTTAGCATCAGGGGTCAGAACAGAGAAAATGTACAGAGAGGTTAACAGCGTCAGGGGTCAGAACAGCGAAAATGCACAGTGAGGTTAGCATCAGGGGTCAGAGCAGAGAAAATGTACAGAGAGGTTAACAGCATCAGGGGTCAGAACAGCGAAAATGCACAGTGAGGTTAGCATCAGGGGTCAGAACAGAGAAAATGTTCAAGGAGGTTAAGAGCGTCAGGGGTCAGAACAGAGAAAATGCACAGTGAGGTTAACAACGTCAGGGGGTCAGAACAGAGAAATTGCACAGTGAGGTTAACAGCATCGGGGGTCAGAACAGAGAAATGCACAGGGAGGGTAACAGCACCAGGGGTCAGAACAGAGAAATGTACATGAACATTAACAGTGTCAGGGGTCAGAATAGAAATGTAGAGAGGGTTACACTGTCGGTGGTCAGAAAAGAGAAAATGTTAGCAACATTAACAGTGTCGGGGGTCAGAACAGAGAAAATGTAGTGGGAGTTTAACAGCGTTGGTGGTCAGAACAGAGAAAATGCACAGGGATGTTAACAGTGTCGGGGGTCAGAAGAGAGAAAATGTACAGGGAGGTTAACAACATCAGGAGGCCAGAACAGAGAAATGTACAGAGAGGGTAACAGCATCAGGGGTCGGAACAGAGAAAATGCACAGGAGGTTAACAGCTAGGGGTCAAAACAGAAAATGTAGAGGACGCCAACAGCGTTGGGTCAGAACAGAGAAATGTACAGTGAGGTTAACAACGCTAGGGATCAGAACAGAGAAATACAGTGAGGTTAACAGCAACAGCGGTCAGAACAGAGAAAATGCACAGTGAGGTTAACGGCATCGGGGTCAGAACAGAGAAAATGCACAGTGAGGTTAGCATCAGGGTCAGAACAGAGAAATGTACAGGAGGTTAACAGGGTCAGGAGTCACAAAGAGAATTGCAGAGAGAGGTTAACAGGATCAGGGGTCAGAACAGAGAAAACGACAATGGAGGTATTAGCATCAGGGGTCAGAACAGAGAAAATGTACAGGAGGTTACAGTGTCAGGAGTCAGAACAGCGAAATGCACAGTGAGGTTAATAGGACTGGGAGGTCAGAACAGAGAAAATGCACAGTGAGGTTAGCATCAGGGGTCAGAACAGAGAAAACGAAGGAGGTTAACAGCCAGGAGTCAGAACAGAGAAAATGCATAGCAAGTAACAGTGTCAGGGGTCAGAACAGAGAAATGTACAGAGAGGGTAACAGCGCTAGGGTCAGAACAGAGAAAATACAGTGAGGTTAACAGGACTCAGGGGGTCAGAACAGAGAAATGCACAGTGAGGTTAGCATCAGGGGTCAGAACAGAGAAATGACAGGAGGTTAACAGCGCCAGGAGTCAGAACAGAGAAAATGCATAGGGACGTAACAGTGTCAGGGTCAGAACAGAGAAATGTACAGAGAGGTAACAGCGTCAGGGTCAGAACAGAGAAAATGCACAGGGAAATTATCAGCATCAGGGGGTCAGAACAGCGAAAATGCACAGTGAGGTTAGCATCAGGGGTCAGAACAGAGAAAATGTACAAGGACGTTAACAGCAGCAGGGGTCAGAACAGAGAAAATGCAGAGAGAGGTTAACGGCATCGGGGGTCAGAACACAGAAAATGCACAGTGAGGTTAGCATCAGGGGTCAGAACAGAGAAAACGCACAGTGAGGTTAGCATCAGGGGTCAGAACAGAGAAAATACACAGTGAGGTTAACAGCATCAGCAGGTCAGAACAGAGAAAATGTACAGAGAAGGTAACAGCGTCAGGGGTCAGAAAAGAGAAAATGCACAGTGAGGTTAGCATCAGGGGTCAGAGCAGAGAAAATGTACAGAGAGGTTAACAGTGTCAGGGGTCAGAACATGAAAATGCACAGTGAGGTTAGCATCAGGGTCAGAACAGAGAAATGTACAAGGACGTTAACAGCGCCAGGGTCAGAACAGAGAAATGCAGAGAGGTTAGACGGGGTCAGAACACAGAAAATGCACAGTGAGGTTAGCATCAGGGGTCAGAACAGAGAAAATACACAGTGAGGTTAACAGCATCAGCAGGTCAGAACAGAGAAAATGTACAGAGAAGGTAACAGCGTCAGGGGTCAGAATAGAGAAAATGTACAGCGAGGTTAACAGCGTTGAGGGGTCAGAACAGAGAGAATGCAGAGAGAAAGGTTAACAGTGTCAGGGGGTCAGAACAGAGAAAATGTACAGGAACATTAACAGTGTCGGGGTCAGAATAGAAAATGTAGAGAGGTTAACACTGTGTGGTCAGAAAAGAAAATGTTCAGTAACATTAACAGTGTCGGGGTCAGAACAGAGAAAATGTAGTGGGAGTTTAACAGCTTGGCAGTCAGAACAGAGAAAATGCACAGGGATGTTAACAGTGTCAGGGGTCAGAAGAGAGAAATGTACAGGAGGTTAACAACATCAGGAGGCCAGAACAGAAAATGTACAGAGAGGGTAACAGCATCAGGGGTGGAACAGAGAAAATGCACAGGGAGGTTAACAGCGTTAGGGGTCAAAACAGAGAAAATGTAGAGGGACATCAACAGCGTCGGGGTCAGAACAGAGAAAATGCACAGAGAGGTTAACAGCGTCAGGGATCAGAACAGACAAAACACACAGTGAGGTTAACAGCAACAGCGGGTCAGAACAGAGAAAATACACAGGGAAATTATCAGCATCAGGGGGTCAGAACAGAGAAAATGCATAGGGAGGTTACAGCGTCAGGGGTCAGAACAGAGAAAATGCATAGGGAGGTTACAGCATCAGGGGTCAGAACAGAGAAAATGCACAGAGAGGTTAACAGCGTTGGGGGTCAGAACAGAGAAAACGTACAGTAAGGTTAACAACGTCAGGGATAAGAACAGAGAAAATGCACAGTGAGGTTAACAGCATCAGCAGGTCAGAACAGAGAAATTGTACAGAGAAGGTAACAGCGTCAGGGGTCAGAATAGAGAAAATGTACAGGGAGGTTAACAGCGTCAGGGGTCAAAACAGAGAAAATGTAGACGGACGTCAACAGCGTTGGGCTCAGAACAGAGAAAATGCACAGAGAGGTTAACAGCGTTGGGGGTCAGAACAGAGAAAACGTACAGTGAGGTTAACAACGTCAGGGATCAGAACAGAGAAAATGCACAGTGAGGTTAACAGCATCGGCAGTTCAGAACAGAGAAAATGTACAGAGAAGGTAACAGCGTCAGAGGTCAGAATAGAGAAAATGTACAGGGAGGTTAACAGCGTTAGGGGCTCAGAACAGAGAAAATGTACAGGAACATTAAAAGTGTCGGGGGTCAGAATAGAAAATGTAGAGAGAGGTTAACACTGTCGGTAGTCAGAAAAGAGAAAATGTTCAGTAACATTAACAGCGTTGGCGGTCAGAACAGAGAAAATGCACAGGGATGTTAACAGTGTCAGGGGTCAGAAGAGAGAAAATGTACAGGGAGGTTAAAAGTGTCAGGAGGCCAGAACAGAGAAATGTACAGAGAGGGTAACAGGCTCAGGGGTCTGAACAGAGAAAATGCAGGGACATAACAGCAAGCTGGGTCAGAACAGAGAAATGCATAGGGAGGATAACAGCATCAGGGTCCAAAAGAGAAGATGCACAGGAGTCAACGCATCGGAGGTCAGAACAGAGAAAATGCACAGTGAGGTTAACAGCATCAGGGGTCAGAACAGAGAAAATGCAGAAAGGGTAACAACGCCATGGGTCAGAACAGAGAAAATCTTCAGTGAGTTGAACAACGTGAGAGGGTCAGACCAGAGAAAATGCACAATGAGGTTAACAGCATCAGGGGGCAGAATAGAGAAAATGTGTAGAGAGCGTAACAGCATCAGGGGTCAGAACGGAGAAAATGCATATGGAGGTTAACAGCGTCAGGGGTCAGAACAGAGAAAATGCATAGGGAGGTTACAGCGTCAGGGGTCAGAACAGAGAAAATGCACAGGGAAGTTAACAGCGTCCGGGGTCAGAACAGCAAAAATGCACAGTGAGGTTAGCATCAAGGGTCAGAACAGAGAAAATGTACAGTGAGGTTAATAAGCAGGGGTCAGAACAGAGAAATGTACAGTGAGGTTAGCACTAGGGGTCAGAACAGAGAAATGTACAGAGAGGTTAACAGCGTCAGGGGTCAGAACAGAAAATGCACAGTGAGGTTAGCATCAGGGGTCAGAGCAGAGAAAATGTACAGAGAGGTTAACAGCGACAGGGGTCAGAACAGCGAAAATGCACAGTGAGGTTAGCATCAGGGGTCAGAACAGAGAAAATGTTCAAGGAGGTTAAGAGCGTCAGGGGTCAGAACAGAGAAAATGCACAGTGAGGTTAACAACGTCAGGGGGTCAGAACAGAGAAACTGCACAGTGAGGTTAACAGCATCGGGGGTCAGAACAGAGAAAATGCACAGGGAGGGTAACAGCATCAGGGGTCAGAACAGAGAAAATGTACATGAACATTAACAGTGTCAGGGGTCAGAATAGAAAATGTAGAGAGAGGTTAACACTGTCGGTGGTCAGAAAAGAGAAAATGTTCAGTAACATTAACAGTGTCGGGGGTCAGAACAGAGAAAATGTAGTGGGAGTTTAACAGCGTTGGTGGTCAGAACAGAGAAAATGCACAGGGATGTTAACAGTGTCGGGGGTCAGAAGAGAGAAAATGTACAGGGAGGTTAACAACATCAGGAGGCCAGAACAGAGAAATGTACAGAGAGGGTAACAGCATCAGGGGTTGGAACAGAGAAAATGCACAGGGAGGTTAACAGCGTCAGGGGTCAAAACAGAGAAAATGTAGAGGGACGTCAACAGCGTCTGGGTCAGAACAGAGAAAATGTACAGTGAGGTTAACAACGTCAGGGATCAGAACAGAGAAAATACACAGTGAGGTTAACAGCAACAGCGGGTCAGAACAGAGAAAATGCACAGTGAGGTTAACGGCATCGGGGGTCAGAACAGAGAAAATGCACAGTGAGGTTAGCATCAGGGGTCAGAACAGAGAAAATGTACAGGGAGGTTAACAGGGTCAGGAGTCACAACAGAGAATTTACAGAGAGAGGTTAACAGGATCAGGGGGTCAGAACAGAGAAAACGTACACGGAGGTTAGCATCAGGGGTCAGAACAGAGAAAATGTACAGGGAGGTTAACAGTGTCAGGAGTCAGAACAGCGAAAATGCACAGTGAGGTTAACAGGATCAGGAGGTCAGAACAGAGAAAATGCACAGTGAGGTTAGCATCAGGGGTCAGAACAGAGAAAACGTACAGGGAGGTTAACAGCGTCAGGAGTCAGAACAGAGAAAATGCATAGGGCCGTTAACAGTGTCAGGGGTCAGAACAGAGAAAATGTACAGAGAGGGTAACAGCGTCAGGGGTCAGAACAGAGAAAATACACAGTGAGGTTAACAGGATCAGGGGGTCAGAACAGAGAAAATGCACAGTGAGGTTAGCATCAGGGGTCAGAACAGAGAAAACGTACAGGGAGGTTAACAGCGTCAGGAGTCAGAACAGAGAAAATGCATAGGGCCGTTAACAGTGTCAGGGGTCAGAACAGAGAAAATGTACAGAGAGGGTAACAGCGCAGGGTCAGAACAGAGAAATGCCAGGGAAATTATCAGCATCAGGGGTCAGAACAGAGAAAATGCATAGGGAGGTTACAGCTCAGGGGTCAGAACAGAGAAAATGCACAGAGAGGGTAACAGCGTCAGGGGACAGAACAGAGAAAATACACAGGGAAGTTAGCATCAGGGGGTCAGAACAGAGAAAATGCATAGGGAGGTTACAGCGCCAGGGGTCACAACAGAGAAAATGCACAGTGAGGTTAACAGGATCAGGAGGTCAGAACAGAGAAAATGCACAGTGAGGTTAGCATCAGGGGTCAGAACAGAGAAAACGTACAGGAGGTTAACAGGCCAGGAGTCAGAACAGAGAAATGCATAGGTCACACAGTGTCAGGGGTCAGAACAGAGAAATGTACAGAGAGGGTAACAGCGCTAGGGGTCAGAACAGAGAAAATACACAGTGAGGTTAACAGGATCAGGGGTCAGAACAGAGAAAATGCACAGTGAGGTTAGCATCAGGGGTCAGAACAGAGAAAACGTACAGGGAGGTTAACAGCGTCAGGAGTCAGAACAGAGAAAATGCATAGGGCCGTTAACAGTGTCAGGGGTCAGAACAGAGAAAATGTACAGAGGGTAAGCGCCGCCAGGGTCAGAACAGAGAAAATGCACAGGGAAATTATCAGCATCAGGGGGTCAGAACAGAGAAAATGCATAGGGAGCTTACAGCGTCAGGGGTCAGAACAGAGAAAATGCACAGTGAGGTTAACAGGATCAGGGGGTCAGAACAGAAAAAATGCACAGGGAAGTAATCAGCATCAGGGGTCAGAACAGAGAAAATGCATAGGGAGGTTACAACGTCAGGGGTCAGGACAGAGAAAATGCACAGAGAGGTTAATGGCATTGGGGGTCAGAACAGAGAAAATGCACAAGGAAGTTAACAGCGTCCGGGATCAGAACAGCAAAAATGCAGTGAGGTTAGCATCAGGGGTCAGAACAGAGAAAATGTACAGTGAGGTTAAAAGCATCAGGTGTCAGAACAGAGAAAATGTACAGTGAGGTTAGCATCAGAGGTCAGAACAGAGAAAATGTACAGAGAGGTTAACAGCGTCAGGGGTCAGAACAGCGAAAATGCACAGTGAGGTTAGCATCAGGGGTCAGAACAGAGAATAAGGCACAAAGGCCAGGGGTCAGAACAGAGAAAATGCAGAGAGAGGTTAACGGCATCGGGGTCAGAAACAGAGAAAATGCACAGGGAGGGTTACAGCATCAGGGGTCAGAACAGAGAAAATGCACAGGAGGTTAACAGCGCTAGGGGTCAAAACAGAGAAAAATGTAGAGGGACGCCAACAGCGTTAGTCAGAACAGAGAAAAATGCACAGAGAGGTTAACAGCGCTTGGGGTTCAGAACAGAGAAATGTACAGTGAGGTTAACAACGCCAGGGATCAGAACAGAGAAATACACAGTGAGGTTAACAGCAACAGTGGGTCAGAACAGAGAAAATGCACAGTGAGGATAACAGCATCAGCAGGTCAGAACAGAGAAAATGTACAGAGAAGGTAACAGCGTCAGGGTCAGAATAGAGAAATGTACAGGGAGGTTAACACGTTGAGGGGTCAGAACAGAGAGAATGCAGAGAGAAAGGTTAACAGTGTCAGGGGTCAGAACAGAGAAATGTACAGGAACATTAACAGTGTCGGGGTCAGAATAGAAAATGTAGAGAGAGGTTAACACTGTCGGTGGTCAGAAAAGAGAAAATGTTCAGTAACATTAACAGTGTCGGGGGTCAGAACAGAGAAAATATAGTGGGAGTTTAACAGCGTTGGCGGTCAGAACAGAGAAAATGCACAGGATGTTAACAGTGTCGGAGTCAGAAGAGAAAATGTACAGGAGGTTAACAACATCAGGAGGCCAGAACAGAGAAATGTACAGAGAGGGTAACAGCATCAGGGGTCGAACAGAGAAAATGCACAGGAGGTTAACAGCAACAGCGGGTCAGAACAGAGAAAATGCACAGTGAGGTTAGTATCAGGGGTCAGAACAGAGAAAATGTACAGGGAGGTTAACAGTGTCAGGAGTCAGAACAGAGAAAATGCAGAGAGAGGTTAACAGGATCTGGGGGTCAGAACAGAGAAAACGTACAGGGAGGTTAGCATCAGGGGTCAGAACAGAGAAAATGCATAGGAAGGTTACAATGTCAGAGGTCAGAACAGAGAAAATGCACAGAGAGGTTAATGGCATTGGGGGTCAGAACAGAGAAAATGCACAAGGAAGTTAACAGTGTCTGGTCAGAACAGCAAAAATGCACAATGAGGTTAGCATCAGGGGTCAGAACAGAGAAAATGTACAGTGAGGTTAAAAGCCAGGGGTCAAACAGAGAAAATGTACAGTGACGTTAGCATCAGAGGTCAGAACAGAGAAAATGTACAGAGAGGTTAACAGCGCCAGGGGTCAGAACAGCGAAAATGCACAGTGAGGTTAGCATCAGGGGTCAGAGCAGAGAAAATGTACAGAGAGGTTAACAGTGTCAGGGGTCAGAACAGCGAAAATGCACAGTGAGGTTAGCATCAGGGGTCAGAACAGAGAAAATGTACAAGGACGTTAACAGCATCAGGGGTCAGAACAGAGAAAATGCAGAGAGAGGTTAACGGCATCGGGGGTCAGAACACAGAAAATGCACAGTGAGGTTAGCATCAGGGGTCAGAACAGAGAAAATGCACAGTGAGGTTAGCATCAGGGGTCAGAACAGAGAAAATACACAGTGAGGTTAACAGCATCAGCAGGTCAGAACAGAGAAAATGTACAGAGAGGTTAACAGCGTCAGGGGTCAGAACAGTGAAAATGCAGAGAGAGGTTAACGGCATCGGGGGTCAGAACAGCGAAAATGCACAGTGAGGTAAGCATCAGGGGTCAGAACAGAGAAAATACACAGTGAGGTTAACAGCATCAGCAGGTCAGAACAGAGAAAATGTACAGAGAAGGTAACAGCGTCAGGGGTAAGAATAGAGAAAATGTACAGGGAGGTTAACAGCGTTGAGGGGTCAGAACAGAGAGAATGCAGAGAGAAAGGTTAACAGTGTCAGGGGGTCAGAACAGAGAAAATGTACAGGAACATTAACAGTGTCGGGGCTCAGAATAGAAAATGTAGAGAGAGGTTAACACTGTCGGTGGTCAGAAAAGAGAAAATGTTCAGTAACATTAACTGTGTCGGGGGTCAGAACAGAGAAAATGTAGTGGGAGTTTAACAGCTGGCGGTCAGAACAGAGAAAATGCACAGGGATGTTAACAGTGTCGGGGTCAGAAGAGAAAATGTACAGGAGGTTACAACATCAGGAGGCCAGAACAGAAAAATGTACAGAGAGGGTAACAGCATCAGGGTCTGAACAGAGAAAATGCACAGGGAGGTTAATCCAATCGTTGAATGGGATAACCCCTCTAGATTTCCTCCATATGGCTGGGCTAGTACATTTGGGAGCAGAATAATAAATGAAGGTGTGAACAATTGTATAGTTTGAGGTTTGGGAGGACTAAGCCTCCCTTCTGTCTAAGGAGAAGGGTTGATGCCCTTATCCTGGTGCCAGCCCATGTAAAGCCCATTATGGCTTTATTCCAAGTTCGGAGTATTTTAGTTGAGGTGTACATGGGGATATTTTGAAATAAGTATAGAACTCACGGGAGGATCACCATCTGGATAAATTCCACCCTCTGAAGTAAATTAAGTGGGAGGACACTCCATCTGGCCAGGTCCGCCTGGAGTTAGGAGTAGAATGGGGCATAGTTGTTTGGTGCTGCTTTCCGTGCATCATGGGATAGATATATGCCCAGGTACTTTAACTTTCCAAGGTCCCATCAGAAAGGATAGGATTGTTTAAACTGAGGGAAGGGGGTATAATTGAATGTTTGTGTATCAGGTTTAGAGGTATTTAATTTATACCCGGAAAGCTGCCCATAGTCCTCTATTATTTTTAAGACAGCTGGTACTGAATGTGTAGGGTCCGACAGGAAGAGCAAGACATCATCCGCATAGAGTACTATTCGGTGTTCTCTGCCCCCCAGTTGGACCCCCTTGACGTGAGTGGATTGCCTGATCGCCTGGGTCAGTGGTTCAATGAAGATGGCAAAGTCTGGGGACAGAGGGCAGCTGCTTAGGCGGATACCTGTGTAGGGAAAATAGGCTGAATGGTGGCGGAGACCTTAACACAGGCCTGTGGTGGGCACAGACAGAGTACTTATCAGTGAGACTAAGAGGGCGGGGAATCCCATCGCTGCCATGGTGGCAAATAGGAAAGGCCAAGAGACCCTATCAAAGGCCTTCTCTGCTTCTAAGCTGAAGAGGACTGAGGGGGTTCTGGATGTTTGCATTCTCTGGACCATGTGTAATGCCCTCCTGGTATTGTCTGTTGTGGATGTTGAGCCGACAAAACCCGTCTGGTCTAGGCTTATTAGGGAGGGGAGAACCTTATCTATTCGCTTGGCTATTATGGACATAAAAATTGTATAATCTACATTTAGTACTGATATGGGGCAGTAGGAAGAGCATAGTTGGGGGTCTTTATCTGGTTTGGAGATGACTGAAATCACAGCATATGACCAGCTTGGAGGGGGGCTATCCAGGCCCCATAGTACCCCGTGTTAGACACTCTCCAGCAGCGGGCTGAGCAGGGGCTATGTATGCTTATGGAACTCCGTGCAGTAGCCATCAGAGCCTGGAGCCTATATTGTTTTTAGCTGTGAAATGGCTGTTCACAGTTCCAGCTGGGTTATGGGGTGGATCAGTTCCTCCTGCTGGTCCCTACTAAGCATGGGGAGGTGTAGAGAGGTCAGGAGGGTTACAGTGTTATTGTAATCTGACGGATGGTCAGGGGTGTACAGTTTCCTGTAATAATCACAAAAGGCTTGTGTGATGCCTTTCACCCTAGTAAGTTGAGCATTAGTTACTGGGTCCTTAAGAAAAAATTACTCACCTTAGTAATGTTGTTTCCTTCTAATGGAGTCTTGCTGTATTCTGACATATGCAGTTAGGTCCTGCCTTTCAACTGCCCCAAGAACAAAGAGTTAAACTTTCCGTGGCCAGCATGGAATGTTCACCTCAAGCTCGGTTGAAGCCCCTGTCTGCTGTTGTCTAAACTGCAACCGTCAGATCTTTACGAGCAATACTCATTTGATGTTCTGTGTGGAAACTGTAAAACTCAAAACTAGCTAACTGGCAACTATATCTATATAAAAAGGTTTTTGGTTTAAAGGAAGACTCAAGTCAGAAACAAAAACAAACACATCAAAACACAACCCTCACCCAAACCAAAGAGGGTGAAAAGGACACCCCTAGGGTGCCAACACTCTCCTGCCCACCCACAGCCCAAAATCTGGGTTCTGAGGAGGGAGGCGGGGGAGGTCAGAATACAACAAGACTCCATTAGAAGAAACAACATTACTAAGGTGAGTAATTGTTTCTTCAAACAACATGAAGTCTTGCTGTATTCTGACTTATCATGAAACTACAAACAGTACCTCCATGGAGGAGGAACAGAACCTACGGAAACAGGCTCTGAAGTACTGCTGTAAGAACTGAGCATCACTCCTAGCCTGGATATCCAGAGAGTAATGCTTGGTGAAAGTATGGACTGTTTTCCAGGTGGCTGCTTGACAAATTTCAAGAGAGGAATATCCTGGCAGCAGCCGGGAAACAGCTATTACCTCTAGTGGAATGAGCCCTCAGGCCTGGGTTGGAGTTCACCCAGTTTTCATAGCAGGGTGTATACAAGAAACATTCCACCTGGCAATAGAATCTCTTAGTGGCAGGTTTGCCCTTCCATCTTCTCCATCGTGAGGAACAACTGGAGGGATTCAAACCTGTGACCCTTAGTCGCTCTATGTAGTAGATAAGGGCTCTTTTAACATCAAGCTGTAGCCTCCTCTCCCGAGGGAATGGTCAGTGAAGAAAACAGGAGCCGATATAGACTGGTTGAGGAAATCTGAAACTACTTTAGGTAAGAACTTTCTTGTTAGTTCTAAGGACTACTTTATCTCTATGAAAAGATAAAATCAGATTCCACTGACAGGGCTTGCAATTCCGCACTGATACACCTGGCGAAGTAATGGCTACCAAAAACACAGTTTTCCAAGTCAAGTACTTAAGCTCTGCTGACAGACAAAGGCTCAAAGGAGGTTGCATAAGCTGAGCAATGCAAACATTAAGGTCCCAAGCAGGAGCAGGATCCTAAAGGGGGATTGGTGTGAAGCAATCCCTTGAAAAATTCACAAATACAGCATGGGATGATAAAGAGGAAGCTTGCCTACTGACAAGAAAGCAGAAACAGCTGACAAGTGTACTTAAGGGTAGCTGGTCTGAGGCCTGAGGCCATTAAGATGGACCATATAGTCCAGAACCGAGGGCAATTCAGCAGAATCTGGAGAAATATTCTTCTTAGAACACCAAATGGTGAATCTTTTTCATTTGGAGTTATAAGTCTTTCTGGTGGAAGGCTTTTGAGAAGCCTTAAGGATATCCAGAACCCCTTGGGAAAGATGCAGATCTGCAAACTCGAACTCTTCAAGAGCCATGCCTTGAGATTAAGAGACTAAAGATTCGGGTACCAAACCCTCCCCTGAGAGGATGTCAACAGGTTGTAATTCCGGGGAAGAGACAGGGGAAGGTGGACTGCTAGGGACAGCAACAGGGGGTACCAGGGTTGTCTGGCCCAGTCTCGAGCAATCAGAATCACTTTGCATGGTTGTGACCTTATCTTGACTAACACTTTGAACAGGAGCGGGAAGGGGGAAAAGCATACAGAAGTTTCCCTTCCCAGGTCAGAATCCGAGCATCCAGGGGGACTGAGCCCAAGACTGGGGGTCTGCAACAAAAGAGATGAAGTTGGTGATTGTCTGGGGCTGCAAAAAGATCTGTCTCTGGTGTGCCCCATCTCGAGAAAATCACTTTCAAAACTAGAGGATCTAGGACCCATTCGTGATGGCCTTGGGATATTTTGCTCAGGTGCATCTGCTAGGACATTGTCCTTCCCTGGGAGGTAAACTGCTATCAGAGAGGTTTGCAGGGAATAGCCCAGGGACCACAACTTCATTGCTTCTGTGCACAAGGCCATAGACCGAGTGCCTCCTTGCTTGTTGATGTACCACATGGTGGTGTTGGTGTCTGTTCTGACCTGAACCACCTTGTTCTGTACAGATTTGGATAAAGCTTGCAGTGCCAGAAACACTGCTCTGAGTTCCAAGAGATTGATGTGAAGCAGAGATTCCTTAAGTGACCACAGTCCTTGGGTGGTAAGATCCCCGAAATGGGCTCTCCAGCCCAGCAGGGAAGCATCTGTGGTGAGTATCACTGAATGAGACTGAGTGACAAATGGAACCCCTTCTCTCAAATTGTCCTGATCCTGCCACCATTGCAAGGCTTGGATTAGGGTGCGAGTTACTGGGACTAGTTTGGTAAGGGAATCCTTTCTTTGGGACCAGGAGGTTCTTAAGTGGAACTGAATGTCCCTCATCTGGAATCTTGCCCCTTGGACCACTGCTGTGGAAGCTGCCATGTGGCCCAGTAGCTGAAGGAAATGCCTTGCTGGTCGAGACACCTGAAGGGTGAATGAAGAGGCCAGTTCCATAAGGGTCTTTGCCCTTTCCAGGGGAAGGAAGGCTCTTGCCTTTACTGTATCCAGTTCTGCACCTGTGAAGATGAGGAGCTGCGCTGGTTTGAGAACTGACTTTGGTAGATTGAGAAGGAATACTAAGAAAGTGAGTACTTGCTGGGTCACTTGCAAATGTGACTTGACTTGGTCTGGAGACTGACCTACTATGAGCCAGTCGTCCAAGTATGGGAAGATGGAGATCTTTTTTCTTCTTAGGAAAGCAACAACTACTGCCAGGCACTTTGTGAAAACCCTTGGGGCTGATGTTAGGCCAAAGGGCATTGCTCTGAATTGATAGTGGCCTGAGGACAACTCGAACCTGAGGTACTTTCTGTGGGAGCATCTGATGGGAATGTTAAAGTAGGCATCTTTGAGGTCCAGGGAGGCTAGCCAGTCCCCTGGTCTTAGAGAGGGAAGGATAATTCCTAGAGTCATTATTTTGAACTTTGGCTTTAAAAGGTGTTTGTTCAGATATCTTAGGTCCAGGATGGGCCACCATTCTTCTGTCTTTTGGGGGGTTAGGAAGTACCTGGAGTACAATCCTTTGCCCTTGTGTAGGGTGGGAATGCTCTCTATAGCTCTGAGAGCTAGGAGAGAAGAAACCTCTGCCTCTTGGGCAAGGGTCTCTGAAAGATTTGCAGCTGGAATGGATCTGGTTCTCATCTTGGGAAATTTTTTGAAGCTGAGAACCAGTCCCTAGCTTACTACTTCCAGGACCCACTTGTCTGATGTAAGAGACTTCCAGTCCTGGACAAAGTAAACCAGCCTGCCCCCTACTGGTATGGGAGGATCAACCCGAGCAGACCCATCAGGGTGTCTGCTTGGCAGGGGCTTTAGGCTGAGGGGTGGATGCAGGCCTGCTCATCCCCTGTCTGCCTCTCCCTCTAAAGAACCCCCTCTGTGAAAAAGAAGAGGAGGCCTGAACTTGGTAAAAAGGCCTTTGGATAGGCCTGTCCCTGCCCCTGGACTGCTGCTTTTGAGAGTTGCTTGCCTTTCTTTGGCCTGCGCACTTCTGTAAGTGGTCCTGTACTCATCCATTTTCTTCATGTAATTTTCTGTCTGCTCCCCAAACAGAGAATTACCAGTTACAGGAAAATCCATGGCCTTAGCCTGGGTATCCTGCGAGAGGCTAGTACATCTGAACCAAGCCATCCTCCGAAGAGCCACAGATGTAGCCATGACTCTTGATGAAACATCATTGGAGTCCACAGCAGCATGAAACTGTACTTTCGATGCCTCAATCCCATCTGCAGCCATCTGCTCCAGCTCCTTGGCAAGCTGGTCAGGGGCCTGTTTAGCCAGAGCCAGCACAGTGTCCCACCTGGAATTCTGGTATCTAGCTGTATATGCCATATAGTTAGCCTGCCTGAGTCCCAAAGATGCTGCCATGTATTGTTTCTTTGCCATGGCATCAATCTTCCTGGAGTCCTTGTCTGGGGAGTGTGATGCCAAGGGAATAGTTGCCTTATCACAGGCAGCAGCATGCACTACCCCAACATGGCTGCATTGCTGGAAAAGGAAGTCCATGTCTGAGCCTGAGAGAGTGTACCTCTTGTTCATTCGTCTGTCCACAGGAGGTATAGAATTAGGAGACTTAAGAATTTTATGTGTCTGTTTCCCAAAGGATTTGTGGAGGGGAATAGACAGTCTCTAGGCTTCTGAGATGTCCATCATCTCAATATAATCAGGCTCCTCCTGATCCTCTACTGCTTCCTCCACAGGAAGCTGGAGGGTCTCAGCCACTTTTTTGTAAAACATATAGTGAGAAGGGGACTCAGAAAGCCTAGGAGAAGAAACCCCTTAAGGTCTGTCTGGGGAGATGTCCGGGTCAATAGGCACATCCAGACTTTCATAATCACCCTCATACTCTCCCTCCTCCTCCTCTGATTCATAAAATTCTTCTAAAGTATAATCTGGAACTGGGAGAACCGACCGAACTGAGCCCCTGCCAGATGGTGCTGGCTCGGTCGGAACCGAAGTAAGCGATTGCACTATCCTTATCGCTTTGGCTATCTCATCAGTGGTCGGAGTACAATTTCAGGGTCTGAACGGACAATTTATTTTTTCTTTCTTTCACCACAACCGACTCCTCAGAATCGGCTCCTTTGTGCCCAAGGACGCCTTAGTCAGAGGGCACTTCTTCTGGTTCGGTCGGAACCGAACTGAGCTGGCCATCCGCGTCAGCAGACTTCTCGGCCTCCCTTTCCCTCCATCTACCTAATCTCCTTTCCAGGGTAGATTTGGGAAAATTCTTGCAAATTTGGCAGTCTGAGTCGAGGTGGTCAAACCCCAGACAGTAAACACAGATGGTGTGGGGATCAGCCTTGGCAAAGACTTCCCCACACACACTGCAATGTTGAAACCCAGTGGGCCTGTTTTTTTTCTTTGGTTTCTCAGACATGGCCAATCCTATCCAAAACTTACCCTTTTTTCGGCAATCCGCCAGGCAAGTCTCCCCTATCGGTTCCTGACCGTGTTACGGGTCTTGGAAAAAAACGTAATAAAATCCATTTTTTTTAGAATTGATACAGACCGGTTACCACACTGTAAATTAAGCACAAGCTTTTTTTTTAATTTTTTTTTTTACTTCAAACTGATTGGTTCAGCTGAACCAATCCACAATTTATAAGTTCCACACAGAAACAAAACAAAAAAACTGTCTAGTACTCACGGTACCACAGACAGAGACTTGAACCGACTAAGCGGTAACAGCAGTTCGGTAGAAATCGACCGAAAACCGACATTTCAACCAACTTTTTGAACCGAGCAGCAGGAGAAATCTGCGGAGCGACTGTTCAATGAGGCAGAGTAAAGAATCTGACGGTTGCAGTTTAAACAACAATAGACAGGGGCTTCAGCCGAGCTCGTGGTGAACATTCCTTGCTGGCCATGGAAAGTTTAACTCTTTGTTCTCCGGGGCAGTTGAAAGGCAGGACCTAATTGCATATGTCAGAATACAGCAAGACTTCATGTTGTTTGAATGCTGGCTATCGTGGAAATCCGTTTCTGTTTACGGAGCCGAAAGGCTAACAGGCGTGAGTCCCTGGGGCCTATTTCTCCATATCGTTGCCTCAGGAATGCCAGGGCTATTTCTGTTTGTTGTAGGCACAGCCTGTCCAGCTCCTGTTTAGTTTGTTTGAGCTGTACTGATACAGACAGGTCACCCTGCTGGTGGGCCAATTGGAGGAAGCCAAGGGTCTGCTCCAAATGTAGTTGCTTTTCTCTGCGTTGTCTGACGAGGTATGCGGTATGTTGTATTAGGTGACCCCTGAGTACCGCCTTTAACGTATCCCACCTATTTGCTGGGGATGTCTACCCTTCAGGATTGTCCTCTAGGTTGTCCTGTATCTTATCTTTTAGGAATTCCCTAAATGGTTCACTTTTAAGGTGGGCTGGGTTGAGTCTCCATAGGGTATCTCGTTTCTCGAGTCCTGTATCCCATAACATAGTTACAGGGGCATGGTCGGAGTGCGCAATGTCCCCAATAGTTACTTCCCGAAGAAGTCCTAAGTTTTCCTTTTGTGTGTAGCAGTGATCTATCCTAGTGTATGTCCCATGAGCTGCTGAGTAAAATGAGTATTTATTTAGTTTTAGTTGACTGGTTAAGTGCACTGGACAAGTCCTGCCTATTTTCAGGCACGACCCGGGGAGGGGGATACAGATGAATGCCAACTGACCTTGATTATCCTATCTCTGGGGTGGAGGGTACGCCATACATCGAACCGTATGAACCGTTTAAAAAACTTGTGTGGGGCAGGCTGTTTACCCCTTATAACCCTCGTGAAGTCGAGATGGGGGCTTGGAGTAATATTAAAGTCTCCTGCAAGTATCAGGGTCCCCCTGGTCAACTCCAGTACCCTCCTCAGCAGGTATCTTATTGTCTGCGTTTTCGACCCCGGGGGAAGGTAGGTGTTAGCCAAGGTGACCTCATTGTCCTGTAGTAAACCCTGGACAATCACTAGGCGACCCTCCTCATCCGCCCACTCCATCGTGGCTCTGAAGGGAGTTTGGCCCATAACCAGTATGGCGACCCCTCTCTTTCTGCCTCCACTATATGAGGACGAGAAGACCTGAGCAACCCCTCTCCCTACTAATTTTTTATACTCTTTTGCATTCATATGTGTCTCTTGGACATAGATAATCCCTGCTTTGCTTCTTTTAAACAGAGTAAGCATTCTCAAACGTTTAACTGGACTACCAAGGCCATTGACATTTGGTGACAATATCTGCAAAGGTGTTTCAGCCATTTAGGTCTCTTCATTACTAAGGAGTTGTGACTGAACCCCCCTGCCGTGCCTGGGGTTTATAGCGTTGTAGTATTCTATACCTGCTTTGGAGGTTAGTGACTGCCTGTGGGAAGGTGAGGGGGATAAACCACCCTTTAACTTCAAACACTGAAAAAACTTAATTGAGGTAACAATTTGGGTAAACAACTGGGGGCAGTAGCTTGCCAACTGGGCTTGCCCTGTTGAACTGTGAACAACTTCCATGGGGACTGAGAGCTATTCGCGCCCAAGTCCCCTCGTGTGCCAAGTATGGCTTGGTCCTATGTGTCTTAGGACCAGACGTAAAACGTCTTTGGGGGGGGGTCAAAAGTCATGCCAGGTCATCCCCGGGGTTTTAGAAAATCCTGAAGTATTTCCCAGATGAATTTAGCTTTTCCCCATAAGCAACCTAGGGCTGAGTTCGTCTCGCATCCTGGGGGGGCACATTCTGGGACGGTGCTCGATAGGTGTGGTCAATTCGTCCCTTCAGAAAGTTTGGTCCGAAATAGGGGGTCTCCGCCCTCGCCCAGCCCCTCGTACAGCGGTGAGGGAGCATATGAAAAGGCAGAGACAGAGACATCCCCTCGCCCAGCCACTTAATCGTAGCTCCCCCTTCCTCCACTGTGTGGGACACTTAGATTTCCCTTGTAAATCCCCAAGGCAGCAGTTCAGTTTAGAGTCCTTGCTAGCAACAACTTTATAGTCTGATTGTCCAACTGGACTGTTTAGGTGCCTGCGACTTAGAGAGTCCTCGGGTCTTCAGATCCAATCTGGCCCACTAGGTTGTCGGATGGCAGGCCTGTCTCCCCTCTCACATCCCCTCCGTCAGCCCATGCCTCCCCCCCACCCCACCTCAACCCTTTTCTCTCCACTCTCGATTTTGGGTGTCACCATAGGGGAGCTTATGAGACTTGAGTCCCCAGGCCTTAATAATTTAGGTGGCCTCAGCATGGTGATGACCTCTGGTGAAGCTTCTGACTGTGGCCACGTCAGGAGGAGATACCCGGGGGACGGGGACGAGGTTAACAGGAGCTGGCAAGGGGACCAACTAATGGGGAGAGAGGAGAGAGCTTGGCCCACCTACCTGTTGGCCAACGGGAATAATGCTGCCAGTCCTCTTCATGTGGGGTTCTGTCTGAACGCTTTATTTTCAGGTTCAGTTGTGGCTTGTCTTCTCAGGCTTGCAGCGATCTGCTGAATCACGGATTCTCCCTCTCTGCGGCGTTGGTCCCGCGATGATCCTCGGTTCCATACCTTCTGTGCTAATTTGGCTGCCAGTGATGGGTTAGAAGCATTTTGGGGTGTTGGGACCTCAATCCCCAATTTGATTAATTCTCGGGATGCATCCTCTGCTGAATCGAAACTTTTGGGGCCCTCAGCTAGGTAAACAACCAGCTTCGCGGGGTATGGTGTTCGGTACTTTATCCCCAGCTCTTTCAACTTCCTCAGGATTGGGCCATAGGCTCTGCAGTTTGCTGCTATAGTTGAGGGGTAATCATTATCCTCGTAGATTCTATGGTCTTGATAGCTTAAATGTCCTTTCTGCCATGATTTGTGCAATATCATTTCTTTTTCTTGATATCTCAAGAAGCGCACTAGGACTGCGCATGGGTGATTCGGTGTTTGAGGTCCTAATGTTCGGTGAGCACGGTCTATCTCCAAGGAGCAGGTCTCTGGTAGATTCAGCTGTGTTTTAAAATCCTGCTGCAGAAAGGGGATAGGGTTATTCCCCTCCACTCCCTCGGGGAATCCAGTAATTCTGAGGTTATTTCTCCTGCTGCGTGCCTCCACGTCATCGGCTCGGTCTTTAAGGTTTTTCACCTCCTGATGCAGCTGCAGGATTGCTCTTTCGGTTTGATCCACCCTGGAGTCAGTGGATGTAGCCTGCTCCTCCAGGCCCTCGATTCTTTTTTCGATTTTTCTCACATTTACGCGCAGTGCCGCAAATGTTGATTTTGTTTCCTTTCGGAAATCCCTTAGATCTCTGAGCACCGTATCCATTTGCCTGGCAATATTGTTAGAGTTGAGGATTTCAGGCCCTGGGGGATCGCCACGGCCTGACATTTGTGAGCTGTCGCTGTCAGAATGTAATCCTTCTGGATCGAAGGGGTCTGGCATTGATTTTTGGTTTTCCGATTTTCGTTGTGGCATCTTTTTGTTGTTTGTGCTGTTTTGCCTGGTATTTTCTTGTTTAGTAGCTGGGAAATAAGAGTTTTGTGTCCCGGGGAGGACAGAGCTACGTGCCTAGGCTGCATCTGCTGGCATGACGTCACAAGAAGTCCTCCTTATACTTCCTAAATGCTGTTTTTTTTCTCCCTAACCTTCACCGCCACCTCTTTTGAGAATCATAGTGGCTGTTTCTTTCATTTTGATTGGTTTATTTGCTTCACACAAAGGCTTGTTGCCTATGTGATGGCAGTTTTGATATTTCCCCATTGTTGCTCCACCCCCCCTTCTAGCCTGTTTGCTAGTGCTTTTCTAAGGCACTCTCCCATCTTGCCAAAGTCAGCCCTCCTGAAGTCCAGAACCCTCATTTTTGTATATGGCTTGACTCTGTAGCTGAGTTTATCAGTGAACCACACTGTTTGGTGGTCACTTGTTCCCAAATGGCTACCCACTTGTAGATCTGTGATCCTTTCACTGTCCCCATTTGAGAGTACGAGGTCTAAGACTGCTTCCTCATGAGTAGGTTCCAAAACTAGCTGTCTGAGGCATGCCACCTGAAGGGCATCAAGAATGACCCTGCTTTTGGATGTGGCTGCAGCAAAGGTGCTCCAGTTAACATCTAGCATATTAAGGTCCTCCATCAACAGTATCTCCCCTTTCTCTGCCATCCTAAGTATGCCTTCTGTCATATCCTTGTCCATTCCCTCCTCCTGACATGGAGGTCTATATACAACCCCTGTGCGGATTGTGGTGCCATTTCCAGTCTCTAAGGTGACCCACAGTGCCTCCTCTCCTCCCTGTTTACTCTTTTGTTTAGTTGCTTTTATCCCTTCCCCTTACATAGAGAGCTACCCCTCTTCTGCCCTCCCTATCTCTCCTGTAGGTTGTACCCTGGTATGTTAACATCCCAGTCATGGTTCCCGTGTACCATGTTTCTGTGACTGCTACTGATATCCAGGCATTCCTCTTCCATCAAGGCCACCAGTTCAGGGAGCTTGTTGCCCAGACTCGGCATTGTACCATTACCTCCATTTCTTGATGATTTCCCACCTTTTGCCCCATCCCTGTCCTTATTGCATTTGTCACTTTCTCCATTTATCATCTACGCTCTCCTACTGACATCTCTATGGTGGTGTCTACCTCACTTAGTACCCTGATTTTTTTTGGGGGCTAGGATTTTCCTGCTCCTTTCCAGTGCCTCCCCCTTGGCTAGTTTAAATGCTTGCCAATGAAGTATTTAAACCTATCACCTAGATCCTCTTGCCTTCCTGGACAGATGCAGACCATCACGCCAGTATAGGCCTGCATCCATCCAGGGACCCCAGTCCCCATTGAAGCCAAATCCTGAGCTCTGCACCAGTTTTCAACCACTGATTGAATCCCATGGTGTGGAGCACCCTATATCACCCTGCCATAGACAGGCAGCACCTCCGAGAAGGTTACCGTGTGGCTGTTTGTCTAAAGCCCTCCCATCTCCACAAATGCTTCTTGCACTGCTCTGATCCTTCTTAGCCAGGTCATTTGTCCCTAGGTGGACAATGACATCAGCTCCTCCCCTGTGCAGCTGCTCCTGTGATCCTGAGGATTCGCTCCCTGTCCCTCCAAGCCATGGTGCCAGGCAGGCACCTTACCTCCCTCTCCCCTTCCTCCCCCAGTTCTACCTTCCTAACAATGGAGTCCCCCACCAGGAGCCATTTCCTTCCCCTGTGGGGTCCCATGCCACCCTCCTGTGGGTCTCCTTTGTGGAGGTTCCCAGCATCCTCCTTGGTCTCCACTGTGGGTGCCTCCTTAGAGGAGCCACACTTTTCCAGAACGGCATAGATGTTGTGGAGAGGTACAACTGGAGGGATGCACCTCTGTTCCACCACCTTCCCTGAGCCCACTGTGGTCCAACCTCTCCTCTTTCTTTGCAACCTCTGAGGCAACGGCAGTGACCCTGGTGGTCCCTGGGTGAGAGAGGAGGTCCCACAAATCCTGGCCAACTCAGCCTGAGATGAGCAACCTCCTCCCTCAGCCCAGAGAGGTGCCTGCAGATGGGACAACACTGCATCCTCCAGAATGTCTCCCGGAAGACTGCTGCTTCACAGCCACTGCACTGCACCACTCCCATCATGTCTTTTTTCTGGCCCCCTAACTGTTGTTTGGAATACTTACTCTTTCCTCTGTTTGTTTATTTTCTTTTTTTTTTCCCCTACTTACTTACTGCCTCTGTGCCCTTTTAGCTCCTGATCTTCCTGTTCTAAGACAAGAATTTCCTATATTTCTCAGTAGTTTCCTTACTTGCTCAGAGTCAGACCTCCAGCGGCTAGTGGGGGGCTGGAGAGCTACTCTTGCCCTTCTAGGATGGTGAGTCTTTTGTGGCTCTGTGATCACTCACTTCCTGCTCCCAAACAGGAAGTTCCTGTTGTCATTTAAATCCTGTGCCTATAAAAATAGAACTGGTTTAGGGTGGGGAAGGAGGGCAATATAGTCCCAGTAGAGAAGTTTTAGTTATACCAGCAGCTCCTTCCTCCTGGTGCTCTGTCTGTTCTCTGGCAGAAGCTAACTAGGGCAGTGCTTAAATCTGGTTTTAACCTGGCTCCTTCTAGCTAAGCCACTCACCCTACTTTGCAAATCTTTCTACACTTAGTTAATTTCATAGATAACAATTCCCTTCTGACACCTGTGACGAGCACCTAGATAAGTACACAGATAACACAGATAACAATTTACTTCAACTACCTCTGACAAACACACTAACTCCTTTTTTTTTCTTTTTACCCTAAATTGAAGGTCCCCCAGTACAAGATTTCTAGTTCTGGATATTCTGAAGGTCTCCAGGAAACCTTCCACTAGAAAAACTTATAACTCCAAATGGAAAAGGTTCAGTATTTGGTGCTCTCAGAAAGGCATCTTGCCTGATTCTGCAGACATTTCCACCACCTTAGACTATCTAGTTCATCGGAATGGTCTAGGCCTTAGGCCTGCCACTCTGAAGGTTCATCTAGCAGCTGTCTCTGCATTCCTCTCAGCAGGGAAGGGCTCTTCCCTGGCATCTCATCCTGTTTTCAGAAAGTTTTTCAAAGAACTGGTTCACATTAACCCTCCCTTGAGGGAGCCCACTCTGCCTTGGGATCTTAATGTCTGCATTGTTCAGCTTATGCAGCCACCCTTTGAACCTCTGGCTTCGGCTGAATTGAAGTGCTTGACCTGGAAAACTGTGTTCCTGGTAGCTATAACTTCTGCCAGGCAGATTAGTGAGTTACAGGCTCTGTCAGTTTAACCTGATTTCATCTCCTTCCATAGGGACAAAGTGGTCCTAAGAACCAGTAGGAGGTTCTTGCCCAAAGTGGTATCAGATTTTTATCTGAACCAGTCTATATCTTTCCCTTTGTTTTTCACTGATCATTCTTCTTCGGGTGAAAGACGGTTACACAGTCTGGACGTTAAGAGGGCCCTTAGCTACTACATTGAGCATACTAAGGCACATAGAAATGAATTTCTTCAATTGTTTCTCACTTATGGTGAAGTGGGGAAAGGTAAATCTGCCACTAAAATAACTATTGTCAGGTGGATTGTTTCTTGTATACAATTCTGTTATGACAAGTTGGGTAGAATGCCCCCTTCAGGCCTGAGGGCTCATTTGACTAGGGGTACAGCTGCTTCTCTAGCTGCGGCCAGAGATATACCTTTGTTAGAGATTTGTAAAGCAGCCACCTGGAAAACAGTACATACTTTTACTAAGCATTACTCCCTGGACATTCAGGCTAGGAGTGATGCTAGGTTTAGCACAGCAGTACTGCAGAGCCTCTTCCCAAAGTAGGTTCTGCATTCCCTCCTCCATAGGGAACTGCTTGGTAGTCTGCATTATGTCTGACTACAGGAAGACTTCATGTTGTTTGAAGAAAAAATTACTCGCCATAGTAATGTTGTTTCTTCTAATGGAGTCTTGCTGTATTCAGACCTGCCCCCCCGCCTCCCCTCTCAGAACCTGGGTTTTTGGGAAATGGGCTGGCAGGTACAGTGTTGCACCTCAGGGGTGTACCTTGTACCCTCCCTCTTGGGTGGGGTGGATGTTGTCATTATTTTTTGGTGTTTTATACTTAAATATTGTCACTACCTTTCCTTCTTGGGTTCTCAACTTGAGTCTTTTGGGCCCGAAAATAATTTTTGTTTGCCCTATGGCTATATGTTGAAAAATTTCCATACTATATATAGTATGTTAGTTAGTGTGCTCATAAGAATCTGACGGTTACACTGAGAAGTACCACAGACAAAGGTTTGTAAAGCGAGCTCGAGCTCAACGTTCTATGCTTCTGCATAGAGTTAACTCTTTCCTCTCCAGGGCAGTTCAAGTGCTGGGGCTAACTGCATTATGTCTGAATACAGCAAGATTCTATTAGAAGAAACAACATTACTATGGTGAGTAATTTTTTCATTCCTCCCATCCCCCTTGAACCCCTTCCCAGCCTGACTACTTCTTACTGGGCTTTTCATGTCGACCTCCCCTCCTCCCCTGCTGATTTCCAACTCCTCTCCTATCCCCGCTGTTGTCGATTTAGAGCCCACATTCCCTTCTACCCCCATAGTGATGCCCCTCCCATCCTTCCCCCTTCCTGTAGCCTTCTCTCCTTCAGTCACCACCCTTCCTTCCTTACTAGCCCCTTCTACCTTCTACCCTTGCCATCTCTTCCCTACCTGTTGCCATTCCTCTCATGCCCCGCTTGTCCCCCCCTTTGGTATGTTCCTGCTCTCCCTCTCTCCCATAGCAGAGGCTAGAATCTATTCTAGTCGATACCCTCCTCACATCTCTTACCCCTATCAGTCCCTCCTCCTATTTGTTCCCTCTGTGCCCCCGGTCCCTCCCTACCCGCAGCCATCTGCTCTCTCTCTCTCTCCCCTGGTACTCCTCATGCTCTCTTCCTCCCCCATCAGGAGGCCACCTCCCTCACCTCAGGCAGCCCCTCCCTTCTCCTCTCTTTTCTGCTAGTGTCTCTGATACTGGAGTCAGTTTCAGTCCCTAGTTGTTCTTCCCCTGTCCCATCTTGCCATGCCCTATCCCTTCCCCCCTAGTCAGGATGCCTACCATACTCATCTGCCCTGCCACTTAGACTCCTCCCTAACCTCCACAGTTCCTCCCTCAAACTAGCCAGTTGTCTGCAGAGTGTACACCCCCCATCCTCCAAGCCCAGTCCAGGATCATGGCGGACCCACACCCTGTACACCTCACCACCCTTCCAAAGATGCCTGCCCTATTGACATGCTGCACCTGCCCAATTTTGGCCCCCATCTTATGTTACAGGCTGTTACTCCCAGTTTCTGTACCGTACTACAACTGTTAGGGCCCTATTAACTCAAATTCCTGTTTCCCCCCACACTAGTCCCCCTACTGCCCCCTTGCCAACAGGGTTAATTCAGTCTCAGATCTCATCCATTAGATACTGTATTACTGTAGCAATCCTAAAGCCTGCTTGTCCATTTTTCACCCCTCAGCTACCATACGTTTTGTTCTCAGCCCTCATAATTTCACTTAGCCCTTCAAGTATTACTCAGTTCAGTTAGAGAAATAAATAGAACAAATAAATATGTATTTTTACAGCAATCCTAACAGTGTAGCTCAGTTAGAGAAATAAACAAAACAACTAAATCTGTATTATTACAGCAGTCATAAAAGTATACAGTCATTGCTTTGTCTCCACCCCAGAGACCCTGCTGTAATATAGGCCCACGCAGGACTCTGGGCAGGTGGGTGGGCAACTCTAAGGTCCCGACAGAGCTCCACTGAGCTCACTCACTCCCCCTCTCTCACTTGCCTGTTCTGTTTCTCCCAGCGCTGCAGGCTGCCATTTTGTACTGGGCTTCTGCAAAGAAATCCACAGCAGTCCCGACAGAGCCCTTTGATCTCGCTCACTCCCCCCTCGCACTCACTCATTCTGTTTCTCCCGGTGCTGCAGGCTGCCCTTTTGTACTGGTCTCCTGCCTGTGTTGGCGCCTTTTTCTGCCCACAAAGAAATCTGCAGCAGTCCCGCTAGAGCTCCGTTGAGCTCGCTCACTCCCCCTCTCTCACTCACTCATTCCGTTTCTCATGGCGCTGCAGACTGCCCTTTTGTACTGGGCCTGCCTACATTGGCGCCTTTTTCTGCCCACAGAGAAATCTGCAGCAGTCCTGACAGAGCTCCGTTGAGCTTGCTCCTCCCTCTCTCTCACTCGCTTGTTGTTAATCTGTCCCAAACACTGATTTCCCACTGCAACTGTGCTATTCTGCGTCGAAGTGCGAAAACACATTTCGGCCAGGATGTGAACAATGACAGCTGTACTGTTCATAAGGAGGTGTGAAAAAATTCCAGTGTTGAAAATCTGACATGAAAATATTGCAAATTTGCGAAGTTACAAGGGTGCGTGGAAATTGCGCAATGCATGCTTGTAACACAGTCATTTTATGGACTTTTATTGCCAAATTTTCAACATAGCCATTTAAGGACCTCTGCTCATGAACAGTGTCACTGTCATTTTCTTAATCTGTCCCTAAAACTGATTTCCCACAGCGAACGTGCTATTCTGCGCCGGAAGTGCGAAAACGCATTTCGGCCAGGATGTGTAAAATGACAGCTGTACTGCTCAGAAGGAGGTATGGAAAAATGCCAATGTAGAAAATCTGGAGTGAAAATATTACAAATTCATGAAGTTATGAGCGTGCGTGGAAACTGCGCAACGCATGCTTGTAAAGCAGTCATATTTTTGGATTTTTTTCACCAAATTTGCAACATGTGCTTTTTGAGAGCCCACCTCATGAACAGTGGCACTGTCATTTCATTAATCCATCCTGAAAGGCGATTCTGTGCACTGACCACGAAATCACCTTTCGGGACCGAATAACGCCATGACAGTGACTGAATTCAAGAGGAGGGTTCCCAATAACCCCATGTGGAAAATTTGGTGCAAAAATTTCCCAAAATGCCCGAGATAGGCACCAAAGTTGAAAAAACAACGTCTATGCCATTATAAACTTACCGGCATTTCTTCTGTTCACGGTCAGCTTTGAAGAATGCAGATGTGTTCCTGGTCTACTGAAGATCATCGCACTGGGCTCCGGAGGCAAGTATGGGGTGAAGGGGGGTGTGGGGAAGCAGGGTGCGCAGAGTGTGGGCGTGGGTTGGGGAGGAGGCAGTTGAGACCGTGAGGGACCATTTTCTTGTTTTACAGGTTAAAAAAAAAAAAAGACAACGTGAGTCAGTTTTCTTCTTTTGCAGGTGGTGTTTGGTACACTGGAGTGGGCTCCCAGTGTGCCACCTGCACATTTAATGGGGAGGGGACTGAAGCTGACGGGATTGGGCCCCCATTGGCTACAGAAACGGGGCGCATGATGTCGAGGATTGGGCAGCCCCCGCACACAGCAGAAATCGAGGGTGGGAACATTATGCTGATGGGGAGGGCTCCCCATTGGCAGACTGAACTGGGAAGGGGGCACTGAAGCCGATGGGATTGGGCCCCTGTTGGAAAGAAAGACTGCTGAGGGTGCATGATGTCGAGGGGATTGGGCATCCTCGGCACACAGCAACAGAAATCGGTGGGAACATTATGCTGATGGGGATTGGGCTCCCCATTGGCGAACTGAACTGGGAAGGGGGACTGAAGCCGACGGGGATTGGGCCCCCCATTGGCAAAGAAAGACTGCTGGGGGGTGCATGATGTCAAGGGGGATTGGGCACCCCCTTGGCACACAACAGAAACTTGGGGATGGGACATTATGCCGACAGGGACTGGGCTCCCCATCAGCAAATGAAGTGGGTCGGGGCATGCCGACAGGGGGATTGGACACCCCCGGCTGCTCTGAGTTGGCTCCATAGAGCTGCCATGTTCCTGGTACTGTTACACCAGGCGAGGTACCGCCCTGAAATGATGGGTCACTCCCTCATTGCAGCGGAATTGTTGACGCTGCAATGATGAGGCATCCCCTCATTGCAGTGGCCAAATCGTTTCAAGTTGGTGTCACTTATTTTTATTTTATTTTTTATTTTAGTCTTTGGTAACCAGGTAAGGCCCACTAGGCACAAGTGCCTGTGTTCAGGGGCGACCTGGGAGCACTGGGCGCTTAAGTGAATTGCTCAGAGTCGCACAGTATTCAAGTGGAGGTTGTGAGACTCAAACTCAGGTCTGGTCTGCTGGATGTATCAAGCTTGTTCATACCTCGTTCCTCTAATCTCTAGGCTATACTGCCAGCCTTATGCAGAACCAGTGTCATCAGGACACTGGGCCTGCATTGGGTGTACACCACCAAGCCCACAAATGCAGTGCTGGCATTGTCTGCCACACCTTCAAAACCCGCTTCTCTCCTAAGCTGCCGCATAATCTTTCTTGCGCATGCGCGCAAGCAAACATAGAAAAAAGGATCCAAGAGACCCAAAGATGTACAGACCCATAAGTCTTATTCAGATATCACAAAAATTATTTTCTAAAATCATATTGATAGACTTAATTCTTGGCTTAATGACCACAACGTAGTGAGTAAGTACCAAAATGGGTTCAGGAAAGAAAGGTCGATGATTCAACATCGCTGTGTCCTAAATTTCCTAATGTGGAAGTATGTAGATATAAAAAAGGGGAAATTAGTCTGCTGTTTTGTGGACTTCTCGTCTGTCTTTGATAATATAAGTAAAGCTCTGCTGTGGAAAAGTTAGAGAATTATGGACTAGAACAAACCTTACTAAACATTATTATATTACATCAAAACTCCTGGAGTAAGGTGCAGTATGATCAATATGGCCTTACTACAAAAGAATTCTCAATAAACTTAGAAGCATGCCAGTGATGTCTGCTAGCACCAGTGTTGTTCAATATATATATATATATATATATATATATATATATATGGTGGCAGGGAAAAGAATACCATGCATTGACTACTTATGCAAAAAACTCAAATTAAGAAACAAGACTATTTGGGTGTCAGATTTTCAGAAAATAACACATGGAAAAATATATTAGGATGATTAGTACCAAATTAAAAGTGGCAACCAATGCTTTTAAGATATTCTATGCTAAAATGGGGAAAAATTCAATATTGGGAGTTATTAAAGTCCTTAATGCAAAAATAAAAACAAGCGCCCTGTATGCTGCAGAAGTCTGGGGTTCCTCGGAACATAAAGAACTAGAAGTAATTATGAATAAGTTGTATAGACATATACTAATGGTACCACTATCGGTAAAATCAGTTATCCTTAGAATGGGACTGGGGCAAACCGCAATCTCCACTCCGGCTGTAGAAAGAAGGATCCTGTTTATTTTAAAATTATTCTTATTACAAGAACATAGACTACCCAGAAGGTGCCTAGAAGAGGAAATATTATATTCTATGAATGGATGTTTACCTCCCAGCATACAGTGCATAAAAAAGTATATCTTACCCTATGGATTAGGGCATCTAAATTGGGAAATGTTCCTAAATCCTTGGGAAAAAATAGTGACTCAGGTCAAAATAAGACTGAAAAACATAGACATGGCTAAATATACAAGTTGTTTAAACAACCTCATATTATTTTTTATTATAAACAAATGAAGAAAGGACAGGAGTTTGAGTTCTATCTGAAATATTTAACTTCCCCAACTTCTAGGAGTTTAGTAACAAGGTTCAGATTGGAACTGTTTGTCTCTAACTACATATATTATAGACAAAAACAGGGGCTTTAACCCTTCTGTAAATGTGGAATAATACAAAAGTTGACCAAAAACATATTATTTTGTTATGTCCCCTGTATAAGGAAAACAGGACTAAATGGCTTGGTGATGTGCTTGGTGATCTTGGCCTCTCTCCCGAACAAACAATATTTTTTCTCTTATTATCAACTAAAGATGTGAGAATATTGAATAAACCAGTCAAATTTCTATCTACTGTACACCTGTAAAGATATCCAAGTTTTTATCGCAAATTAATTGTTTGAGGATTTGATACACCGATGACTGATTTTTGTAATATGAACCTGTATATTTTATGCTTGATGAAACATGTTTTTGTCTGAAAATGTGTATGTATGTACATATTGATTGTAATGGCTGTTTAGCCAACCAATAAAGCTGCTGTTGTTAAAGTTTTAACGGCAGATTTGTGTTTCTGCTGTTTCAGTCCTAAGTTACTAAGTTTAATAAATTGTTCATGTTTGTTTATTGTTTTATAATTTTGCCCATGTTGATAAAGTAGTTATTAGAAATGCTTCTTAGTAAAAAAGTTATTCTGAAACACTGGAAAGAGAAAGATATTCCCTCTCTTACTGAATGGAGGCATGAATTGCTATTTAATTTCAGACTAGAGAAAATTGTTGCTAGTCTGAAACACAACCTTTCTGCCTTCAGTACCAGATGGAGTAAACTTTATGAAATGATCTTAACTGGTGATTAGACCCAGCACCTTGATCCATTAGAATTAGTTTATCATATATAAAATGTTATGTATATTGTTTGTATTTCCTCTTTACACATTTAATTTAGTAGGCTCCCTTAAAGTTGGTATACTCCTACCAAATACATTCTGTCTAAAGGTTTCCTTATATTCGTTTTACTCTTACTGGTGAGGATATGTCCCCTTTCTTGTATGCTTTCATTAGGAAATAGGGTCTATAGTGGGATTTTGATTTCTTTGCGTTGGGGTATTTTTGGAATTTTTCTTATTGTGTTGTTTTCTTAGGATGTGTTACTTCTCTATATATTGCTCAGTATTGTGCATCCATTTCTTGTTTATTATACCTCTTATTACTCACATATATTTGTACCTTTTAAAATTCTTTAATAAAGAGTTGAAAATTAAAAAAAATGCTTCTTAGTTTAGGGTAAAGCTTTTGATCCAGTATCCTAGCACAGATATTGTGCCCTCTTTCCTTCAGATCTTTTGGTTGTCTTGACCATGAAAATATATGTGTTTACTTATATTAAACCTGTTATGAGTATATAAAGCGTATTCTGGGAAATTCTAGAGAGAGAGTGTATTGGAGATATTTGCTGAAAGAAAACACTTTGAGACATGTAGTAAGCTGGGAAACTATTGGAGAAGCTGGTGGAGGATATATGGAAGGTTTTAGGACTATAAATAGATAATATACCAGAAAGTGTATTGCTAAGCACCTTTATATGAGAGGAACCGATGCAGAAATATTGATTTTCTAATCTGGTCACTGGAATTAGTTGTTAAAAAATAAAATAGATACTGGGATTTCTACTGTGGGGTAATGGAATCTCTGATGCTACCAAATTTGCCACATAATCTACTTTCCATCAGATGTGATTATTTCATGCTTGTGTAGCTTTACTCCAGCATTGCACTTGGAAGTAGTTAAAAAAATCTCAAAAACACTTCTATTATTGGTGGCAAAGCTACCGTTAGTTTAACCCTCTACACTTAAATTTGGGAATTAATAATGTTATACAAAGACACTCCATAGATCTCTAGTGCCCAGATTTTTCTGGATTAATCCCCAAATTTAAGTGTAGATGATCGAACTAATGGGTTGCTTTGCCATCAGTAATGGAAGTATTTTTGAGATTTTTTTAAGTACTTCCAAATGCAGCGTTTGAGTGAAGCTACACAGGCATGAAACAATCATATCTTTTTTTTTTTTGTTTTCTGATTTTACGCCCCTCTTCTCCCAACTGGTCAACTCTCTCGAAGCCTCCAGGCAGTCACAGTTCACCGCGAGGGCTGAGGCATCTTCTCCTAGAGTGCACTACTCTATTAATTCTAGAGACCCGGTTAATCCCCTGGGTGGGGTGAAGGAGGATTCCCCCTTACCTCCTCTGATCCTCAGGAGAGTGTCTACAGTGGAGTCTGCCCTCAGTTCCTCCTTGGAAGTGTGGTGCGGCGGCTCATCACCCAGACCAACTGTGGAGTGTCTTTCCTTTGTTCGGTGCCTGCCCCCCTGCTAACATCGGCACTTGAGGAAGGCCAGTAAGGCAGAGGTGCACAGAGACGTGTCTTCACTTATGGCCCTTTGCTGACATCAGCCCCTTCCTTCATTTTTGTCTGCTTCTCTGACCGCACTGCCAGTACCTAGGTTCACCCAGGAAATGGCAGTAACGCGGCAGGTCTAGCTTACAATCCTCCCCGGAGAAGGAGAGTAAGCCATCGGGCACTCATTCCTTCTCCCCATCCCCAGCCGATCTGCAGCGACCCGAGTCCATCACTGAACCTGGGTTGCCAGCGTGGCGTGAGGTGTGGCATCCAGCGCCTCAACCCTCCGCGCCACCAGGCTGAAACAATCATATCTGATGGGAAGTAGATTATGTAGCAAATTTGGTTGCATCAGAGATTCTATTACCCTACAGTAGAAATCCCAGGATGTACAGTAGTGTGGGGGGTGATATTGCGTGTTATTGTTCTATCTACCTGGAAGGCAGCATCTGCTTACTGTTCCTGCCTCTTGCTTCCCAGGAACCATGTGCATTTTGCTTGAGACCCAGAATCAGAACAGAGGGCAGTCCAACAATGCACTGTTCTTTTCAACTCAACTATGTCAGCTTATTTTCCTAACCATTGATTTCTATGCAGGTAAGGTACAGTATGTTTACAAGATGGGACTCCTGAAAGTTAGTGTAGGACCCTAAAGATCTTTAGGAAAAGCTCCCAGAGTCTGTAACAAAATCATCTGCTGGACGTTCTGTGCCATGTGATGGGAGTTCTCGTTATAACTGTACTTTATTTCGCAGTGAGAGTGCATAACAATTTCATTCTTCAGATTCACATCAGACATTCCCGTGCTGAGTAGAATGAACCTCTGACCCTCAGTGTTATATATTCTAACTCTGTCTTCATTTTTGTAGATATTCTGGAATGCTATGAAGTGACCTTGTTGTCTGCCCACACAACAAACGAGCAACAGATAGAAGATGGCGGACTCGATGAGGATCAGCAGAAGGAAGCGTATCAGGGCTCATCAGCTGTCACTAATGAAGGAGACCAATCTGGAGGTACAGACGTTGGGTGGGGGAGATGAGAGCAAAAGTAAAACACTTCCTCCAAATCCGTGTCTAATAATCTCAGAAACCCATTTTTCAGGTTCAAAGGGCCACCCCATAGCACAGCAATCAGCACATCATGCTGCCATGCAGGCCATCCAGGTTCAGGAACAGACTTGGATTGCCATGTCAGGAGTGATCATAGATTGCCGTATTAGGAGTGATCTTGGATTGCTGTATTGGGAGCGATCTTGGATTGCCGTGTCAGGAGCGATCTTGGATTTCCTTGCCAGGAGTGATCTTAGATTGCCATATCAGGAATGATTTTGGATTGCCATATCAGGAGCGATCTTGGATTGCTGTGTTGGCAGTGATCTTGGATTGCCGTATCAGGAGTGATCTTGGATTGCTGTGTCGGCAGTGATCTTAGATTGCCATATCAGGAGTGATTTTGGGTTGCTGTGTCGGCAGTGATCTTGGATTGCCGTATCTGGAGTGATCTTGGATTGCTGTGTTGGCAGTGATCTTGGATTGCCATATCAGGAGTGATCTTGGATTGCCATGTTAGGAGTGATCTTAAATTGCCGTATCAGGAGTGATTTTTGGATTTCTGTGTCAGCAGCGATCTTGGATTTCCATGTTGGCAGCAAGCTTGAATTGCCATGTCAGGAGCGGACTTGAATTCCACGTTGGGAGGAGTCCAGGCTGGGTAGCTGCTGTGTGGCAGTGTGCTGTAGCTGCGGAGAGCTGGCAGCAATATGGGTGCTGGAACATGGGGAAAAGTTGGGGGCTGTAGTAATTACAAAAGAGACCAAAATTGCATCCCTTCTGACCTTGCATGCATTAAAGGGGCACTTTGACTGTTCAGGTGGAAAAGTGGGGGTGCTGCACCCTCTCCTATAGTTTTCAGTACCTATGGGCAGCAGGTTCTGGTGCCACAACGGCCCCTGCAGTTGGGCCAAGTAGCTCACTCTTTTCTCAGGGACACTGTGTAGGCATGAGGCCAACAGTGGATACACTCGTATCATGGGATGAGGAAGGGACAATGGGTGAAGGGAGAAAACTGGATACAAAAATTACACTCACTGAGCCATCTAATGAAGGTTGCTGGCACCCTCAGGCTCTGCTCCTTATGGATTACAGTGCACTCCACTTATAACAGACACTGTTATAACGGACTGTCAGTTATAGTGGACAAAAACTTAATTCCCGAACCAAATATATCAAACCCAATGCATTTTCCTCTGGTTATAATGTGCAGAAACATTGCTTATAATGGACACCATGAAGCTTTTATGTGCATTTGTAGTGCTTTTTTCGGAGGGGGGTTACAGTGCAGAGATGAGGAGATTTGGCAAATGTAGAATTTAGATGGAGGAGCTACAGAGATTCAATTTCTAACAAAATAATTCTCCACAAGCTGCATGCATTTTTTTAGTTAATTACACTAAAAGGAAATTATTCTATATTTTGAATAAAACCCTTATAGGACAATTGCCTTTGTTCTTACTGTACTGGAACCCCAACATCCAGACACTAGAGTTACTATCTTCTTACCTTCTGCAATAAACTTCTTTAAAAAAAGTCATGTTCCCTGACAGTTAAATAAATACACAGAATACAGAAACATATATTCTAGACAAGATTCTGAGTAATCTATGAAGTTTTATAATAGGTTCTCGTTCACTCTGAGCCCATGCGCACCCACACAGATACAACTAACATGTAGGTTCCACTTCCTGTGGCAAGCATTAAGGATACAATACTTGAAGCAACATCCCATTGTGTTAGACAGAAAAGGAAGTGTAAAAGAAGAAGGAAACCACTTTGGTTCTCAAATACAGTAGCAGAAAAGGTCAGAGCCAAAAGGCTGGCCTTCAGAAAATATAAGGGAACACAAGTGGATGAAGATAGGAGGCATACCAAACTGCCCTAAGGGAAGCAGGTAAGGCAGTAAGGCAGGCAAAGTCCCAAACTGAGGAAACACTAGCACTAACAGTAAAGAAGGTGACAAGACTTCTATAGATACATTAGTGAAAGGAGAAAGTCCAGAGGTATTGCTAAGCTTAATGGAGAAAAGGGAGCATGTGAGGAGGAGGACCCTGTAAAGGCATCTATCCTAAATAGATACTTTTGCTCAGTATTTACTGAAGAGAAGGTAGGGCAAGGCCCACAGCTCAGCATCATGGACACAGGGGAGGGAGGTGAGCACTACCCCTTCACAAAAGAAAGGGTCCTACAAGAGCTTGCTAAGCTCAGGGTGGATAAGGCAATGGACCTGATGGCATACATCCCAGGGTACTTAAGGAGCTAAAGGAGGAACTAGCAGAGCCATTAGCAGAATTGTTTAGTGAGTCTCTGAGCACAGGAGAGGTCCCAGAAGACTGGAGAAGGGCTCATGTGATCCCACTCCACAAGAGTGGTAGCAGGGAGGGAGCGGGAACTACAGACGGTCAGTCTTACCTCAGTAGTGGGCAAGATTATGGAGGCACTCCTTAAGGAAAGGATAGTGCAACACCTGGAATCCATAGGGGCACAGGATCCAAGACAGCATGGGTTTACAAAGGAAGGTCCTGTCAAACTAATCTCATAGATTTCTTTGACTGGGTAACCAGAGTGGTGGACCAAGGGGAGCAGTTGATGTCGCCTACCTTGACTTCAGCAAAGCTTTTGACACTGTTCCACATAGAAGATTGATAAATAAGCTAGGTAGGCTCGGGTGGGTCAAGTTGGTCAACTGGGTGGCAAACTGGTTGACTGGCAGAAAACAGAGAGTGGTGGTAAATGGTATACAGTCAGAAGAGATGCAAGTCACAAGTGGGTACCTCAGGGATCAGTCCTGGGGCCAGTCTATTCAACATCTTCATTAGTGACCTCGCAGATGGACTAGAGGGTAAGGCTTGTCTGTTTGCAGATGACACCAAGATCTGCAACAGAGTAGATGATCCAGATGGGTGGGCAGAATGAGAAGAGATCTGGATAAACTAGCAGAATGGTCAGAAGAGTGGCAACTGGGATTTAATGCAAAGAAGTGCAAAATCATGCACATAGGGAAGAGAACCCTGAAGCCACTTATAGGCTGGGAGGGAGTTGCTAGCAGTCACAAAGGAAGAAAGAGACTTGGGCATCATCATCACTGATGACCTAAAATCATCCAAGCAGACCTCTAAAGCAGTAGGTAAGGCTAGGGGGTGTTAGGTGTATTAGTAGGGTATCACAAGTCGTAAGAGGAGGTAATAATCCCTCTGTACAAGACATTGGTTAGGCCCCATCTGGAGTACTGCGTGCAGTATTGGAGGCCACACCTTCACAAGGACATTAACCAAATTGAGGCAGTCCAGAGAAGGGCAACCAAAATGGTGCAGGGACTGCATCAGAAGACATATGAGGACAGATTAACGGAGCTCAATATGTATACCCTTGAGCAAAGGAGGGAGAGAGGTGATATGATCGAGACATTTAAACACCTTAAGGGCATAAACAAGGTGAAAGAGTCTAACATGTTTAAATATAAGAAAATAGCAGGACAAGAGGACACAGCATGAGATTAGAGGGAGGCCGATTAAGGGGAGTGAGGAAATTCTTTTCACAGAAAGGGTGGTAGATGCATGGAATGGCTTACCACAAGAAGTGGTGGCTATGAATACAGTGCAGGGCTTCAAACAGGCATGGGATAGGCATAAGGGAGCAATACAAATGACTACGAATAGATAGGTCGCTGACAGAGCAAATGCCGATAGCACATTTATAAGGTAGAAAAAGAAATGGGCAGACTGGATGGGCCTTGCGGTCCTTATCTGCCGTCAACTTCTATGTTTCTATGTTTCTATGTTTAACGGACTCTGGATATAATGGACAAATGTTGTATGCACAGATGCATCCGTTATAACAGGCTTGCACTGTACCACCAGCAACATTGGTGGCAGATGGACTGAGGGGTCGCTGGCAGCACAGACCCTCAAGGTGAGGCACAGGTGGCTGCTTAGAGGGTCAAACAGGTCTATAAATAAATGCCCTGGTCTGTTATTCTCTCTTTATTAGCCCCAGTCTTTTAGGCCATTTATTTGTTTCGAGGTTTACTCTGAGACTTTGCTCACTGAAATGAAGTATCATTTTCAGTGAGTCTCGGAGACAAACAGAAGGCTGCAAAATTATACACGTTCACAAAAGTCAGAACACCTTTACTGAGTGAGGTCACTGTACAAGTTAGGGCAGGAAGTATAATTAGATGTGGTGAAAAAGTTACTCCACAGACAGCCTTTAAAACTCCCAGATCCATTACATACATACAGTTATTTATTTGTTTGCTTGTTTATTTCAGAAGTTTCACCAGGAAAGATATACTGCGCTGGTAACAGCTCATTTCCAGATGCATCCTGGGAAGATAGTGGAAGGGGAGTATACAGTACATGATGTGCAAGGCAAAATACGTAATTTAAGATGCAGTAGTAATAAAAACAAGTAGCGTAAAAATACATAGAATAAAATAAGGCAAAAATAAATAACAGTGCTCAGTCACAATTTATAGGCAGAATATGCAGGAGTAGATAAAATAAAGATGAAACAGTCCAGGAGTTGGTTGCTTCAGAGTAAAGGGAGGCGATAGGAGAAGGCTAATTGGCCAGCTGCAGAGTGAAGGTGAGGGATGGAGAAGGAACACAATGCAGTGTAAGATACAGTTGCTTTCAAACCTCAGGAATCCCTCAGTATGCTTAAACTATTGCAGTTAGCCTCCTGTTTTGAACTGCCCCGGAGAAAATGGAACGTATGTATGGTGGTATGGTACTCTGTGGTGGTGGACTTTAAGCGAGCTGACTTTGACAGGATGAGGGAAATTCTGAGGAGGCACCTTGATAGCATCCACCCACACATGAACGCCACCCAGAAGTGGGAAATTATCAAGTGGGGCTAGTGTAGGCCACTAATTCCTGCACTAAGATTCAATGCAAAAAGGCCAGGTCCAAAAGGGCTAGCTGGATAAGCAGAGAGGTGTTAAATAGGGTGAGGGAAAGAGTTTCCTTCAGAAGTTATATGAGAACCAAATGAGGGGAGGATAAAGAGGAGTACATGAAGAAATCAAAGGAGGTGATCAAAACTGTCAGGGCAGCCAAGGCATCAAGGGAACTTCAGCTGGCACAGGGGATCAAAAAAGGAGAAAAAGATTTCTTCAGGTACATATGGGAGAGAAGAAGTTGCAAGGATCAGATTATTAGAATCAAGAAAGATGGAAGGTGGGTGGAAAATGGGGTGGAGCAGGCAGAAGCACTCAGTGACTACTTCTGTTCTGTGTTTATCAGGGAGAAGCAAGGGCTAATGCCAAAAGGGATGGGAGGGTGGGCTTGGGGGCACAGGAGTCAACAGATGGGGCAATTCTGGTGAGCAGGGTGCCGGATGGCCAAGGGCCCTGCGGTGGACAAGGCACCAGGCCCAGATGGCATACACCCACGGGTTTTGAAGAAGCTGGCAGAGGTCTTGGCAGGACCGCTGGCAGACTTAACACCTCCCTGGAGACTGGCTGCATGCCCCATGACTGGAGGATGGCGCATATGGTACCCATCCATAAAAGTGGGCCCAAAGATGAACCTGGTAACTATAGGCCAGTCAGACTTGCCTGCATTGTGGGGAAAATAATGGAGACCATCCTGGTTGATTTTTATGATAGGGTGACTAGGGCACTCGACCAAGGTCAAGCAGTGGATGTCTTGTATCTTAATTTCAGTAAGGCCTTCAATTCGGTCCCACGTAGTAGGTTGATTAGCAAACTGGGAAATGTGGGGGTAGGGAGGAAACTGGGGGTATGGGTCAGAAACTGGCTGCAGGACAGACAGCAGAGGGTAGTGGTGGTGGGGGGTGGGATCTGTCAACGACCAGAGCTGTAACCAGTGGGTACCACAGGGCTCAGTACTGGGTCCAGTGTTGTGTAGCATCTTTATCACTGACATCTCAGCTGGGGTTAGAAATAACATCAGCCTTTTTGCGATGACACTAAGATCGGTGCGGTGGCGGAAGACACAGAGGGATGGCTAGGACTACGGGAGGATCTGGACAAACTTGGACAAACTTGAGTACTGGTCAGACACATGGCAGCTGGGGTTCAACACAAAAAAGTGCAAAGGCATACACCTGGGTGCCAGAAACCCCAGGAACTGTTACCAGCTTGGGGGGGGGGGTGCAGTTAACTACTACAGAGGAGGAGAAAGATCTTGGGGTGCAAATTACAGGTCAAATGAACCATTCAGCACAGTGCAGGAAGGTGGCAGCTAAGGCTAATAAGATGCTGGGGTGTATTGCTAGAGGAATTACTTCCAGGAGGAAGGAGGTTATCCTGCCACTGTACAGGTCACTGGTGAGGCCACACCTGGAGTACTGTGTGCAGTTCTGGTCCCCCTATTTAAAGAAGGATGTCAGACTGCTGGAGGGGGTCCAATGCAGAGCAACCAGGATGATGAAGGGGATGGGGGCGTACCCTGTGAGGAGACACTGTGAGCTAAACGTACTCACTGGAGGATAGGAGGGAAAGAAATGATATAAGCAAGACCTTCAGATACTTCAAGGGCATTAACGAGACACTGTCAACTCCCTTAGGTCTCCAGTGTCCCTAAATTAAAAAACACATTTTATGATTGCCAACATTCTGTAAAGATTGCTGATGTAGCTGGTAGTTTGATTCTAGCTCTTTTTTTCTTAGAAAAAGTGAAAAACAGACTGCCCACTATACTGGTGTTACCACGCAAACACAGGTTTGTTTACATTCCTCTATCAGCTCCAACTGCATCTTTCCTGCACTTGGGAACACCCACAACACAATCTAGCCACATGTGATGCAGTGGGAGTTTAGGAGGCTACTGCTTCATGAGTGACTGCACTATTTGGGTGTGTTTCTAATGCTCAGGAAGTATGCAGTAAGAACAGATCCAGCATTGTAAACAAAAACAAAGTTGTTAATAGATACACATTGCCATGCATTTCACTTTTACTAAACAAGGAGACAGACAAAAGAAACAGCAACATCAATGAATTTTAGAGAAGGTAAGCAAAGATAAAATGTGAGTTTTTAACTAGAAATGATATGATGAAAAACAGGTTGACAGTGTCCCTTTAATAAGGTTGGTGCAAAAGGATCAGAATAAATCACAAGGTCCGGATGGAATACACCCAAGAATAATTAAAGAACTGGCAGACCTCTTGGCTGGACCCCTGATGGTTATTTTTCAAACATCATTAAAAAAAGGGCTAGTGTTGGAGGCATGGAAACAAGCAAGAGTGGTTCCCATTTACAAGAAAGGGAGTAGACATGAGGTGTCCAACTATAGACCAATTAGCCTGACGTCTGTCTTAGGAAAAATCTTCGAGGGTATTTTAACAGATTATATTGTGGACCATGCCAAAAAAACAGATCTGGTAGACCCAGTACAGCATGGATTTACCACCGGAAGGTCCTGTCAGACCAACCTGTTGGAATTTTATGGAAAGGTTAGCAGGGCAATGGGTGAGGGACAGCCTTTGGATGTGGTGTATCTCGATTTTTCGAAGGCTTTCGACATGGTCCCCCATGGAGAACTTATTGAAGCATTAATACTACAAGACTTACCAGGAAAAATAACAAAATAGGTAGATGCATGACTCACTTCTAGAAAGCAGTCAGTAAATGTAAATGGGACCAACTCAGCATGGGCGGAGGTGACTAGTGGGGTGCCCCAGGGCTCTGTCTCGGGGCCCAGCTTGTTTAATATATATATTGCCTCAATGAAAGTCAACAATGGAGTCTGGGTTTCTAAGTTTGCTGATGATACCAGAGTTGGATTTCCTATTAATAACCAAAATGACACCACAAAACTACAAGAAGCACTAAATATGCTGGAGTCTTGGGCATTAGATAAAAAACTGCTGTTTAATGTGGACAAATGTTGTGTTATGCACCTTGGGAAGGCAAATAAACAGATACCATATACACTTGGAGGACAAATATTAAATACTGTGGAACAACAGAGTGACTTGGGTATTATGGTTACAAACGATCTATCACCTAAAATGCATTGCAGTTCAGTTATTAAAAAATCAAGTGGTATTTTACATTGTATAAATAAACATATTACATCTAGAAGTAGGGATGTTCTTCTTCCCCTTTATACATCATTGGTGAGGCCGCATTTGGATTACTGTGCGCAGTTTTGGTCGCCCAGTGGAAGAACCGAGATAGTGGCACTTGAGAGAGTTCAGAGAAGAGCCACTCGACATATACAGGAGGTTAAAGGTCATGATTATCAAAAGAGGCTAAATATTCTGTGTTTATATTCCTTGGAATATAGGCGTTTAAGGGGGGATATGTGTTTAATCTATAAAGCCACTATCGATGCAGATTTGTGGGAACTACTGGGTTTGAGTACAGAGGAATTGTCGGGTAATACTAGATCACACCCTCTACAACTATATGGAATGTCAAAAACCAAAAGAAAATCCTGGCTCAAGCTGAGAGTTACCAATATTTGGAATAGGTTGCCATTAGAGGTGGTGGCTAGTGTAACTGTGAACGCATTTAAAAACAAACTAGATAGCTTCTTACTTAAGCATAATATTCAGGGTTATTAATAAATGGCGAGCAAAAGGACTAACGTCTATATAGCTCTGTACTTACCTATGAGACCTATGAAAAGGAATATTTAAATTAAAAGGGGGGAGGGAAACTAGGGGGCATAGGCTGAAACTGGAGGGTAGTAGATTCAGGAGGGAAATGAGGAGGCACTATTTCATGGTAAGGGTGGTGGTAGGGTAGAATGCACTGCCAGAGGAGGTGGTATCCTTGAAGTCGGTGGGCAGCTTCACAAGGAGGTGGGACAAGGAAAGGGGGAAGGCAACTACAGTAGGGATACTGCAAAGGGGGGGTGTCAGCATCCAAGGCCGAGGTATCAGATGTACAAGTTGGGGGGGGGGGCAGCTCCAGTGTAGTTGATTGATAGCTGCACACGTGAACAGCCTTGATAGACCACTATGGTCTGTTTCTGCTGGCATGTTTCATATGTTCGTATGTAAATGATGGAACCGTCATTGGCTCGTGCCACCTTTCAAACTGCTGCCCCTAGTAACAGCTGCATTCTAAGAAACGTTCAGGTTCATTTCTCCGCCTGCCTTGTTAGGACACCTTGGAGAGCTCTCCTTAGCTTCTATTAATATTTTCCCTGTAGTAAGCATTACAATTTTACTGATATCTGTTACTGCCCCTTTTTAAATATTTTTCAGGTTAGTTTAGCTTAGTTATTTGTTTTTTTATCTTTTTTGCAGTTCCAGGAAATCGTTTCCTCAACAGGTTTTTTTTCACCGCAGTTTTACTTTACAAATCACTGGTGTCCTGATTCCTGATATTAGAAACTGTAACGTTTAATTTTTTCATGTAATACTTTTTAACCACAGTTCCTTTTCGGTTAGGAACCGAGCGACTTCCCAGTTTCCCTGCGTTTAAAATTCTGTGAGGGAACTGACTGCTTTTTTATATACTGTATATATATATATTTTACTGCAGTCCGGAACCGACTGCTAACTCCCTTTTCTCCTATTTGGTGGCTTTTTTCTTGGTCATCTGACATTTGGCATGTCAGAGATGCCTACAAAGAAAAGGACAAGACCTACTGGTTTTAAAAACTGTATTAAGTGTGGTCAGATCATTGCCAAGGCAGATAGGAATGATGTTTATTTTGTGTGTCTTGGTCCTAGTCATATTTTTGACATTTGTGAAGTTTGCAAAACTTTTTGTCCTAAAACACTTAAAAAAAGGGCAAAAAGGCTTGAGGAGATGGCTTCCCCTTCTTCTCCCTCTGCTAGGCCCACTGAAGAGGCTTCCTCCTTGCATGCCAAGAAAGGCAAATCCAGGGAGTCGGTGGACCCTAAATCCACTGAAAACACAGATGCCTCAGAATCCAAGAGGTCAGTGGAACCGGCTATGGAACTAGTTCTTGCAAAAAGAAAACATAAAGAAAAGTGTGTCACTGTACCTCCTGCTGAAAAAGCAAAGGTGCTCTCAGTGGACAGACCAACTATACCTTCTGTGGAGGACATTGCCAAGGCCCTGTAGATCTTGCAGGCCCTTCAGGCTGTTAGTCCCATGGTCCCCCCCCCCCAGTTCCTCCTTTGTTCCCCCAGTCAGGAAATGGTGTGTGTGTGTGTGTGTGTATATATATATATATATATATAATGAACCAGAGGAGGAGGATGAGGGGGAGCCTATTGAGTCTAAAGTCTCCCTGGAATAGGACTTTGGTTCCCCGCCCCAGGGACCTGAGGACCACTCCTCTCACAATTAGTTTATGAGACAGATGGTGGATACCCTCAATCTGTCCATTCAGGAAACAGTGGAGGATGAGGAGGAAGCAGACTTTTTAGACATGATGAGTCTTACCCCCACAAAGAGGCTTTTGCTTCCAATACACAAGTCTTTCAAAAAGGCTACTTTAAAGATCCTGCAAACCCCCACTTCTTACCCCAGGAGTCCTTTAGCATCAGTAATTTTTTTGCACTTAGCTGGCTAGGTGCAACAGCCCCGAAGGTGTGCCTTTAAGAGATATTTAAATGAGCTTAGGGCCAAGCCAATCGAAAGACCGGAAGGAGTGTGAGCTGAGTGAGAGCTGTTGAAGGCTTCAGAATTTTTTCTCTGCTGGACTGAGCAACATTACCCCTGAGGTGTCTCTCAACTTTCCTTGTTGACAGCCTCCTAGTGCTTATCTAGGTAAAGTTTTCCTCATAAATAATTTCTATTAGTGTGCTGAGTGAAAGTTTTACTTTTTTATTAGTGCGGTGCAAATTTTTTTATTTTAAGCGCGACATATCCGCTATTTTGACTTTATTTTTACTGCGACTTTCATTCTAAAACCTAATTTTATCGTGGGTGCTTTTTTTTTTCAACAGTTCCCTTCATTTTTGGGCAAATTCATGTGGGATCTGTCGAATTAGGTAAGTTGCCTTGTTTTTTTACCTCAGACCTCACGGGGTTTACCGTGAGGCAGCTGCAGTGGATTTCAGTTTAAACAGTGCCCTGGGGTTTTCTCTCTAGATTGGCAATTATGTGGAAACCTTTTTTGTTATTACTGGACCTTGGTATCATGCGTGTCAGGACTGTCCGTAAGGGTCCAGCAGCCACCTGTGCGTAGTTGACCAGTATTACTGGGTTTCTATTAAAATTGGCACTGGCATAGATCCCAATTCTACTACCAGAAAGAAAGGGCACTAGTAATAGACAGCTTATTTACTGGGGCAGGACTGGCTGGTGGCATTTTCATAGAAACCTGCACTCAGTTCGTAGGTCCAGGACTGGTTTGATTTGCTTAAACTGGCAAACGTAGCAGACAAACTTTTGAGTATTATGGCTGAGGATAAATCGAAGACTTCCGATGAGGGGCCATCCAAAAGTACTAATACTAAAAGCAGAGATGCTGAGGAACCCTCCAGATCCCAGCCAAAAAATAAAGCTTCCAAAGATGAATTCCTCACAAATTAAAAAATAATAAGAGTGACGAAAAAAGGAAGCTTGATCAAGTCTCTGATGAAGTGGCTAAAAAGAAACTCTGTCAAGACAAAAATGCTCCCATTGCTCCTGGGAAAGCCAATGGCGAGACAACAGGCAACTTAAAGCATACAGAAAAAAAAAAAAAAAAAAACACAAACCAAGTCTGTGCAGGTTCTTCCATCAGTGCAAGAAATGGAGAAAGCATGGCAGCTGTTTCAGACCCTTCAAAAGATGGATCCTCTGTTTACTGGGGCTGGCAAGCCCTCTTCCACAGTTCTCTGTTCTGTAGACTGTGAGGGTGACGCAGATATTGATCAATTCTGTGATGCCTCTGACATGGATTTTGAGGGCCTTGAGCCCCAGGAGTCCCTGAACCTTCATCTTGGGGATTCACTGGGTGACCACAAGGATCCTTCCTCTATGTTTACACTTACAAAATATGCTGGACACCCTGGACCTCCCTACGCAGAATCCCAACCAGGATGTCGATGAAGACAAAGATTATAGGGAGGTGAGAGGTCTTTCATCCTCAAAGACCCTGGTTGTCCCTATCTATAATGCATTTAGAGAAAATACCATGAAGGTGCTTCAACACCCCACTTTAGTATCAGGGGTTGATAAGCGGCTTGAGAGAAAATATAAATTGTCTAAAACTGGTACCGAGTTCCTGTTTGTACACCCTAGCCACAAGAGTATAGTGCAGCAAGCAGCTTGTGAGAAAGCTGGAGTCTCCTTGTCCCCCTCTCCCCCTGACAAGGATTCCAAGAGAATTGACTTTATAGCAAAGAAAATGTATGCCACAGCTTCCCTGCTTCTCAGACTTTCTTCTTACATGGCGTTCACAGCCAAATATCAGAAAGCCCTTTGGAAATCTGTATAGGCTATTGCCTGCAACGGATCAGATTCTGTGGGGCAGGAGCTGGTGGATATGTCAAAAACTGCCGGGGAGGGGGGGGTGCTAATGAGCCGGCAGGAGTGAGGACATGTTTCTCTAGCGCTCCTACAAACCAACCTTAAATCTAAATAAAATCCACAACATCCTTATAGCAAAACTCAATCTTTCAATAAAGAAGTGTAAAGCAGAGAGCTATGGATGAGTATCTGTCGAATAATACCGGGAAGACGCAGAAATCTACAACTAAAAATGTGAGAAAGCAGAGCACGGCATTGCAGACCTCAGTGCAGGGCCCGATTTCTCTCTTGGCAGCTGAGATGGCCTCTCTAGGTCAGGAGGTAACAGACCAGCTTATGTCGGCGCTCGACTTTCGGCTCAAGCAATTGGAGAACAAGATTGATGTTAAGCTGCAGACCTTAATTGAGCAATCTGCATCCCAAGCCACCAGGATTACGGAAGCTGAAGAACGAATCTCCCAACTAGAAGATACAGTGGAACCCATCTCAGGCAAAGTGATGGCACTAGAAAAAGAGCTGGGGGAACTGAAAAAATTATTCGATTACCAAGAGAACTATCACCGTAGGTTAAACCTACGGTTATGTGGTCTTCCGGAGGGAAGAGAGGGGCCAAGTGTGCTTAAATTTTGTTCAGTTACTCTGCCCGGATTGCTAGGTCTGGAGATGAAAGGGGGAAGAATCAAGCTGGAGAGGGCACACAGAGCTGTAATCCCGAGGCTCCCTCAGACCAGCCCCGCGTCAGGTCATCTTCTGCTTTCATAAAATTCAAGATCGGGAGAAAATGTTATCAGCTTATAGAAATAAGTGAGAGCTGAAATATGAAGGTGTCGGACTTTACCTTTCCCAAGATTACTCAAATCGTCTTCTCAGAAAACAGAAGGCCTTTAACAAGTGTATGACACAGCTCCGGGAGATGAGGATCGAATACTTTTTGGTATGTTCAGCGACGCTGTAAATAAAATATGAGGGGGCCTCCTACTCATTTTGGGAGGCAGACAAGGCAGCGACCTTTGTAGTGGAGCTCAAAAAGAAGACGGGGTGAGGCAAGTTGGCCTGTTGCGCAGATGAAGACTCGAATGGCAGGAAGGAGTAACTACAAATAGGATTGACTCCCTGAATGGGGTCTGTGCTTATTATTGTGTGGAAGATCTGCTTGAATATTTGCCCAGCTGTTGCACCCTTGGATGGCCATCCACTCACTGCATTCTCAGAAGAACAATTTGGGGCCCCCTGCATCTTGCGAGTACTCCCATGGGACCCAGAAGATGTTCGTGAAGAGTCAAACATGAAGTCCTGGTTATGCCTGTATCTCATAGCTAGCTCTAGAAGGGGGAGTTCGCTCCTGAGGTTCCCTTGGACTTATTCAGACTACACAAGAGTGGCCTGCGAGACAGATGATCGACCTGAAGATGGACCCTGGGAAAATGAAGAAGGTAGGCCTGGGGGCAGGGGGCCCTGGGCAGCCGTGTATGTATTAGCTGTCTGTGAGTCCTTCAAGCTACCTGGGTTCAAAAAGAAAAAATGGGGACATAATGGGAATAAGGGGTGCTAGGGAATATCTTTTTTGGGGGGGCTCGGGGGGATACTGGGCCAGGTACTGGCTTGAGGGGATTGCCTCAGACCTCCTAGGCTAGTTGCATCCTCGCGAAGTGTGACAGACAGTCTGACATGCCTGGATGTCGACCCTGAGGCTTTTTCCAGTAAATAAGGGCAAAATATAGCCCGGGTTAAGTGGAATAGGGCTCTTAAAGTATTTTTTGATAAGGGGATGCGGGGGTGGGGTAGTGCTGGGAGAAATTTAAATTTAAATTCAAAATTAAAACTAAATGAAAAAGGAATGTGTGTTTTCTGAGTTACGTTTGGAAGGATGGTCATGGGGGTTATTAACATGGGCAGTCTTTTATGATGATGGAGAAGACAAAGTACAAGGTGGTCGAGGGGCGGTTTACATGTCTGTGGTGCAGAGTGGGGAGGTATGCCAGTTTTGGCGGGTTTACAAGACTTGGGGATCTGTGAGGGAAGGAAGGGGACTATGTAAGAAAAAAATACAGTCTCGTGGGGAAGAGAGGGGGAAGGACGGGAAAGTTTCAAACATGTTCTTAATTATTATTCTGCTATATTGCTGTTTACTGATATTCAGGGGAAGGGGAGGAGGAAGTCATTAATGGGGGGGGGACTTACATGTTCAATGGTTACAGCTGGTAGAAATAGATCCATATGTTTTGTTAATGTGTTGTTAGCATATGATATCCTGAAAGGGTTTGTTGGAGATAACAAATATGTTGCTCAATATTGGTCAAATAAATGTGAATGGGGCAGCTCCAATAAGGAGAAGGGAATGAGGTTGGGGAAATGCTTATATGTACAAGATAGAGAAGGGAACTGAAGTGAAAGTGGTCTCCTGGAACGTCAGGGGTTTCTCCTCACCTATAAAGCATAAAATGTGTTCTAACTACACTCTAAGGAGACAGGTGGCGCAGATTGCCCTCCTTCAAGAAACGCACCTTACGCAAAGAGAACATCAGAAACTGGTGGGAGGTTGGGTGGGGACATGCTACGTTGCTTCCTACAACTCGCATAAGTGAGGAGTGGCAAGCATTATAAGCAAGCACCTCCCATTAGTGGTCAGCAGGGTAATATATGATCCCAGTGAGGGGCGATATATTTTTGTGCAGGGAACACTCTATGGGGAAAAAGTAACCATAGCGAGTATGTACGCTTGAGCCCAGTTTGACCCCTTCTTTTACCAGAAAGTACTAGACCTCTTGTTGAAAAACCAGTTTGAGGGTTTAATCATGGACAGGGATTTTAATGTTACCATGCACCCAGTTCTGGATCATTCTCTGGGGAAGACAGGTAGCTGGGGTCAGGAGATGGGTGCAGGGAATGATAGATATGGACTTGGTGGATGGTTGGAGGGCAGCTTATCCGGGCACAAAGGAGTATACATTTTACTCCAACCCACATAAAACCTGGTCATGCCTGGATTACCTATTTGTCCACAGGGAGTGGATGCACAGGATTCATAAGGTACAGCATAGCCCCATTAATGTATAGCCTCATTTATGCATCGGACCATGCTATGATCTCTTTGATATGTGTATTTAGGGTGTTAGGAGGACCCTCCACCCTGGAAGTTCCCGAGGTACCTCTTGAGCAATAAAGACTTCTTAGAATATCTGAGGGATAGGTGGAAATTGTACAGGGAAACTAATGAGAATATAGTGCATTATGTAGGAGTATACTGGGACGCAGGGAAGGCTTTCCTACGTGGAGCTATTATTAGCTATGCGCCTAGATATAAGCGGGAGAAAAAACAGAAAAGGGAAGAGCTGGTGGCACAAGTGAGATTGTTGGAGAAATCTTCGGCACAGAACCTTGGTGAAGTCATTCTCCATCAACTAACTGCTGCTAGGGAAGTGTTAAATGCCTTCATCCTGAAGGATGAGCGCACTTCATTGTTTTTTGCTAGGAATATATTCTTTGAATGGGGAAACAAGCCAGGTCCACTTTTGTTGCACTTGATAAAGGGAAGGAAGATTTATTCACGTGTTACCAGTATAAAGACAGCAGGGGGAGCCATGGTGCAGGATAAAAAGGTGATAAAGGATAGGTTTGTACAGTTTTATCAAGGGTTGTATACATCTGAATGTGGTGGTACTGGGGAGGAGGCAAGGGCATTTCTGGAAAGGGTAGAGCTGCCACAAATTACTCCTGATCAGAGGGAGGAACTGGGAAAGGAGATTACAAAAGAAGTAAAACGAGCCATTCAAAAAATGACAACTGGAAAGGCTCATGGCCCAGATTGGTTTCCAGTCGAATTTTGCAGGCAATGTAACAACAAATTGTGGACCCCTTGTTGGAGTGTTTAATGAGATGGGTGGAGGCACTCCCAGCTTCTTTTAGCGGCGGTTATTTGTCTAATCCTCAACCTGATAAGGATACTCAAGAGTGTGCCTCGTACAGACCGATTTCCTTTTTGAATTGTGATATCAAAATTTTGGCTAAGATCCTGGCTGGGTGGCTGGACCAATTGCTGCCCAACCTTGTTCATCCGGATCAGGCAGGCTTTATGTACAGGAGGAATTCTTATCACAACATGAAGAAACTCATGAATGTGGTGTGGCTAGCCTCCAGGGGAGTGGGTAGTACTGTGGTACTATCCATGGATGCCGAGAAAAGCTTTTGACTGGATAGAATGGGAATATCTCATGAAGGTTTTGGGTGGGTATTGGCTGGGAGAAGATTTTATAGGGATGGTACAGGTCTTATACACAGCCCCTACAGCCAGGATTTTGGTGAATGGTTTGTTAACAGATAAGGTCTTTTTGCATAGAGGCTCGAGGCAGGGATGCCCCCTGTCTCCTTTGTTATTGGCCCTGGCCATTGAGCCTCTTGGGGTGAGCATCAGGAGCAGCCCAGATATTAAAGGGATAATTGATAAGGGGGGCTCAGCATAAAGTGACTCTTTATGTGGATGATATGTTGTTATATGTTCAGGACCCGGTGAAGTTGATTCCACCATTATTGACCCTAATAGAGAAATTTGCAGTCTTTTCTGGGTATAAAATTAACCTCACAAATCAGAGATATTAACTTGGGCAGCGAAGGAGAGGAAATTGTTGGAGGGGTGTGGGGCTTAAAGAGGGTAACAAGGGCATTTAAATATCTGGGTGTTCATATAGGAAAGGACTTAGGCTCCTTGTATAAACTTAATTATGTCCCCCTAATTGCCAGAATAGAAGATCATCTCCGCAGATGGAGAGAGAGCCATCTCATGGATGGGACACGTAAGTATTATTAAAATGAATATCTTACAGAGAGTGCTTTACTTGATGCGGATGTTGTACTTGGGTCCTACTAGGGCAGACATTAAAAGGCTAGAGAGAACCTTCTCTGGCTCCTTATGGAAAGGTAAAAGACCCAGGGCAAGCTTAAGGCGGTTGCAGGCGGACAAAGGGAAAGGGGGTATGAACTTCCCTGATCTTGGGATTTTTTATTTAGCAGCCCAGGTTAGGTATATCAGTGATTGGGTACATGAGCCACGGGTGGCAGGATGGCTTAACCTGGAAGAGCTGTCTTGTTCGGGAAGGCTTTTGGCTTACTTAAGTGTGGGCGGGTTGAAAAGTTACAGTTGGGGTGCTAATAGGAACCCTTTGGTTGAAACAGTGTTGAGGGCCTGGGAAAGGATCCGGAGGATGATGGGGGTGTCACAGGATGAAACCCTCCTTTTGCCAGTGACAGATAACCCGGCCTTTCTGGCTGGAATGGAAGATTAGAAATTCCGGAAAGGGGGAGGGTTAAGTGTCTCAGAGATTTTTATGTGAGGGACCAGATGAGTTCAAAGGACGAGATCAGTAGAGGCCTGGATATGCCTGTGGGACGGTTTTACAGACTGATGCAGGTGAGAGCCTATATCAGAAGAAGAGGAAGGGAGAGGGCCTCAGACTCACCCCTGTCTCAGGTGGAGCACTTGGTCTTGATGGTGGGAAAGGAGGCAAGGGGTATGATTGGGTGGGTAGTCCAACTTGGGAGGAGCTTTCTCCTGGACTATACACGAAAGGTTAGGGAACAATGGGTACAGGACCTGAATAGGGAAATATCAGATGAGAACCGGGGTCGAATGTTACAGCTGCACAAGAGAATACTGATATGTAATAGATTTCAAGAGTCAGCCTACAAGTTCCTGCACAAATTATATTGCCCCCCAGTAATAGTACACAGATTTAACCTGGGGATTTCTCCTACATGTGGGAAATGCCAAGATGAGCTAGGGACCTATTTGCGTTATTTTTGGCAATGTCGGAGACTGTAGCAATTCTGGGGAGATACTGCGGCAGAGCTAAGAGGCCTGATGGGAAGGGGGCTGGGCTGAACCCGCTGACCATGCTGTTTGGGCTCGAGGACAGTGGAGATGGAGAATGAGAACCTCTCCCCAGGTGGGTGAGGGTACTGTTGACCCTGGCCAGACATTGCATATTGAAATCATCCAAGCAGACCTCCAAAGCAGTAGGTAAGGCTAGGGGGATGTTAGGGTGTATTAGTAGAGGTATCACAAGTCGTAAGAGGGAGGTAATAATCCCTCTTTACAAGACACTGGTTAGGCCCCATCTGGAGTACTGCATGCAGTACTGGAGGCCACACATGCACAAGGACATTAACCAAATTGAGGCAGTCCAGAGAAGGGCAACCAAAATGGTGCAGAGACTACATCAGAAAACATATGAGGACAGATTAACATAGCTCAGTATATATACCCTAGAGCAAAGGAGGGAGAGAGGTGATGGGATTGAAACATTCAAACACCTTAAGGGCATTAACAAGGTGAAAGAGTCTAACATGTTTAAATATAAGAAAAATAGTAGGACAAGAGGACACAGCATGAGAATAGAGGGAGGTCGATTAAGGGGGAATGTGAGGAAATTCTTTTTCACAGAAAGGGTGGTGGATGCATGGAACGGCCTACCTCAGGAAGTGGTGGCTATGAATACAGTGCAGGGCTTCAAACAGGCATGGGATAAGCATAAGGGAGCAATACAGATGAGTATGAATAGATAGGCCACTGACAGAGCAAAGGCCGATGGCACATTTATAAGGTAGAAAAAGAAATGGGCAGACTGGATGGGCCTTGCGGTTCTTATCTGCCATCATCTTCTATGTTTCTATGAACACGTGGGTCTCAGCTGTTATGCCAACACAGAGGCAGTGGAAGTCTCTGGTGATCCAAACATTGGCTTTGGAAAGACTCTCCTACGCAATAAGGAATAAGCAGAAAAGGTTTTTGAGGGACTGGGAACCGTTTGTGAATTACCTTTCCTTGGGGGAGACACAGCTACTCAACACAGGAGAACGAATAGAGGAAGAGGGGATATAGTGGTGGAGTTGGCAGACCTTCTCAGCCCACAGGGACTAGTGGGATGAGGAAGGGGTATAGTGGGCACTCCAATATTAGTACCCCCGGAATCTGACCCAGCACCAAGTAGTTTTACGATAAGTATCAATATATAGACAGTAATGGATAGGATGTGTTGTGGAGATGTAAGTGAAAGCAAAATTTAGTTTTATCCTTATTAATATCAGGATGTCTAGCTGTGTGTTTGTTCCTTTTTCTTTTTTGTATGTCTTTGTTACAAATCTATGTATAACAATGCTGGAGAAACAAAAAAATATGTGTAAGTGGCTGCTGGTACCATGTAAATCGCCAGTAAAAAAATTCTCATGCAAAGAAAACTGCCCTGGAAGCTACTAGCTACTATGTACCAATTCCACATGGCAGACAGCAACAATGATGCAGCCTCTAGGGCGATGGCCCATGCCATCTCTCTGAAACACTTCACCTTGCTTAGAACAACCAGTCTGACCACAGACACTCGGAACATGGCCATGGATTTTCCCTGTGACCAAAATATGTTGTTTGAAGCCAGCCCATCGGTGCAGCGGTTGGATTTCCGCTTGCAACAACCAGTGACCCGGGTTTGGGAGTGGACTCGGGTCGTTGGAGGACTGGTCGGGGAGAGTGGCTTGAGCATCCAATGACAGCTTGCCCTCTCAGGAGGGAAGGGGGGGCCAATGCCTGTGACTTGTCTGACCCAGAGCGGGGGTACTACAAGCCCCATTGGAGAAGGGCGGCCAAGATTACGCAGTGGATGTCAGCACATTGCATCATGATGTCACGGTCTACACAGCGTGCGGGGAGAAAACCGGTGGAAAACACCTGCCAGCTCTGGGAAGACGGGCTGCCTGGAGCATGCATCTGATGTGCTCCCGCTCACCCAGCCACCTCTGGACCGACGAGAAAAAGTGAGTAGCTCGGGGTGTTGGGGCCACACCTCATCTCCGCCCGGGGGAGGTAAACCAAAGCTTCATGGGGCCTGGAGGTAGGTGTGGGCAGAGCGGGAGGCAGCAGGATGACTCCTTGGCAGCCCGGAAGGGTCTGGGCTGGGAGGACATGGAGGAGTACAAATTGCATACAGAACCACTGACTACATGAAAAAAGTCGGTGAGTACAAGGCCTATTGGCAGAGCCACTCATCCAAGCTTAAGCCCACCGCCCCACAGAGATCCCGTCTCAGGGGCGGTAGGGGCAGAAGTTATGTTCCCAGGCCTTACAGTCCCTATCCCCAGTCTAACTTCGGCCAGTACAGGGGGTCTTTCAGAGGCAGGAGCAGAAGGGGCCAAAGAAGAGCCACCTTTACCCAGCTATCTGCCTCTCAGTCTAAGTCCTGATGTGAGTGTCCAGGTTGCCTCCCCACTTCCGGTTGGAGGCAGACTCTCCCACTATCTTCAGCAATGGTCCCTCATCACATTAGACAAGTGGATGCCGGAGATAGTGGAGGAGGGTCTGTCATTATAGTTCAAGCAGATGCCAGACCTCAAGCATACCCAGGTGTCAAGACCTCTGTCCCAATCACAGATACTGCTGTTGGAATTGGAGGTACAAAACCTTATGGCTTTACGAGCAGTTGAGAGAGGCCCAACCCACGAGAAGGGCAAGGGCCTCCACTCCAGGTATTTTCTGACACAAAAGAAAACTGGGGAGCGGCGACCTATCTGAGATCTTGGATATTTACACAAACATCTGAAAAAAAACAAATTCAAAATGGTCACTCTGTCACTGGTCATACTGTCCATACAGCAGGGAGGCTGGCTAGCCTCCCTAGATTTAAAGGATGCCTACTTCCATACACCCATAAGGAGATCTCACAGGAAGTTTCTCAGGTTCAAACTTCCTTCGGGTCACTATCAGTTCGCCACAGTGTCCTTCGGTCTGTCCTCAGCCCCAAGAGTCTTTACCAAGTGTCTCGCAGTGGTAGCAGCACATCTCAGGAGACTGGGTGTCGCTCTCTACCCCTATCTGGACGACTAGCTGATAGTAGCAAAGTCTCCTTGCCAGGTCAAGGAATCTCTTTCCCTCACAGAATGCACTCTGAAGTCTCTGGGTTTCCTGGTAAATCTAAAGAAATCTCGCCCGGAACCCATCCAGCTGCTCACCTTTATAGGGGCCCAGCTGGACACTCAGAAGGGATATGCCTTCTTCCCGCAGGAAAGAATTCAGAGTTTCCTTTCAGTAGCAGATTCTTTCACCTGGGGACAGCCAAGACCAGCCAGACATTTCCTCAAACTTCTAGGACACATGGCCTCTATGACTGCAGGAGTCCCAGGGGTTAGGTACAGGATGCTACTCCTGCAAGCCTACCTCAGAGCTCGCTGGTCTTAGAGATGTAACACATTTTCAAAGTTGATACCTGTGTCGGGCCAGTTCCTCCAAAACTTGCTGTGGTGGAAGAACCCTGCAAATTTGCAGACAGGGGTTTCTTTTCAAGCTCCTTTTCCCACCAAGGTGATCACCACCGATGCTCCCCTTTTGGGCTGGGCAGCTCATTTGGGTGCTCTAAGCCACATCAGTCAAAGCCAGAGCAAATTTACAACGAACAAGCAAATACTTGCCACAGTGTTCAGGCAGTGGTGCACACCAGACATGGATCTGTTTGCCTCTCCTCTCAATTTTCAGCGTCCTCAGTACTGTTGCAGGCCCCCAGTTCTAGGACCACTTTCTCTGGATGCCCTGATCCTGGACTGGTCAGGGAGGTTCCTGTACGCATTTCCTCCCTTTCCCCTGATATTCAGGGTTTTGCTGAAACTCAGACAGCAGCCTGCATCGATGATCCTAGTGGCTCCGGACTGGCCCAGGCAAGCCTGGTACCCTCGCTTTCTCTCAATGTCCTGCAACAGGTCCATTCACCTGCCTCCAGCTTGCTCCCTGCTGACCCTTCCTCAGATAGGAGTGCAGTACCCAGACATACACTCTCTTCACCTCAAGGGCTGGTTCTTGAGCAGTTAGAGTTTCCACCCTCACAGTACTCTGAACAGGTCCTTAAGATACTGAATATGGCTAAAAAAATGAACACTAAGAAGACTTATGCAGCCCAATGGAAAAGATTTTCCCTCTGGTGCAAGAGCAAGAAGGTCGAACCCCCTATCAGCTTCAGACCCTCAGCTGCTAGACTACCTGGCACACCTACAGGCATCAGGCTTGAAACCATTTTCACTCAGGCTACACCTGGCGGCAGTTTTGGCCTAACTGTCGGTGGGAAAGAAAAAATCAGCTTTTTCATCCACAACATTTTTGAACAGTTTTTCAAACGCCTCTTGCACCTACAGCCTCCAACCAGGGAGCCCATTCCTCCTTGGAGCTTGAACCTTTGCATAAATGGACTCATGAATCCACCCTTCGAGTCTATGTCCACGGCCCACGTCAAGTTTGTAACTTGGAAGACAGTCTTCCTTGTAGCCATTATGTCTGCCCGGAGGATTTCAGAGCTACAGGCCCTGTGCACTGAGCTGAGTTACATCATCCCTCACAACGATAAAGTTGAGCTCAGGACAAATAGGAAATTTCTGCCAAAGGTGGTGTCAGAGTTTCACTTGAACCAGTCAATTACTCTGCCTGTTTTCTATACTGAGCCATCCACTCCTGGTGAGCAAAAGCTCCATAGCTTGGATTTCAAAAGAACCATCTTTCACTACCTAGACTAGAGCATACTAGACAGTCCAGAGGCTCTTCCACTCAGTTGTTCCTCACCTACAGGGATGTAGGCAAAGGAAGACCAACTACCAAGAGAACTATTTCTCCTTGGTTGGTCTCTTGTATTAGATTCTGCTACGAGAAAGCTTGTCACCAACCTCTGGGCCCACTCCATCAGGGGCACTGCAGCCTCGCTTGCAGCAGCAAGGGACATTCCCCTACTGGATGTCTGCAAAGCAGCTACCTAGAAATCTGTGCACACCTTTGTGAAACACTACATTCTAGGGACATGTATATGTTGTTCAGTCCACACTTACTGGCAGGTTCCTTGCTGCTTTAAATCTTGCCAGAAGGTCTTCCAGCTGGCTCCTCCCACCCACCTGAGTGGTAAAACACTAGGCTCCGCCCCATGACTCCAGATCTTTCTTACCGCTTAGAAGCTCATGTTCCCTCCTCTGCGCTCTGCATTTTAGGCCTGGATCCAAACTCTTCGGTTTACCGAAAACTAATCTTACAATTTGCAAGACTTCGGTCTTTATCTTCCCTCGCGACTGCGATGGACAAATCGACTCCTGGGTTTCGTCAGCGCCCTTGTGGGCAGAAGATGTCCCGGACTGATCCACACTCCACGTGCGTGTACTGCCTTGGGCTTGAGCACGATTCGCAGGCCAGTGACTTGTGCAAGTCCTTTTCAGCCACAGTCTTAAAGGATCGCGCTGCCAAATTGCAACTTGGGCGCCCCGAGAAATGTTATCCTCCGGTCAAGTCGAAGGAGGCCCGTTGGGCGGTGTCCGCAGTGGCGGGCTTGGCTGAACAACTCGAACAAATGATCGCTCTCGAGGAGAAAGTGGCCCAGGCCGCATCATCATCTTTTTCAGTCGCGGCATTTATCCCGCTCTCTTTGGGCTCCTCCTACACGGCTTCATTCAAGGAGCTTTGTCAGTCCCTCTCCACCAAAGGAGAGGAGCCTTCGGGACCTTCCTCTCGTCCAGAAGAAGGACTCCAAGGGTAAGTCCCACCGTCAGCGTTTGTGGGAGCGGGAGAGGTCCCTTTCCCTGGATATTCAACTCTCGACTTCGGTCGAGGTTGCGGCTAAGGCCGCTGGCTTCACAATGTCCTCGTCAGGTCAGCCGGCCGAGACACCTGTCGATGCAGTCGAGATTTTTCTCGACCCGTCGGATGGGCTGTCGACTGGAGAAGCCGACAACCCTTCTTCACTGGTTCCCCTGGTGGAAACTGAGGACTTGCCTGTGGAGATGTGGCAGTGGATCTATCTGAGACAGCCAGAACAACCATGGATGCCACTAAATACCACTAAATGCTGCCCCACCAGACTATCCTCGACTAAATGACCAGCTGGAGGAAGCCGCCAGACGCTTTTCAAACTACTGCACCACGGAGAGCTTTCCCCACTGACTTCACCCCAGATGCTGCCCCACTGGGCCATCCTCAACTAAGTGACTGGCTGGAGGAAGCTGCCGGATGCTTTTCAAGCTACTGCACCATGGAGAGCTTTCCGCACCGACTTCACCCCTGGTGCTGCCCACTGGGCTATCTTCGACTAAATGACCAGCTTAAAGAAGCTGCTGGATACATTTCAAGCTACTGTACCATGGAGAGCTTTCCCCACTGATTTCACCCCAGGTGCTGCCCACTGGGCCATCTTCGACTAAATCACCAGCTGGAGGAAGCTGCTGACACTGTTCAAGCTACTGTACCATGGAGAGCTTTCCCCACTGATTTCACCCCAGATGCTGCCTCACAGGCCATCCTCGATGAAGTGACCGGCTGGAGGAAGCTGCCGACACTGTTCAAGCTACTGCACCATGGAGAGCTTTCCCCACCGACTTCACCCCAGGTACTGCATTCTTGCTGTGAGCTGATTCCAGGAAGCAATTAGTCGCCGAAGGAAGAAGCCGATTGGCTACTCCAGGAGCAGCAAAGCTCCATTTGGCTGGCTGATCTACTTCTAGCTAGGCTGAAATGCTGTGGATACCTCAGGTCAGATTTTTTGTTTGGATATTTGGGGGCCAACTGGGTTACTGCTATCCATGTGTGCTGACTAAAGGGCACTGTGTAAACTGTATATGGTAGTTTAACAGCATTTTACTGTACATTTTTAAATGTAAGCCCTGTACTGTTTAAAAGCAATCTTACAGCTTTTAAATCCAAGCCCTGTACTGCTTAACAGCAATTTTACTGCATTTAAATACAAGCCCTGCACTGTTTAAGGCCTATTTTACAGCTCAGTTTAAATTCTAAGCCCTTCACTGCTTAAAAGCAATTTTACTACTCGCTTTTAAATCTAAGCCGTGCATTATTGCGACGTAGTTGCAATCTTGTCATTCGAGCATGGTTTGTTTAACTTTTATTTTAAGCCCAGTATTGTGCAGTGCACCTACCAGGGTTACAAACAAACCCCAGACTTCTTAGCTGTTTGTATTATTCTAACCTAGTACTAATCCTGCATCGGGGAAGCAAGCAGTCTCCTGGCACTCTAAGAATATTTGTTACTTAATTCTCCTAAAGTGTATAACAGCCCTGACTGTGTCCCCCCGGCTCTTAGCAGAACCGTTTTCCACTAGATTTAATTCACATTTAATTTAGGCACAATTTTAATTGCATCTGCTGGAATGTGAGTCCTTCACCCCCCACCCACTCTCCTTCTCCACCTTTTGTGTAATACTGTGTCTTCTACCTCACTAATCCCGGCCCCACCCTTAAGCGTCCTGCTGTGCCATTGTGCTTGAGACTATTTATAACCTCCACCCCTACCTCTCCTCAGATGTTGCCCCACTGGGCCATCCTCGACTAAGTGACTGGCTGGAGGAAGCCACTGAACGCTTCTCAAGCTACTGCACCATGGAGAGCTGTCTCCACTGACTTCACCCCAGGTACTGCATTCTTGCTAGGATCTGATTCCAGGAAAGTGATAAGCCACCGAAGGAAGAAGTCGATTGGCTACTCCAGGAGCAGGAAAGCTCCATTTGGCTGGCTGGTTTGCTTCTAGCTAGGCTGATTTTCCCCCACCGACACCCCAAGTCTCCTTTAAATACACTCAGACCATTTCCACTGTCCTGGACAACCATTTTGATTGGCTACTCCTCTTCTGATCTATGTGTAAGACAATCCTCTTATTTCGGCAACAACCTTGTTGACTCTCTGGAAAATACTTAACCTGCCATCTTCTGGTTTTCATTGCAAGATCATCTTAGTCAGTTCTGCTCTAGATCTGATCTGAGATCCCTTGCTGCTACCACCCACTTCCTGCACGCTGGAAGCGTGCAAAACAGTAGTCAATTTGGGGTGCATCCAGCATAATGGTGGCTTTTTACTTCCTTACTTGCCTCTGTCTCATACTGTTCTGTACCCTGGATTCCCGTGTTAGTCCGCACCGGTCTCCCTGCAGCATGGATAGTTACAGCTCTACTTTGGACTGTCTGGTTTCCTTATTTTCTAGATTCTCACATATTGGCTTTTATGTTGCCTAATTTAGATCCTCCTTTCCAACCCCCATGGCAAATTGGTACTTCTTCCACGAGGGTAACAGAGGGTAGGATCCCGCTTACCTCTGCATTAATCACCCAGCACACCTTGCTTTTTACAGCCAGGGTTCTTCTTTTTACATTACTTGGCCCCTTAGGCATGCAGCTCAGGGACCCCCTGAAGCTATGTTATAGCAACCCTAAGCGAGTTTCACCTAAAGCTCACAGACTTCTACTTGAAGCTATCAAAAAAATCTTGCTGCTCTTATTGTTATGTTCGTGGTCCTCCTGCAGCAATCTCTTCACCTGCTGACCTACCCAGTATCAAAGGATTAAACTTTATGCATATTAATGTGTGCAGCCTACTAAAAAAGTTTGCCTCTATTCAAGCACTAACTTCCCATACAATGCCTGATATACTTGTGGTCACTGAGACTTGGCTCAGACCTGGTACCCCAGATAGTGAGGTGAATATCCCATCTTATACCCTGTTCAGAACTGATAAGCTCACCAGAGGAGGAGGAGGAGTTGCCATCTATGTCAAGGAGAAATTGTCTGCATCAGTTATAGATTTGTCCTCACTCCCAAAGGAACTTGAGAGCCTGACTCTCAATGTCAGGCTATCTTCCTCTGTCTCAATATGCGTCCTAGGATGCTATAGACCTCCATCTGAGAGGCTACAATTTCTGGACCATATAACTAATACAATGGGATTCCTTCAATCGGAGATTATTATACTAGGGGACCTCAATATGGACTGGCACTCCAGTAGTTCCTTACCCCTAAAGATTATTTGCGACTCCTTTGGTCTTCCCCAACTCATTCCTGAAGCAACACGTCCAAACAAAAAGTGCTCTAAAAATAGCACACTTATAGATCTCATTTTAGTAAGCAAACCCCATCTGTTTTCACAGGCAAGAGTGTTCTTCTTAGATTTCAGCGACCACTCTATTATAGCAGGTATAAGATCTACCCCAAAACTACCATCCCTTTCCAAATCCTTATTCAAGAGGAAACAGCATAATTTTGATATCTCCGCATTCCTTTCTGACTTGCGAGAATCCTTGAGATGGCAGAATTTTTACATGGCCAACTCAGTGCCTGCGGCCTAATTTCTTCCAGGAAATCATGCTAGGGGCTCTGAATAAACATGCATCATTGGTCCAGATTCAGTCTAAAAATAAATTGTGTCCTTGGTTTACAGCCCAATTAAAGACCTGTCTGTTGCGTAGAGACTAGCTTTGGAAAAAAGCTCGGAAATCAACATTTCCAGATGACTGGACATCATTCATGAAAGCTAGAAACCACTGTTCCAATCTGGTTAAGGAGGCTAAGGCTAGTTATTTCCACAAAGAACTGGATGCTACCACCAAGTGCTTCGCATACTTCTGGAAAACCATCAAGGATATTCAAGGGCACGCGGCTATGAACAACTTACCCACAAAAGTCTCCATTGGCACAACTTCGGTGTCGGATAAATAGACTATCCCCGATGCCTTTAGTAACTATTTTGCTACTGCAGGTCTTGCTTTCAATGCCTCCCTTGCCAATAACCTCCGCTCTAGTGTTGGAGCACCATACTTACCAGATCCAGTCAGAAGCGTGGCCTGCTTCCTCCAGCCTACCACCCTGAGAGAAGTTGAGGATCTCCTCCTACAGTGAGATACTAGGAAGAGGGCAGGGGCAGACCAATTGGACCCATTCTTCCTGAAGCTTAGTCTTCACGTCCTGGCCGTGCCCATAATGCACCTTAACCGCTCCCTTTCGCAGGGTAATATTCCTCCCATATGGAAAATGGTTCACGTAATCCCCCCTTTTTAAATCTAGAGACCCCAGCGACTTGAATAACTACAGACCAGTCTCTCTACTTCCCACCCTTTCCAAACTGTTGGAGAAAATAGTGAATGTGCAGCTCAGGAACTACCTCAAAAGTGGGAACCTGCTCAGTCCTTATGAATCGGGATTTAGGCCTCATCACAGTACTATTTCAGCCCTTGCAAAGGTCATCAACGACTGACAGTGTGTCTTAGATTCAAAGAACTTAATTTACGCAGTATTGCTAGACTTAAGCAAGGCATTCGATATGGTTGACCACAAGCTGCTCCTTGTCTCCCTCAGAAACATCGACTGCGGCCCCCCATCACTGAGGTGGTTCTCGAACTAACTAACAGGGCGACAGCAGCAGGTCAAGGCTGAAGGGGAATTCTCATCCTGGAAACCTCTACTGAGGGGCATACCACAAGGCTTTATACTGGTCCGTTGCTTTTTGCAATTAACATTAATAATATTGACACTGACATCAAATCTGTTAACATCCACCTATTTGCCAATGACACAATACTTTATATTGGAAGATCCTCTCAGGAAGCAGCTTGTAGGGATCTGCAACGGGAATTTAATCTTCTACAACTACAACTACTACACCAGAAACCGTTCCTGAACACCAGAAAAACAAAGGTGATGCTTTTTTCTGCCTTTTCGTACGTAAGTCACCCCCAACTCAAGGTAATATTCCCCAGACCCACACTCTTCTTGGTGAATCGCTGGAATATGCTACTAAATTCAAATACCTGGGGGTGTGAATAGACCAAAAGCTTTCCTTTTGCGATCACATTGAGGATCTCTTAAAGAAGCTTAGGCAGAGGCTTGGCCTCTTCTATAGGATCAAAAATTTTCTAACACTGGATGCCAGGAATAGACTGGTCCAAACTACATTACTTACCTTATTGAACTACGCAGATTTCCTGTACAGCCAAGGCTCCGTGTCTCCCCTGGCTGAATTAGACACACTCTACCATCGGGCCTTGAAGTTCATAACTGGTCTCCCATGCTCCACACGTCACTGATCCCTTTACACCGCAGTAGGTTGGTCATCTCTTAACTACAGAAGACAGAGGAATGCAGCTCTCTGGACATTTAGGGCCATCACGAAGATGTTGCCTCAGTACATCTTGGATCGTCTTCCTCTAGGTGTGATAGGTAAATATGCCTTAAGGACTTCCTTCGTTATCTCCCTTGCAGTACCAAAGTTCAAGTCGCGCTTCAGAAGGTCTGCCATATCTCACGCTTTACCCTTTCTCTGGAACAACTTGCAAAAAACCCTGAAGTTGGCTTACCTAATCAAACTATCAGCCTTCAAAGCACTTTATTCTCGCTCTATCAAGGAATCCTGTAACTGCTTCCCCTGATGTTACCTTCCCCTAGCCTCAGCTCCATCTGCTCCAGTGCAACCCTTTTCTGGTACTTCTTTCCCACCCCTCTTGGGCAGTGTTACAGCCCATAAGAACTTACCTGACTGCTCCTTCTATTTTGACCCTGTGTTTTTTTCCTTATCGTTAGTTCCTTTTCCATGTCCACCTGGCTGTCACCTACTGTCCTTGCTTAGCCCCCTTGATACCGTCATGGTGTTTTGCTTTCCACTCCTTAAGTGTTGCCACCCTCCATCCTGCAATCACTACATGCTCTTGCGGGCATGTACCATGTACCTCTCCTTACTCACCCTCTTGCGTCCCCCTCCTACCCCTCACTAAGATCCTTCAATCAATAATTGTGTTCAAGGATGCTTCAAATACACGCTGTAATTATAGTTGCATATGTTTAACCTGCATATACTGTACTGCAGTCGCTATACTTTTTAGCTGCATACTCTTCATGGTCTTAGTTTAATGGGTCTTTTTAATACTCTGTTTCGTGTGTATTATAAACTTCCAGTGTATAATTACTGCTCTGTGTAAATACTATGTAAGTGTGAATTCATTTTGTATATATTGTTTACCCAATTATGATGTAACTGAGTATTCCTTTGTATGTATTATTAACCTCTTTTTTCCAGGTCCATCTTGAAAATAAGCTTGCTCAACAATGTTCGCCTGGTTAAATGAAGATTTTGATTGATTGATTGAAATACCAGTTCCATATGGTAGTGGATGCCAATGATACAGCTTCTCAGCTTATGGCCCTTATCGTGTTCATAAGATTGTTTGCCTGGCTCAGAGCTATTTATCTGTCCCAGGACACTCAGACTAAAGCCATGGACTTTCCCTGTGAGAATAATTCCCTTTTTTTGTTTGTTTTTACTTTATGTTTATTCTCCCCAGCTCTCTGCCCACTGCCCCATTGGAATCGCCAGTGCATCTGCCCCCCTCCTCTCTTACCTGGAGTCCATGGGTGATCCCCCATGCAGCCTTGGCTATTCCCCCCAGGTGGGGATGAGGTGAGGCCCATACACCCTGAACTTTCAAGTTTCATCAGGACACTCCAGTGGGACAGGCAAGAAGGAGAGTTGGAGGTCTGTGCTGGGTGCTCTGTCTTCCCGGCGAGCAGGAAGCCATTTTCAGTGTTTTCCTTCCATGGCATGATGTGCGCCCTGATGTCAAGGTGCCCCCCCCCCCCCTTCAGTGGCTTCAGAGCTTGCCATACCTCTGGCCTCCACCAGAGGCCAGTCATGCACCAAGCTGTGTCCTCCTTCCGGAGAAGGCCAGCGGTCCTCAGATGCTCAAGCTTCCTCCCATTGGCCAGTCCTCTGTCTCCCGGTGCGTGCTTGAACCCAGGTCAGCAGTGTCATAGTGAGTGGTGCTACCTCTACGCCCAGCTGAATAATTCTCTCACTTTGGGGACAAGACTGAGGCCTATATGAAAAAGCTAGAGGAATATAAGATAACTTACAGTAGCAATTCAGCTCAGGACAAGCCCTCCACATTTTACAAGTCCCAGGCCAGTGCAGGCAGGGCTAGAGGTTCCTGTACCAGGCCTTTCTTTCAAGCCCAAGCATTGACAGACTACCAGCAGTCAAGGGGGTTCTTCAGAGGCAGGGGCAGAAGGACTGTAAGAAGGTCTGAGCCAGCACCTCAGACCAAGTCCCAGCCTAAGCAGAACCCCTGACGTGCCTGCTCCGGTCACCTCCCCTTACCCTATAGGAAGCAGGCTGGCTCTCTTCCTCAGGCATGGCATGTCATCACCATAGACAAGTGGGTATTGGAGGTAGTGAGCCAGGGCCTGTCCCTAAGTTTCAGAATGCTTCCCAGGCTGAGAAGCAGACATTTCAGCTCTGCACCAGCTTGCTGCTTATCAGACCAGTGGAGCCTGTTCCCCTATCTCAAAGGGGAAAAGGTTTTTACTCCTTACTCAAAAGAAAAATGGGGATTGGCAACCCATTCTGGATCTCAGGTTTCTGAACAAACATTTGACAAAGCCAAAGTTCAAGATGGTCACTCTGACCATAATTATCCCAACTGTTCAGCAAGGTGACTGGCTGGCATCACTGGACCTCAAGGATGCTTACTTCCACATCCCCATCAGACCGAGCTACAGAAAGTACCTGAGGTTCAGACCAGCTTCAGGCCACTATCAGTTTGCAGCCATGCCCTTCAGCCTGACCTCTGCTCCCAGGGAATTCACCAAGTGCCTAGCTGTAGTGGTAGCACACTTTAGACAGCTAGGGGATCGCAGTATTCCTTTATCTGGATGACTGGCTAGTCATGAGACAGCCCCCCCCAACACATCAGGGACTCCCTGGCTCTCATTCAGAGCACCTTAGAGTTTCTGAGATTCCTGGTAAACACCCAGTTAAATGTGCTTACGCATCTGATATGATATATGCTTGTGTGACTTAGATACATTATGGCTGTTCACCTCTCTATCCATGGGATCTACCACCCTGTAGGGGTACGATGGTGAGGAATCCTAGTGAAGGGTTTAGCCCCTATAGGTGCTGCAGAAATGATTCCCTTGGCTAAGGGTAGCTTAGGAAGAAGCCCACGGTAAACAGAGATGTGCTCCTGGAGGAGGAGGGGAGGATGGTGGGGCAAGGAAATGAAATGAATCCTGGACTAGCCAGGAGGAGTGGCCTTAAAAGGCCTGATGGGGGAGTGGTTTGTTGCTCTGCCCATTAAACTACAGGCATTAGTCTTGCAATTCATTGTGCTTACGCAACTGATATGATGTATGCTTGTGTGGCTTAGAAAAGCCCGGGTGCTGACCTCATTGATCCCTTCTTTCTAAAGGCAGGCTGCCGTGCTCTAGCCATGCCTATTACACATTTGTTCAATTTATCCCTCTCCCAAGGTGTCCTTCCTACCATTTGGAAAACCACCCATATTGTTCCTGTACTTAAGAATGGGGATCCTAGCGATCTGAATAATTACAGGCCCATCTCTCTCCTCCCTGTACTGTCTAAAATGCTGGAGAAACAATATTAGGTTTTCGTTGGGCCCCTCAAGGTATCTTTTACCTTGGAATACAGATCACCTCTAACTCAGACAAGATATGGGATGCTAATCTTTCCCCGTTATTAGCAAATATTAAAAACATTTTCAACAGATAGAAACTGCTTAATCTCTCTTTTAATGGGAAAATCTTCGCTATCAAGATGTCAATAGCTCCCAAAATACTGTATCTATTTTCTAATATCTCTTTAACCCTCCCTACTTTTTTTTTTGTCAGAATTGATATAATTGGCAATTTTTATGGGAAGGCAAAATTCCCAGATTTAGTTGTAACAAACTGCATTCCCACTGGTCCAAAGGGGGCTTCGGGCTCCCCTGGTACTAGGCATATTTTTGGGCCTTCCGCACTGCACAAACTGTCAAATGGTTTAATAAACCCGGCAATAAATCACCGTTGTGGGTCAATATGGAAACATCTCTATGTCCGGGCAATGTCACCACTTCCTTCATTTATAACCCTCTCCCCCCTTAATTTAAAATCTCACCCTGCTATAACATCATCCATATACTACTGGAAAATAATTCATAAATGCCTTAAATCCAACCCAACCCCTCTCATATATTCCCCTGTTTGGGGGAACTGCAACATCACTCTTGATAATCACCCAATTTTTTGTTGTAATTGGAAAAACAGGGGCATTTTTTTCTTGGAGGATATACTTATATACCTCAGACTATCCAATTAAAATCCTTTTCTGACCTACGCAAACAATGGAATCTTCCCCAGCATGATTTCTGGAAATATTTACAGTTACGCACGGCATGGAACCTTTATCTTCCTATTATTCCTCAGCAATCTATATATGATACTTTTGTTTCTAAATGGATCAAAACAAACTCTAAATTAAATAGTATCATTTATAAACATATCAGAAATACAATTCTAGATCAATCTATCATTGCAAAAAATAAATGGAGTACCATTTTAAATTATAACATAACCAATTTACAGTGGCATAACTGCTGGCTATCCTGCCATAAATCTTTCAAGGATAATCGCAGTTCACTCATACAAACCAAAATTCTACATCTGTGGTACAGAACTCCTGAGATTTTGCAAAAAATAGGCTTAATGAACAACAATAAATGTTTGCGCTGTAACTCCCCCAATGGCAATTTGCTACATATTTTATGGCATTGTCCTCCCATACACAATCTTTGGCATCATATTCATTTCTTTGCCATAAAAGTGATTGGTCTGTCCTTTGCAATAGATCCAAAACAGTGTATACTTGGTATTTTCAATGCTCATTCTTACAAAATATCCCATTCTCAGAATAGGTGGTTATCCCTATTACTCCTTCAAGTTAAACGCCTTATACTAATGCATTGGAGATCCAACATCATTCCCACCTTCCCGGATATTCTCAAACAACTATCTCAATACGCCATCCTTGATCGTATGTCACACTTAGCCTCTGACCGACTTAATTTATATAATAAATGCTGGCAGGACTATTTTAAGTATTTAAACACATCTGCACATAGCGTCACTTAATCCATGGGTTGTTATATGTTCACATTGGAATCTCGCTTCTAGCTCTTTCGTTCCTTTTTCATCTCCTTTCTTTCTATCTTTTTATCTCCTTTTCTTCTTCCTTTTCCCTTTTCATTCTTGTTCACTTTCTTAGATATTTTTCTCTTTTTATGTTCTTCCTTTATACAATCTTACACATACTTGTATTAAATTACAGCATAATACAAGTACAATCACGACTGCTCATATTTCTTGTTTTTATCTACTCCTTTTACCCCTTGAGCCATAACTTGCCATATTTTCTCTCTATCATGCAGATTGTACTGCTACACATTGTTTTCTCAACATTTGTTTTCCCCTTCAATATCATTGTATAATACTTCAGACAACATGTTTTTTTTCCTTCTCCCATTAAGAATTGATGTAAGTGTATATTGGAGAATGTAGTGTAGTTGTATTATAATTACAAAAATTACAATAAAAAGATTAACTGCAAAAAATAAAATGCTGGAGAAAATCGTTGACTCCCAACTCAGGATCTACCTGGAATCAGTGAAACTCCTGAACCCACTCCAGTCAGGGTTCAGGGCTCAACATATCACTATTTCCGCCCTTGCCAAAGTTAGTAATGACTGGCTGAGTGAGCTGGACAAGAAGAATTTTGTCGGTGCAGTCTTCCTGGACCTCAGCAAGGCTTTCGACCCTGTTGACCACTCCTTGCTCCCTTCATCCCTCCAGAATATTGGCCTGGATGTTCTCTCTCTTAGGTGGTTCCATAATTACCTATCTGACTGCTCCCAGCAAGTTAAGGCTGATGGTGAGGTCTCGCCCCTCAAACCTCTCACTCAGGGTGTTCCGCAAGGTTCCATCTTGGGACCCCTGCTTTTCGCAATCTATAATAATAGAATTAATGGCACCATTAATAAGGCCAAAATACATCTTTTCACGAATGACACAGTGCTCTACACTAGTGGGCCATCTCTCGACGCAGTACTCGCAACTCTCCAGAGCAAATTCGATCTGCTGCAACTCCAGCTCCTAAAACAGAAGTTGCTCCTGAACACGAAGAAAACTAAAGCTATGCTCTTCTCTCCCATGTCCAACTCTCCTATCCCTCTCTCCTATGGTTCTCTATCCCCCATCTCTACCATACTGGGGGATCAGTTGGAATATGTGTCTTCCTTCAAATATCTCAGGGCCTGGATTGACAGCTCTCTCTCCTTCCTGGGACATATTGAAGAGCTAATAAAGAAACTCCGACAGAGACTAAGACTATTCTTTAGGATAAAAAACTTTCTACCAAGGGAGGCAAAAAAGCGGCTAACCCAAACAACATTTCTGCCCTTGTTAGACTATGCCGGCTTCCTATATAGCCAAGGCCCTGCTGGTACTCTTGCCAAACTCGATACACTCTACCACAGAGCCTTAAGGTTCATGATGGAGCTCCCCTATTCCACCCGTCACTGTCTCCTATATACTGCTGTGGACTGGCCTTCCCTTACTCTTAGGCATCAGAGAAATGTGGCACTTTGGACCTACAGAGCCATTACAAATAATCTGCCCAGCTATATTACAGCTTGTCTGCCGTTAAGCCCCCAAACTAATTATGCTCTGAGAAGTGCTTCTTACGTAATGCTAAAAACACCTAAGATTTGATCCCGCTTTAGCAGGGCATCTATAAGCCATGTACTTCCCTTGCTGTGAAACAAGCTGCAAAAAACCCTGAAAATAAACCTCCCCTTTAGGTTTGCTGCATTTAAAGCTTTAATCATCCGCCAACTCAAGGAATCCTGCGGCTTCTTCCCTTAATCCCTTGGACTGTGGCTGTTGTGCTTACCCCTGCTCCTTCTCTGTCACCCCTTGACCCAACTCTCTGCCCATGCCTTGCCCCCTCTCTTCTAAGCATTCTCTTGCCCTTCTGCCCCTTTACTAAAAAAATTAAAATAAAACAATGTCTCCCCAGTGAAGACCGTAACTAGATCTTATCTGTGTCAGTCTTCACCATTCAACACATATGGGTTCAGGGCCGGAGGTCATGACCCGTGGAACTCTTTTTTTTTGGTAGGCGGAGCCAACGCACCGTTGGCGCCACTCTCGAGGCCGATGCATTGCGTGGTGCTCCCGGGTTGGCCGTTAGGCGCTGTCGACTCTGCCTGTCTGCCAGTTCTTCATCTCCCGCTGTCGAGGTCACCTCGTGAGGTGCTGAAAGAAGATTTTTGAGGCCTGCCTCGCAGTTTCTCTACTACGCAATCCCTGTCCTTCGGTGCCGAAGTCCGTCGGTTCCTCCTGCTGGTTCTGTTTTGCCATAACTCGACGTCGCCCAGTAAGATCTTTCCATTTATTCTATTTTCTGCAACGTTGAGTCTGTTTTTGGTGTTTTTTTTCTCCGTAGGTCATGTCTCGGTCAGAGGGCAAGAAAACTTCCAAGACAGGATGGCCCCCCATGTGACGGTACCCATGCAGCCGCAAATATTCCATCTCCAACCAACACGACCGTTGCCTTACGTGTCTTGGCCTGCTTCACGACATGGATTCGTGCGACGCCTATTTCTCCATGGACCGCTGGGTCATCGAACAACGCGCGTGGAAAGTGGGGCGAGCTCCGCCGACTTTCGGGGGTCGGATGCGTACTCGTCGGGCCAAGCCACATACTCTCTGCCTTTCATCTGGGTCCCCTCCCGGTTCTACATGGACCAAGGAGGAGGGAGCCCAGCTACTAGTAGCCTGGCCGTTGCCGAGGCTCCTTCCACGGTGCAGGAAGCCTGTTCCACTCCTTTTGGGTGCAGGCGGGAGATGCCACCAAGGCAATTGCCCATTCGATGGTGAAGGCTTCCCCGCTGTTGGACCCGCGGTTTGCAAGGCCTGGGTCGGCGCCGTCTTCGACACCATCAAGTCGGCGCCGTTGTGGGCCTCGGTGCTGCTCGCGGCGCTGTGGGCCCTGACGGAGCCGTCATCGGCACTGGTTTGTTGCTCGGTGCCGTGGCTGTAGACGGTGCCGATACTGCTACTGGCACCGTGGGAGTTTCTACGGCGCCATCCTTGTCTTTGTCTCGCCTTGGCGCCGAGGCTGAGCACGGTGCCGTGTCCCTGAGGACTCGACACCGTGGGGCTTGATTCCGCCATTGGGGCCGTCATTGGCGCCGCTCCACCCTCGGCGCCATTTGCGGCACCAAGGAGCTGGGCGGTGCTGTCCTTGGCGCCAATGGCACCGTCAGGGCCGTCGTCAGTGCCGTCTCTTCCCTCGATGCCGCTCACAGCGCCGTGGCTGGTCCCGACTCTGGGACTGCTGTTTGGGCCGGTGCCGTGCCCTCTGTGGATTCTGCTCGCAGTGCTGTAGGGGGCACTGGCGCTGGCTCGGGCATAGTCTTGGTTTCTGGTACCCTTTTTGGCAAAGACGGCACCAGGCGCCCTCCTACCGTCTGGCACAAGACCTCGGCCTCTACCTCTTCAGAGGCGGAGTCAAGCTCTGAGTCAGACGAGCAGTCTGACTCCTTGGGGTTGACTGTTGGGGTGGGCAGCCCTGTAGTATCTTTGACAAGCCAGAGTCATCTCCCTTCTGAGGTGGGGTCGGTGGCTGCCGAGACTAGGGTCAGTGGTGCTGACCAGCGGGCAGTGGTGCAGGCCACCATTGCTCTACAGCCTGGTCTTGGTGGGTTCACTGACTCCTCAGCAGTGGTATCCCTGCCTGTGGTGTGCCTGGATCACCCAACTTTGGGGCCGATCAGAGCACCTACGGGAGGGAAGGGGAGGGTACTGTGCCCTAGATAGCTCCTTTGGGTGCTGGACAGGGCTGTCAGCTACCTAGGCTGGCCCTCTCGGGAGGAGGAGGAGGGCTCTTTCGGACTCTGAGGGGTCGAGGGGCATGGGGTCTGCACAGTGACCTTTTTCTGGGACCCACCCGGGCTCTGGAAGGAGCCGTAGTGCGGATCTCCGCTCTTCCTCCTCGGTCTTTTTGCGAGAGCCCCATTCTTTTGAGGTAGGGGACCGTCCTTCTGGACCTATATGGCCCCGGTCGCCTCACAGGGGGGATTCTTCCGGGCGCAGCTGTTCAGCTGTCGGGTGTGGAGTCTTCCGGAGCACCTTCTTCGGGTGCTCCTGGTCCACTCCTTAGCCCAGGCGGAGGTCAACCGACATCTCTTCTCGGCTCTGTCCCCCATCCCTCTGCCACATTCTCCTGCGCTGCCAGGTATCCTTGGTCCTAGCGGGCCTCTCTCCTGGGAGCAGTTCAGAGCTGTGCTGCTCGGTTTCCAGCTTATGTTAGGGGAATGGGCAGTCAGGTTTTTCAACCTCCCCCTGAGCAGTCGCCCTCTGAGCAGTCGGTGCCCTCCAGCTCCTCATTCCCCTCTTCTGGGGGAGAGGAACCTTCTGTCCACATCTCTCCAGCCACTGATCTCGCTGAGTATCAGCGTTTCCTCATGAGGATGCTGGCGGACTTGCACCTCACCCCTGCCACTGTTAGCAATCTAGAGTACTCGGTGCACGCCTTTCTAGGTGATTTCAGTGAGGCCACCCTTGTGGTGCCCCCCCCCGGCCTGTTCCCTTTCAGGAGGCATCGTTGCGCTTCTGGCAGAGGCCCTTCTCTGGAGTTCCTGCCCCTAGGGATCTCTGCCAGCTGTATTGCCCCCAGTCTCCAGGTTCCATGCCTCATCCGCAGTCCAGATTGAAGCAGTTGGACACTCCTGATGGGCTTCACGCCCTTCACTGTGACCGGCCCCCAGATCAAGATTCCTCGGATTTTGACTTCTGGGGTAGGAGGGCTTTTTATTCGGCACGGGTTTTTGCTTTCCATCTATGCACATCAGGCCCACTATGCAGCCTACGACAAGTTCTTGTGGTCTAGGCTAGATCAACTCCTAGCCTCATTGCCTGACACAGAACAAACCAGACAAGCCATTGCACTCTCTGCACATGGCCTGGCGCTAGCAAGGCACCAAGCGAGGGCATCCTATGATGCCAACGAGGTAGTTACCAGGGTTGTAGGGACAGCGATCTACACTAGGCGGATGGCATGACTGTGTCTTTCCCGGTTGTCACCGTTGGCCCAGCGTAGGGTGATTAACTCCACTCACCAGAGAACCTATCTCTTCTCCCATAGAGCGAGACGGCGTTTGTCGGGGCAACTTTCTTCCCCCTCTGGGGGGTCCACGGCTCACTCTCTCCACTCTCGGACATCCCCAGGCCCTGCAGGTTCTCCCTCTTAGTGTGTCACCCACTGAGAGCTAAGGGACTTTTTCCTTTGGGGTGTTAAGGAACCCCCCTCGGGGGGGCTCGGCACTCACCCACAATGTGATGAATGGTGAAGACTAACACAGATAAGATATGAAAATTACGTACCTACCATAATTGTGATCTTTCTGTGTATCTTCACCATTCATCACAATCCTGCCCTCCATCCCCCTGGGGCACCATTCTCTGGGTCCACCTCCCTCTCTGTGCCCAAACCCCCCCCCCAGGAGTGGGGTGAACAGAGGCACATAGGGGAATAAGGTTCTGGGGAGAGTGGTCAGCATGGGGAGGGCACTCCTTCTCCAGCGCTTTAGCCCACCACTGTGGGGTGGGAGTTGGCAGTTACCCTCCATTCTCTCCTCCTCCTTTTTTTCATCCATCTCATTTTTTTCTTGTTCTTTGAATTACCCTTCAAAAAAAAAAAAAAACGAAAATCTTTTTCCTTTTTCACCAAAAATGTTTTCCTTCAGAGGGTGTTAATCCCCTCTGCCCTGTCCTTCTAGAATAGCTGACTCTGCTCATCTGGGGTTTTGCCAGCTATTCTGTGCCTTGAATTCTGGTAAGAAGCCTTTGGCTACTCCTTGCAGTTCCTATACAATCTGGAGACGGACCAGGGTCTGGGATATGTTTACCTTTACCCTCTTTTTCTACCCTCTAAATTCTTTATCCCACCCTACCTCCTTCCTCTATTTCCAGAGATTGGGGCCCCTCCCAATTCCTTTAGTTCCCGACTTCTCTCTTTCTGTCCTCTCAGTCGTTATTTCTCCTTTTAATTTTATATCTTTTCCTTTTTCCTGTCCCTTGGACTTCCTTGTCCCACCCTCCACTCCCTTCCTCTTACCTCTCCGGCGACTCAGAACTGGCAGGCAAGTGGAGTCGACAGCACCTAATGGCCAACCCACAAGCACCACACAATGCATCGGCCTCGAGGGCGGCGCCGATGGTGCGTCGTCTCTGCCTACAAAAAAAAAAAAAGAGCTCCCGCGGGGTCATGACCTCCAGCCCTGAGCCCATATGTGATGAATGGTGAAGATACACAGAAAGATCACAATTACGGTAGGCATGTAATTTTCATTTCATTCCAGTTCAGTGTATTACATTATACAATGTTTTTAACCTGTACATATCTATTGCTGTACTTTATTTTGGATTCGTTGTGTGTGATGGCTCTGCGCTAGCCTGTTTATATCTGATATAATGTATACCGCCGTGTTTGGCAGCAACTTCAATCCTGTTGTTTCCTTCTGTACCTCTGTATTGTTCTCCCAGGTCCACCTTGAAAATGAGCTTGCTCAACGGTGTCCACCTGGTTAAATAAAGATTTTGATTGATTGCTTGATTGACATTGTGGCTGTTCGCCTCTCTATCCATGGGATATACGACCCTGTAGGGGTACAGCGGTGATTTATTTATTGTATAAATCGGATTTACAACCTTTAATCCAGAAACTAATTTACAAAGGTACGTCGTCACAGAGAGGATATACAGAGTCAACATACGTACAGAATACAGTAACATAGTGTTACATAGTTGCATGAGCATAATGAGTAATTCAGAAACATTTCAGACATGACAGGTTGGTACCAGCAGGTACTGGCAGATGAGATGGTGCCCCATGGGGGTGAGGGGTAGTTCGGCCCAGAGGGCTATGTCTGTAGTGATAAAGAGCAGCAGAGCATCTCTTAGCGACAGGTGCAGCAGCGAGTGTTGAACAGTTAGTTCCGTAGGGCAGTTTTAAAGGAGGCAATTTTGGTGGTGTTGGAAATGACTACAGGGAGTGAGTTGAACCAGGACGAGGCTGTGTAGCTGAAAGACCTCTGCGCCTGAGTGGTCCTAGTTTTGGGTACCAGTAGTGTGGCCTCAGCAGTGGTTCGGGTAGTAACTCTGGAGGGTTTGAGTTGGATGGCGGCTGAGACCCCCGGGGGCGAAAGCCCAAGTAGCATCTTCTTAGTTAATAGGCAAGTTTGGTAGCGGAGGCATTCATCGAGGCTAAGGAGTTTGGCCATGTCATAGAGCTGACGTGTGGGTGAGCCTAGGGGCACTGGTCACTAGTCTGAAAGCCTTGTTTAGGCTGAGTCGAATTTTGTTGAGGGCTGTGGAGTCAGTAGCACCATAGACTGGAAGGCCGTGATCGACAAGGGACATTACTGAGGACATTATGGCAAGTCTGAGGGCATCAGGTGTGAGGCAGTCCTTGTGACGGTAGAGTATGCCAAGGCAAGTGTTAGCGGCGGAAGCGAGGGCTTCATGTGGGTATGAAAGGTGAGGGCCGAGTCAAAGGTGATCGCAAGGTATTTGTAGGTGTAAACTTGTTCAAGTGGTTGAGTGCTGGGGAAGATTTGGAGGGGGTTGTTGCTGGCTTTATTCTGGTGGTGGGCAAAGAGCATTGCCTTCATTTTTTTGAGGTTAATGACTAGTCTGCTCTCCTTAAACTAGTTTTCAGCATCACTGAAGGAGCATTGGAGGGAGACTTGGAGGCAGGTTGGATTACTGTTGGTGGCATAAATAACAGTGTCATCGGCATACAGGAGAATATTGCCAGAGCAGGCACTGGGCAGGGTGTTTAGGTATAGGCTAAAGAGTAGTGGGCCCAAGATAGAGCCCTGGGGGACCCCTGAGCAGATGGGATGGGTTTCTGAAAGTATCCCATTATTTTTGACACACTGGGAGCAGGTTGATAGGTAACTCGCGCACCAGACAAGGGGGCCAGCAGAGGCCCTGTATGGTGAGGGCATTTAGTAGGAGGTGGTGAGAGACAGTGTCAAAGGCGTTAGAGAGGTCAATGAACACTGCTCCCGCTAGGGAACCGGAGTCCAGGGAGGAGTGCAGGAAGTTGGAGAACTCCATTGTTGCTGTACTTGTGCTGTGGCCAGCACAGAAGCCATGCTGTTCCGGGCAGAGAATGTCATATTTTGCTAGATATTTAGTGAGTTGGGTGGCCATCACTTTTTCTAAGGCTTTGGAGGGGGGGAAGGATGGAGATTGGACGATAGTTGCTGGGGGTGGACCTGTCACCTCCTTTGTGAATAGGTATTACTATAGCTGTTTTTCATGCTGTGGGGAATTGCCCCAGGCAGAGGGACCGGTTTAGTAGGTCAGTGAGTGGGACCAGGACCTCATCCAGTACCAGCCGGAGTATTTTTGAATCCAGGGAGTCGCTGCTAGGACTGTTGCTTTTTAGCGCTTTAAGCAGGAGTGGTCTGGCTTCCTGGACGGTTATCTTGCGTAGGTAGAACTGGGGGCGTTGTGGATCTGTGGGTGGTGGGTCATGGTTGGGTCAAGAAATTTACTCGGGAGGACCAGGCTAAGATCTGTAAAGGAGGAGTTAAGGCAGTTGGCAATATCAGTGGGGTCAGTAAAGGTAGAGCCATTGACCGTAAGTTGGCCGGGGGGGGAGCGTGATTTCCCATTTATTTCTTCAAACAACATGAAGTCTTGCTGTATTCTGACTATTGCAGTTAGCCCCAGCCTTTAAACTGCCCCAGAGAACAAAGGGTTAACTGTGTAGAGCATAGAATGCTGAGCTCGGGCTCGGTTGAGGTCTCTGTCTGGAGCCCTTTGAAATCCAACCATCAGATTCTTTATTCCGCCTCACTGAACAGTCGCTCTGGAGATTTCTCCTTCAGCTCAGTTCGAAAGTCGGTTAAAGTCTCAGTTAAGTTGTCGGTTTTTACCAAATTTATTTCCGCATAGTCGGTTCAGTCTCTGTCTGTGGTACCGTGAGTACTAGATAGGTTTTGTTCTGTTTCTGTGTGGAAATTGTAAAGTGTTAGATCGGTTCGGCTGAACGATCATTTTGTATTGAATCCTTGTGTTTTACTTTAGAGTGTGAGTTACGGTTCTTATCGGTTCTAAAAAAAAGTGTTTTGAGCGTTTTTCCAACACCGTGTACAGTTAGGAACCGATAAAGAGTCTTGCCTAGCGGTTGCCATAAAAGGGTAAGTTTGGTTAGGTTGCCATGTCTGAGAAACCCAAGAAAAAAACCGGGCCCACTGGGTTTCAACACTGCAGTGAGAATGGGGAGGTCTTTGCTAAGGCCGACCCCCTCACCACCTGTGTTTATTATCTGGGGTTTGAACACCTCGATTCAGACTGCCAAATTTGTAAAAATTTTCCTAAATCTACCCTTGAAAAGAGACTAGGTAGACTGAGGGAAAAGGAGGCGGAGAAGTCCGCTGACCGGATAGCCAGCCAGGTTCGGTTCTGACCGAACCAGAAGGAGTGCCCTCTGACCAGGGCGATACTTCTTGAGCAAGAGGAGAGCTGATCCTGAGGGGTCGGTTCCTACAAAAAGAAAACACAAAGAAAAATTGACCAGTTCGGATCCAGAGGTTCATGTTCCGACCACCGAGGAAATAGCCAGAGCGATTCAAATTGTGGAATTGCTTGGCCCGGTTCCAACCGATCCAGCAACTTTTCGCAGGGGTTCGGTTCGGTCGGTTCCCCCGGTTCAGAATTATACCCTTGAAGATTTTTATGAACTGGAGTTTGTGGAGGAGGGGGAGTTTGAAGATGATAGTGATGATGATGAAAGTCTGGACGTGTCTGTGGAACCGGACATTTCCCCAGACAGACCTTCTGGTGTATCCCCTCCTAGGCTTTCTGAGTCCCTTCCCATTTTTGTTTTACAGAAAGTGACTGAAACCCTCAGCTTCCTACGGAGGAGGCAATGGAGGATCAGGAGAGCCTGATTATGTGGAAATGATGGACATCCCAGAGTCAGGAGACTGTCTGTTCCCTTCACAAATCCTTGGGGAAACAGACACAAAAATCCTAAGTCTCCCAATTCTGTACCTTCTGTTGACAGAACGATGGACAAGAAGGTACACACTATCAGGCTCAGATACGGAGTTTTCATACCAGCAATGCAGCCATGTTGGGGTAGTGCAGGCTACCGCCTATAACAAGGCAAACATTCAGCAGCTTCACATACCCAGATAAAGACTCAGGAGATTGATGCTATAAAAACTGATACATCTTGCACAGGACTCAAACAGGTGAATTATGTAGCTACAGAAGTCCAGGTGGTGGGCTTTTGGCTCCCTCCTCCATGAAGGGCTGGGCGGTACAGATGGGATTGAGGCATCAAGGTTCAGTTTCATGCTGCTGTGGACTCCAATGATGTGTCATCCAAGAGTCATAGCTACATCTATTGGCTCTTTGGAGAATATTAAGCTGGCTCAGATGTACTAACACTTTTGCAGGATACCCAGGCTAAGGCCACTGGATTTGCCTGTAGTGGAGTAATTCTCTGTTTGGGGAGCAGACAGAGAATTACATGAAAAAATGGATGAGTACAGGACCACTTGGAGTGCTCAGGCCAAGAGGCAGTTAGCTTCTCAAGGCAGCAGTCTAGGGGCAGGGCGGAGCTTTTCATGGGCCTTTCTGCCAGCCACAGGCCTCTTCTTCCTTTTCACAGAGGGGTTCTTCAGAAGGAGGAGGCAGAAGGGGGATGAGCAGGGCTGCATCCACTCCTCAGCCTAAGGCCCTGCCAAGCAGAACCCTGATGGGCCTGTCCAGGTCGACTCTCCTATTCAGTAGGGGCAGGCTGACTTACTTGTGCAGGACTGGATGTCTAATACATCAGACAAGTGGGTCCTGGAAGTAGTAGGCCAGGGACTGGTTCTAGCTGCAAAAATTCCGAAGATAAGAGCCAGATCTTTTCCACCTGCAGGTCTCTCAGAAACCTTGCCCTAGAGGCAGAGGTTCATCTCTACTGGCTTTAAGAGCCATAGAAGTACTACCTACACTGGGGCAAGGTCTGTACTCCAGGTACTTCCTTACCCAAAAAAAGACAGGGGAGTGGCGACCCATCCTAGACCTAAGATACCTAAACAAACATCTTTTAAAACCAAAGTTCAAGATGGTAACTCTGGGAATAATCCTTCCCTCACTAAGGCCAGGGGATTGGCTAGCCTCCCTGGACCTCAAAGATGCCTATTTTCACATTCCCATCAGTTGCTCCCACAGAAGTACCTCAGGTTCAAGTTGCCCTCAGGCCACTATCAGTTCAGAGCAATGCCCTTTGGCCTAACATCAGCCCCAAGGGTCTTCACAAAGTGCCTGGCAGTAGTAGATGACTTTCTACGGAGGCAAAAGATTTCCATTTTTCCATGTCTGGACAACTGGCTCATAGTGGGCCAGTCCCCAGACCAATCCGAATCAGACCTGCAAATGACCCAGCAAATGCTATTGCACTTCTGGGTTTCTTCCTCAACCTTCTCAAGTCAGTTCTCGAGCCAGGTGCAGCTCCTTACCTTTATAGGGGCAGCGCTGGATGCTATCAAACAAAGCTTTCTTCCCCTGGAAAGGGCAAGAGTTCTTATAGAACTGGCTTCTTTTTTCAGCCTTCAGGTGTCTCGACCAGCAAGGCATTTCCTCCAGCTCTTGGGCCACATGGCAGCTTCTACAACAGTGGTCCAAGGGCAAGATTCAGATGAGGACATTCAGTTCCATCTGAGGGCCTTTCGTCCCAAAGAGGATTCTCTTACAAACTAGATCCCAGTGACCGGACCCTGATCCAAGCCCTTCAGTGGTGGCAGGATCAGGACAATTTACAAACAGGGTCCCATTTGCCTCAGTCTCAGTCGTGGTCCCCACCACGGATGCTTCCCTCTGGGCTGGGGGAGCCATCTGAGGAAGCCCTCACTGCCCAGGACTGTGATCCCCTCAGGAATCTCTTCTCCATATCAATCTCCAGGAACTCAGGCAGTTTTTCTGGCCCTGCTAACTTTCTCTCAGTCACTGCAAAACAAGGTGGTTCAAGTCAGACAAACAACACCACCACCATGTGGTACATCAACAAGCAGGAGATGCAGCGGTCTACAGCCTTGTGCACAGAGCCATAAGTTGTGGTCCCTGGCTTGTTCTACAAACCTCTCTGATGCAGTCCACCTTCTGGGGAAGGACAATGTGCTAGCAGATGCACTGAGCAGGATTTCACAGGGCCATCACGAATGGTCCCTGGACCCTCTGGTCTTGAAGGTGATTTTTTTCAAGGTGGGGCGCTCCAGAGATAGATATAGATCTCTTTGCAGCCCCAGACAATCACCAACTTCCTCTCTTTTGTTGCAGACCCCCAGTCTTGGGCACAGTCCCTCTGGATGCTCTGATTCTGAACTGGGAAGGAACATTTCTGTTTGCTTTCCTCCTTCCTCTACTGTTCAGTGTTTTGTCAAGATAAAGTCAGCAACCTTGCAAAGTGATTCTGATTGCTCCAGATTGGGCCAGACAGCCTTGGTGCCCCTTTGCTGCCCTAGTAGTCCACCTTCCCCTGTCTCTTCCCAGGAATTTACAACTGGTAACTTCCTCTCAGGGAGGATGGTAATCTCAATCTTCAACTCTCAATCTCCAGGCATGGCTCTTGAAGAGTTAGATTACAGATTTGCATCTGTCTCAGGGTTCTGGACATCCTCAAAGCCTCTGAAAGCCCGCCACTAGAAGACCTATAACTCCAAATGGAAGAGTCAGCATTTGGTGTTCTAAGCAACATATTTCCCCAGACACTGCTGAATGGCCTACAGTTCTGGCTTATATGGTCCATCTTAATGGCCTGAGCCTCAGACCGCTACTCTCAAGTTCACTTGTCAGCTGTCTCTGCTTTTCTGTCAGTGGGAAGTCTTCCTGCCCTATCATCTCCATCTATGTTCTGTAAATTTTTCAAAGTTGCTTCATTCAAATCCTCTATTCAGAGACCCTACCCTGCCTGGGGTTAAAAGTTTGTATTGCTCAATTGATGCAACCTCCTTTGAGCCTATGTCCTCAGTGAGGCTTAAGTACTTGACTTGGAAAACTGTGTTTTTAGTAGCCATTACCTCTGCCAGACATATCAGTGAACTGCAAGCCCTGTCAGTGGAACCTGATTTTCAAACAACATGAAGTCTTGCTATATTATGACTATTGCAGTTTGCCCCAGCCTTAGAACTGCTCCGGAGGTGAAAGAGTTAACTTCCATGCAGAGCATGGAGCTTGGAAGCGCGAGCTGGTTCAAACTCTGTTTGGCTGGTTTCAAACGAAACCGTCAAATTCTTTACTCGCCTCACTGAACAGTCGCTCGAGATTCCTCCTGTTGCTCGGTTCATTTCTTGATTTAAAGCGCTATTTCTGGTTTAATTTAACACTCAATTTCATTATTTTAACATAAACCGATCAGTTTCAGGCCCTGTCTATGGTAATCGTAAAAGTAATAGATAGGGTTTTCTGTGTGGAACTTGTAAAGTATTGCTCGGTTCGGTTGAACCGATCGAGTTAGTGTTTAAATATAAGTTTAAAAGCCTTTTAAGGCTTTGAAATGCGGTTCCCGGTTCTTATATCGGTTCTTAAAAAAACAGATTTCATTACGGTTTTCCACGACCCGTGACACAAGGTTTGGAACCGATAAGTGTATCTTGCCTAGGCACTGCCATCAAAAAGGGCAAGTTGTTGGTTAGGCTGGCATCATGTCTGAGAACCCAAAGAAACCCGGGCCCACTGGGTTTCAACACTGTAGTGTCTGTGGGAAGCCTTTGCCAGGTTGTGACGCACTACATGTAATCTATTGTCTGGGGTTTGACCACCTCAATTCAGACTGCCAGATTTAAAAATTTCCCTGCAGCCACCCTGGACAAGAGGTGGGCAGGCTCCCAGGGAACGAGGCCAAAAGTCCGCTGACCCAGATGGCCAGCCGGTTGAGTGCCAACCGAACCGAGGGAGTCCCTCTGACCAGAAGTAGACTTCCTCGGGCAAAAAGGCTGGCTCTGAGGAGCCAGTTCCAACAAAGAAATCTAAAAAATCAGCAGGTTTGGAGTCCAAAATTCTTCTCCAGCTTCTGCTGCTGAGATAGCCAAGGAGCAATACAGTTGTCAGTCCCTGTCCCAGTTCCCTCAGAACTGCCACTGTCTGGCAAAAGGTCGGTTCGGTCGGTTCCAGTGGTTCAGGATTATGATATAGAAAAGTTCTATGAACCAGAGGAGGGGATGAGGATTATGATCAGTGTAGATGTGACTTTGAAAGTCCAGATGTGCCCATTGAACGGACATCTCCCCAGACAGACCTTCAGGTGAGTCTCCCCTAGGCTTTCTGGAGTCCCTTCTCATTTTTGTTTTATAAAAAGTTGCTGAGACCCTCCAGCTTCCACATAGAGGCTTTGGATGAGCAAGAGGAGCCTGACTATGTAGATGATGGATATCCCAGGGTCCAGGAGGTTGTCCATCCTTTACATAAATCTTTTAGAAAATAAACAATAAAAATTTTAAAGCTCCTAATTCTGTGCCTCCTGTGGATAAAAAGATGGACAGGAGGTACACTTTCATGTCAGTCCTGATACAGATTTTCTTCTTTCACAGCAATGCAGTCATGTTGGGTAGTTCAGGCTGCAGCCCGTGGTAAGCTGATATCTACTGGCTTCACATCCTCCTGACAAAGTTCCAGGAAGATTGATGCCATGGCCAAAAAAACAATACATGACAGCATCCTTGGGACTCAGACAAGCTAACTATAGCTTATGTTAAGATACCAGAAATCTAGATGGGATACTGTCATGGCCTTACTAAACAGGTCCTGGCCAGCTCGAAAAGGAGCTGGAGCAGGTAGCTCTGATGGTATTGAGGCATCTCAGGTGCAATTCCATGCTGCAGTGGATTCTAGCGATGTATCCTCTAGAGTCATGGCTACATCTGTGGCTTTAGATTGACCTGGCTCAGGTGTACTACTTTGTCACAGGATACCAGTCTAAGGCTATGGATTTTCCTCGGTGGGAAATTCTCTGTTGGGGAGCAGACAGAGAGTATATGAAGAAAATGGATGAATATAGAACCACTTACAGAGTGCACAAGCCAAGGAACGGCAAGCCACTTCGTCAGGAAGCAGCCCCCAGGGTAGGGGTGAGCCTTTCACAGGCCTTTTACCAGACTCAGGCCCCTCCTCTTCAGCCTATGTACAGAGGGGGTTCTTCAGAGGAGAGGCAGATGGGGTTCGAGGCAGGCTGCTCCCACCCTCAGCCTAAAGCCCCTGCCAAACAGGCACCCTGATGGGATGCCCAGGGTCGGCTCTCCACTACCTGTAGGAGGCAGGTTGGCTCACTTCGTCCAGGACTGGCAGTCTTTAACTTCAGAACAGGTGGGTCCTGGAAGTAGTGAAACCAGGTCTAATTCTCAACTAGAAATTTCAAAGATGAGAGCCAGATCTTTTCCACCTACAAACCCTTTAGAGACTCTTGCTTTGGAGCAAGTCTCAACCCTCCTGGCTCTCAGAGCTGTGAAAAGGTTTCTCCCTTCACCAGGGCAGGGTCTGTACTCCAGGTGCTTCCTTACCCCAAAAAGACAGGAGAGTGGCGTGCCTATCCTGGATCTAAGATATCTAAACAAGCACCTTTTGAGCCAAAGTTCAAAATGGTGACACTGGGAATGATTTTACCCTCCCTAAGGCCAGGGACTGGCTAGCCTCCTGGACCTCAAGATGCCTACTTCCATGTTCTTGATCAGAGCTCCATCAATAGTACCTCCAGATTCACGACTGCCCTCAGGCCATTATCAGTTCAGAGCAATGCCCTTGGCCTCACTTCTACCCCAAGGAGGTGTTACACAAAGTGTCTGGCAGTAGCAGTTGCTCACCTAAGAAACAAAGATTGCCATTTTTTCCCTACCTGGACAGACTGGCTCATTGTGGGTCAGTCTCCAGACCAGATCAAATCACACCTGCTAGTTACCCAGCAGCTGCTTGCCTCCTCTGGGATTTCTTCTCAATCTTCCAAAGTCAGTTTTGGAACCTGTCAAAGTACTCACCTTTATAGGCATGAACTGGATACAAAGACGGCTAGTAGCCTTCCTTCCCTGGAAAGGGTAGGACCTTAGTGGGCCCTGGCGCCTTCTTCACTCTGCAGGTCTCGACCAGCAAGGCATTTCCTGCAGCTCCTAGAGGCACATGGCTGCCTCCACAGCTGTGGTGCAAGGAGCAAGATTTCAGATGAGGGACATTCAGTTCCATTTGAGAGCTTTCTGGTCTCAAAGAAGAGATCCTATCAAAGTTAATCCCAGTGACTCGAACCCTGATCCAGGCCCTTCAGTGGTGGCAGGATCAGAGCAATCTGAGACAGGGGTGCCTTTCATCCCTCTGTCCCATTCCTTGACCCTTACTACAGATGCATCCCTCTTGGGATGGGGAGCTCCATGGGCGACTCTCCACCCAGGGATTATAGTCCCTCAGGATCTCTGCTCCACATCAATCTGTTGGAACTCAGAGGCTGTGTTTCTAGCACTTCAGGTTTCTCTGCATCTGTTCAGAACAAGGTGGTACAGGTCCAGAACAGACAACACCACTACAATGTGGTACATCCAGCAAACAAGGGGCACTCGGTCTTGACCTTGTGCATCGAGGCGATGAAGTTGTGGTCTCTGGCTTACTCCTGAACACTTCCCTCATAGCAGTTCACCTCCCAGGCAAGGACAATGTCCTGGCAGATGCCCTCAGCAGGATTTCCCAGGGCCATCACGAATGGTCACTGGATCCCCTAGTACTGGGATAGTGTTTGCCAGATGGGCACTCCTCAGATAGATCTTTTCGTAGCCCCAGACAATTATCAACTTCCACTGTTTTGTTGCAGGCCCCAGTGTTGGGCTCAGTTCCCTGGATGCCTTTCTCCTCGATTGGGAAGGAAGTTTCTTTATGCCTTTCCCCCTTCCTCTCCTGTTCAAAAGTACTAGTCAAAATCAGGTCTCAGCCACACCAAATGATCCTGATTGCTCCAGACTAGGCCAGGCAGCCCTGGTACCCACTCCTTCTGTCCTTAGCAGTCCATCTTCCCCTGTGTCTCCCCAGGAACCACAATCTGTTAACCTGTGCTCAGGGAGTTTGGTATCCAGATCTCAATCCCTCAACCTCAAGGCTTGGCTCTTGAGCAGTTAGAGATTTGCTGATTTGCAACTTTCTCAAAGTGTTCTCAAAATCCTGAAGGCTGCTAGGAAGCCTTCCACCAGAACTACCTATAATCCAAGTGGAAAAGGTTTTCCATATGGTGTTCTGGAGCTATGTTTCCCAGAATCTGCTGATCTACCCACTGTATTGGACTACATGGTCCATCTTAATTCTTTGGGACTGAGACCAGCCACCCTGAAAGTGCACTTGGCTGCTGTCTCTGCCTTCATTTCAGCTGGGAAGCCCTCTCTTTCTGCTCATCCTGTATTTTCCAAGTTTTTTAAAGGATTGCTTCACACCAATCCTCCATTCAGGGACCCTGCCCCGCTTGGGATCTTAATGTATGCATTGCTCAGCTAATGAACCCCTTTGAGCCTCTGTCTTCGTGCAGAGCTTAAGTATTGACTTGGAAAACTGTATTTCTGGTAGCCATCACTTCTGCCAGGCGTATAAAGTGAGTTACAGGCTTTATCAGTAGAAACTGACTTTATTTCCTTTCACAGGGATAAAGTGGTCCTCTCAGGACTAACAGGAAGTTTTTGCCCTAAGGTGGTTTCAGATTTCCACCTTAACCAATCTGTTTCACTTCCAGTGTTCTTCACTGACCATTCCTCCTCTGGTGAGAGGAGGCTTCACAGCTTAGATGTTAAGAGGGCCCTAAGTTACTACATAGAGCGTACCAAGGGTCACGGGTTTGACTCCCTCCAACTGTTTCTCACTTATGGTGAGGTTGGGAAAGGGAGACCTGCCACTAAGAGATCCATTGCCAGGTGGATCGTTTCTTGTATCAATTTTGCTATCAAAAGCTGGGTGAGGGGTTCCCCCCCCTCAGGCCTGAGGGCTCACTCTACCAGAGGTACAGCTGCATCTCAGCTGCTGCTAGAGACACTATCTTGGAGATATGTCAGGCAGCTACTTGGAAGACAGTGACACACTTTCTCCAAGCATTACTCCCTGCTTATTCAGGCCAGGAGGATGCTCGGTTTGACACAACCGTGCTTCAAGAGCCTATTCCTAAGTAGGTTCTGTCCCTCCTCCATGGAGGTACTGCTGTGTAGTCTGCAATAGTCATAATATAGCAAGACTTCATGTTGTTTGAAGAAAAAATTACTCACCTTAGTAATGTTGTTTCTTCTAATGGAGTCTTGCTATATTATGACCTCCCCCCCAGCCTGCCCCTCTCAGAACTCCTACTTTGGGGTATGGGGTGGGTAGTCCTCTGTTGGCATTTCTTGATGCCCTCTTTCATGTTTGGGTGTTGTGTTTATTTAGTTATTCTATCTTAATTTTCTGGTCCACTGACTTGGGTCTTTGTGTTGGGACCAGCGAAAATGTGTTAATATATTAGTGGCCAGTTGGCTAGTGTAGGTTACAGCTTCCACACAGAACCTTAGTGAGTTTTTGCTCGTAAAGATCTGACGGTTTCGGTTTGAAACCAGCCAAACAGAGCTTCTGACCGAGCTCGCGCTCTAAGCTCCATGCTCTGCATGGAAGTTAACTCTTTCACCTCCGGAGCAGTTCTAAGGCTGGGGCAAACTGCAATAGTCATAATATAGCAAAACTCCATTAGAAGAAACAACATTACTAAGGTGAGTAATTTTTTCTTATCTCCTTTCATAGGGATAAAGTGGTCCTTAGAACCAATAGAAGGTTCTTGCCCAAAGTAGTTTCAGATTTTCACCTGAACCAGTCTATGTCTCTTCCTATTTTCTTCAGTGATCATTCCTGTTCAGGAGAGAGGAGGCTACACAGTTTAGATGTTAAAAGGGCCCTTAGCTACTATATAGAGCATACCAAAGGTCACAGGTTTGATTCCCTCCAGCTGTTCCTCGCTTATGGAGAAGTGGGGAAGGGCGAACCTGCCACCAAGAGAACTACTGCCAGGTGGATTGTATCTTGTATACAGTTCTGCTATGAGAAACTGGGAAAAATTCCACCCTCAGGCCTGAGGGCTCACTCCACTAGAGGTACAGTTGCTTCCCTGGCTGCTGCCAGGATATTCCTGTCTTAGAAATTTGTCAAGCAGCCACCTGGAAAACAGTCCATACCTTTACCAAGCATTACTCTCTGGATATCCAGGCTGGAGTGATGCTCAGTTCGACTTACAGCAGTACTTCAGAGCCTATTCCCAAAGTAGGTTCTGTCCTCCTCCATGGAGGTACTGCTTGGTAGTCTGCAGTAGTCAGAATACAGCAAGGCTTCATGTTGTTTGAAGAAAAAATTACTCACCTTAGTAATTATGTTTCTTCTAATGGAGTCTTGCTGTATTCTGACCTCCCTTCCTGCCTCCCCTCTCAGAACCTGTTTTTGGGAAGTGGGTGGGCAGGTGCAGTGTTGCATCTCAGGGGTGCTCCTTTTACACCCTCTTCTTTAGGTTTGGGTGTTTGTTTTATCTTTATTCTTAATTGGATTGTTTTTTTGTTTTGGGTTTCCTGACTTGAGTCTTCCTTTGGGGATCCAAAGCTTTTTGTTGCCAGTTGGCTAGTAAAAATTTTACAATTTCCACATAGAATAGTTAGCGAGTTTTTGCTCATAAGAATCTGATGGTTGGATTTCAAAGGGCTCCAGACAGACACCTCAGCCGAGCTCGAGCTCAGCATTCTATGCTCTGCACAGAAAGTTAACCCTTTGTTTTCTGGGGCAGTTCAAAGACTGGGGCTAACTGCAATAGTCAGAATACAGCAAGACTCCATTAGAAGAAACATAATTACTAAGGTGAGTAATTTTTCCTTTTATATTATCCCAGAAGTTCCGGGCACACCCCCATGAGGAGGTGAGGGTGGCCTGGTAGTGGTCTGCCTTGGCTTTTCGGATGGCCCACGTGCACCTATTATGTGCGGCATTATATGCCTCTCTGTCAGCCATCCAGCCAGTATCAATGGCTATATGCCAGAGGTTATCCCTGTCCCTGAGCAGTTGGAGTAGGGCAGGGGTGACCCAAGGTGTGTTTTGCCTTTTGGACCGGACCATGGTGAAGGGAGCAAACAGATCACAGGCCATGTTAAAGGCTTGTGAGAAGAGGTCAAGGGCAGCATCAGTGTTGGTTATATGGCGGATGGGGGACCAATCAATGTCAGTGAGGAACTGTTTGATTTTTCTCAGTCTGCCTGGGCAGAGACACCTGCGGTGAGTGGCTTGGGCTACAAGCTTGGGGGTGGGGGCAGACCAGAGGAATAGGAGAGGGCAGTGGTCACTTAAGGAGTCCGGGAGGACTTGAATATCCTGGGGGCGGTTGGAGATAATGGCGTCTAGGAGGGTGCAGGTCCCAGTAGCTTGGTTACGTCTAGTGGGTTGGGAGACGAGTTGGGTCAGGTCTAATGCAGAGAAGGTGTCTTTTATTGGTGAGGCAGAGGGACTGTGCCAGTTCACATTGAGGTCTCTGATTAGGACTTGTGCTTTACTGGGGAGGGAGGAGAGCTATTCAGTGAGAGACGATATAGCTGGGGTCTGGTTCCGTGGGGGTATGTAGGAGACTGTGAGGTAGAGCGGGCTCTTGGATGGGTCTGGGGTAAGTTTGAGGGTAAGGGCCTGGGCACCATCTACTAGCTTGGGGGGCAGGGAGGGCGTGGCCAGTGATGGTGTCATGAGCATAAAATGCGCAACCACCACCACATTTACCTGTTCGATCCTCACGGTATAGGGTGTAGCCTGAAAGGTAGACAAAGGAGTCTGGGGTGGACTTAGTTAGCCAGGTTTCTACTAGGGCTATGATGTCTGGTTGGTGTAGTATGACCCAGCACTGAATGGCAGCAGATTTTTTCAGCAGGCTGCAAATGTTCATAGAGGCAGTACAGAGTCCATTGGAACAGGTTGGTGGGCTGGTGGTGGCAGGGCCTGGGTTGGGTGGATATTACCAGAGAGGAGTAATAGAATGATTAAGGTTCTAGCCCTGGGGTGGCAGTTTGTTAACTTTTTGGGAGTACTTTGAGAGGCAGGGCAGGCAGTAGGGGAGCAAGGTGTAGGCAGGGTTTGGAGGGTCAGGAAGACGCAAAGCTGGTGGAGCCAGGGGGAGCCAGGGTGGGTAGCGGAGTTGGGGGAGCAGCTAGGGGATGGATGCAGGGGTCCAGGGTGCATTGACATGATGGAGGGTGAGTGGGTTACAGTGGTGAGGTATGTGGGTGCAGTTGACAGAGGGCAGGGGGTAAGGTCTGGCTGGTAGGAGGTGAGCCTCATAATGTTTATGAAGATGAGACACATAAGGCGGAGGTGAGCATTCATGGTGCCAAGTAGCCTTGGAGGCAGAGCAAGGTGGCTTGGGGATGGGAGCCAAGCTTCCATTGCTTTAAGAACCAAGAGGTGATTATTGTGGCTTGTTGGCCTGGTGGTAAGGCTACTCACTTTGGTCTTAAGGGTACTGGGTTTGAGACCAGTGGAGGGACAGTAGGGTGTATTTAATGCTGGTTATGTAACCCAAAAAGCTTTAAGAGCTTTCAAAACCTAGGGAATTTTATGTTGGCTTGCTGGCCTAGAGGTAGAGCTGCTGACTCTGGTGTCAAGGGCACAGGGTTTGATACCTGCAGTAGAACAGCAGAATGTATTTTCAGTCTTTTATGGGACCAAAAGGCTTTAAGAGCTTTAGAAACCAAGAGAAATATATCTTGGCTTGATGGTCTGGAGGTAGAGCTGCTGACTTTGATGTCAAGCGTACAGGGTTTGAGACCTGCAAAGGGACAGAAGAAAACTGTTTTTTAGCTGACTATGGAGCAAGAAGCTTTAAGAGCTGTGGAACCCGGGGGGGGGGGGGTAAATGGCCTGACTTGTTGGCTTGGTGGTAGCATTGTTGACTTTGGGGTCAGTGGTACAGGGTTTGAGACCCACAGGAGACAGGGGCAGATAAGGGGAAGGGTTCCACATCTATAGGTTCTGTGGGAATGATTCCCTTGGCTAAAGGTAGCTTAGGAAGAATCCCAAAAAGGGTGTCGAGCATCGAAGGAGGTGAGAAGTCAGAAGACAATGAGGCCAGAAATGAAGGTGATAGACATAGATGGGAAGGACTGGAGAGGTACGAGAGATGACGAGAATGATGGACAAAATGAAAGCTGACAAGATGCAGAATGGCGGAGTTCCTAAGGAGAGAGGGAACAGCCAGGGCCACCTTCTGACTCCATCCAACAGTGGAACCTAACTATGGAACCTATGAAAAGCACTAACAGTATCTAAGATTATGACCATCGGCATGGAGGAGAGGAAAAGCCCCCTTTGAGGAAGAAACCTCTAGGGATCCAAGGCCTAGGTCACCGTCCCTCCAGGCTAAAGGATGTTTTGATTAGTGATGGCTCAGCTATTGTAATTTAGAGTTGATATTAAGGGAAGAGGAGGAGATTCCAAATTAGATGATGCTCTCACTCGTTCCTTCTAACAGGAATGCTGTTGAGGGTTGTGAGTGACGTCTCTGCAACTAGATGCCCAAAAGCAAAGGAGGAGAGAAGTGACCACTAAGGCACTCAGCCGGCCTACACGAGCCTACGAAACAGACCAGATGAACCAGAGGTAGTCAGATGGAGAATGGCAAAGAGGGTGCTCCCAAACCTGTTCGGGCAGCCAAAGGGGTCCTGTTGAAGAGAGCCCCACCCCTCACAGCTAGAAATCATAAATTCTGCATCCAGAGGTGTCGCTGAAATGAGGGATGACTGAAGGTCCACCCAGAGCGAAGACATTCTCACTGTGGGCCGGGGAGAGGGACCCCCGCTCCGAGGTCCGCATGCTGCAGATGCGGATTTCATGGGTGCGGAGCGAGACTGTCGGCTACAGGCTAGTCCTAAACAACATAGAAACATAGAATTTGACGGCAGATAAGGACCGCTTGGCCCACCCAGTCTACCCATTTGCTTACATACTGGAAAAGCTGCAGATCCTAGTTAACCAGCAGCTTACTTCTTCCTACCCCCACCCCCTAGAATGGCCTTATGACTGTCCCATGCATGCTTGAATTCCACCACTGATTTTGACTCCACAACCTCCTCCGGAAGGCCGTTCCATGCATCCACAACCCTCTCTGTGAAAAAATACTTCCTTAAATTACCTCTGAGCCGCCCCATCTTCAAATTGTGCCCTCTTGTTCTTGCACACCTCTTTTTTTGAAAGATGCTACCCTCTTGGACTTTGTTGATTCCCTTGAGGTACTTGAACATTTCTATCATGTCCCCCCTCTCCCTCCTTTCCTCGAGGCTATACATATTAAGCTCCTTTAGTCTCTCTTCATATGTCTTCCAGTGCAGACCCTGCACCATTTTAGTTGCCCTCCTCTGGACAGCTTCCATCCTGTCTATGTCTTTGCAGAGATTGGGTCTCAGAACTGCACATAGTACTCAGATGGGGTCTCACCAGCTGTCTGTACAGAGGATACTAACTTCCTGTTTTCTACTGGTGATGCCTCTCCCTATGCATCCCAGTATCCCCCAACCCTCCTTGCTGCCCTCTCACATTGCTTGCCCACCTTTAGGTCATCTGATATGACTACCCCAGGTCCTTTCCATTTTGTTGTTGTTAGTATCTCACCCCCCATTGTGTACTCTTCCCTGGGTTTTTGTTCCCAGGTGCATTACCTTGCACTTCTTAGCATTGAATCTAAGCTGCCATACATTTGACCATTCCTCTAACCTTGCCAAGTCCCTTCTCATCCTTTCCACCCCACCCTGTGCATCAACTCTGTTGCAGATCTTTGTGTCATCTGCAGTGAGACATACTTTTCCTTCCAGTCCCTCTGCAATATTGCTTATAAAGACATTGAAGAGGAACGGTCCTAATACTAAACCCTGCGGTACCCAACTAGTAACCCTCCTTTCTTCTGAGTGGACTCCATTTACTATTACTCTCTGTGTCCTATTCTCCAGCCAATTCTTGACCCAGGCTGTCATCTTGGGACCCACTCCCAGGCTGGCTAACTTGTATATTAATCTTTTGTGTGGGACTGTGTCAAATGCCTTGCTAAAGTCTAGGTAGGCCATGTCCACAGCCCCTCCCTGATCTACTACTTTGGTCACCCAGTCAAAGAAATCTATCAGATTTGTCTGGCATGACCTTCCCGCTGTGAATCCATGCTGCCTAGGGTCCTGTGCCCCTCTGGCCTCTAGATACTGGACAATTCTTTCCTTCAAGTGATTCCATCATTTTCCCTATCACTGAGGTTAAACTAACAGGTCTGTAGTTTCCTGCTTCTGCCTTGCTCCACTTTTGTGAAGGGGAATCCATCTGCCCTTCTCAGTCCTCGGGTACCACCCATCCTCCCATGATTTGTTAAAGGGTAGTCAGTGGTGTCACTAGTTCTACCCTTAGTTCTTTAAATTCTGGGATGAATCCCATCAGGCCCTATTGCTTTGTCCACCTTCAGTTTTAAGAGTTCTTTCAGAACCCTTTCTTCTGTAAATGGGCTGGTATCAACTTCTGTATCCAGAGTGTTTCTACTGTTTGTTTTAGGTACCTCCCCTCTTCATTTGTAAATACTGAGCAAAAATATTTGTTTAGTATCTCTGCCTTTTCACAGTCTCCTCTGCCAACCCTCCTCCCTTTATTAAGCCTCACTATCCCTCCCTTGGTCTTTCTTCGCTCCCTGATGTACCTATAAAAGGTTTTATCCCCCTTCTTAACTGAGTTGGCTATCTTTTCCTTGGTTTGGGCCTTTGCTGTTCTGACTGCTTTCCCAGCCTCCTTTTGCTTTAACTGATACAGTTCTCTGTCCTGCTCCTTCTGCGATTCCTTGTACTTCCTGAATGCTTTCTTTTTCTCTTGAACCTTCACTGCCACTTCCTTGGAGAACCATAGTGGTCTCTTACATCGTTTTGTTTTGTTTATTTGCTTCACACAAAGGCTCGTTACCTTTGTGATAGCAGTTTTTATTATTCCCCATTGTTCTTTCACCCCTCCTTCCTCCCCATTTGCTAGTGCATTCCTTAGGCACTCACCCATTTTGGCAAAGTCAGCCCTCCTAAAGTCCAGTACTTTTGCCTTTGTATGGCTTGACGCTATTGCTGTGTTTACTGTGAACCATACTGTTCGATGGTCGCTAGTTCCCAGATGGCTACCCACTTCTACATCTGTGATCCTCTCTCCATCTCCATTTGAGAGAACCAGGTCTAAGATTGCTCCCTCTCGAGTGGGCTCCAACACTAGTTGTCTAAGGCATGCCCCCTGTAGGGCATCTAGAATAACCCCACTCTTAGAAATGGCTGCTGCAACTGCACTCCAGTTAACATCTGGCATATTCAGATCACCCATCAGCAATATCTCCCCTTTTTCTGCCATTCTAAGTATACTTTCTATCATTTCCTTGTCCATTTCCTCCCCCTGAGAAGGGGGTCTGTATACAACCCCTGTGCGGATTGTGGTGCCATTGCCTGTCTCCAAATTTACCCACAGTGCTTCTTCTCCTCCCTGTTTACCCTTTTGTTCTGTTGCTTTGATTCCTTCCCTTATGTAAAGAGCTACTCCTCCTCCTCCTCTTTTACCCTCCCTGTCCCTCCTGTAGATAGTGTATCCTGGTATGTTTACGTCCCAGTCACGGTTTTGTGTGTACCATGTTTCTGTGACTGCCACAATATCCAGATGTTCCTCCTCCATCAAGGCCACTAATTCAGGAAACTTGTTACCCAGACTACGGGCATTGGTACTCATTGCTCTCCATTTTTTGATGGCTTTACCTTCTGTTGCAGCATCCCCCACTGACCTTTCTACCTTGGTCTTTTTCTCATTTAGTACCCTGTTTTGTAGGGAGAGGGTGGGATTTTCCTGCTGCTTATCAGTGCCTCCCCCTTTGACTAGTTTAAAAGCTTGCCAATGAAGCCTTTAAACCGATTGCTCAAAAGACTTGTTCCCTTCCTGGACAGATGCAGACCATCCTGCCAGTATAGGCTGGTGTCCCTCCAGGTGGAACCCCAGTCCCCAATGAAGCCAAACCCCTGTGCTCCACACCATTTTTTCAACCATTCATTAAACTGCATGGTGCTAATTACCCTCTCCCCCCCATGCCATTGACAGGCGCACCTCTGAGAAGGATACTGTGTGTGCTACTTGTCTTAGGCCTCCCCAACTCTACAATGTCCTCCTGCACTGCTCTAATCTCATGATGAGCCAAGTCATTTGTCCCTAGGTGGACAATGCGTCAACTCAGACTCCCTTGCAGCTGTTCTCGTGATCCTGAGGATGCGCTTCCTGTCACTCCAAGCCATAGCACCAGGCAGGCACCTTACTTCAGTTTTCCCAGCTCCCCTCAGTTCTATCCCCCTAATAATTGAGTCCCCCACCAGGAGCTGCTTCCTTTCCCTGTGGTGTCCTCTGCCTCCTTCCTGTGGGCCTCCCTTGTGACAGTTGTCATCAGTCTTCTCTGCGGGTGCATCCATAGGGGAGCTATGCTCCCCCAGAATGGTGTATGGATTGTGGAGTGGAACAATTGACTGGGTGTGCCTCTGTTCCAGCATGCTCACCCTGCCTGAGCCCACTGTGGTCCAACTGCTGTGCTTTCTTTGCAACATCTGAGGTAGCGGTGGCGGCGCTTGTGCTCCCTGGATGGGGGAGGTTTCCTTCCTACTGTCCAGTGTGGCCTGGGGGAAGGTTTCCTTACTACTGTCCAGTGCGGGCTGAAGACGGGCAACTTCCTCCCTCAGGGCAGAGAGTTGTCTGCAAATAGGGCAGCATCTCAGCCTCCAGAAAGACTCCCGGAAGACTTCTGCCCCACAGCCATTACATTGCACTACTTGCCACATGTTTATCTACTTTTTTTTTGTTGTTTTTGTGTGTGTGTGTGCGTGTGTGTGATTGGTTTGTTATATAGAAATATATATATTATACATTGTGTATGCTTATATTGTCAGTGCAGTGTGCTAGAGAGGATATGACAGTGATATGCACCTTGCACTCTTGAGGAAATGATGTCAGAACCTCAGGTATAAAGGAACTATTTCCAGGGGTGGGCGGGGGTGAGGGGTGGGAAGGGTTGGGCTAAACTGTGCCCTCACAAAACAATCAGCTAAAAGCTCTCACCCACGCTGCGATGAGTGCCTTCCTGTCAGCAAGATGCCCTACACAACAATTTGACAGAGAAAATACCCTGCTAATCAAACAGAGAAAAATCCAGACATCCAAGTCAGACACAGGTAAACCTCTCCAGCCCCAAAACAGCCTGGTGGTTTGTTAGCCACGAAGAAAAATCAAATATGCAGTTATTTCAGCCCTTCTGAAGATGCTGACAAGATAAGCAGTTTTGAAAACCCCCTTCCTGAATTAAAAACTAAAATAATTAAACACAAAGCAATACCAATGTAAAAGTAAGGAAAACTTCTCTCAGATGTAAGCAAGAGAGAGAGATTAGTTACAGATATCTAGCCCAATATAGTATATCCCATGCAGCTTCTCAGTTGTTTCAAAGCACACCCAGTACACAACTTGGAAGAAGATGGACTTCTGTCTGAAACAGGATCACACCAGTAGTTTATAGTAATTGATCAATGCTGAAATGGTCAAGCTAGAACAATTGGCTGTGATGCAGGTCTCCGTGACTTGTGAAGACAATTTCCCCCACCTCAGGCTATGTCTGGCATCCAATTACAAACTGCAGCCTTTGCTATTTTAAATCACACAACCACCACCAGCAAATATTGCAAAATATATTGATGCATATTGTCACAGAATTCTAGTAATCAGTCCAGTTAGCCACAAAGGAAAATCAAATATGCAGTTATTTCAGCCCTTCTAAAGATGCTGACAAGATAAGCAGTTTTGAAAACCCCCTTCCTGAATTAAAAACTAAAATAGTTAAACACAAAGCAATACCAATGTAAAAGTAAGGAAAACTTCTCTCAGATGTAAGCAAGAGAGAGAGATTAGTTACAGATATCTAGTCCAATATAGTATATCCCATGCAGCTTCTCAGTTGTTTCAAAGCACACCCAGTACACAACTTGGAAGAAGATGAACTTCCTATTACTAAAAAGATGGACACGGAAGGCATGTCTCCGAGCGGGAGAGCAGGTCGAGTTGAGGTAGCATGGGACCCATTTGAGGGGTATGCTCAAGTAGTGGATGTGAATGAGTAGACCTACAGAGAGGTCAAACTGAGTGAAGGAGACCCTGATGAGGGTTGGGAGGAGCCTGGATATGGTTAGTAACCGAAGGAGTGCGTGCCAACTGGGTCCATTGAATGCCAAATTAGGAACGGGCTGAACCGTATGAAGGTAGAAGAGGGAACAGCAGAGAAAAACCCACAGCCGACGGGGGAGGTACGAAGTACCAGGAGTAGTGAGATAGGGACTACGAAGTCAGAATAGACAAAAGGAGGATCGAGATGAATATACGAGGTTCGCTGATGGAGGGAAGCCTAGGAGGTTGGCATGGACTGCAGAATGGGAATGAAGGATGCGAGGGGAAGAGACAAGGACAGCTGGGCAAGGCCTGCAGCCTACAATGAGTGGAGGAGTCGACGCGGGAGGACAGAATGGTCGAGAACGAATGAACGCTACATATTGGTGGATTGAAAGCCTCAAAGACCTGAACGGTTTAAGGTGAAGTATGAAATGGATGATGTACAATGATGAAATGAAGCCTGGAAGGGTGGTATGGTGAAGGTGAGATATGAAATGGATGATGTATGGTAAAGGAATGAAGCCATGATAGCTGGTACGGGTAAGGTGAAGTATGAAATGGATGATGTACGATAATGGATGAAAGCCTTGAAGGCCGATACGATTAAGGGAAGGTAAGAAGGGAAGTAGGGTTTAGGAAGGATGAGGTTAGATAAGGATGGAGGTTTGACACGGAGTGGAGGATAAACGAGTCGAGTGGTCCAGAACATAGGACTAGGGTAAGAGGAGGATATGAATAGGTATGGTGATAGCAGGATAGGGAAACACCCCTAAAAAGAAAGCACGAACATGGAAAAAGAAATGATACGATGCCAGCAGTAAGGGAGTGGAAATGAAGGCCGACCGTAGAGTCTGAGGGACACACCTGGACTGACTCCAGCGGAAGGTGGTACAGCCAGAAATGAAACTCTGGCCACTACGGGCGGGTAGTCAGAAATGGGAAAGCCAGGTACAGTCGGCCAGAGGATGGAACTGACCAAAGCAGAGAGGGGCACGGGACGATGAAGGAGAAGAGGCGAGTGTCAAGGGAGTGGAGAAAGGAGGGGGAATGCAGGCAGAGACCTACCGTGGAGGGAGCTGATGTACAGAAAGGCAGACAGGAGCAAGATGGCGAAAACGAAAAGTACGAGATTCTGGAACGGAGCATAGGCAGCCGAGATGCGAGCAGGGAAGGAGTGGTGGCAGGGCAGGAACCCCATAAAGGCAGAGTTGAGGCGAAGGTGGGCCTTGAGCACTAGCGAGCTAACTGGGAACATAGCAGAGGATGGGACAAAAAAGGGGGGTTGAGCAGCAAGTTGAGCGGGCTCTGGGTTGGGGAGGAACAGAGAAAGAAAATTGGACAGGATGAGGGAACGATGGGCACCATGACACCAAACAGTGAAGAAGAAGGTGTAGATGAGTTAGAGTGGGGAAATGTCAGTGGCTGACCAGTCAAGTAAAACAGTAAAATGAAGAAGAGGATGGAATGCCAGCAGCAGGAGCTGGGTTGACATGCCAAGGGGGAAACAGGCATAGGCAAGTACTCACTGTGAAGCATGGAATTAGTTTTTGAGGGTAGGTGAGGAGGTACATACGGGAAGGCAAGAGCAAGTCAGAGCAGAAGAAGGAGTTGTGAGGCACAGAACGGCAGTATATACTGACAGCCAAAGGCAGGAGAAACAGAGACATGCCACTAGCCCCTGGAAAAAGAGCCAGAAAGTCAAGCGGGCCAAGGGCATGCACATCGGGAATGATGTGCCCTGGAAAGGGGGGAAAGAGCGGTGACCCCGATGTGAAGCTGCAGGGAAGTACCAGGAGCAACACATGAGAGCCCCTAGAAAGCAAGAGAGAAGCGAGGAAGATGGGGAGCCATGCTGAAACCCCAGCGAAAGCCACAGAGAAACAAGCAACACAGGCAGGTGAGGTATGGGGAAGTGATAAGCGAGAGTGAGAGAATTGGAAGGAAACGGCAAGCAGTGAACCCGGAGCTCCAGAGGAACCACAGCAAAACAGATGGGAAGGAGGAGAGAGAGTGGGGGACAGGGAACAGAGGCAAAGGACAGAGCTAGGCAACTGCCGGAGCGGCAGGGGAAGAAAACTTGAAGTGGGGAAAACATAGGCAGAGAGACGGGAGGGGTGAGGGGGGCAATCGGAGGTGATACAAGGAATGGGGCGGAACGAGAACAAATGAGAAATGGAGTAGGAGAAGGGACGGTCGACGGAGCCTCTGGCTGCAACAAAATGAAATGAATCCTGGACTAGCCAGGAGGAGCGGCCTTAAGGGCTTGATGGGGGAGTGGTTTGTTGCTCCACCCATTGAACTACAGGCATTAGCCTTGCAAAAATCCCAAGTGGAACCTTTTCAGGTCCTAGAATTCATAGAAGCAGAACTGGACACCCTACAGGGGAAGACTTTCCTCCCTCAGGACAGGGTGAACAACATTCTGGAACTGGCAGGCTGTTTCAAACTAAACAGACCCAGACCAGCAAGGAACTTCCTACAACTCCTGGGCTACATGGCAGCAGCCACAGCTGTGGTACCAGGTTCCAGATTCCAAATGAGGGACATTCAGTTCCATTTGCGGTCCCTTAGGTCACAGAGGAGGGATCCTCTCTCCAAACTAGTGCCTGTCACAAAATCCATCTTGCAGGCCCTTCAGTGGTGGCAAGGCAGGGGAAAACCTCAGGGAGGGAACCCGTTTTCGCCAAGAAGCACTATCTGTCTCACTTACCACAGATACCTCCCTCCTGGATAGGGGGGCACACATGGACGATCTGACAGTGAGCGGTACATGGTCCCCTTGTCATCGAGGCATGGGTCAGGAAGCATAGGAAGACCAGGAGCAGTTTCAAAATTCGCAGAGTTTTTTTTATTATTAACAGCAAAATAAAAAATAAAAATTGTTCAGTATAACTATTTACAGTGGCAGTACAAACAGAAAACAGAGTCATTCTTCTGAGTTTTTTCTTCTCTGTTTCCTCTCTGTCTCTCTCTCTCTCTTACACAAGCATTGCTGCTCTTTTTATAAGTCTGTACCTGGGAAACTCGTTAAGAAAATAGCATGTTTCTCACGCAGTGGTCTTGTAAGTTTCCAGCGTTTTTGCATGAACAGCAAAAAGAACATAATGACTCAGAACTGGCATCTTGTTGGGGATCTCAGTATTAGTTACATTTCCACATAATGATTCACTTACATTTTTATACAAGCAGATGTGCAAGGGGGGAGGAAGACAGACAGAAACAGCAAGTAAAGGCAGAGAACTAGCAAGAGGCGGAGAATCATGAGACCATCAGAGTGATCAGTTCCTAGGCCTCACAGGAAAAGTTAGTTGCGCAACTAGACAGACAAGAGACAGAAAAGGAGAGGATAGAACAGATCCTTGCATTTAACTCTTTCTGCATAACAAATGGGACAGGGCCTTATTCAGCCCTGTCACATCCCCCAGGAGTCACTTCTGCATATCAGCCTCCTAGAGCTCAGGGCAGTCCTCCTGGCTCTGCAGTCTTTCGCTCCCTGGGTCAAGGGCTAGGTGGTGCAAGTCAGGACAGACAACACTACCACCATGTATTACATTAACAAGCAAGGAGGCACCAGGTTAACCCTGCTGTGCACAGAGGCCATGAAAGTTTGGAACCTAGCTTACTCCCTGCTTTTGTCTCTGCTTGTAATCCATCTGCCAGGGAAGGACAATGTCTTGGCAGACTCTCTCAGCAGAATCAGCCAGAACCTCCATGAGTGGTCCCTAAACAAACAGGTACAGGCCTTGGCATTCAGAAGGTGGAGCACACCAGACATAGATATATTTGCCTCCAAGGACAACCATCAGCTGCCACAGTTCTGTTGTAGGCCTCCAGCCCAAGGGACAGTGCCAGTGGATGCCCTGGCACTGGATTGCTCAGGGAGGTTTCGTTATGCTTTCTCTCCCTTTCCTCTGTTGCTCAGAGTCCTCATAAAGCTCAGAGCACAACCGGCAACTATGATCCTGGTGGAACCAGACTGGGCGAGGCAGCCATGGTACCCCCTCCTACTAGCCCTAACAGTGTCACAGCCTATTCATCTCCCTCAGAGGCACAATCTCCTGACCTCGTCACATTGCAGGATCCTGTATCCCAAGCTCAGGTCTTTCCACCTCAAGGTCTGGCTCTTGAAGACTTAGAGTTTGCCAATCTAAAGCTCTCTGAAGGAGTCCTGAATGTATTCAGGGTTCCTCAAAAACCCTCAACTAGAAAACCTACGCTTCCAAATGGAAGAGGTTTTCATTTTGGTGTGAACACAAAAGTGTTACTCCTTAGGCTGGGTTACCTCTCCAACTGGATTATGACCCACCTGCATTCACTAGGCCTTAGCTCTTCTACTTTAAAAGTACATATTGCTGCTATTTCAGCCTATTTTTCAGCTGGCAAGGACTAGTCGATGGCCTCCCACCCTGTTTTCAGAAAGTTCTTTAAGGGACTTCTTCATCTCCACTCTCCTCTTAGGGAGCCAGTCCCTTCTTGAGACTTGAACATTTGTATAGCCAAGCTCATGGAACCCCCATTTGAATCTATGGCAACTGCAGAACTGAAGTACTTTATGTTACATGGAAGACTGTCTTCCTGGTAACCGTTATTCAGCTAGGTGAGTAAGTGAGTTACAAGTCCTGTGCACAGATGTGAATTACATCTCCTTCCACAGAGATAAGGTGGTTCTTAGGACTAACAGGAAATTCCTCCCTCAGGTGGTTTCGTATTTTCATTTGAACCAGTCCATGACTCTGCCCATCTTTTTCTCTGCAAAATCAATCTCAGGGGAGCGAAAGTTGCATGGTCTGGATGTCAAGAGGACACTCAGCCACTACCTTGACCGCATCAAGGCTTCTAGGCCAGAGTACCCTCAGTTCTTCCTAACCTACAGGAAAGTGGGTAAAGGTAAACCAGTTTCCAAGAGAACTATTGCATGCTGGATAGTAGCTTGCATACAGTTTTGTTACAACAAAGCTGGCAAGTAGTCTCCCCTGGGTCTCGGAGCACACTCTACCCGTGGCACAGCTGCATCAGTGGCTGCAGCAAGGAACATTCCCTTGCTGGGATTTGTAAAGCAACTGCATGGAAAACTGTTCACATGTTCACTAAGCACTACTGCTTGGGCATACAGTCCGAAGTGAAGCCAGGTTAGGCACTGCAGTCCTGCAGAACCTGTTCCCAAAGTAGGTTCTTTTTATTTGTACTGTTTATTACTTAAGCAGAAATAAGCATAACAATTCATTGTCTGAAAGCCAGACATCAAAGATAGTACAGGATCCATCCAATGGAATAGAATACAGAAATCTATACAATCTGGTTATGAATATGGGGTGATTACAATAATAAACTACCTTACTAAAAACGTATTTATACAGATAGCTGCACCCAACAAGAAAAGGTGGTCAGTCTGAAACAGTGATATACAAACAGGAGATATATTCAACAACCAGTGCTGATATGACCCCAGCCCAAGCATGTAACAAATCCCAGCGTTGGTAATGTTTTTCATCAGCAACTACATTGAAGTATAATAGAGCAAATTACAAATCCGTACATTCAGCATAGGTGTCCAAGTCATAGAGTAACGCTTGAACGAACTGTAACATAACTGTCCCAGTAGAGGAAAAATTTCAAAAATAGAATATAATGTAAACCAGAGAAGGATACTCTCTGATCTCAGTTCAGTAATTCCTTTAAAGGAAAAGTCCCAGAAAAAGGAGATAATACGAGTACTATAAATGCTGCTTTTCCGACCGAATCTTAACCCCCAGTCCAAAAACATGGAACTGAAATGGACAGTGTACTGCAGTTCAGTCTGAAACAGGGACATGCAAGGGATGCAAACGATGTATGAAAACAATCTTGGAAGAGCCTTAATCAGAAGGGGATCAGCCCCGAACAACTCAGACCCTGTAGCTTACCATCTTCAGGTTTCCTCCTCATCCGAGCTCGGGTCACTTCCGGGGTGATCCCTGGAAGCCTCAAATTCTTTTTTAATTAGTTCCACTCTCCTGCTTGCTTCTTCGGAGTCTGAGAATGGGAAGGTGTGCTCACCCCCATATTATATCCATAGGCAGGCCTGCATGAGCAGCAAGTGCACCACTCCCAGGGTCCGTAACTTGGCCAGAGCACTATCGAACTTCTTGCACCAAAGTAGGTTCTGTATCCAGCCTCCAAAGGTACTGCTTAGTAGTCTGCAATAGTTTAAGCATACTGAGAAATTCCTGGGGTTTGAAGAAAAATATTACTTACCATAGTAATCTTGTTTCTTCCAGGGGATCTCTCAGTATGCTTAAAGCTCCCACTCTGCCTCCCCTTCCAGAACCAGATGAGGGTTTTCTGCATCCCTGCCGATCACTACATGCCCTGTCTGTTATTGTTGTTACTTACTAAAGTTTGAACCTGTCTGTGTTGTTTTCCCTTCTTACAGGGACTTATGCTTTTGTCTTCTATTCAAATAGAAGTTTTTCTTAGGGTAATGTAGTCAGAGGGTCTTCACCCTATTAAGCTTTGCAGTGAATCTGAGCATTTCATAGAAGGCAGCAGTTACTCAGGGCAGCAGTTTGAATTGCGGCATGAGCCAATCAATCAATATCTTTATTTATCCAGGCAGGCACCATTGAGCAAGCTCATTTACAAGGTGGACCTGCGGTCCTACAGTAATAATACAGAAAGACAAGTTACAGTAGTACAAACAGTAAAAATAGCTGCTATTATAGTAAAAATGCACATTTACAGGTAATATACATTGAACACAGATCTACAAGGAGTCATGGATAATGAACTTGTGCTGGATCCAAGCTCCAAAACTGTGCATTTTGTAGTGGGAAATGTTAGGGAGAGGGTAGGCATACCAGATAGAAGATATCAAGCGCATAATGTAGGAAGAGGTGGGGATTAGGGGTGCAAGCGAAGAGGACCCAATTATTAGAGCAGAGTGAGGAACTGGGAGGGCGGAGGACCGTACGAAAGGCAACAAAGTGATTTTTGCCCCAAACCTTGGCGACATATGGAGGAGAAAAGATGCCGTTGTACTAAGTGCAAGAGGAGGAAAATAGTAGCAGGGGCATAACTGGGAGGGTCTTGGAGGTTGGGGCAGAGAGAGGTGTTGGATGGACGAGGGACTGAATATTTTTGGGGGTGAAAGACGATAATTATCACCAAGTGCGGTAGCATGTGACAGTTCCATCATTTACATAGGTTCCATTTTCTCCAGGGCAGTTCAATACAGGAGGCTAACTGCAATAGTTTAAGCATACTGAGGGATCCCCTGGAAGAAACAAGATTACTGTGGTAAGTAATTTTTTCTTCTCACCCCAGGAATCCCTCAGTATGCTTGACTTATGCAGGTTAGCCAGTTGGGTTAAGCTGCCCCGGAGACAGAATGTATGCTAATGAAGGAACGGCATTAGCCATTCAGGTTGTAGTTGAAGACTTCTGCCTGTAGGTGTAGCTGTTAGCTAGTCAGATTCATTTCTCCGCCTGACTGAACAAGTTGCCCCGGAGCTCTCTCCTTTCACTCATCACTTGAAGAAATTAATTTCTTTAAAGTTGCTTATTTTCTTTAAAGTTCAGCTGCCTTAAGTGTTTTTAGTGGTTTTCTTAGTGTTTTAGTGTTTTTTTTTTCTCCAGTTCCCATCGATTCCCAGGAATCGAGAAAACTTCCCCTGACGGGGGTTTTCTGCAGTTACTGCATTTTCTTTCTCTGACTGAAAAAAACATTCTCTCAGGTATTTTTTCCTTATATTCGTTATTATATATTTTTTTTTTTATCAGTTCCTCTATTTTTGTGGAAATCGTTTTTAGCACTTCATTTAATTTTTTTCTTATACAGGAACCGATACTCAAGGTTCCATTGTGCTTGGGAACCAACAGCAACCTTTATTCTTTTCCCTTTTGAGAATTGAATTTTTGTTCTTTTGATGAGATTAGCATGTCAGATAGACAAAAAAAGAGGACTGGACCTACAGGAATTAAATATTGTTTAAAGTGTTTTAAGACTGTGGCAAAGGCAGACGGCCACGATATGTGTTTAAAGTGTTTAGGTCTAAGTCACATTTTTGCTAACTGTGAACTTTGCATTACAGTAAGTTTTACTCTAAAACAGTCAAGAAAAGGGACAAAAGGTTGGAAATCCTGGCCTCACAGTCTGCCTCCTCTCTCATAAACCATCTGAAGAGGGGTCCTCCTTCCATCACAGATCCTAAGATAGGTTCTCCAAGGACCCCCTGAGAGAATAAGTCTTCTGACAAAAATAATTCAGACCATGCCAAGCAAAAAATACCTACAGAGCAGGTTACTGACCTGGTTCCTGCTAAAAAGAAACAAAAGGAAAAATATATCACTGCCCCTCCCGCTAAAGAGCAAAGGGAGATGCCGGTGTTACAACCAAAAATGCCCTCACCTGAGGACATGGTTAAGGCTTGGCAATTGTATCAGACTTTTCAAGCTATGGGAAACCTTTTTGGGACACCAACTAGTGGCTGCCAGAGGTGATTACCTCTGCTACCCATAATTGTGGTGACTCCCTTGACCTGGTATTCCACCTGGGTATGGAGATCTCTGATTTGGTGGTGGAACCAGTCAGTTGGTCTGACCATCACACTATAGGGTTCAGTTTCGCGGCTGCCCCCAATAGACCTGCTCCTATGGAGATGGCCCAGTACCACCCTTTAAGTGGTGTATCCCCTACTGGTCTAATGGCGGTGAGAAACGTATTGAGTAGGCCATTGGGATGCATGGAGCCAGGTGAACTAATAATGCTATATTAGGGGCCCTGGACTTCATTACTGCTGTCCAAGTTCCCCCACTCACTCTAGGTCATCGGTCCCCTTGGTTCAGTGGGACCTTGAAGGAGTTGAGATGAGTAGGGCAAAGGCTGGGGCGTTGCTGGCGGAAATCCGGTCTGGAGGAAGACAAACTTAGATTGATGAACCATTATAGGGACTATCAATTGGCAATCTCCCATAAGAAGGCAAAGTTCCTGTCCAGGGAGATTGCTGTGGCAAGGAATCGATTGGCTCAGCTCTTCTGAACTGTGGACAGGTTGTGCAACCCAACCTGCCTTCAGAATCGGAGAGTTTTTTTACAAGTTAAGTGTGAGGAGTTTGCTCAATGTTTTACAGATAAGGTTGCCTCCATCAGGTCAGAGATTCGCTCAGTACGCTCCAATGAGCAGAGCGGCGGTCGGTGGGAGGTCAGTAGTGCCCGGTTTGCCTGGTCTGACTTTGACCGGATGGCGATCACTGAGATTGTGAAGATTGTCCAGGGTATGTGACCAACTTACTGTAGTTTAGACCCTGGTCCAACCCGTCTCCTGGTGGAGTGTGTGGAAATCATTGGATTGGTCCTTGCAGAGATGGTCGGGAGTTCACTGGAGAAGGGGGTGTTTCCTGACTCCTTGAAAGAGGCTGTTGAGACCCCCCCTTTTGAAGAAATCTTCCCTTGACCCGGACTGCCTCGCAAACTACAGAACTGTCTCTAACCTGCCCTTTGTGGGTAAGGTTATTAAGAAGGTAGTTGCATTGCAAATCTAAGACCATCTTACCACCCGTGAGATCTATGATCCTCTCCAGTCTGGGTTCAGGAAGAAGCATAGTACTGAGACGGCTCTTGTTCAGGTGCTTAATGATCTCCTGGTGGCGAGAGATCAGAAGAGCCATTCCATCTTAGATGTTCTTGATCTCTCCACGGTATTTGACACCGTGGACCATGGGGTCTTGCTGGAGCACCTGCGGTTGATCTGTGGATTGTCTGGTACGGTCCTCAGATGGTTCCATTCTTTTCTCATGGGCAGTCGCAGAGAGTGGTGTACGGGATTTTTTCCTCAGCCCCTTTCCCCCTGTCCTGTGGGGTTGCACAGGGCTCCGTGCTGTTCCCTGTGCTGTTCACGATGTACATGCTGCCACTGGAGGACATTATAAGGTGGTATGGGCTGAGTTTTCACTGCTATGCTGATGATACTCAGATCAACATGTCCTTTGTTCCCAATCAGGAAGACATAGTCTCGATCTTTAACAACTACTTCGCCAAGATCCAGGACTGGATGAGTGCCAGCTGGTTAAGGTTGAAACCAGATAAGACTGAGGTGTTGGTTGTGGACCCAGGTCGTCGGGTAGAGAGGTCCAGTGTTGTTCACCCTGCTGGACTTGTGCTAGGGGGCAACCAGCTAGGGTCCTCCAAACAGGTGCGGAACCTGGGCATTATACTTGATAGCGAACTGACACTTAAATCACAGGTGTCAGCCATTGTCAAGTCTTCCTTTTACCATCTGAGGAATATCGCCCAGGTAAAACACCTTGTTCCGCCTGATGACTTTCCGACTCTGGTCCATGCCTTTGTGACCTCTCGCCCTGACTACTGCGATGCTCTGTACCTAGGTTTCCCGGGGGGGGTGGACATCCGCCGCTTGCAGCTGGTGCAGAATGCAGCAGCAAGGTTGTTGACGGGCTTACCTTGATCTAGCCACGTCACGCCTGTGCTCCGCGAACTGCTCTGGCTGCCAGTGCGGTGGAGGATCATCTTTAAGGTCGGTTTGCTGACCTATAAGGCCCTACGCGGACAGGGACTGTGCTGTTTTCAAGACCTCCTATGTCCCTATTGCACTCTCCGTCCTCTCCATTCCACTGATGCGGGAGTGATGGAGGTTCCCAGGGTCCGTTTAAAGACCTCGGGGGTGAGATCTTTTGTCTTTATAGCCCCGACCCTGTGGAACTCTCTACCTCGTCAGGTCAGAGAGTGCCTATCCACTGAGACTTTTAAAACTGCCTTAAAAGCTTACTTATTTAGGCTAGCATTTTTAGATGCTTAGATTCTAATTGGGGAATTGCTGCAAATGCAAATTTCAATCTGTTTTAGCTTTATTGTTGTCTGATTTGAAAGTTTTACAGGCACTTTGATCATTTTGAAAAACGCCTTTTTATAAATAAATCTGAGTGATTGATTCCATGCCTATCCCCTCTAACCCTGACCAAGGCCAGGGTTTTTCTGTATAGAAGGTGATGAGGACGAGGAGGAGGAACCCACAGAGCCTAATGTGTCCCCAGACCGTGAATTTGGCTTCCCTTCTCATGGTCAGGAGGCTTTTTCCTCCCATTATACATTTGTTCAGCAGATGGTGGAAACTCTTGACTTCTTTATTCAAGAGACTACTGAGGATGATGAAGAGGCGCACTTCCTTGACATGATGGGTCTCTCTCTCCCCCCAAAGGAAGTTGCTCCTTCCAGTACATAAGTCCCTCCACAAGGCCACCTTCAGACTTCTCCAGAATCCCACTACCATTTCAGGTGTGGGCAAAAGAATAGAAAAAAAAGCACCAGCTGGACGAAACAAACGCTGACTATCTCTACACTAGGGTTTCTCAAATGGTGAAGCCAGCCTTCCTGGGGAGGCCCTGATCTGTTCAAGGGGAGGCTCAAGCAAGTCTGAAAAAGTACTGTATTTAAATTTTGAGTTTTCCATATTTTATGTGAACGGATGAGGCAAACTGAAAGAGTATAATAGTAGGTGAATTAATGTATTTTTTTTTTTTGCAAATCTGCAACCAGGTAAGGCACACTGAGCCAAGGCACATTTCAGGTGTAGCCAGGGAAGGGTAGGGAATGAATGCAATTCAAAACGTAACTGTAAAACAGACAAGCAATACAAAATGAACAATAGTGCAAACAAATAGGTGCAGTAAACTAAAATGAGAGGTAACAATTGTCCAGTTGGACTGGAGTTGAGAGGTACTATGAGCAAAAGCAGGAGGGATCATAGAAACATAGAATTTGACGGCAGATAATGACCACTTGACCCACCCAGTCTGCCCATTTCCCTACCTGATGGATAAGCTGCAGATTCTAGTTAATCAACAGCTTACTTCCTCCTACCCCCCCACTAGAATTGCCTTATGCTTGTCCCATGCATTCTTTAATTCTTCCACTGTTCCTGACTTCACAATCTCCTCAGGAAGGCTGTTCCATGCATCCACAGTTCTCACTGTGAAAAAATACTTTCTAACATTACCTCTGAGTCATCCCCACTCTGTCTTCAAATTGTGCCCACTTGTTCTTGCACATCTCTTCATCTGAAAGATACTACCCTCTTGTACCTTATTCCTTGAGATACTTGAAAGTTTCTATCTTGTCCCCCCTCTCCCTCCTTTCCTCAAGGGTATACATATTAAGCTGCTTTAGTCTCTCCTCGGACGTCTTCTGGTGCAGACCTTGCAACATTTTGGTAGTCCTCCACTGAACAGCCTCCACTCTGTCTATGTCTTTGTGGAGATGGGGTCTGCAGAATTGCACGCAGTACTCCAGATGGGGTCTCACTAACTGTCTGTAGAGAGGGATAACAACTTCCTGTTTTCTACTGTTGATGCCTCTCCCTGTGCATCCCAGTATCCCCCCAGCCCTCCTTACTGACTTCTCACATTGCTTGCCCACCTTTAGGTCGTCTGATATAATTACTCCTAGGTCTCTTTCGATTTTTGTTGTTGTTGTTAACTCACCCCCCATTGTGTACTCTTTCCCTGGGTTTTTGTTTCCCAGATGCATTACCTTGCACTTCTTTGCATTGAATCTGAGCTGCCACATATTTGACCTTTCCTCCAACCTTGCCAAGTCCCTTTTCATTCTTTCCACCCCACCTTGTGTATCAACCCTCTTGCAGATCTTTGTGTCATCTGCAGAGACATACCTTTCCTTCCAGGTGCTCTCCAATGTCACTTATAAAGGTATTAAAGAGGACTGGTCCCAGCACCAAACCGTGTGGTACCCTGCTGGTTACCCTCCTTTCTTCACTGTGGACTCCGTTTACTATTACCCTTTGTGCGTCCTGTTGTCCAGCCAGTTTTTTAGCCAGGCTACCACCTCGGGACTCACTCCAAGGCTGGCTAACTTGTATATTAATCTTTTGTGTGAGACTATGTCGAATGCCTGGCTAAGATCTAGGTTGGCCATATCCACAGCCCCTCCCTGGTCTACTACTTTGGTCACCCAGCCAAAGAAATCTATTAGGTTCGTCTGACATGACCTTCCTGCTGTGAAACCATGCTGCCTTGGGTCCTGTGCCCCCACTGGCCTCTAGGTACTCAACAGTTCTTTCCGTCAGAAGTGATTCCATCATTTTCCCTACCACTGAAGTCAAACTAACTGGTCTTTAGTTTCCTGCCTCTACCCTGCTCCCACTTTTGTGAAGTGGAATCACATTTGCCCTCCTCCAGTCCCCAGGTACTAGTCCATCCTCCCATGATTTGTTAAAGAGAGTAGTCAGTGGTGTTACTAGTTCTACCCTTAGTTCTTCTAGTGTTCTTGGGTGAATCCCATCAGGTCCCATTGCTTTGTCCACCGTCAGTTTCAAGAGTTCTTTCAAAACCCTTTCTTCTGTGAATGGACTGGTATCAACCCCCCTATTCAGAGTGTCTCCCTTGTTTGGTTTAGGTACCTCCCTCTCCTCATCCGTTGTGAATACTGAGCAGAAATATTCATTCGGTATCCCTGCTTTTTCACTGTCACCCTCTGCCCACATTCCTTCCCCTTTATTAAGTCTCTGTATCCCTCCCTTGGTCTTTCTTTGCTCCCTAATGTACCTATAAAAGGTTTTATCCCCCTTCTTAACAGAGTTGGCTATCTTTTAATCAGTTTGTGCCTTTGCTATTCTGACTGTCTTCCCTGCCTCCTTCTGCTTTAACTGATAAAGTTCCCTGTCCTGCTCCTTCTGTGTTTCCTTATATTTCCTGAATGCTATCCTTTTCTCCTTAACTGTCCCTGCCACCTCTTTTGAGAACCATAGTGGTTTTTTCCTTTGTTTTGTTGATTTACTTCACACAAAGGCATGTTGCCTCTGCGATGGCTGTTTTGATTATTCCCCATTGTTCCTCTACCCCTCCTTCTTGCCCGTTTGCTAGTGCCTTTCTGAGGCACTCTCTCATTTTCCCAAAGTCAGGCTTCCTAAAGTCCAATATTCTTGTTTCTAGGGACATGGATATGTTGTTCATCCACACTTATTGGCAGGTTCCTTGCCACTTTAAATCTTTCCGGAAGGTCTTCAAGCTGGCTCCTCCCACCCACCCGGGTGGTAAAACTCTCGGCTCCGCCCCATGACGCCAGATCTTCCTTACCGCTTGGAAGCTCAGGTTCCCTCCTTAACGCGTTGCGCTTAAGACTGGTTCCTAATTCTTGAAAAGTTCGAAATTGAAAAGTTTTGCAGAAAGACTTGGTCTTCTTCTCCTCATGCTGGTGGACAAATCGACTCCGGATTTCTGAGGTGCCCTTGCGGGCAGAAGATGTCTAGGGACGGATCCGGACTCCACGGCATGCCTACTGCCTGGGCCTTGAGCACGCACCCGCAGGCCTGCGACTTGTGCTCTTCCTTTTCGGCCTACGTCCTTGAAGACCGTGCTGCCCGATTACAACTGGGGCGCCCCGAGAAAAGAATTCCACCAGTGAAATCTAAAGAGGCCCGATTGGCGGTGTCCGCGGCGGCGGGCTCGGCGGATCAACTTGAGCAGATGATTGCCCTCGAAGAGGAGGCGGCGCGGGCCGCTTCTACCTCGGCTGCGGCATTTGTCCCTCTCTCTGGTGCCTCTTACTCGGCTTCTTTTAAGAAGCTTTGTCTGATCCTCTCGACCAAAGGTGAGGGTCCAACTTCTCCGGGACCTTCTTCCAGGTCCAAAAAGAGCAAAAGTAAGTCTCTCCGTCGACGCTCTTGGGAGCGGGAAAGATCCCCCTCCCCTTGTCGACAGTCGACTTCGGTCGATCCCTCAGCTTCGGCCACTGGCTTCACGGTGTCCCCGTCAGGCCAGTTGGCCAAGACTCCAGTCGACGCGGTCGAGATTTTTCTCGACCCATTGGACGGGTTGTCGGCTGGAGAAGCTGAGAATCCCCTCTCCCCGGTTCCCCCGGTGGGAGTTGAGGATCCCATCGGCTCGTCTGTGCCTCTGGTTCCGGAGCCTTCGGTGGGATCGTCCAAGCCGAGGGGAGTGCCGATTTCCGACACTTCTCCTCGCCTTCCTCGGCCTAGTCGAGACTCTCGGTCTCGGTCTCGGACATCCTCGCGGTCCAACCAATCCCGCCGCATAGGCGGTCTCGGTCTCGGCACCACGGCAAGCAGCGCCACCGCTCTTCCTCTTCCTTGGACGAGGGAGGTTTGGCGCAGTTCGCCGGAGGTACGAGGAACTTATGTGGCAACAGCCTTTTGACCGGAATAAGCCGACCCAGTCGCCTTCCCGGCCATTAAGGCTGTCACCGAGCAGCCAAAACAACCCTCTTGTAGTCGAGGAGCCTGTTCTCAGGCCGGTTGTTCGCCAATTCCAGCTGCCCCACCGATTCTGGTGGAACCTCCGCCCCACAGCTCATTAGTTGGGGCTCCGACCAAAAATTCTCGGTCGGCTTTGGGTTTGCCCCATAGGCTGTTGGTCACCCTCACTCCCGATAAACCTCGGCAGGTGGAGGGTGGCTCAGGGCCGAGGCAGCTCTTTGAGGACTCTTCTGAGTCCGATGATGGTTCCTCCCTCTTCTCCAAGTGCATAGACTTGGAGTCCCGGAGGACAGTCAATGGACGATAGCCCTTCGCCTCTTAGGTTGCTTCGACTCATCTCGGAGTCCACTGGGATGAAGCTCGAACCTGTTTCTAAACGGGCCAGGTATCCCTCATGGAGATTCTGGACCGAGGGGATTCTCCTACGGAGGCCTTTCCGGTGGCCGAAGCCATAGTGGGTCCGGCCTTGGAACTTCGGCAGCATCCTGCTTCCTGCCCTGCACCTTCGGCCAGGTTGGCCAGGAAGTATGCGGACCCTACTGGTTCTCTGTCTGGTTTTTCGGAACACCCCTCGGCCGAGGGGTTGGTTACCGACAGCGTTTTCCGGCATGCCGGGAACGCCAGGGATGTGGACAAACCTCCCGACAAGGAATCCAAGAAATTGGATTATGCCGGGCGAAAAGTCTATGCTGCGTCCTCTCTCGGCCTTCGTCAGGCCAGTTCGGCCGTCCTCATGGCACATTTTTCTCATGCCCTGTTGGGCTCCTGGATGAGGTTGTCCCTCATCTTCCAGCAGATCTGCAGACTACCGGTCAGGGTGCGGGACCAGGGTAGGGCAGTGGCCAAACAGCAGCTCCAGACTGCGTTAGACATCGGGACTCATGCCAGGTCTGTGGCGGCCGCAGTGGCCATGCGTCATCGGGCTTGGCTGAGGATATCCACCTTTACCTCGGATACCCAGCACAAGTTGGCGGATGTTCCCTTTTTGGGGACTGACCTCTTCGGCCCTGGGGTGGAAGGTCACCTGCAGAGGATCGAGAAGTCCAATGCTACCTTGGACTCGGTCTCTTCCGCTCAGAAGGACAAAGGCCGCAAGCCACAGCCTAAGCCCTTTCGTCCTTCTGCGCCCGCGGCGCACCCGGCCCAGCAACGTCAGGGCCAGCAGGCTCGACCTTGGTATCCCAAGCCCAAGCCGTCGGCTTCCTCCAACAGGAAGCAGGGAGGTAAAGGCCCAGGAGGTTCCTCGGCCGGTTCCTCCTCCAAGCCTGCCCAGTGACGGGCTGAGGGGTGTCGCCCCCATCCCTGTCACCTCACCCCTGGTTCCCCCCGTGGGGGGACGGCTCAGACACTTCCTTTCCGCCTGGTCCACTGTTACCATGGACAGGTGGGTACTGGAGGTGGTGGGAAAAAGCCTACCTCTGGAATTTGAGCAGGCCCCGCCCTTCAGAGCTGTTGCACCTCGGGGGGCCTCGGGGTCCGCAGCCTCACTGGCGGCTCGCCGAGCCGACATCGCTCTCCTCCTCCAAAAGGAGGTGATCACGGAGGTGGAGGATCCCCCTTCAGACCCGGGGTCTGTGTCCAGGTATTTCCTGGTTCCGAAACGGACGGGGGGCTGGCGCCCCATTCTCGACCTACACGACCTGAACAAGTTCCTAAGGTCTCGAACCTTCAGAATGGTCACTCTGGCGCAGATAATACCATCTCTGGAACACGGCGTGTGGTTCTGCTCTCTGGACCTACAGGACGCGTTCTTTCACGTCCCTATCCGTCCGTCACATCGGAGATTCCTCCGCTTTCGAGCGGAGGGATCCCTCTTCGAGTTCCGAGCCATGCCCTTCGGCTTATCTCCAGCTCCCAGGGTCTTCACCAAATGCATGGCAGTGGTGACAGCATTCCTGCAGCGCCGAGGGGTCCGGGTGTACCCTTACCTGGACGATTGGCTGATAGCAGCCTCCTCCAGACAGGAGGTGGAGCGGTCCAGAGATCTGGCCCTCCAGGTTTGCTCTCAGTTGGCCTTCTCATCAACGAGGCCAAGTCGGAACTCGAGCCAAGCAGGTGATCCTGTTCATCGGGGCAGAGCTCGACTCTCTTCAAGCCAGAGCACGACTCCCGTCGGACAGGGCCGAGGTTCTTACCTCCTTTGCCCAATCATTTCTGGTTGGGCAATCGCGCCCTGCCCGGGACTTCCTGCGCCTTCTGGGTCTCATGGCGGCCTGTACCAGCGTGGTCCGTTGGGCGCGCTGGCACATGCGCCCCCTTCAGTGGGGACTGGCCAGCAGTGGTCACAACCCTGCGATCCTTTGGACCAGCTAGTGATAGTGACCCAGGAGATGTGGAACACTCTCCAGTGGTGGACCGTTCCATTCCATTTGCAGGAGGGCATCCCGTTTGTCCGCCCCGAGCCGATGGTCTCTCTATCGACCGATGCCTCTCTGATGGGTTGGGGTGCCCATCTGGGGGAACACCGAGTGCATGGCCTCTGGTCCCCGCGGGAGTCCCGATGCCACATCAACCTGCTGGAGCTCCGAGCGGTCCGCCTAGCTCTCACCGCCTTTGCTCCATTTCTCTGGGGTCAAGTGGTCCGAGTCCAGACGGACAATACCACGACCATGTACTACCTGAACCGCCAGGGCGGGACGCGCTCCATGCTTCTATGCAAGGAAGCTCTCTGCATTTGGTCACTCGTGCGCAGCCTGGAGGCGGATCTCCTAGCCATTCATGTGGCAGGAGCCTCCAACACCCTGGCCGATGCCCTGAGCCGGATAGGGGCTGCATCTCACGAATGGTCTCTCCTGCCGGAGGTAGTACAAGATCTGTTCTCCCACTGGGGCACACCTCAGGTGGACCTGTTTGCCTCCAGGGAGAACGCGAAGCTGAGGCTGTTTCATGCCCGCCCCCCTCAGCAGGGCTCGCTGCAGGGGGATGCCTTCTCGAGGCTGTGGACCCCGGGCCTCTTCTACGCCTTTCCCCCATTTCCCTTGATTCACAAGGTGCTTCTCAAAGCAAGGAGGGACAAGGCGCAGGTGATTCTGATAGCCCCAGACTGGCCCCGCCAGTTCTGGTACCCAGATCTCCTCAGCCTCAGCTCCAGGCTCCCAAGGCAGCTTCCAGCTCGCCCGGACCTGCTTTCAGTCAATCAGGGGAAGGTGTTCCATCCGGACCTTCAATCCCTGCACCTGACGGCCTGGTTCCTGAGCGGCTAGAGTTCCAGGCCTTGGGTCTTTCCGACGAGGTCCTCAATGTTGTTGAGGCGTCCCGTGAGGAGTCGACCAGAAAATGCTACGCCTTCAAATGGAAGAGATTCTCCATTTGGTGTCAGGGCAAGGGCTTGGACCCTTCCTCCTGTTCTGTGGCAAGCATTTTGGACTATTTATGGTCCCTTTCTAGTCAAGGGCTTAGGTCGACGACCCTAAAGGTGCACCTGGCAGCCATCTCTGCTTACAGGCGTGGGCGGGAAGCAGTCTGATGGCACAGAGGAAAGGTGGTCGGTGCTTTTCAAAGGCCTTGATCACATTTCCTGCGAGAACCTCCACGTCCGTGGATTTACTGCTGGTACTGGCAAAGCTCATGGGCAAGCCATTCGAACCAATGCACAGGTGTGATCTCTCTCACCTGTCGTGGAAGACCGCCTTCTTGGTGGCTATCACGTCAGCCAGAAGGATGGGCGAGCTCCAGGCGCTTTGCATCGAGTCTCCTTACCTGGTCTTCCACAGGGACAAGGTTGTCCTGCGCCCCCACCCGAAATTCCTTCCGAAGGTGGTGTCGGAGTTTCACCTTAACCAGGTGCTGACTCTGCCGGTGTTCTACCCCAATCACACCTCGGAGGCCGAATATAGGCTCCATACTCTGGACCCTAGAAGGGCGCTCGCTTATTATAAGGAGCGCACGGCTGAAATTGGGAGAGGTTCGCCAGCTGTTTGTCACCTACGCTGAAGCCGCACCTGGCAGACCTGCAGCCAAGCGGACGATAGGCAGGTGGGTCACCTCCTGCATAGATCGCTGCTATAAGTTGGCGGGCATGGAGCCTCCCAGAGGATAAGAGCTCATTCTACCGTCTATACTGCTGCATCGGTGGCTGCTTCCAGGGACGTCCCCATCCAGGAAATCTGCAGGGCTGCTACCTGAAGTCAGCACACACCTTTATTACCCATTACCACATCGACCTTGAGTCACGCCGGGATGCTGGTTTTGGGGCCTCAGTTCTCAGTCCTTATTTCCCAAGTAAGTATTGGGGTGTGCCTTGCCTCCCTCCTCCCGGAGAACTGCTAGGAGTCTGCCAATAAGTGTGGATGAACAACATATCCATGTCCTAGAAATACAGGTTACTCACCTGTAACAGGAGTTCTAGGAATGGTATGTTTGTTCATCCACCGATCATCCGACTCTCCGCTCGACACACAACCTGAGCTTCCAGCGGGCCAGATCTGGCGTCATGGGGGCGAGCCGAGTTTTACCACCCGGGTGGGTGGAGGAGCCAGCTTGAAGACCTTCCGCAAGATTTAAAGCAGCAAGGAACCTGCCAATAAGTGTGGATGAACAACATATACCATTCCTAGAACTCCTGTTACAGGTGAGTAACCTGTATTTTGTATGGCTTGACTCTATGGTTGTGTTTATTGTGAACCACACTGTGTGGTGGTCACTTGTTCCCAGATGGCTACCCACTTCTAAATCTGAGATCCTTTCTCCTTCCCCATTTGAGAGTACCAGGTCTAAGATTGCTCCCTCCCGAGTGGGTTCCAGCACTAGCTGTCTGAGGCATGCCCCCTGTAGGGTATCAAGAATGACCCTGCTCTTGGATGTGCCTGCAGCAAAGGTGCTCCAGTTAACATCTGGCATATTCAGGTCCCCCATCAACAATATCTTCCCTTTTTCTGCCATTTTAAGGATGCCTTCTATCATTTCCTTGTCCATTTCCTCCCCCTGAGATGGGGGTCTGTACACAACCCCCATGCGGATTGTGGTGCCATTTCCTGTCTCCAGGGTGACCCATAGTGACTCATCAACTTTCTGTTTACTCTTTAGTTCTGTTACTTTAATCCCTTCCCTTATATAGAGAGCTACTCCTCCTCCTCTTTTACCCGCCCTGTCCCTCCTGTAGACTGTGTATTTTGGTATGTTGACATCCCACTCATGGTTCTCTGTGTACCATGTTTCAGTGACTGCCACAATATCCAGGCATCCCTCTTCCATCAAGGCCACTAGTTCAAGGAGCTTGTTGCACAGACTGCAGGCATTGGTACTCATTACCTTCCATTTATTTTTTATGGCCTTACCCCTTTTAGCCCCATCCCTGTCATTAACACCTTTTTCTGCATTTATCCCTGTCCTGCTCCCTACTGACTTCTCTGCCTTGGATTTTACCTCTCTAACTACTGCGCTTTGTGGGGGGAGGCTGGGATTTCCCTGCTCCTTTTCAGTGCCTCCCCCCTTGGCTAGTTTAAATGCTTGCCAATGAAGCATTTAAACCTGTTACGTTAGGATCCTGGTACCCCCGGACAGATGCAGACCATCGTGCCAGTATAAACCTGCATCCCTCCAGGTGGCTCCACAGTCCCCAATGAAGCCAAAACCCTGAGCTCCACACCAGTTTTTCAACCACTCATCGAATCCCATGGTGCAGAATACCCCAGCATCATCCTTGCCATAGACGGGCAGAACCTCCGAGAAGGTTACCATACATGCTACTTGTGTAAGGCCCCTCCCCAACTCCACAAACTCCTCTTGCACCACTCTGATCCCATTCACAGCCAGGTCATTGGTCCCTAGGTGGACAATGACATCCAGCTCCCTCCCTCGTGCAGCTGCTCCCATGATCCTGAGAATTTGCTTCCTGTCCCTCCAAGCCGTGGCACCAGGCAGGCACCTTACCTCCCTATCCCCTTCCTCCCCCACTTCTACCCCCCTAATGATTGAGTCCCCCACCAGGAGTTGTTTCTTTCCCCTGTTGGGTCTTGTGCCACCCTCCTGTGGGTCTCCTTTGTGGAGGTTCCCAGCATCCTCCTTGTTCTCCACTGCAGGTGCCTCCATAGAGGAACCACTATTTGGTAGAACAGCATATGAATTGTGGAAAGGTACAACTGGAGGGATGCACTTCTGTTCCACAACCCTCTCCCTCCCTGAGCCCACCTTGGTCCAGCCACTCCTCTTTTCTTGGAAATAGAGAAAGCAGCCTGATCCATGAAGGTATTGCAACATGATTTAACAATGGTTTGAGAGTCAAAATAGTGGATCAGGTAGGTTTGCCTGGGATGGGGTGGACTACATTAAGCTGAATAAAATGAAAGCCAACTGCTCAAAGGAGTTTCACTTTATTCCTGGTGTACTGAACAAAGTATGGGGAGGCCCAAGATTATTTTAGTATTTAGAGGAGGCTCGAGATCTTTTCTATGGCTTGGGGGAGGTTCACTGTGGCAAAGGCTGAGAACTAATGTTGTACACCTATCGTGACCACGAGGGTGTGGTACAAGCTATAGCCTGTGACAAGGCTAAAGTGCCTCTGTCCTCCCAGCCTCCAGATGAGGAGTCTAGAAAAATGGACAGTATGGGCAAGAAGTCTTACACCACAGCTTCTCTGTTGCATCGTCTTTCTACTTACATGGCATACACTGCACAGTACCAAAAGGCATTGTGGAACTCAATCCTGGCTATTAGCCAGAAAGTTCCAGATGACATAGCCCAAGACCTGGCAGAAATTGTCAAAACCGCCCTAGACGCCACAAAGTACCAGTTTCATATGGCTGTAGATGCCAGTGACACAGCCTCTAGATCCATGGCTCAGGTCATAGCACTCCAGAGGTTTGCCTGGTTGAGAACCACCAAACTTTCTCAAGACACCCAAACAAAAGCTATGGACTTTACCTGCGAGAACAAGTCTCTCTTTGGGGACAAGATAGAGGCATACGTGAAAAAGGTGGAAGAATAGAAAACCATCTACAATAGTAATGCTGCAAAAGAGAAAGCTTTCACTTTCTACAAGCCCCAGGGAAGAGGGGGCAGAGGTAGGGGTTACTATCCTAGGGCCTTCTACCCTCTGCCCATGCCTGTGGATTACTCCCATATGAGAGGATCAAAGCTATTCACAAATGATCAGAGCGCTTGTACAATATTCATAAAATCTGAGCAAAAATATCTGTAAATAATTAAAACAAATCAACAACTACCATTCATACAACTTCAGAGAAAGCAAGGTTAAAAAGATTAGTTTTCAGTGCAGATTTAAAACTCTCCATGGTCATGCACTCCCTTATCTGACGAGTTAGAGAATTCCACAGGATAGGGGCCACACATGTGAATGCCTGGGCCTCAGAAGTCTTCAAATGCACCCTGGGAATCTCTAGCAGTCCCTCATCAGTGGAGTGGAGTGGGCAGAGGGGGCAGTAAAGACACAGAATCTCTTTCAGGTAACACGGTCCCTATCTGTGTAGGGCTTTATAGGTCAGCAAGCTGACCTTGAAGGTGATCCGCCACTGAATAGGCAGCCAGTGCAGGCAGCACGCTGCACAGGCGTGACATGGCAAGAGCGAGGAAGCCCTGTCAGCAGCCTGGCCGCAGCATCTGCACCAGCTGCAAGCGGCAGATATCAACCTCTGGTAGCCGTAGGTAAAGGGAGTTGCAGTAGTCAAGGCGGGAGGACACAAAGACGTGGACCAATGTTGGAAGGTCATCAGGCGGAACCAGGTGTTTAATCCAGGCAATACTCCTCAGATGGTAAAATGAGGTCTTGACGATGGATGACACCTGAGATCTAAGCATCGGTCCCTCGTCAAAAATAATGCCCAGATTTCACACCCCTTCAGAGGCAATCAGCTGGCTAACCCTGAACCAAAGCCTGGAAGGCTGCCCAGCCGAAAGCCCCTCTACCCGATGACCTGAGTCCACAACCAAAACCTCAGTCTTGCCCAGATTAAACCTTAACCAGTTGGCAGTCATCTAATCTTGGATCTCAACGAGGCAGTTGTTAAAGACTCAGACAGCTTCATCTTGCTCTGGCACAAAGGACATGTATATATAGCTGAGTATCATCTGCATAGCAGTGAGAACTCGGCCCATACCACCTCACAATGTCTCCCAATGGCAGCATATACACCACGAACAACATGGGTGACAAAATGGAGCCCTGTGGCACCCCACATGACAGGGAGAATGGGTCAGAGGAATAAATCCCCAATACCACTCTCTGAAACCTACCAGTGAGGAAGGAATGGAACCATCTGAGGAATGTACCAGACAGTCCACAGATCAGCCGCAACTGTGCCATTAACACACCATGGTCCACGGTGTCAAACACTGCAGAGGGATCAAGGAGGACCAAGCTGGAACGGGCCTTCCAATCTCTCACTGTCAGGAAATCATAGTACCTGAATTAGGGCCGTCTTGGTACTGTGCCTCTTCCGAAATCCAGACTGGAGAGGATCGTAGATGTGGATAGTGAGATGATCCTCCTGCTGCAGTGTAACCACCTTCTCAATAACCTTGCCTACAAAGGGCAGGTTAGAGACTGGTTTGTAGTCAGCAAGACAGTCTGCGTCGAGAGAAGTTTTCTTAAGGAGAGGTGTCACCACTGCCTCCTTCAGGGTGTCTGGAAACACACCTGTCTCCAACGAACACTAGACTGTCTCAACTAGGACAGGGCCGGTGACTTCAACACACCCTACAAGGAGGCGAGTTGGGCCCGGATCCAAACCATACCAGGTTGGCCACATACTCTGGACAATCTTTGTGACATCTGTGATTTCCACCCAGTCAAACTCGGACCAGACAAAACAAGGAGCTGTAATCTACCACCGACCACCACCACACCCATTGGAGTGAACTTGCCAATCTCAAATCTGATGTTGGCAACCTTATCTGCAAATAATTGAGGAAATGCATCACACTTATTCTGTGACAACGCTCTCCGAAACTGCAGACAGGCTGGACTGCACAGTCTGTCGACAGTTTGGAAAAGCTGAGCTGGTCGATTCTGAGTGGCAGCAATCTCCCTGGACAGGAACTCTGCCTTCTTACGGGAGACAGTCAATTGATAGTCCTTATAATGGGCCATCAAACTAAGTCTGCTGGCATCAAGGTCCGATTTTCACCAGCGCCGCTCCATCCTTCATCCCACTCTCCTCAACTCCCTCAAGGTACCAGTAAACCAGGGGGACCGAGGGCAAATGGTGAGGGGGTGAACACGGACAGAAGCTATGGAATCCAGATCCTCAGACACAGCCCTATTATAAGCCTGTAACTGCTTGTCTGGATCCAGGCTTGCACTCGGAAAACCCGATAGGTCCAGCACCACTGCCAGGCCATCTGGGGTCAAACCCCTTAAAGGGCGGTACCAGGCCATCTCCATAGGGGCAGGCCTATGGGGGAGCCAGGAAATTGAACCTTATAGTGTGGTGGTTGGGCCATCCAACCAGTTCCACCACCAGGTCGGAGGTCTTCATGCCCAGTAGAAAGACCAGGTCCAATGAGTGACCGTGATTATGGGTCGCAGAGGTAATCACCTGTATGAAGCCCAACAAGTTCATAAGTTGGAGGAAGTCCTGTCCAAATTGCGAGAGTTCATCGTCGACCCAGGCATTGAAGTTCCCCAGAACCACCCATCTGGGGGACTCCAACACCATGTCGACAACGAAGTCCGAGACTTCCTGCAGGAATTGCTTCTCACCCCTGAGTGGATGGTAGACGGGAAGAATCCTGCGCCCCACACCTGCGCCCATGATGCACTGTAAGGATCTGGTCTCCCCAACTAGCACATCTAAAAGGCACATTTCTGATTTAAAACATATGACTACACCCCAGCCCCTATAATCCAACCTTGGGTGGTGTATCACCAAGAACCCAGCCGGAATAGCTGACTCAAGAACTGGGCCAGCATTTTCATCCAGCCAGGTCTCGGTGATGCAAGCCAGGTCAGATGACCCAACAAGATCAGCAATCTCTGGTGTCTTGTTTGTAATAGTCCTGGCATTGCATACCACGGCCCGGGTAGGATAGGACATCGAGGCCGGCTGTGTCATCTGCACACTCATGGTGGAGCCCTTGGGTATGGGAACTAGACAGGGAGGACCCCTCTCTAGGACCCATTTCACCCCAGGGCATCTGCTAGTCCCCACAACTCGAATCCACCTGCCCAGCCCACTCTCTCTCCAGGTCCAGGCCCCCCCCATGCCTCCTTCCCACTATCCCCAGAGCCTGACACCGACCATACACCTCAGTTGGCAATGGTGGACAGCTGAAGGGACGGAGGCCCCAGAGCTCAGAGGGAGAGTAGTGCCTGGCTGGGAGAGATCTCTGCCAGCTCATAGATAGAGGGAGGGGTAGGAGGACTCAGAAGTGCACTGACCCCACCCCCTCACTAAATGTTCAGTCCAAGCAAAACCCCTGACGGAATGCCCAGGTCATCTCCCCTCTGCCAGTAGGGGGAAGGCTGGCCCACTACCTCCATCAGAGGCAACACATCACCACAGACAAGTGGGTGCTGGAGGTAGTGGGTCAAGGGCTTACCCCGCAGTTCAAGAAATTCCCCACACAGCAGGGCCACAGGAGTTTCAAACCTCTGACCCCCACAGAAAAGAATGAGTTGGAATCAGAGGTGAAGTCTGTCCTTTTGGCAAATGCAGCAGAAAAGGTGCCCCCTCCCAGTGGGGAAGAGGCCTCTACTGAAGATACTTTATCATTCAAAAGAAAAACGAGGACTGGTGACCCATCCTAGACCTCAGGTACCTGAACAAGCACCTGGTCAATCCCAAATTCAAAATGGTCACCCTGTCTGTGGTGATTCCCTCCTTGCAATAGGGAGACTGGCTAGCCTTCCTAGACCTCAGAGATGCCTACCTCCACATTCCCAACAGGCCCTCTCACAGAAAGTACCTCAAGTTCAGAATGCTGTCTGGCCACTGCCAGTTTACAGTACTCCCATTTGGCCTTTTCTCAGCCCCCAGGGTTTTCACAAAGTGTCTGGCAGTAGTTGCAGTCCATCTCAGAAGATAGGAGATCTCTGTCTTTCCCTATCTGGACGGCTGGCTCATAACAGACAAATCTCCCCCAAAACTCAGAGAGACTCTCTCCGCCTCACACAGTTCACTCTGGATTCTCTGGGCTTCCTGATCAACACAGAAAAGTCCCAGCTAGAACCAGTGCAACTCCTGGAGTTCATTGGTGCAGAGCTGGACACTCAGCAAGGGAAAGCCCTGCTCGCAGCAGACAGGGTGGAAGACCTCTAGAGACTAGCAGACTCATTTATCTTTGGCCAGCCAGGTACTTCCTCAGATTCCTGGGCCACATGGCCTCCACTACAGCAGTAGTTCTAGGTGCCAGGTTCCAGATGAGGGACATCCAATACCATTTGAGAGCTCATTGATCTCAAAAAAGGGACTCCCTGTCAAAGCTGGCACCAGTCACAAGGACTCTTCTACAAGCCCTAAACTGGTGGAAGGACAGGCACAACCTAAGAGAAGGAATCACCTTCCAACAGGAGACCTCGAGAGCGCTCGCCACAGACACCTCCATGCTAGGTTGGGGAGCACACCTGGCAGGCCAGTCCATAAGTGAGGTATGGTCTCCCAGAAAGTCCAAGTGTCATAAACCTCCTCAAACTCAGAGCTGTGTATCTGGCCATAAAAGCCTTCGCCTCCCAGCTCAAGGGTCAGTCTGTTCAAATCAGGACAGACAATACTACCACCATGTTCTACATCAGCAAGCAAGGGGACACAAGAGTCTCAAAGCTCTGCACAGAGGCCATGAAGATCTGCTCACTGGTTTACTCCCTGGACATGCAACTAACTGCTATTCACCTGCCAAACAAGGGCAATGTGCTGGCAGACTCCCTAAGCTGCATCAGCCAGGGACACCAAGAGTGAACCCTAAACAAACAAGTGCTTGCCACAGTCTTCAGAAGGTGGTGCACTCCAGAGATAGACCTCTTCGCCTCCCAAGACAATCATCAGATTCCCCTGTACTGTTGCAGGCATCCAGCGCTGGGCTTAGTGCCAATGGATGTTCTGTCCCTAAACTGGGCAGAGAGATTCCTGTAGGCCTTTCCTCCATTTCCCCTGATCCTCAGAGTGCTGTTCAAGCTCAGAAGGGAACCAGAAACAATGATACTGGTGGCTGCAAACCGGGCAAGGCAGCCATGGTACCCTCTGCTCCTTGCCCTGCCAGCCAAATGGCCCATTCGCCTACCCTCGAGTCACAGTCTCCTGACCATGCCTCAGGCAGGGATAACATTTCCCAACATAGGATCACTTCACCTCAAGGCCTGGTACTTGAAGAGCTAGAGTTCCCAAACTCACAGTACTCAGAAGAAATCCTGAGGATTCTTAGGCTCACTAAGAAACCAAGTACCAAAAAGACCTATGCTTCCAAATGGAAGAGGTTCTCCTTCTGGTGTAAAGACAGACAGATTGACCCTCTGCAAGCTAGCCTGTCCTCTATACTGGACTACCTTGTTCATCTACAAGCATCAAGCCTCAAGCCTGAGAACCTCACCCCTGATAGTCCACCTGGCAGCCCTCCCAGCTTATATTTCAGCAGGCAAGAAGAAAACTGTAATGTCTCATCCCATTTTCAAGACATTCTTTAAAAACTTGCTACATCTACAACCCACACTTAGGGAATCTCTTCCCCTCTGGGACTTGAATCTGTGTATAACCAAGTGAATGGAGTCCCCATTTGAACCTATGGCTACAGCAGACTTAAAGTATGTCACCTTGAAAACAGTATTCCTGGTGGATCTCACATCAGCTAGGAGGATTTCAGAGCTGCAAGCTCTCTGCACTGAACCTGACTGCTGTCAGTCTGCACTGAGCCTAACTACATTATTTCCCACAGGGATAAAGAAGTTCTCAGGACCAACAGGAAATTTCTTCCGGAAGTGGTGTCTGAATTCCACCTAAACCAATCTATAACTCTCTCTGTCTTTTTTACAGACAAATCCACTCCTGGTGCACGCAGGCTTCGCAGCATGGACGTTAAAAGGGCACTGACCTACTACCTAGAGCACACCAAGCAGCTCAGGTCCTTTCAAACCCAACTGTTCCTCACTTTTGGTGAGGTGGGCAAAGGCAGACCAGACTCTAAAAGAACTGTCTATCGTTGGATTGTGTCTTGCATCCAGTTCTGCAACAGTAGAGCTGGCAGACAACCATCTTAGGGCCCACTTCGCTAGGGGCACTGCAGCCTCAGTGGCAGCAGCAAGGGACATACCGTTGCTCGACAATTGCAAAGAGGGAGCCCTGGGGTGAGAAGAAAAATTACTTACCATAGTAATGTTGTTTCTTCCAGGGGATTCCTCAGTATGCTTGACGCCCCACCCAACCTCCCCTCACATAACCTTACAATAAAGAGTTCTGCAGTCCCTACCACAGGCCACATTTCTTGCTGGAGGGCCACAACATGTGTGCTGTGTCACAGTGAAGCATTGTGTATATATTTCGCCTATAGGCAGTTTGTTTTTGTTTTCTTTTCATAGTTCTAGAATAGGGTTAGGGTTCGGGGCCTTTTGCCCCTCAGGCTACAGAATGAATCTGATTAGCTAACAGCTACACCTACAGGCAGCAGTCTTCAACTACAACCCGATTGGCTAATGCCATTCCTTCATTAGCATACATTCCGTCTCTGAGACAGCTTAACCCAGCAGGTTAACCTGCATAAGTCAAGCATCCAGAGGGATCCCCTGGAAGAAACAACATTACTATGGTAAGTAATTTTTTCTTCTAGGGAGATTGGTGACAAACCGACTAACGTTGTGGTAAGTAGCCCTTAGCCTACTGAAGGTTTTCTGAGAGGGAGAGGAGGAGTAATCCAGTGAGCCATAATCAATTAATGGCAGCAAAAAACTGCTAAAAGGGTCCTGGTTTTGGGTATCAGAAACTGTTTAACACAGAAAACCATGCCTAGCGTGAACTTTTTTAATAAGCTGAATGATATAACATTCATACATTAAGTGACAATCAAGGTAGATACCAAAAATAGCAAAGATCTTACTTCGAGAGGGCTCTTGCAGTAGGTAATTACATATAGGACTGATCTGCCAGGCGTCAGGACCCCACGGAAAAATTTCTAGCTAGCAGTCTCTGGTGGGGGACTGCCCCCACGTCAGGTGACCGTCATCATACAACGTCAGTATAAAGGGGCGGTCCACCACACCCTCCTTCCATTTCTTTCCCTCCGTCGACTTGTGAAAGTTCCTCTCGGTTAAGTTCCTTCACTCGTCAGTCTAACGTTGGTCTAGTTTACCGAATTTTTTTTTTTCAACCTTTTTTTGTGTTTTTTCACCTCTTAACGGCTGTGTATGTCATCCCCAACGCCCTCCAAATTGCATGAAAATAAATGTGACTCGTGCGGTTCCCAACTACTGCATTAGGACGGTCACTCCCTGTGCCTCTTCTGCCTAGGCCTGGATCACCCCGTGGAGAAGTGCCAGCACTGCCAGCAGTTCAGCGCAGCCACCTGGAAACGGAGGCAGCAGTCCCTGGAGGCCCATGTTCTAAAGAAAAAGATGGCTTCCATGGAGAAGGAGCTGAGGAAACTGAGGCAGGCTTCCATTTCCCCCCAAAGGCCACAAGAAGAAGAAGGAGAAGCACCGGGACTGGGAATCCACTTCCATGGCTCCAGTGACTCCAGCCAGAGTCGCGGTTCTCAAGGTAACGTCCCCTCTGGAGGACTGCTCCTTGACAGCTGTCTTGGTGATGTCCCTCCCGTTGGGCTCACGCTTGGGCCCTTTGGGTTCCTCCAGGGCAAAGGAGGCTGCCGCTCCCGGGAAGGCCGCTTCCACCCGGCCCTCTGGGCCGAGCGGGTCTGCAAAGCCAGACGCCGGTGCCACTGACTTCCACCCGGAAATGGCCGATAAGACGCCAGCTCCTTCGGGGGGCTCACGGTCCATTGCACGCCTCCATCAGGGTCACCTCCCCATCGTGACCTCCATTGGGCCAGTGTTCTGATAAGTCGGACGCCGGCTTCTCCGACGCCCGCCCGGATCCCGCTGGTAAGCCAGACATCAGCTCCTCCGATGAACGCCCAGCGAAAGAGCCTACGTCAGACCCCATGGACCAGTCCGACGTCCCAGGCTCACTGCAATGCTTGCCATTGCTAACTAAGGCTCCCGTGTCTCCTCTGCTGGATCCCAGGGATTTTAACCCTCCATCCCTGGATGTCACAGAGGACTTGGACACGTTGATGTCAGGCCTTCTTCCTACAGGGCCGGATCCCCTGATGCTGGATCCTCAGACGCCAACTCTGACGCCGGCCTACCTGACGCCAGATGACATTCCTTTATTGGACGTCACTCCAATGTCAGGCCCGATGCTCGCCGGGCCACCTTTACCTGGGCCACCTGCTGGGCCTCTTCCAGGGCCTTCTGCACTGCCAGAGCTCCTGGCACCCGGGTATCAGACACCGCTTAATCTGGTGCTGTCCTACCGCATACCGCAGTATCCGATGCCGCAGTACCCAGCACTGCTCTATCTGGCTGCTCAATACCCAATGCTGGGTTTTCCGCCGCCGGGTTATGGATACTCGCCTTACGGATACCCTCAGTATCCATGTCCCCTCCTCCTCCTCCTCCACCGCCTTCACCACAGCCACTGGTGGATTTGAAGGAGACTCTGGCTGTCTGGTGGGCCGAGGCCAAGGCACTGCAAATTCCTTCGGTTTTCTTTTCAGGGGGACCACTACCAATTCAAGGCCCTCCCATTTGGTCTTTCCTCGGCTCCCCAAGTGTTTGCAAATGCCTCTCGAGTAGCGGCCCCTGTACCCAGGAGTGTAGGTATTCCCTGCATTCGGACAACTGGCTCCTGGCGGCCCCGTCCAGGGAGGAACTTCTACGCTCTTTCCTTTACCCTGCAGGTTTTCACTAGCCTGAGCATCACCATCAACCAGGCCAAGTCCCATCTACTCCCTTACAAAAGACTCCAGTTCATCGGTGCGATCCTGGACATGACCATCGGCAAGGTCTTTCTGCCTCTGGACAGGGTGGACACCCTCCAGGCTCAAGCTAGTCTGTTGTCCAGTCACAGAAGGGTTGGTGTCAGGTCAGTTCTTCACCTCCTCAGGCTCATGGCGGCTGCTATCCCGACAGTCCCTCGCGCTCGGCTCCATATGAGGATATCTCAGAGGACGCTTCAGTCTCAATGGGACCAGACACTGGACGACCTAGGTCAGGAGGTTCTGGTTTCCGATCTGATGGTCAGGGATTTGCAGTGGTGGATGGTACAAGAGAACCTTTGCCTGGGAGATCTCTTCAATATTGAACTCCCCTCCCAAACATTGACAACGGATGCCTCAGGAGAGGGCTGGGGAGCCCATCTTGGGTCTCACAGGGCTCAAGGCCCCTGGTCCAGACTTGAGCAGACTTTACACATAAATGTGCTCGAGCTCAGAGCCATCCTGTATGTGCTCCAGGCTCTACACTCCTACATTCTTCCCGGTCATCTAACTATCCAGACGGGCAACATGTTCATAGTCTGGTATCTCAACAAGCAGGGAGGAACCCGTTCCTGCCCTCTGTGCAGGAAAGCAATGAGAGTTTGGAGTTGGGCTGTTCAGCACAACCTTTACCTGATGGCTGTTCATGTTCCGGGAGCAGAAACCACGCAGACAGACCACCTCAGTTGGTTTTCAGCCCAAGCCCACGAGAGGGAACTGGATCAAGAGGTAGTAGACAACATCTTTCTGCGCTGGGGAACCCCTCAGATAGATCTGTTTGCGTCTCCTCAAAACGCAAAACTTCCCGCCCTCTGCTCGCTCGCTCCAGGGTGAGGCATTTTCTGGTGGGATGCTCTGTCTCTCGACTGGAGGGACAGATTTGTCTATGCCTTCCCTCCGATTCCCTTAATTCTGAGGGTCTTACACAAACTAAGTGCAGAAGGAGCCCGGATTATCCTAATCGCCCCATTCTGGCCCAGGCAAGTTTGGTTCTCTGTTCTGCAACAGTTTTCAGAGGAACCTCCACTTCCTCTTCCTCTGTCACAGCACTTGCTGACCCAGGATCAGGGGACCATGGTTCATCCAGGTCTCAGATTCCTTCAGTTACATGCATGGCTCCTGCAGACATAGCTCAAGCCTGGTTCGGGGTTTCTCCACTCATAGCAGATATTCTGGTGGAGGCCAGAAAGCCTTCCACTAGATCCACTGATGCTATGAAGTGGAAACGTTTTTCGATTTGGGCCTCATCAAAGGGCTTCGAGCCTTTCTCTTGCCCTGTTGAGAGAGTCCTGGACTACATGCGTCATCTCTTTGATCTGGGTCTCAGCCATTCCTTTTTGAAGGTCCACATGGCAGCTATTTTGGTCTACCATGTCCCTTTTGGAGACAGGCTTTTTGTGCCATTGGAAGTCTCTAAGACTTTCCTCAGAGGGGTTCTGCATTTGAGACCCCCTATCCATATTCCTGCTCCTCCTTGGGATCTGAATTTTATTCTTGAGAAGCTTACTCTGCCTCCTTTCGAACCAGCAGCCTCAGCAGACTTGAAGTTCCTCTCTTGGAAGACTCTCTTCCTAGTGGCCATTACTTCAGCTCGATGAATTTCTGAGCTTCAGGCCCTGATGTGCAAAATCCCTTATTTGATTTTTCACAAGGAAGGTGTGGCTCTGTGCACCTATCCTAAGTTTTCCCTAATGTGGTAGCGGAGTCTACGCTGAATCAATCCATTGAGCTACCCGCTTTCTTTACCTAACACTCCAATCAAGGGGAGTACCATTGCATACCTTGGATGTTCATAGGATACTGAGGTACTATACCTCTAGGACTAAGGATCTCAGGAAAACGGATCAGCTTTTTGTCTTTTTTGCTCACAAAAGAGAGGGCAATGCAGTTTCCAAGCAATGCCTTTCAAACAACATGAAGTCTTGCTGTATTCTGACATATGCAGTGATGTCCAACTTTTGAACTGCCCCGGAGATGAAAGAGTTAACTTTCCATGCCAGGCATGGAACGCTGAGCTCGAGCTCGGTTGAGACTCTGTTTGTTGCTGTTTGAACTCAAACCGTCAGATTCTTTACTCCGCCTCACTGAATAGTCGCTTTTCTGAGATTTCTCCTTTGCTCGGCTCAAGTTTGTTGGTTAAAGTGCCGTTGTCTCAGTTTTTGACCAAATTTAATCCGTTTCCTGTCGGTTCAGTCTCTGTCTGTGGTATCGTGAGTACTAGATAGGTTTATTTACTTGTTCTTCTGTGTGGAACTTGTAAACGGGGGATCGGTTCGGTTTGAACTGATCAGGTTGTTCAAAAAAAGTTTATTCTACTTTTAGAGTGTGGTTACCGGTCCTTATCGGTTATAAAAAAAAACGGATTTCATTACGTTTTTTTCCAATGACCCGTAACACGGTCAGGAACTGATAAGGGTGTCTTGCCTGGCAGATTGCCGAAAAAAAGGGTAAGTTTTTGTTAGGACTGGCCATGTCTGAGAAACCCAAAAGAAAAACCGGGCCCACTGGGTTTCAACACTGTAGTGTGTGTGGGGAAGCCTTTGCTAAGGCTGATCCCCACACCACCTGTGTTTATTGTCTGGGGTTTGACCACCTCGATTCAGACTGCCAGATTTGCAAGAATTTTCCTGCAGCTACCCTGGAAAAGAGAGTTGGTAGACTCAGGGAAAGGGAGTCCAAGAAGTCCACTGACCCGAATGGCCAGCCCGGTTCGGTTCCAACTGAACCAGAAGGAGTGCCCTCTGACCAGGGCGAAACTTCTTCGGCCAAAAGGAGAACCAACTCCTAGGAGTCGGTTCCGGTTAAAAGAAAAAGAAGGGATAAATCAGCCAGTGCGGATCCACAAATTCTCCGACCGCTGATGAAATAGCCAAAGCGATAAGGATTGTTCAGTCGCTAACCCCGGTTCCGACCAAACCGGTACCATCAGGAAGGGGCTCGGTTCGGTCAGTTCCCCCGGTTCCAGACTATAATTTAGAAGATTTTTATGAACCAGAGGAGGAGGAAGGAGAGTATGAGGATAGTGATGGTGATTACAAAAGTCTGGATGTGCCTATTGACCCGGACATCTCCCCAGACAGACCTTCAGGGGTTTCTCCTCCCAGGCTTTCTGAGTCCCCTTCCCATTTTTTGTTCTACAAAAAAGTGACTGAAACTCTTCAGCTTCCTATGGAAGAAGCTGTGGACAACCAGGAGGAGCCTGACTATGTTGAAATGATGGATATCCCAGAGTCTAGGAGGCTGTCTATTCCCCTTCATAAGTCCTTTGGGAAACAGACAATAAACATTTTAAAAACTCCTAATTCTATACCTCCTGTGGACAAGAGAATGGACAAGCGGTATACTCTGTCAGGCTCAGATACAGAGTTCCTTACCCAGCAGTGCAGCCATGTTGGGGTAGTGCAGGCTGCTGCCTGTGATAAGGCAAATATACCCTTGGCTTCACACCCCCCAGATAAGGACTCCAGGAGGATTGATGCCATGGCAAAGAAACAGTACATGGCAGCATCCTTGGGACTCAGGCAGGCTAATTATATGGCCTATACAGCTAGATATCAGAAATCTAGATGGGACACCGTAATGGCTTTAGCTAAACAGGTCCCTGGCCAGCTTGCCAAGGAGCTGGAGCAGGTGGCTGCAGATGGTATTGAGGCATCCTAGGTGCAATTCCATGCTGCAGTGGACTCCAATGATGTTTCATCTAGAGTCATGGCTACATCTGTGGCCCTTCGTAGGATGGCTTGGCTCAGATGTACTAGTCTGTCTCAGGATACCCAGACTAAGGCCATGGATTTTCCTGTTGTGGGTAATTCTCTGTTTGGGGAGCAAACAGAGAACTACATGAAGAAAATGGATGAATACAGGACCACCTATAGGAGTGCTCAGGCCAAGGAAAGGCAAGCCACTCCTCAGAGGCAGCATTCCAGGGGCAGGGGCAGGCCTTTTCATAGGCCTTTCTACCAAGCCCAGGCCTCCTCTTCTGCTTATGCTCATAAGGGGTTCTTTAGGGGGAGAGGCAGACGGGCTACAAGCAGGCCTGCTTCCACCCCTCAGCCTAAAGCCCCTGCCAAACAGGCACCCTGATGGGTTTTCCAGGGCCGATTCTTCACCACCTGTAGGGGGCAGGCTGGCTTACTTTGTCCAGGACTGGATATCTTTAACATCAGACAAATGGGTCCTGGAAGTAGTAAGCCAGGGACTGGTTCTCAGCTTCAAAAAAATTTCCAAAGATGAGAACCAGATTCTTTCCACCTGTAAATCCTTCAGAGGCACTTGCCCTAGAGGCAGAGGTCTCTTCCCTCTTGGCTCTGAGAGCCATAGAGAGGGTTCCACCCCTACTCAAAGGGAAAGGATTGTACTCCAGGTACTTCCTAACCCCCAAAAAGACAGGAGAATGGCGGCCCATCCTGGATCTCAGATATTTAAACAAGCACCTTTCAAAGCCAAAGTTCAAAATGGTGACTCTGGGAATAATTCTACCCTCTCTAAGGCCAGGGGACTGGCTAGTCTCCCTGGACCTCAAGGATGCCTGTTTCCATATTCTCATCAGAAGCTCCCACTGAAAGTACCTCAGGTTCGAGCTGCCCTCACGCCATTACCAATTCAGAGCAATGCTCTTCGGCCTAACTTCTGCTCCAAGGGTGTTCACAAAATGCCTGGCAATAGTAGTTGCCTTCCTAAGGAGAAAAAGGATCTCCATCTTTCCATACCTGGACGACTGGCTCATAGTAGGCCAGTCTCCAGACCAAGTCAAGTTACACCTACAGATAACTCAGCAACTGCTTACTTCTCTAGGTTTCCTTCTGAATCTTTCAAAGTCAGTTCTAGAGCCTGTGCAGCTCCTCACCTTCATAGGGGCAGAGCTGGATACAGTAAGGGCAAGAGCCTTCCTTCCCCTGGACAGGGCAAGGACCCTTATGGAACTGGCCTCTCTTTTCACCCTTCAGGTGTCTCGACCAGCAAGGCATTTTCTGCAGTTCCTGGGGCACATGGCTGCTTCTACAGCAGTGGTGCGGGGAGCAAGATTTCAAATGAGGGACATCCAGTTCCACTTGAGAGCCTTCTGGTCTCAGAAAAAGGACCCTCTGACCAAACTGATTCCAGTAACTCGAACCCTGATCCAGGCATTACAGTGGTGGCAGGATCAGGACAATCTAAGGCAGGGAGTTCCTTTTGTCACTCAGTCTCATTCTCTAATCCTTACTACAGATGCCTCCCTCTTGGGCTGGGGAGCCCACTTGGGGGACATGACCACCCAAGGGTTGTGGTCTCCTCAGGAATCTCTGCTTCACATCAATCTATTAGAACTCAGAGTAGTGTTTCTAGCACTTCAAGCTTTTTCCAAGTCTGTTCAGAACAAAGTAGTTCAGATCAGGAGGACAATACCACCACAATGTGGTATATCAACAGCAAGGGGCACTCGGTCTCAGGCCTTGTGCACAGAAGCAATGAAGTTATGGTCTCTGGCCTATTCCCTGAACACCTCTCTTACAGCAGTACACCTCCCAGGCAAGGACAATGTCCTGGCAGATGCTCTCAGCAGGATATCTCAGGGCCATCATGAATGGTCCCTGGATCCCCTGGTTTTGAAGGTGATCTTCTCAAGATGGGGCACTCCATAGATAGATCTTTTTGCAGCCCCAGACAATCACCAACTTCCTCTATTTTGCTGCAGACCCCCAGTGTTGGGCTCAGTCCTCTTGGATGCCCTAATTCTCAATTGGGAAGGGAAGTTCCTGTATTCTTTCCCCCCTTCCCTCTCCTGTTCAAGGTGTTAGTCAAAATCAGGTCTCAACCCTGCAAGGTGATTCTGATTGCTCCAGACTAGGCCAGACAGCCCTGGTACCCTCTCTTGTTGTCCTTAGCAGTCCACCTTCCCCTGTCTCTTCAGGAATGTTTGTTTGTTTAAATCCATGTGCATTCAGGAAATATAAGGAAACACGGAAGAAGCAGGACAGAGAACTTTATCAGTTAAAGCAGAAAGAGGCTGGGAAGGCAGTCAGAATAGCAAAGGCCCAAACCGAGGAAAGGATAGCCAGTTCTATTAAGAAGGGGGATAAGACCTTTTATAGGTACATTAGGGAGCGAAGAAAGACCAAAGGAGGGATACTGAGGCTTAATAAAGGGGAGGGAATGTGGGTAGAGGGTGACAGTGAAAAAGCAGGGATACTGAATGAATATTTCTGCTCAGTATTCACAAAGGAAGAGGAGGGGGGGTACCTAAACCAAACAAGAGAAACACTGTGAAGATGGGGGTCGATAACAGTCCATTTACAGAAGAAAGGGTTCTGAAAGAACTAATAAAATTGATGGTGGACAAAGCAATGGGGCCTGATGGGATTCACCCAAGGATTCTAAAAGAACTAAGGGTAGAACTAGTGACACTGCTGACTACTCTCTTTAACAAATCATGGGAGGATGGGGTGGTACCCGAGGACTGGAGGAGGGCAGATGTGATTCCTCTTCACAAAAGTGGGAACAGGACAGATGCAGGAAACTACAGACCAGTTAGTTTGACCTCAGTGGTAGGGAAAGTGATGGAATCACTTCTGAAGGAAAGAATTGTTGAGTACCTGGAGGCCAGTGGGACACAGGACCCAAGGCAGCATGGATTCACGATGGGAAGGTCGTGTCAGACGAATCTAATAGATTTCTTTGACTGGGTGACCAAAGTAGTAGACCAGGGAGGGGCTGTGGACATGGCCTACCTAGATTTCAGCAAGGCATTTGATACAGTCCCACACAAAAGATTAATACACAAGTTAGCCAGCCTTGGAGTGGGTCCCAAGGAGGTAGCCTGGATAAAAAAATTGGCTTAGACAACAGGATGCAAAGGGTAATAGTAAATGGGGTACACAGTGAAGAAAGGAGGGTTACTTGCGGGTTACCGCAGGGTTCAGTACTGGGACCGGTCCTTTTTAATGTCTTTATAAGTGACATTGCAGAGGAACTGGAAGGAAAAGTATGTCTCTTTGCAGACGACACAAAGATCTGCAACAGGGTTGACACACAAGATGGAGTGGAAAGGATAATAAGGGATTTGGCAAGGTTGGAGGAATGGTCAACTGTATGGCAGCTCAGATTCAATGCAAAGAAGTGCGAGGTAATGCACATGGGAAACAAAAACCCAGGGGAAGCATACACAATGGGGGTGAGATACTGACAACAGTAAAAATGGAAAGGGACCTGGGGGTAATTATATCAGATAGCCTAAAGGTGGGCAAGCAATGTGAGAAGGCAGTAAGGAAGGCTGGGGGGATACTGGGATGCATAGGAAGAGGCATCAATAGTAGAAAACAGGAAGTTGTTATCCCTCTGTACAGACAGTTTGTGAGACCCCATCTGAGTACTGTGTGCAGTTCTGGAGACCCCATCTCTGCAAAGACATAGACAGAGTGGAGGCTGTCCAGAGGAGGGCAACTAAAATGGTGCATGGTCTGCACCAGAAGACATACGAAGAAAGACTAAAGGAGCTTAATATGTATACCCTTGAGGAAAGAAGGGAGAGATGGGACATGATAGAAGCTTTCAAGTACCTCAAGGGAATCAACAAAGTCCAAGAGGGTAGCATCTTTCAGAAAAAGAGATGTGCAAGAACAAGGGGGCACAATTTGAAGATAGAGGGGACGGCTCAGAGGTAATGTGAGAAAGTATTTTTTCACAGAGAGGGTTGTGGATGCATGGAACAGCCTCCCTGAGGAGGTCGTGGAGTGAAGAACAGTGGAGGAATTTAAGAATGCATGGGACAGACATAAGGCAGTCCTAGTGGGGGGTAGGAGGAAGTAAGCTGTTGGTTAACCAGGATCTGCAGCTTATCTGTTAGGTAGGAAAATGGGCAGACTAGGTGGGCCAAGCGGTCCTTATCTACCGTCAAATTCTATGTTTCTCTGTTTCTTCCCAGGAATTACAACCTGTTAACATGTGCTCAGGGGAGGGTTTGGTATCCGAATCTCAAATCTCTCAACCTCAAGGCCTGGCTCTTGAAGAGTTAGAGTTTGCTGATTTACACCTCTCTCAAGCTGTTCTGGATATCTTAAAGGCTTCTCGTAAGCCTTCCACCAGAAGCACTTACAACTCCAAGTGGAAAAGATTTTCTATATGGTGCTCTGGGAAGCATACTTCTTCAGAGTCTGCTGGCCTGCCCACAGTCCTCGACTACATGGTTCATCTTAATAGCTTGGGACTCAGACCAGCTACACTAAGAGTGCATCTGGCAGCTGTCTCTGCCTACCTTTCAGCAGGCAAACACTCTTCCCTTTCAGCTTATCCTGTATTTTCAAAATTTTTCAAGGGATTGCTTCATACCAATCCTCCCTTCAGGGACCCTGCCCCTGCTTGGGACCTTAATGTTTGCATTGCTCAGCTTATGCAACCCCCTTTTGAGCCTTTGTCCTCAGCAGAGCTTAAGTACTTGACTTGGAAAACTGTTTTCTTGGTGGCCATCACTTCTGCCAGACGCATAAATGAGTTACAGGCCCTGTCAGTGGAGCCTGATTTTATCTCTTTTCATAGAGATAAGGTGGTCCTCAGGACTAATAGGAAGTTTTTGCCTAAGGTGGTTTCAGATTTCCACTTTAACCAGTCTATGTCTCTTCCTGTTTTCTTCACTGACCATTCCTCCTCTGGGGAGAAGAGGCTGCACAGTTTGGATGTGAAAAGGGCCCATAGCTACTACATAGAGCGCACCAAGGGTCACAGGTTTGACTCCCCTCCAACTGTTTCTCACTTATGGTGAGGTTGGTAAGGGAAAACTTGCCACTAAGAGATCTATTGCCAGGTGGATTGTCTCTTGCATTCAATTTTGCTATGAAAAACTAGGTAGGATCCCACCCTCAGGCCTGAGGGCTCGCTCTACCAGAGGTACAGCTGCTTCCCCTGGCTGCTGCCAGGGATATTCCTATCTTAGAGATTTGTCAAGCAGCCACCTGGAAAACAGTACACACTTTTACCAAGCACTCCTGTCTGGACACCCAGGCTAGGAGTGATGCTCGGTTTGGCACAGCAGTGCTTCAGAGCCTATTTCCTAAGTAGGTTCTGTCCCTCCTCCATGGAGGTACTGCTTGGTAGTCTGCATATGTCAGAATACAGCAAGACTTCATGTTATTTTAAGAAACAAAATTACTCACCTTAGTAATGTTGTTTCTTCTAATGGAGTCTTGCTGTATTCTGACCTCCCCCCCGCCTCCCCTCTCAGAACCTTGGTTTTTGGATGTGGGTGGGCAGTAGCAGTGTTGGCACTCGGGAGGTGCCCCCACCCCTTCTTTTCTCACCTCTTTAGTTTGGGTGTTGTGTTTTGTTTTATTTTTTGGGTTTCCTGACTTGAGTCTTTGTTTTGGGACCAAAAAATCTTTTTATTATATTTAGTTGACTAGTGTAAGTTTACAGTTTCCACACAGGACACCCAGTGAGTATAGCTCGTAAAGATCTGACGGTTTGAGTTCAAACAGCAACAGACAGAGTCTCAACCGAGCTCAAGCTCAGCGTTCTATGCCTGGCATGGAAAGTTAACTCTTTCATCTCCGGGGCAGTTCAAAGGTTGGACATCACTGCATATGTCAGAATACAGCAAGACTCCATTAGAAGAAACAACATTACTAAGGTGAGTAATTTTTTCTTCTAAGTGGTTGGTTCATTGTATCACTTTCTGTTATGACAAGTAACACAAGACCTTACTGGGTCAAGTCAGAGGTCACTCTACCAGAGGAGTAGCTGCCTCTGCATCTTGTTTCAAGAATTTGTCAGTGGTAGACATCTGTGCAGCCGTGACTTGGACTTCGGTCTATACCTTTACGAAACACTACAGTTTGGACATTGCCTCTCGCCATAGAGCAGGATTCGGGTTGGCTATACCGCAAGGTCTTCTTTCTTAAGACCCGCGCAGCCAGAGGTTACATTGTTGGTTAGTTTTCCTCCTCTCGGGTGCTTTTCATTTTTCCAGACTGCTTGGGATTCAGTCCTATATGTAATTACCTACTGCAAGAGCCCTCTCAAAGTAAGATAGTACAGTTACGTAAGAACTTACCATAACAGTAGATCTTCAAGAGAGGCTCTTGCAGTAGGTAATGCTTTCCTGCCCTCCATCCCCCCTTAGCTTTTTCAGCTCCTTTTCCAGGAAGAGAATCATCCGCTTCTCTCTCGTCTTGCCTTTTTTGGCCTTTGGCGGGAAAGAACTGGAATGCGGGCGTGGGGAACCATCCCTTTATACTGACGTCGGTCACCTGACATGGGCCGGGTTCCCTGCCAGAGACTGCTAGTTAGAAATGTTTCCGTGGAGTCCTGACACTTGCCGGGTCAGTCCTATATGTAATTACCTACTGTAACAGCCTCTCTTGAAGATCTGCTGTTACGGTAAGTTCTTACATAACTGTACTTTCCTGGGTCCTCTAGCAGAAAGATGTTGGCGAAATTGTGGCCTAACACAAGCTGACCATTCTCACATACTGCTGCCACGTCCTTTTCTGCAGTCCTACTGGTGGGCAGTTATTAAAGAGCTTGAAGACATATATATGATTGTCCAGGCATAATCTCTCCCCCCCTTCATTTTTGGCAGGCATCCCCCCAGGCATTCAGCATTAAACAGATCAATGGTGAAAATAATAAACCGTCTGATACTGACAGCTAAGAAGGCTATCACTTGAATGTGACAAAGTATACTGACCAGTGCTGTTTTAGTATGCTGCTGATCTAATTTTATGTTATTTATGTATGTATTGTGATATGTTATTCTACCTGTCTCATCTACTTGTTTTACCTTTGTTTTAATGTGGAGCAACAAGAGCCTCCAGGATTGGGCACTGTACAAATAAAATGTGCCTTGCCCTGCCCCTGGCGTAGAGCCCATGTTCCTACCCATAACAACTGGAGAACCATCATCCATGAATTGTATATACTTGAGAGAATGTCAGCCAGGTCTAGCAACCGGCTCCCCTCCTTTGAAATTAAATGGAGAAAATGGTCATGTATCAGCTAAATAAATATTCTGACTTTGTATCACAGAGTCGTCTCCTTCCCCCGTTCTTGTCTCTTCTTGTCTGTGTCTCTGAATCTTCCTCTCATTATTGTTCTATTTCTTCCCTTCTACTGCTTTTCCTTCCTATGCCATTTAATTAAGATTCTTTTATGGTTCAATTGATAATTACAGTTCTATTAAACACTGTAAGTATATATCATTGCAGTAAGCACATCGTTTCTTTTGTCCATTTCTTCTTTCCTCTCTTTCGTTAACTTTCATGGAGCGAATTTGCTTCACTTCCATGTTTTCTTGCTTCATGTTTAAAACTGCAGGTATAAAAGCCATCCTAGCAGCGGAAACCATATGGACATGATGCCACGTACATCAGCATTTGCACTATCTTCTTAGGTGCCACTCACCTGAGGGTCATCTTTTGCATCATCATTGACTACGAGTAGTGCCTTGGACATTTCCAAACACTCTTGTGTCGTGGTGTTAGCCTACTACTGTATATTAACTATATTGATTCTGGTGCATACTAAATGCTGATCAGTTGTTTACCTGATCCTACTAGAATACAGAAGTCTGTACAATGCTTTGAATTATTGCTGAACTGGAGCTTCTGTTCTGTTTTTCTTTCATAAAATAAATTAAAAAAAGATGTTATAACAAAAAAAAGGTAGATACCAAAGTATTTGAACTCAGTGACTCTCTCAGTTGGGTTGCCATCATTATCTCTGAGGGTGAAGTCGAAGGCAGTGGCTTTTCTGATACCTGAAAATACCACTGGCTTTTTTTTTTGGCATTGAGGACTATTCCATGTGCGGAGAACCAAGAGTGAAGCTTTCTGAAATGCTGAAGTTTGTCAAGGAGGGCAGAGGGACTGTTATCTTTGCAAAAAAGAGTCTCATCATCAGCATAGAGAATAATCTTTCTGTGCCTACATATCACTGGGAGGGAACTGACCACTAGTGAAAACAGCAAAGGTCCTAGAATAGAACCCTGCGGTACTCCATATTTAATGGGACAGAGTATAGCCCTCCAATCATTGTTTTATGTGACCTATCACATAAGTCATTTCTGAACCATTTAACTACTTCTCCTGAAAAGTTTCATTGGGGCAGGGAATTAAGGAGTATATTGTGGTCCACTAGATCGAATGCCTTGGTGAAGTCCACAGACACTGAGCCAGTAAAGAGCCCTTCATCGTTAGCCTTATCAATGAAGTTTGTGAGCCTCACCAGGGCAGTCTCCACATTGTGTCGAGCCCTAAACCCATGTCATACTCCGTCAGCAAGTTGTATTTTTCTAGATATTCCATGGTCTGATCAAGAACAATTTTTTCAGTAATTTAATTTTTCAAAAATAATGCTCTCTCTCTCTTTTTCTCTCTATCTCCCTCTCCCTTCCTCTGTCTCTTTCTCTCTCTCTCTCACTTTTTCTCTCCTGCCAAGTTGCCCTGGTCATCCTTGGCTACTTTGGAGACCCTCCTCCCAAAATCATCTTCTTCTCTTGGTAGTTTTTTATTCATTTGTTCTTTTTATAGCCTATATCCTTTTGTCTGTCCCTTGGGCTCCCTTGCCCCACCCTTTCCCTTTTTCTTATCCTTTCGTTCCTCTCCTCTCCCAGATGAACAGAACTGAGGAGGTAAGGGGTCCAGCATTGGTTACTGGCCAGCCCATGAGTGCCACGTCATACATTCGCCTCATGGGTGGCGCTGTCTCTGACGGCGGTCCCCTACTTCCAAAGCTTTAAAGGCATATGCTCCCATGGGAGCCTAATGCTTCCAGTCTAAGACCCGCCAGTGAGAAATGGTGAAGATATTCTGGAAGATCAAGAATTACGGTGAGTATGTAATTTTAATTTTTGGCAGAAATGGAAGCTCCGGGCCCAGAGGGCCCTGTGCTCCCACAGACAAATTAGAATACAAGTATACTGTCTCAAAAAGTAAGGAAATTCATTGCAAAAAAAACTTTAATACACTAGTTAGAGCTAGACTGACAAACGTAGGGAAATGTGGTGTTAGGGTTGCCAACCCTAACACACCACCCCCACCCTGCAGGTGGCAACAGGAAAAAAACATTATGATTTGACTTCTCATGTGTCTTCGTAAATCAGGCATGGCGTGTGGCTTGGGGTTGTCAATCCTAACGCTCACCCCATTCTCATATATTGGACACATCTCAGCTTATTTTCATGTTGGAATTGGGTGAGCATTAGGGTTGACAATCCCAAGGCACACGCCAAGTGACCGAGAAATTGCCTTTTGAGCCAGATTTGCGTAATTCCATCAACAGTGTTCATGAGGTGGGGTCTGAAAAAGGCCATGTTGAAAATTTGGGCTCAAAATATGCAAGAATGGCAAAGTTATGCCACAAAGTGCCAAACCCCACTGAAATACATTGAACTGCATTTACCTTACTTTCTCATATAGCAGTCAGCATCTCCAGGAGCAAGATGTGTCTTCAATCAGAGAGTGGCTCTTCACCCTGGGACCTGTTCAGTTGAATAAGGGTGTGGGCGCGGGGGGGGGCAGCTCGGCGAAGGACTGTTTTCTTTTTTACAGTAAAAAAAGTAGACAAAGAAGGACTGTTTTCTTTATTACAAGCAGTACGGTGACCGGAGGGTGGGGGGGGTGGAGCTGCCACTAGACACTAGGGGAAGAAACAATAAACGGGACAGCCATCGGAGGGTGAGGGGTGCCACTAGACACCAGGGAAAATAAATAAGCCATGTGGGGGTGGTGATTGGAGGGTGGGTGGTGCCACTAGACACCAGGGAAAATAAACCATATGGGGGCAGTGATCAGTGGGTGGGGGTGCCACTTTGTCATTGAAAGAGATTATTATTCGTATTGTCAAGTGATATCCCTCACACAGTCTGTTTGGCGGCAAAGGCGGGAAGGGGGAATAACACCAGGTAGGTTCTTGGGCAGACTAGATGGACCTTGCGGTCCCCTTCTGCTATCACTTTCTATGTAACAACATCTATGTGCACACAAAGCAGCATTGCTTATATTAAGCCATATGAAAAAGGATCTTTTTCGTGACTCGTGGTAGGAAAAAACATTATTTTTTCGTTATCACTCGTCATGAAAAAAGATTTATAGTATTAAAAAAATAACATTGCAAGGGCATTTCTCAAACAGTGAAGTCCAGATTACACCTAATGGGGTCCTGGTCGGCCAGATAGATGTGTTGGTCTCTCTCCAGGATGTCATTTTTTTGAAATCTGCTTTTGAGAAAAAAATGACAACATGATGGTGGCAAACAAAAAGGATTTTTTACTCACGAAAAAGGATGAAGTCAGAATGACAAAAGATTATTTTTTCGTGACAGACCTCTATCTTGAAGTGCTTACTACGCATGCTCAGAACACATTTTTCAAAATTTCAAAATTAAATAGGTTTGGAACGGAGTAATATTTTTTCGACAGACTAGCAGAGGGCACATCTGTGAGCCAGCTCCTTTCTACCATGAAAATTTCAGAACAAAATTCCAAACCATCTGGGCGCTACAGGTGTCACTAGAAAACCCAGCATAACTAATGGGAAAACATACCCAAAAATTCACTTTTTGCACTATCCAGAACTCTGAATCTGCACATCTGACCGGAATGAAGTTTCGCATATCCACAGATCTACCACATAAGACCGCACATGCAAACTTTCTTGCAAATCCGTTGAACGGTTGTGAAGTTATTGAAGTGCAAACATTCGGGTTTAACATTAAACTGTTCCAGGTTTCCACTGTCACTCCAAACCAAATTGCCATAGAAACATACTCACAACCTTCTTATTGCGAAATATAGATCAATTTATTGTTGCAAAATAATAAAACGGTTAAGGTACCATTACATCACCCAGTGTATGCACTAGCCCCTTCAACAACGTTAAACTGCCTGCTCAGTCCTAACTATAGTGGCCTTATCGTGCCACTGTACACCCACACATATATACATGCATGAGGTTTGGTTAGTTACATATACCATTTTTAACACTATATGCACTTCAGTAACAGCTAAATATATACTGAGAATTTGCACATTAGTCATAGTAGAGTCAGCTGGAGTCATGGTGGTCAACAGGGTTAAATCAGAGGAACGGGAGGTCATGAGCAGGGTTCCACAGTGATCTGTCCTGGGTCTGACCCTCTTCAACATGTTCATTAGTGACATTGGTAAGGGAATCTAGAGCAGGCTGTCTCTCTTTGCAGATGACACAAAACTACGTGGGAGGGTGGATAGTGATGAGGGAATAAGGGATATGCAGCGGGGCCTACAAAAACTAGAGGGGTGGTCAGAGGTCTGGCAGTTAACATTCAGTGCCAGAAAATGCAAGGTAATGCACCTAGGGAAAAGGAACCCCAAGATGGAGTGCTGGATGGGTGGGGTGAGTCAGCACTACAGAAGAGGAGTGGGATCTAGGAGTTATCATCAGTAACTCCCAAATGAGCCAGTGCAGCAAGGCCTATAGCAAGGCTAACAGGGTGCTGGGATGTATTGGGAGGGGTATTGATAGCAGAAGAAAAGAGGTAGTGCTTCCCCTGTACAGATCCCTGGTGAGGTATCACCTGGAGTACTGTGTCCAGTTCTGGAGCCCTCACCTCAGAAAGGACAGAGATAGGTGGAGACAGTGCAGCGCAGAGTAACAAAAATGATTCAGGGCCAGCAGGGCAGATCCTATGAGGAGTGCCTCAAGGCACTAAATATGTACTCCATGTGGAAACCAGAAGGGAGAGGGGAGATGTGATAGAGACCTTCAAGTTCCTTAAAGGAATTAACAAGGTAAACTGGGGGGAATTATTTACTCTGAATACCAACTTGAGGTCACGTGGTCATGAGAGGAAATTAACAGGAGGGAGGTTCAGGAGGGATGTAAGAAGCAATACTATACGGAAAGGGTGGTGGAAGTTATGGGCTGGTACAGGTGGTTCTCCATGACTGAACCCCTCATGTCCTGGGTATTTGTACGTAAACTTGACTGAGCTATGGTGGGAGGGCCTAGTGCAGGTGGTTCTCCATGACTGAACCCCTCATGTCCTGGGTATTTGTACAGTAAACTTAACTGGGCTATGGGAGGAGGGGGCTGGTGCAGGTGGTTCTCTATGACTGAACCCCTCATGTCCTGGGTATTTGTGCAGTAAACTTGACTGAGCTAAGGGGGGAGGGGCTCGTGCAGGTGGTTCTCCATGACTGACTTCCTCATGTGTTAGGTATTTGTACAGTAAACTTGACTGAGCTATGGGGAAGGGGGCTAATGCAGTTGATTCTCCATGAATGACTTCCTCATGTCCTGGGTATTTGTACAGTAAATGCAACTGAGCTATCGGGGATAAGCTACTTAGCTATGGTGGAGGGGCTAGTGCTGGTGATTCTTCATGAATGACTTCCTTGTGCTGGGTATTTGTACAGTAAACTCCACTGAGCTATGCGGGGAGGGGCTAGTGCAGGTGGTTTTTCATGAATGACTTCCTCATGTCCTGGGTATTTGTACAGTAAACTCGACTGGGCTGTGGGGAGGGGGCTGGTGCAGGTGGTTCTCCATGAAATACTTCCTCATGTGTTGAGTATTTGTACAGTAAGCTTAACTGAGCTGTGGGGGGAGGGGCTGGTGCAGCTGGTTCTCCATGAATGACTTCCTCATGTTCTGGGTATTTGTACAGTAAACTTAACTGAGCTATGGGGGGAGGGCTAGTGCAGGTGGTTCTCCATGAATGACTTCCTCATGTCCTAGGTATTTGTACAGTAAACTTGACTGAGCTACAGAGGGAGGGGGCTGGTACAGGTGGCTCTCCATGAATGACTTCCTCATGTCCTGGGTATCTGTACAGTAAACTTAACTGAGCTATGGGGGGAGGGGCTAGTGCAGGTGGTTCTCCATGAATGACTTCCTCATGTCCTGGGTATTTGTACAGTAAACTTGACCGAGCTACGGAGGGAGGGGGCAGGTGCGGGTGGTTCTCCATGAATGACTTCCTCATGTCCTGGGTATTTGTACAGTAAACTTGACTGGGCTATGGGGGAAGGGGCTGGCGCAGATGGTTCTCCACGATGACTTCCTCATATCGTGGGTATTTGTACAGTAAATTCGACTGAGCTATGGGGGGGGAAGGGCTGGTGCAGGTGGTTCTCCATGAATGACTTCCTCAAGTCGTGGGTATTTGTACAGTAAACTTGACTGGGCTGGTGCAGGTGGTTTTCCATGAATGACTTCCTCATGTCCTGGGTATTTGTACAGTAAACTCGAATGGGCTGTGGGGAAGGGGCTGGTGCAGGTGGTACTACATGAATGAGTTCATGTCCTGCGTACTTGTGCACCCGACATCCTTCATTGCAACACGGATGGTGATGGTCTGCTCCTCCCCCAGCTGTGTTTCTTGGCAATGGATGGCACTTGTTCTACCTGTGCTTCTGGCAGGTAAACTTCTTTGGCCAAGCTGTTGTGCCACTCTGGTCCAGCAGAGCCCCCTCCACCTCACCCACTTCCCGAACTCTGAACAACCACCAGAGAAGTAGATGGGATCTTGGTTTGATGTCTCATGAGGGATGATCACCTGGGCAGTACAGCATCCAATTAGTACCACACTCCACTGCCAGTGTTTATGGTTTATGCCCAATTCTGGAGTGGGACTAGATCCCATGATTTTCTGGTCCAGAGGCAGATGTGCTACCAACTGAGCCACACTGACAAAGATTGAAGTAGACACCCCCATGTACTGTATTCCTATATGGTGCTTTATTCTCTGTTCCCTTACTCTGAAAAATAGTTTTATGTCTTTCCTTCCTAACTGGAACAACGTATTTTCCCTCAGTTCCCATAGTTACCACAGGCAGATTAGATTAGATTAACCTCTAAGTCAAATTAGTATTGACAGTGTTTAAAATCAGAAAGATGTCCTCGGGAAGGAAGAATTAGATGGGTAAATTAATTAATGTCCTTTTCCAACTTCCAACTGCGTTTTGCACAATGTTCAAAGAAACTCCACCTCCTCTGTTGCCTCATGGACTGCCTGGTAGATTCTCACTCCTGCGTCTGCCCACTCACCAAGGTGTAAAAAGATTTCTTTCCTGTTTGGTGACCGTGTGACCACCAGATAACATTTTATGTGTTCAATGCTCTTGTTTTATGTATAATTTTTGACCAGGAAAGGCACACTTAGCCAGGCTTTTGTGGTCACTGCAGTAGTTCAACCCCTCAAAAGCGGCATTTTTGAGTTGCCCAGCAACCTGAAGTGTTGATATGCCATCTGTTTTGTTCTTCATTGTTGTTGTGGTGGGGGGGTGATGGAACTAAAGAGTCATGGGCAACACAGGAACACCCAACCCCTGCCAACAGTTCATACGATAGTGTGCAGCTAGTGTTCAGATTGCTGACTTTTCAGGCCAGTGGCCAAGCCTCGAAAACAAACTTCAGAATCCCAGCTCTTTCATTCTCTTTTGGCTGAGGAAACAAAATGCCTTAGGTGGCACTGGTACCCCTTGCTTCTACTAACAGTTCAAATCCTGGAACACCAATGAGGAAAATAGATTAGCTTGCAAATGTAACAGCTATAGGGCCATCGTTATTTTGCATGCAATGGAAAATCATGCAAGTCAGTTAGAGACTGGAGCTCTGAGCAGTGATGATATCTAATCTGTGGTGACTCTTTGGAGCTATTTACCATGAATCACCAAATCCCATGTTAAAACATGCATTTCTCATCCCAAGAGACTATTCAAGGGAGCCCAAATGTATTAGGCAGCAGTTCATGTCAAAATGAACATTGTGCCTGTACCTTTTTATTTCAGTTTTTATTTCTTTTTCTCTTGTCTTGAGGGATTCCTTTCTCCCCTATTTTGAGTCTGCTATAGCATTGATTTTTACGTTTGCTATACTAACGGTGAGCATCTTTAAATATGGCTGCCAGCAGATGTGCAGCTATAGTCTCCGCTGCATTTCACCACGCCTTGTTTAACGTGACTTTCAGTATGACTAAGAACAACTACCATGCAACAGATGCTGTCCCCTGACTTTATGGGACACCAAAGGTATCTGGGCTAACTCCATTTTTATTTTTTGTAGTTTTTATATTGTTCTTTTGGGAAGAGGGGGCTAGACAGTATTACCTGTTTTCAGCCTCACCCGGGTTGGGGGGTGGATTATAGATGCAAACCAACTGAAATTGAACCACATTAAGCTGTTGGTGGTTATTTGAGTGAAATTTGGCGAGGGCACCATGGAAGTTACCCTACTTTTTTTTGAGTTGTGCCATGGGATCTTTAGTATATGCCTCTACAACCATCAGACCACACAGATGGGACCTCGGTTTAACATCTCATCCAAAGGACAACACAGTTCAACAGCACAGTGCCCCCTTAGTGCTGCATTTAGTATTATAAGCCCAATCCCGGTGTGGGACTAGAACCCACAACCATCTGACCCAGAAGCAGATGTGTTATTAAATGAGCCACACTGACACCTTAATTTATTGTATTATTAATTTATTACCAAGCACCTTGATGCTATTTGTTTCTGGCACTTATTGTTACACACGTTGTTCACTAACTCAGAGTTCTCTCAAGGGAGCTGTTGCAAAAATTATTTAGCAGCAGCTGAAGATATTATGAACTGTTAAATCACACAAGGTATGGTATTGATGCTGTGTACACAGCCCTGTAATGTAGGGCTGTGATTTTTCTGTGCCGTTAAGGAATGCGTTGGTTAACCTTGACTCAGTTATGTTAGCAGTCTTAAAGAACCTCAGCATGAAAGCATTGAGGCAAGGGATACCCAGGAAGGACATTAGCAGTAAACCAGGTTCCTGCTTCTAAGCAAAACCAGTTTTTAAATTCTTTCATGATGATTTGCATATACTTCCAGTGATGCCTTCCATTACTGGGATATGTGGATTTTGTACTTCAGTTACATTGCTGTAATGTTCTGAAAGACTTATGACTGGCAATTCAAAACCATACCGGGTGAAAACATAGAAACGTTAACAGCGCAGTCAAAAACCGCACTGTTAGAACAGCAAAATGTACAACAGCTACAGGGATAGAATAGCACAGGTAAAGTTAGCGCTATCCCTGTAGCTGTTGGCCATGGGGGGAGGGAGAAAGTGTCTGCTGTGGGGTGTTCCACCAAGCAGCTGCCATGGTATGGTGTGGAGGGTAGGGCAGAGGCAGCGGAGGTCAGTGGAACGTCGGTTGACCAACGTTCGACTCCCAGTCCAGGGAGAAGAGATTCAGTTCATATTTGTTTACATGGGACATAACAGTCCTTTTTTTTTTTGTAATTTTCTCCCCCCACCTGACAGATAAGCTGCCTGTGTCCGCCCCTCACCCTGCACATCTTGCCCCCCACCTCTGTATTTACTGCTGGTTTCCTTCCTGTCCTCCACAACGATCCTCCCCATCTCCAAGTTGCCTCCCCCGAAGGTAATTATTTTTTGATTGGGGGGGTTTGGGTGGTGAAACCCCCGGTAACAGGGTGTGGGAGGCAGAGTCCTCCGCAAACACATGGGGTAGCCCTTTGATTTACTGTGGTGCTATGGTGGCACTTGGTGTTTTTGCTGAGCGCTACCATTGATTTTGGCGTTGTTTACTGTGTGGTTTTTGACTGCGCTATTGTTTCTATGTTTTGGCCTAGTGCCATTCAAAACTAACTGTCACAGGTTGTGGTGAAGCTAAAGGTTCTATGATGCTGTCACAGCTTTGTGGTGTTTGACCCCTTGTAGGTGAACATGTATAGTATTACTTAGTGAAAATTACTAGGTTTACATGAGTTGGTGATCGATTACCTTGTCTGTGACTCCAGGTAATCGATCACTTCTCCATTTGCATTTACATGAAGGGCAGCAATCTAAGCAGTCTAGGCACCGAGAATAGAATGGGTTTGCATGCGGGGTAATATTCGATTACAATGTAACTGATTACTATGTAATTGATTTTACCCTGCACAGAAATGGGTACATGATAGATGAGCATGTGCGTGGGATCGGTTCCAGTTCCGATTGTGTTTATATGCATTTTCAAAACCGATGCTCGTGGCCTTCCTGGAATTAAATGGTCTTCAGGACGTCCAGCAGCATGGGTTCATCCAGGGGAGATCTTGTCAAACTAATCTGGTCAAATCTTTTAACTGGGTGACAAAATCGCTAGACGGAGGTCGGCTGGTTGATGTCCTGTATCTGGACTTCAGCAAGGCATTGGACTCGGTGCCGTATAGGAGACTACTTGGCAAGCTGAGAAACTTGGGGAATAGGGCAAAGTTGGTTAAGTGGATTGGGAACTGGCTGAGTAACAGACAGCAGAGTGTGGTGATAGGGGGTGTACTATTGATACCTATGTGGGTCACTAGCGGGGTCCCACAGGGATCTGTTCTGGGTCCACTACTATTAAATGCTTTCATGGTGGACATCGCGGAGGAAGTTAGGAGCAAGATGAGCCTGTTCTCTGACAACTCCAAACTAGGAGCGTTGGTGGACAGCGAGGAAGGGAGGAGGGTACTCCAGGAGGATCTGGAAAGACTGGAACAGTGGTTAAACACATGGCAGTTCGAGTTCAACACTAGGAAGCGCATTGCACTGCATTTAGGGGCCAGGAACCCAGGGTAGAGCTACCATTTGGGGGAGTAGTTATCCATCTCTGAGGAAGAAAAGGATCTGTGAGTGGCAATCACAGGGAATATGAATCACACAGAACAATGTAGGAAAGCAGTGGCAAAGGCAAACAGAATGCTGGGGTGCATTGCCAGGGGGATCACTTAGAGGAGGGGGGAGGTTATTCTGCCACTGTACAAATCCTTGGTGAGTTCGCACTTGGAGTACTGTGTGCAGTTCTGGCGCCCATACTTAAAGAGGGACATCATGCTCCTGGAGAGAGTCCAGAAGAGGGCGTTTAAGATGATCCATGGCTTGGGGGAGAAGCCCTATAAGGAGAGACTAAGGGAGCTCAACATGTACTCCCTGGAGGAGAGAAGGAACAGAGGGGATATGATCGAGACCTTTAAGTACTTGAAGGGTATTGACAGAGTTAGTACAGAGGGTATGTTTAGGTTGAAGGGGGAAAGGACTACCAGGGGACATAGCCTGAAACTGGTGGGGGGGTACAGGAGAGAGCTGAGGAAACATTACTTCACAGAAAGGGTGGTGGTACCTTGGAATGTGCTACATGAGGAGGTGATTTCATTGGAATCAGTGGGGAGTTTTAAGAAGGAATGGAATGTTTCATGTGCAAGGTACAGGTAGGGAGGGAAGCGCCCAAAGGGGGAACTCAAGAAGGAAACTTTGGAGGGTGGGAGGGGGAAAAGGGGAAGGGGAGGCAGCAGCAGTGGTCTGAACTCTGAGCTGCACTATTGTGCAGACGTGATAGAACTTAAGGCCTAAATCTGCTGGCACTGTTGTATGTTCATATGATGCCCAGGTAATTGGTGCACTTGGATTGATCTCAACTTTATTGAAAGCATCCTTTACATGCAGGGTTAGAATCGATTACAAAATAACTGATTACTCTGCGCTGCATGTAAATGGGGTAACTGACAAGCCCAGTGGCAGCTCTGAAACAGAAAAACAAATGACAGTAGGTCTGATTTAGGAGTGGGGTAAAACCACAAGACAGGTATAGGAAAAGCAACAATCAAACTGAGTAGATGTATCATGAATTACAGGTAAAATAAAACTGTTAATGATATGGTAAACCACTTCTTCAGTATAGCCCACTGTCTCTCCTGAGGCTTATTGCAAGTCTGTCTGAGAAGCTGGTATCAGGGGGTGCTATTTAGAATTGTATGCTAGACCCTGCCTTGTGGAGAGAGAGAGAGACCTATGGATGCCTCCAAACTTGGGTCTGCTGTACTACAGCTCCATGCGCTCCCACCAAGTCTTGTGGTGTTTTTAACTTTGTTTTTCCATTCTTCCTTAGTAGATCAAGCAGTTATTATTTAATATTATTTGTTGGATAGGCTGTTTTAAAAATGTAATTGGAGTTCCCAAGTTTATTTTAGGCATCCTCCTCTCCGTTTCCAGGGTTAGTGACGGAGATCTCAAAGCTGCTGACAGGTGAGTGAGAGGATATTGACGTTCCTGCTGGGGCTGTATAGATTAATTAATTAAAGATTAGAGTGGGCTGATGCTGGGGTGCTGACTTGTATTAATGTATGGAGTAACAGTCACCTGCTGTCTTTGCATTAGCACACCACAGACCCTCCTACCACAACAGCAAGCACTTTTAAATCAACCTTGGCCTGACCAGTGTTTCTAAGAAAGCAAGAGACAGAGAGTGGGAGCAAGCAGGAGGCAGCGGGAGAACTACCACCATGGAGCAGAACAGGGAACCTGAATCCACCTTGAAACAGACTCAAAGGAGGAGGAGGAGGGGCAAATCTGAGATTAGCAAATCTCCTCAGTACGCAAGTGCCAAGTCTCAGCTTGTGTAGAAGGACCAGTTTTAGAAAACTAACAAAATAGTGGTTCTGACTGGAGCTTATTTTTGCTTTTGTGATTAATCTGAGTGAAAAAAAGAAAAGAGGTGCGTGAAGCTTGGAGCCTTGTGGTGCTAAAAGGTGAAACTTTCATCCTGCAAATGTCTTGGGACATTTGGAGCAGTCTGTGTGCCCACTCATCTGGGCACAAGCTGTCCATTGGATTTTAGTAGGGAAGGATGGTGAGTGGTGACTGTGGCATGCTGTCCTCTTTCTGACCTCTGCTTTTTTTGGTTGCCAGGTGGATTAGAGTCTTCCTTTGGCAGCTTCATGCATTAAAAAAGTGCCCTATCCTGCTTTACTACTTTACATCTTAAAGAGCAATTCTGCGCCAGCCTGGTGGTGCAGCAGTAGTGCTACTGCTTGTGCCACCGGTGACCCAGGTCCGGGAACGTGCCTGGGGAATTGGAGGGCTGGCTGGGAGGAGGAGGCTTGAGTGTCTGTGGACTGCTCACCTTCTCCGGGGAGGGAGGGGGGATGAGGCTCGGCGCTTGACTGGCCTCTGGCAGAGGCCGGAGGTACAGCAAGCAGCAAGCCATGCTGAGGAGGAGGAGGCATGACAGACATCGGTGAGTGCGCCTTGACGTCAGGGCACACGTCATACCCACAGTACACAGGAAAATGGCTCCCTACATGCCGGGAAGACAGAATGCCCAGCACAGGTCCTCAACTCCCCTGCTTGTCCCGAATGTGCTCCAACGAAACTCAGAAGCCCTGGGTGTACAGGCCCACCTTGTTCCTGCCTAGGGGGAATAACCAAGGCTACATGGGAGATCACCATGGGCATCAGGTAAGGGGGGGCAGATGCCTTGGTGACTCCCGATGGGGCAGTGTGCAGTAGGCAGGGGGCATAAATAGAAAGTTAAAAAAAAGGGCAAGTCTGCACTTCAGCATGTGCTTTCATAAATAAGATATTTCAGCTGTTACAATTTACTAGTAAATACTTTTTTTTTCATTTTCAATGCTCCTTTCCAAGATTTACATCGCATCTTGATAGTCCATCTAAAAAGTCTACATAGAAAACATTTGTAAACATGTGCCTCTCTCCTCTTAACTTCTCAGTGCCTTTGTTTATGACATCACAGTGCTCACCAAGACAGCAGATTATAATTTCACAAACAGAAATTGTGCGGTTAGCAGTGCAGAGGGTTCTATATGATAACGGCGATCACGGAATATCGATCACCGCTACAGCGAGTGTACACCACCGAGCATACTTGCGGTGACTGGGAAGAGGGCACCCAATATCCATGATTGTATTTTTTAATGCGGGGAAGGGGCTGTGCCCCCGGTACCCCCTTATGAAAGGATTCTCAACTCCAGGGGAGTTGCACATCGGGGGTGAAATACTTGCAAAAATGAAAAAGCCGCCTGCAGCCAAAAAGAAAACCGTGCCACACCAGACCCAAACCCTGCACCCCCAAACTGACCACCCTCACCACCATGCTAGTGGACCAGCTCGGCAGCTGCCCACCACACCACCTCCCACACACATTCCCTCTCCTTCCTCTCCCCACTGCACGTATGCGTGTAGCTTCCTCTCATCCTACCTCGCCCACCACAGTATCTAAGCATTACCCTGCCAGGTAGCCCTGAACACAGGCGCCGTAACTGAGTCGCCATTTTTGTAGGCACTCAATTGCGGAGGCTGTATTCACTGGATACAAGTGCAGAGTCAGATTCAAGTTTGAAAGACTCGGTGAAATAATTGCTGCATTATTTACAATATGATGTCTAATTGACCAGCAGCAGGGGAAAGTAAAAACAATAACAAAAAAACTAGAAAATAATAAAGTTATGACATAACTGGTGAAAATCTAGTGTTTTTAAGCTTTTTATTATAATAGAGGGCAGCACACAATAAGGCTTAGAAACAACAGCGTGTGCTGGTGGGGTGAGGCAAGCAGAGCAGCTGCTGAAAGAGGGCAGTACTGTGAGGCAAACCGATAGTACAAGAGCAAGAAAGGAAGCCACACTGCTACAGCGACTCCCCAAGCAGCAGCACAACAACAGGTGACCCCAAAATGCCCAGGCGACCAGGAAGTGAGCATCAGGTGCAGGCGACAAGGAAAGCTGCCGCCGGAAGACAGAGACCCACCAGCACCCACAGACGGACACCCTCCCAGCACAGCACGACAGCAGCAGCAGAGCAACCCCTCCGAAATAGCACTCACCTCATGGACGGCAGCAGCACAACAGGCGACGTTCACTGGACCTGGGCGAGGGGCTGGATGCCAGAACAGGGGAAAATAGGGGGCTGGCAAGAAGGGTGGCCACAGTGCATCCCAGACACCACCCCATAAAGGCGCGCTGGACACACACACACCCAACACCTGTTGCCCTAATAGGAGGATGTCTGACTCTGTGCAATACATCCAAAGCCAAAAGGGCAAGCCCCTAGCCATGCACCACAGCTATCTCTCTAGGAGAGACAAGGCTGGACCGGAGAAAGTGTACTGGCGGTGCATAGAGGCCTGCAAGTACAACTGCCTCGCCCGCCTACACACTGTGAGGACACCGCAGTCACTATCATCAGGGACCACAACCACACACCGGATGCCACTGATATTGGCGTTCACCGTGTGCTAGGGACACTGCGGGACAGTACCCAGCGGTCACTGGACAGTGTGTCGCAGGTCGTCGTTGCAAGCTCGTCCAGAATACCTGCGGCCATGGCAAGATGTCTGTCAGGCGTGCGGCTGTTGTGACGCATGTGGCATGGGGATGGCCAACAACCATCACCGACCTCATAGTACCAGAGGAGTTCACTGTGACTGGGGATGGGGCATGGTTCCTCCTCTACGACAGTGGTCAGGAGCGGAACAGGCTCCTCATTGCGGCCACATGCCACCACGATGGGTGGCCCTGTATGTGCCTTGTCGGCTGCCCTACCTGCTGCTGGATTGCCGACTGCTACACCGCTGGTGTGTGCGTGGCCTGTCCTGTGCCTCACCCCTCCCTACCCCATACTCTGCCCCCTTGGACTGGCTGCCTGCCTCCTATCACCCTTGTTCCTGGGCCCTTGGCACTGCGCCATGTCCAGCACACCCTGTGCCTGTCACCCGGCCGTGGTCTCCCTTGTCCCTGGGCCCTTAGCCCGCTTGCGCTTATTCATGCCCCCATTCAGTCTCGCCCTCCTGACCACATGTCGCCATTCCTGGCACCTTGCCCTTTCTGTGGCCTGCCTCCCATACTCACCCACTGGGGACTTGCACAATAAGAGTTGCCCATATCACATAAATCCTAATAGAGAGTTGCTCTTTTCATTGAGGAATGGGGGCCAGTGGTCATAGAAGAAAAAAATTATAACCAGTTACAGTCTTTCTTGTTATTCAGGGGCCAGCCGATGGGATGCTTTACCATGCCAGCAAGATGGACTCTGGATGCTTGAGTCAGGAGGCCAGGGCTAGGAGCAGCTCTGCAGCTGATCCGCTGATGTACCGATCCCTAATGTGGGCCGGGTTACACGCTGCTCTGTAGGGGTATGCCGTGTGTGTGAGGCCATACAGTACCACTGAAGTGTTGCTGGGTGGCTGGAGGAACTGGGGAAGAAACCACAAATAGCAGTCCGCAAGGTGATGACATTTGTATTCTCATGCTCTGCATCCTACCGGATACAATACTAATGATAAAGCATTACACTGTACTCACCTAGCTCAGATACAGTACTAAGGATAAAGCATTACACCGTACTCTCCTAGCTCAGATACAGTACTAAGGATAAAGCATTACACCGTACTCACCTAGCTCAGATACAGTACTAAGGATAAAGCATTACACCGTACTCTCCTAGCTCAGATACAGTACTAAGGATAAAGCATTACACCGTACTCACCTAGCTCAGATACAGTACTAAGGATAAAGCATTACACCGTACTCTCCTAGCTCAGATACAGTACTAAGGATAAAGCATTACATCGACTACCTAACTCAGATACAGTACTAAGGATAAAGCATTACACCGTACTCACCTAGCTCAGATACAGTACTAAGGATAAAGCATTACACCGTACCCACCTAGCTCAGATACAGTACTAAGGATAAAGCATTACACCGTACCCACCTAGCTCAGATACAGTACTAAGGATAAAGCATTACACCGTACCCACCTAGCTCAGATACAGTACTAAGGATAAAGCATTACACCGTACCCACCTAGCTCAGATACAGTACTAAGGATAAAACATTACACATTACCCACCTAGCTCAGATACAGTACTAAGGATAAAGCATTACACCGTACCCACCTAGCTCAGATACAGTACTAAGGATAAAGCATTACACCGTACTCACCTAGCTCAGATACAGTACTAAGGATAAGGCATTACACCGTACTCACCTAGCTCAGATACAGTACTAAGGATAAAGCATTACACCGTACTCACCTAGCTCAGATACAGTACTAAGGATAAAGCATTACACCGTACTCACCTAGCTCAGATACAGTACTAAGGATAAAGCATTACACCGTACTCACCTAGCTCAGATACAGTACTAAGGATAAAGCATTACACCGTACTCACCTAGCTCAGATACAGTACTAAGGATAAAAGCATTACACCTTACCTACCTAGCTCAGATACAGTACTAAGGATAAAAGCATTACACCGTACTCACCTAGCTCAGATTCAGTACTAAGGATAAAGCATTACACCGTACCCACCTAGCTTAGATGCAGGTCTAAGGATAAAGCATTACACCGTACCCACCTAGCTTAGATACAGTACTAAGGATAAAGCATTACACCGTACTCACCTAGCTCAGATACAGTACTAAGGATAAAGCATTACACCGTACCACCTAGCTCAGATACAGTACTAAGGATAAAGCATTACACCGTACTCACCTAGCTCAGATTCAGTACTAAGGATAAAGCATTACACCGTACTCACCTAGCTCAGATACAGTACTAAGGATAAAGCATTACACCGTACCCACGTAGCTCAGATACAGTACTAAGGATAAAGCATTACACCGTACTCACCTAGCTCAGATTCAGTACTAAGGATAAAGCATTACACCGTACTCACCTAGCTCAGATACAGTACTAAGGATAAAGCATTACACTGTGCTCACCTAGCTTAGATGCAGGTCTAATGATAAAGCATTACACCATACCCACCTAGCTTAGATACAGTACTAAGGATAAAGCATTACACCATGCCAACCTAGCTTAGCTACAGTACTAAGGATAAAGCATTACACCATACCCACCTAGCTTAGATACAGTACTAAGGATAAAGCATTACACCGTACTCACCTAGCTTAGATGCAGGTCTAATGATAAAGCATTACACCGTACCATCCTAGCTTAGATACAGTACCTATTTATTTATTGAGAACTAGGATTCAACACCTTTGAGGTAGGAGCTTGTTTACAAAGGTTCCGCGTCAGTGGGAGGAAAGACAGTATTACAAAGGATTATACAACAGAGAGTATAAAACATGGATAATAATTACAGCGGTCAAGCAAGTATATACATACAAAACATAACAATAGAAGGTAAGATACCCTTGGTTTGCGTATATAGTAAGTTAGCGGAGAGAATAGTTGGAGGTAGGAAAAAAGGAGTTAGAGAGGGGCTAAGGTGGCAGTAGGTGGGGGAGGGAGGTGAGGTGAGAAAGAGTGTGGCAGCAGTCATAGACATTGTCGAAGTGAGAGGGTGTGGGTAGAAGGTGGCTAGTGGCCAAGCCAGAGCAATGAGCCACTAGGTGGCAGGGCAGTAGGGTCGGGAGTGAGTGAGGGGGAAGGGTAGAGGTGGCAAGTGACCATGCCAATGCAGGGAGCTGCTAAGAGGCAGGTCAGAGTCTACTGGCAAAGGGGACTAGTGGTAGCAGTCACAGGTGCTGGATGTGGAAAGATGTTGGTGTAGCAGTCTCTTGAAAGGGCCCAGAGTAGGTTGGTTGGAGATGTCCTGACTGAGGGCATTAAACCAGAGGGGTGCTCTGTAGGCAAAGGAGCATTGACCCTGTGTCGTTCGAAGACGAGGAACATGGAAGAGGTGAGTGCTGGTACTTCTTGTCCGTTGCGAGTTGCTGCTGTGTGGTTGAAGTAGGTTAGCTGTGCCATAGGGAAGGATACCAGGTAGAGCCTTTTTGACCAGCAAACAGGTTTGGTAGTGTAACCTCCCACTGAGTTGGAGCCAGCCCGTTTGAGCACAGAGGTCACAGGTATAGGTGAGACGTTCAGCCCCTGTGAGCAGTCTGCAGGCCTTGTTCAGTGCAACCGATATTCTGCAGAGAGTGGTGTGGCAAGCAGCATCATAGATAACCAATTCATAGTCTATGACAGAAAGCATGGCGCTGTTGATGGCTAGTCTTAGGATGTCTGAAGTGAGACAGTGCTTGTGCCTGTGGAGGAGACCAATTTTGTAGTTGACAGTCCTAGAAACATTGCTGATGTGCTGGTCATTGACTAGACAGCTGTCAAGTGTGACCCCAAGATATTTAAAGTGCTGGGTATGTTCGAGCAGCGCTCCAGATCGGGTACTGATGTTGAGAGCGTGGGACTTGTGCTTGTTCAGAGTGCTGCAGAACATCATGTTTTTTTTTTGTTTTTTTTTTTGCTGTTTAGGATTAGTTTATGGTTTTGGAACCATTCCTCGACAATCCCGAAGCTATGTTGCAGATTGCCCTCAGGTTCCTCTGGGTCTGGGCAGCTTGTGAAGATTACTACATCATCTACATAGAGTAGCATCTGTTGTGGGCAGTGGCGTGGTAGATTGTTGAGAAAGATGCTGAAAAGGAGGGGTCCCAATATAGAGCCTTGGGGTACACCAGATCTTACAGGCAGGTGGTCAGAGAGGACATTGTTGATTTTCACCCTGTGTGTACATTGTCCTAGGTAGCTTTTGAACTAGAGAGTTGATTTTGCGGAGAGGCCAATGGAGGTTAATTGGTTTAGGAGGAGAGAGTAGTGAACAGTATCAAAGGCCTTTGAGAGGTCAGTGAATACTGCCCCGTTAGGGTTCCTTGGTCCAACGACCGGTGAATAAATCCAGTGGGTTCCAGTAGTGCCGTGGAGGTACTATGGCCTTTATGGAAGCCATGCTGCTCAGGGCATTGGATTGAGTATTTTACAAGGTATTCGACCAACTGGTCAGCCACTATGTGTTCTAGTGCTTTGGAGGGCGGTTGCAAAATTGAGATGGGCCGGTAGTTTGACAGCGATGCCCTGTCACCATTCTTGTGCACAGGAGTCACGATGGCCAGTTTCCACACCTGTGGGAATTGTGATTGGCAGAGTGACAGGTTCAGGATCTTAGTTATGTGGAGAGAACTTCAACAGTGATTGCAACAAGTTTGAGGTCCAATGTGTCTGCACTTTGTCATGATTTCCCAAGCACTTTGCGAAGGTATTTTCTGGCTAGCGAGGGGTTTAGCTTCTTGAAGTAAAAAAAAAAAAAAAAAGGTAGGGGGCAGACTGATGGTTAGCATGAGTACTAGAGGTGTTGGAGTGTGGTGAGTCTTCGAAGAAGTCTGGGCAGAGTGTCCCGGAGAGGTCCGAGAACGCTTCATTGAAGGCGTTGGCTAAAATTCGAGGGTCCTGGGTAGGGGTACCCTGAATGTTGATCAGGTTCGGTGATGACTTTACATCCTTCCTTAAGACTTCCTTCATGTTGGTCCAGAAATGTTTTCCATCACTCCAGGAGGCAGTAAGCGACTCCTTGTGGTGATTTGATTTAGCCTGACGTATTTCCCAAGTGCAGGCATTTCTGGCTTGCTTATAGGCTAGTATGGCTGATGGTTTCACTATTCTCTGGCTAGTTCCCATCGGTGATCACGCTTATTCAATTTGCTTCTGAGGTCAAATGATAACCATGGGTTAACTGACCCCCATGCTTTGACCTTTTTGAGGGGTGCATGCAAGTCACAGACTTTTGTGAACTGTTTGATAAAGTATTCCAAGGCAGTACTGACATCAGTAGCATGGTCAATTTGTGACCAGTTGGTGTTGGCAAGATCATGTTTCAGGGACTCAAGATGCCCATGCTTTAGTACCCTGCTAAAGGTGAAGTGGGGAGGTGGCTTGAGGAATTCGTTTGTCCAGCTGCAGGAGACTGGGGAGTGGTCACTAATTGCATCCAGATGCAGTGTCACATTAGTGAGTCATTCTGGATTGCTTGAAAGTATCCAGTCTAGCAGGGTGCTGGTGCCCATTTTGTAATTAACCCTGGTGGGGGAGGAGACAAGCTGGGAGAGGTAGACTGCAGAGATATCATCCCTGTATATGCCTGCATAAGGTGAAAGCCAGTTGACTTTAAAGTCACCTAGTAAGATGGTCCCAGAGTTAGAGGGCAGGCCACGGATGAAATGGTAAAGCATTACACCATACCAACCTAGCTTAGATACAGTACCAATGATAAAGCATTACACTGTACCAGCGTAGCTTAGATACAGTACCAGTGATAAAGCACTACACCGTACCAGCCCAGCTTAGATACAGTACCAGTGATAAAGCACTACACCGTACCAGCCTAGCTTAGATACAGTACCAATGATAAAGCATTACACCGTACTAGCCTAGCTTAGATACAGTACCAATGATAAAGCATTACACCGTACCAGCCTAGCTTAGATACAGTACCAATGATAAAGCACTACACCGTACCAACCTAGCTTAGATACAGTACCAATGATAAAGCACTACACCGTACCAACCTAGCTTAGATACAGTGCCAGTGATAAAGCACTACACCGTACCAACCTAGCTTAGATACCGTACCAGTGATAAAGCATTACACCGTACCAGCCTAGCTTAGATACAGTACCAGTGATAAAGCATTACACCGTACCCACCTAGCTTAGATACAGTACCAGTGATAAAGCATTACACCGTACCAACCTATCTTAGATACAGTACTAATGATAAAGATTTTTTACCTGGGGATTGTGGAATGGTGGTTGGGCAGTCTGAGGGAATATCCAGTCTTACCTGTAAAATAAGAACAGCAATGGGGTCACAAAGGATCTGTAGACCTTTAGTAACTAGCTGGGACATAAAACAATACTTATCTGTTACAGATAGTCAATGTCCTCCGACACTTGGGGTGGCATTTTGTTGGCTGTCTTCTTTATTCCACTGGACCTGTAGACATAAAGTGGAAAACAGATTAGTATGATTTTTTTTATCCCTCCTTCTCCCCCAATCACTCCCACTCTTCAGGAGACACCTACAGCCTGTTGCATCCTCGCTCGCCTACCTAGAGTCCGGTGCAGTCCACCCCCATGGAGCTGTGGTTGTACCCCCGCCCAGGCAGGTACAGAGTGAGGGCCCTTTCACCCCAATATGTCTGTCTTTCTTTGGGATGCTGTCTCTGGTGCCAGTAGGGGCATTGAGGATCGGGGCCTGGTGCTCCGTCTACCAGGAGCTCTGAGGGTGTTTTCCTGGTGTTCTAGGACATGCTATGTGCTCTGATGTCTAGGCGCCTGAGGCGCTGATGTCGAGCACTCCCACCCTATTTGGACTATGGACTGGTTGTACGTTGAGGTCTACACCCGAGGTCACCCAAGCATCGAGTCCAGAACCCCCGGAGAAGGCAAAATGCCCTTGGGATGCTTAAGCCTCCTCCACCCGACTGGCCCTCCAGCTCCCAGGCTTGTTCCCGAACCCAGGTCACTGGCGTCGTAAGCGGAAATCCAACTGCTGCACTGGTGGGCTGGCAGGTTAGTATGATTAATAAAAATACTGATAATTTGTGTTGGATGGAAAGGGACTGTATTTTTTTGGGGGGGGGGTTAAAGTAAGTTGGTTGGGAGGGTAGATACCAGTGCCACTGCAGTGACCCAGGTTCGGGAACAGAATTGAGTCATGCAGGGAGGACATCATGGGGGGATATGGACAGGATTCAGCATTCCTGGACCCACTCTTCTCTGACAGGGCAAGTTGCTCCACTCATCAAATGCCACCAGGGCAGGATGAAGGCACCACCATTCACATGCATTGCAGCATTGACAGGTGATGGACTGGCAAAGTGGCTGACAGTCAAGGGGGGGGTGAACATCCATCCCCCTCCTGTCCCTGTCATGGGGGAATCTGGGTAGGGGGGCACCAAAGGTACAAGGTAAGTTCCTGAGATGGAGGGTTATGGGACTGGATGGCTGACAGCAGTAGGGGACCTACTGTTGATACAGGGCCGACAGTGATCTGACCATCATTCTCCCAGGTACACTTTTACTTTTTCCCATTTTTCTTGCTGCCCCGCTTGTCCTGATGCAGTACTTGGGCCCATGAGTCCTCCACATGTATGTCAACCCCTTGTGAGGGAAGGCTTCCTAGTCCACCAGAAGGTGTCATCTGTGTGCTGCAACACTACTGTGTTCGGCTCTTGTCTGGTGCTGCATTGCGCAGCACCTTTTCCCAGCTTTGGCCCATTAAGCTGGCTCACTGAGCTCGCACCCAAACTCAGGTCACTGGCACAGGAAAGCATCATGGCCCCCACTGTGCCAACAGTCATCCCTGAATACAGCAATACTTCATAATATTTGGTGACATTTTGACCCTAAATTCTCAACATAGTCTTTTTATGACTCCCCCTTCTGAGCATGACAGGTGTCATTTATAAAATACTAACAAATGTCATTTTGTGCCTCAAGTGCAAACACACATTTTGGCCAGGATTTGCAAAATGACAGCTGTAACATTCATGAGGTGGTGTGAAAAATGGCTGTGTTGAAAATTTGGGGTTAAAAATATTGAAAATTACTAAAGTTATGAGTGGGCATAAAAAATTACAATATACGCTAATAACTTTGTTGTTTTGTAATATTTTTAACACAGATTTTCAACATAGTCTTCGTAAGACCCCACATCATGAAGTCAGTAGGTGACAGTTTTCAAATCCTGACTGAAACATCGTTTCGTGTCACAAGTGTAAAAACATGTTTTGGCTAGGATTTGAAAAATGACTGCTATCACGTTCATGAGGTGGTGTGAAAAAATGGCTATGTTGAAAATGTGGGGTCATATTGTGAGCGAATGTTGAAACATGTCAACATACCTTTATAATTTTGTTGTTTCTATTGTTTTTTTGCCCAAATTTTCAACATGGACTTTCTGGGACCACACCTCATGAACAAGGGTGGCCCCAGGGTCTTCATCAAATGCATATCAGTGCATAGCAGTAGTGGCAGCTTACCTGAGGCCCCTACCTGGACAACTGGCTAATCACAGGTCCCTCCAGAGAGGAGGTGGAGAAGTCCAGAGATATGGCCCTCCAGTCCTGCATCTCTCTTGGCCTCTTGGTCAACGAAGTCAAGTTAGAACTCGTTCCCTCGCAGGTGATTCATTTTATCGGAGCGGAGCTCGACTCCTGCAGAGCCAGGGCTCAGCTTCTGGCAGACAGGGTGTAGGCTGTCTCCTCCTTTGCCCGATCATTTCAGGTGGGGCAGTTGCGCCCTGTTCGGGACTTCCTGCGCCTCCTGGGATACATGGCGGCTTGCACCAGTGTTGTCCGTTTGGGCTCTTTCACCCTCTGTAATGGGAGCTGACCTGCCAGTGGTCTCAGCGCAAGGGTCACTTCGACCAGCCAGTCACTGTGACCCAGCTGATGTGGGACGCCCTCCAGTGGTGATTAGTTCCGGAACATCTGCAGGAAGGTATCCCGTTTGTCTGCCCAGAGCTGACAATCATCCTAACAACCAATGCCTCCCTCATCAGCTGGGGTGCCCACCTTGGGGAACACAGAGTCCATGGGCTCTGGATCCCCCAAGGAGTCCTGGTGCCACATCAGCCTGCTGGAGCTCTGGGCAATTCAGCTGGCACTGACTGATTTTGCTCCACACATCCGGGGTCAGGTCGTTCAGGTCCAGACGGACAACGCCACGGCCATGTGCTACCTCAACAAACAGCATGGGCTGCATTCCCTTTCTCTGTGCAGGGAAGCTCTCCATGTTTGGACCCTCGTGCATAGCCTGGAGGCCAATCTCCTGTCCATCCAAGTGGCCGGCATCTCCAGCCAGCACGCGGACACTCTCAGCCGCGTGGGCAAGGCGTCTCATGAGTGGTCTCTCCACCCAGAGGTAGTATACAGCCTGTTCTCCCAGTGGGGCACCCCTCTGGTGAACCTGTTTGCCTCCAGGGAGAACGCAAAGTTAAGGCTGTACTGTGCCGGCCCCCCTCAGCAGGGAACGCTGCAGGGGGATGCCTTCTCCAGGCCCTGGACCTTCTCTATGCCTTTCCTCCATTTCTCTTGATTCATATGGCATTGCTTAAGGCCAGGAGGGACAAAGCACAGATGATCTTGGTGGCTCTGGACTGGCCTTACCAGTTCTGGTACCCCGATCACCTCTGCCTCAGCTGCAGGCTTCCAAGGCATCTCCCTCTACACCAGGACCTGCTCTCATGCAGTCAGAAGAAGGTAATCCTCCCGGACCTTCATCCCTGCACCTGATAGCCTGGTTCTTGAGCAGCCAAAGTTCCAGGCTTTGGGTTTCTCTGAAGATGTCCTCAGAGTGGTTGAGGCTTCTTGGAAGAGCTGACCCGAAAATGCTAGGCAGCATTCTCGACTATTTTTGGTCCCTCTCCCAGTCGGGCCTTCGGTCGGAGTCGGTGGCACAGGAGAAGATGGTCTGGTGCTTTTTCAAAGGGCTTGACTACATTTCCCCTCTGGTGCATGAACCACCACCACCTTGGGACTTTTTGCTGGTATTGGCAAAGCTCATGGGCAAGCCATTCGAACCAATGCACAGGTGTGAGATGTCACACTTGTGGAAGACCACCTTCTTGGTGGCTATCACGTCGGCAGAAGGATTAGTGAGCTCCAGGTGCTCTCAGTGGAGTCTCCTTACCTGGTCTTCCACAGGGACAAGGTTGTCCTTTGACCCAACCCAAAGTTCCTCCCGAAGGTTGTGTTTGATTTTTGTCTTAACTAGGTGATTAATCTCCTGGTGTACTTCACCAACCACACCTCGGAGGCCAAGCACAGGCTGCATACTTTGGACTTAAGGTGAGCGCTCACCTGTTACAAGGAGCACATGGCTGGAGTTCGGGGAGAGGTTCACCAGCTATTTGTCACCTATGCTGAAGCCACACTAGGCAGACCGGCAGCTAATCAGATGATTGGCAGGTAGATTGTATCCTGCATCGACCTCTGCTATCGGTTGGCTGGTAGGGAGCCTCCCATAGGGGTCAGGGCTCATTCCTCCCACCATACCGCTGCCTCAGTGGCTGCTTCCAGGGATGTCCCTATCCAGGAAATCTGTCGGACTGCTACCTGGAAGTCAGCACACACCTTCATTTCCCACTATCACATCGACCTTGATTCACGCCGGGAACGGGGTGCTGATTTTGCAGCTTCAGTTCTCCAATCTCTGTTCCCTAAATAGGGGGTGTACGCCTTGCCCCCTCCTCCCGGAGAACTGCTAGGAGTCTTCCTGAAATGTGGATAGAACATCATATTCACGTCCCTAGAAAAACAGGTTACTCACCTGTAACAGTAGTATAGGAGTGGTATATGATGTTCATCCACACTGACCCACCTGACCTCCCCTGGCAAGTGGCACACTGGTCTTGCTTCCAGCTGGAAAGATCTGATGTCACGGGGCGGTGCTAGGGGAGTTACCACCTGGGTGGGTGGGAGGAGTCAGCTTAAAGACATTCCGGTGGCGTCTTAAAGGGGAAAGGAACATTGCCTGAAGTGTGGATGAACATCATATACCACTCCTAGAACTACTTACAGGTGAGTAACCTATTTGTTCGCTCCCCGTGAGTCCAGACTGAAATTGTAACTGTTCAAAGGGTATCACCCCGTGCGTATCTAAAAATAGGAATGTGTACATAAGCCCTAGCTGTCTCCACCTGGCCAATGAAGGATCTAACTGAGTAGGGAGAAAGTCTGGAGCCACTGATAGTACTCAAGAGAAAGTAAAAAATCAGTTCCAATTTAGGGTGCCATTGCAACGAAAACTAAATTTTCAGTGTAGCTTCTTTATATGGTGTGTAATCAGTAAAAGTAATTGGGGTAGAACAATTTGCAAAAAGCAGCAGTCCTATGTCATACATGTTGCTCAAAGTGAATTCAATGCATTTCCAAGGAGGGGAGTAGGACTGATAGAACCACCAAAAAGCATATGCAAATGTGCGTTTTTAGCGTAAAGAGTCTAGTTTGGAAGATTCAGACTCCCTTGGCCAAGGGGGCCTGTAGAAGCGAGTATCAGACTCATGGCCATTTACCATCCCAAAGAAATCTAGAAATGAGTTTGTTCCAGGAATTAAAGTAATAGGCTGCAGGAAAAAAGAGGGAGTGTTTCAAACAAATATAAGAGTTGCAGCAAAACGTTCATCTGGTCTGTTTCGATAGGGGAGAAAAAAGGAAAAGGGAGCTGAGCCCATTTAGCCAAATCGTCCATAGTGGTGTTCGTAAGTGGCTTGTAATTCAGAAGTTCTAGGTTCTATAAGTCTTGCAGTATCATTATCCCTAGATATTTAAATTTTGGCCCCTCTCCATTTAGAGGGAAACCTCCAACAGAGAGATGAAGTTGGTGTAAAGTGTGACAAAAGTACATCTACTTTCTGAAGATTAAGGGAAAACCCAGTTAACCTACCAAATTCCTGTAGGACTGTCCAGGCTGCGGGAATAGACCGCTCAGGGGAGAAGAGTAAGAGTCAGTAAAACATCATCTGCATAAAGGGCAGCTTTGCATTCTTACTCCAGGAGTCCTTTAGAATCAATAACTTTAGCAGTTAGCTGGCTAGGTGCAACTGCCCTGGAGGTATGCCTTTAAGAGAATTTTATTTAAATGAGGTTTGGGCAATAGCCAGTCAGAAACAGGAGAGGGAGTGAGCCGCGTGAGCTGTGTGAGAGCAGCCTGAAGGCTTCAGAATGTTTTCTTCGCTGGACTGAGCAACATTGCCCCTGAGGTGCCTCCTGTCCGAGATTCGCTCAGCAGATCAGCCTTCTACTCCCAAAGTGCCAACCTCTGAGCGTGGTCTTGTGAACAGAACAAGGTAGCCCTCTTGTCTGTTTTGTGGATTCGAGTTACCTTAGTCCTAAGTTCTGGGGGGATTCAAACTTGTTACCCTCTTGTTAGCATACCCAATTGTCAGGCTCAGATAATTCTGTCTTTGGGGGGGCCAGCTGTCTTTGCCTATGGGCACCTAACCAGGTATTACAAAATGAACCCTTTTAGAACTCTATACAAGACCCAGAGAAACTCTTAAACTGTTTCCCAGTTTGGTACACCCATAAACTCATGCACGGTGTCAGCTTTAAAACCATCTAACTTCACTTAAAACCAAAGAAAAGTTTCAAGGCACACCAGGCAGTTTCTGTTTTTAAAATATATCTTTACTAAACAAAAGGTAAAATAGTAAACAATAATATACAGAACTCTTATCACAAAAAACATACAGGTCATTAAACAAAAAAGGTGTAAAAGTGCACCTATATTTCCTTATCCACACAAAATACTTATTTTCTAAAGGCTTGATGTTGCTGTTTCAAAGTCAGGTAAAGAAGTCAATCTATGAAACCAGAATCATAGTTTTAAAAGCTGCTTTCTCCAGCCCCCTGGATGAGGTCACTGTACTTCCTCCCTATCAGGATATTTTTACTTAAAGTATATCTCTACAGGAAACAAGATCCTTATAAGGCAGTAAGATCCTGTTTTTCTCAGCATAACATCAATTCTCAAATGACACCTCTTTGATGAAAAAGGGTCTTCCTGATCTTCACAGATATCAAAGCCTTTTTAATTTCACATAGAAGTGTCATACCCTGCTTTCCTTTCCTGTAAATGTTGTAAAATGGATACATTCTTTCCTGCCAACTCGGCTACTGATAATAGAACTAGCTAAACAGGATGTCCCTGATTTTAAGTACCTTTTAGCCCTGCAATTATCTTGGCCTTGCAGGTGTTAGATTTTTTTTATCTACGTTCCTGTGTGTGTGGTCATCTCACATACCGAGATCTTGGGGAATATGTGTGTGTGTGTGAGTGAAGGAGGTTACTCCAAGGACACTGGCATTTCCACAGACAAATTCAGTATCTTGTTTCTGTTATTTTTAAGAAATAAAAAAATGATACAGTACTCAGAGCTGGCTGTCTATGTCACACCTCCCAACTCGCCTTGCCTTGTTGACAGCCTCCTAGCGCTTATCTGGGTAAAGTTTTCCTCATAAATCCTTTTCTGTAGTGTGCTGAGTGAAAGTTTTACAATTTTGTTAGTGCCGCACTAATTTTCTATTTTTAGCACATCCGCGCTATTTTGACTTTATTTTTACCGCAGCTGTTCATTTCTTATGTTATTTTTACCGCGGGTGCTTAATTTCGATGGTTCCTCCCTTTTTTAACCTAATTCTTGTAGGAACCATCGAATTAGTGTCAGTTGCCTTGTCTTTTACCTCAGACCTCATGGGCTTTACTGCGAGGCGCTCATTTAGATTTAAAACTTTTCATAGTTGCCTGGAAGTTCTCTAGGATTGGCATTTACAGAGAAACCATTATACAATTAAAAAATTGGACCTAAACTGTCATCTGTCACAGGACTGGCCAGTGGCATTTCAACAGAAACCTGTGCGCAGTTGACCAGTATTACTGGGCTTTCTATTAAGATTGGCACTGATATAGATCCCAGTACTGTACTACAAAAAATAAATAAAAAAGGCACTTTAAAATAGACAGAGCTATTTAACTGGGGCAGGACTGGCTGGTGGCATTTCACAGAAACCTGCACTCAGTTTGTGAGGTCCAGATTTTAGATTTGCTTTGTTTAAATTGGCACATAGCAGAGAAACCTTGATTATTATGGTAAGGATAAATCAAAGGCTTCCTATGAGGGGCCATCTAAAAGTGCCAACAATAAAAATGTAAGCAGAGGTGCTGAGGAACCCTCCAGATCCCAGCCAAAAATAAAGCTTTGAAAGATATTAAAAAATAATAAAACTGATGAAAAAAAGGAAGCTTGATTAAGCCGCTGATGAAGTGGCTAAAAAGAAACTCTGTCAAGAAAAAAATGCTCCTGTTGCTCCTGGGAAGGCCAATAGCAAGACAACAGGCAGCTTAAAGCATAAAGAAAAAACCAAACACATACAACCAAAGTCTGCGCAGGATCGCCCATCTGTGCAAGACATGGCAAAAGCATGGCAACTGTTTCAGACCCTACAGCAGATGGGGCATATATTTATTGGGGCTGGCAAGCACCCTTCCACAGTTCTGTCCTCTGTAGACTGTGAGGGTGACGCAGATGATGAAGAACATTTTTATGATGCCCCTGACATGGATTTTGAGGGCCTTGGGCCCAAGGAGTCTCCGGACCCTCTATTCGGGGTCCCCCAGGTGACCAGGAGGATTCTTCCTCTCAGTTTACATTTTTACAAAATATGCTAGACACCTTGGGTCTCCCTACGCAGGAGCCCAACCAGGATGTCGATGAAGACGAAGATTACAGGGAGATGAGAGGTCTTTCAACCTCCAAAACCCTGGTCGTCTCTATCTATAATGCGTTCAGAAGAAATACCATGAAAGTGCTTTAAACCCCCACTTCGGTGTCAGGGGTTGAAAAGCAGATTGAGAAAAAAAAAAAAAGATTGTCTAGAACTGGTACCGAGTTCCTGCCTGCACACCCTAGCCATGAGAGTGTAGTGCAACAGGCAGCTTGTGATAAGGTGGGGTTTCCTTGTCCCCCTTACCACCGGACAAGGACTCCAAGAAGCAAAGAAAATGTATGCCACAGTCTCCATGCTTCTCAGACTTTCTTCGTTCATGGCATTTACAGCCAAATATCAGAAAGCCCTGTGGAAGTCTGAACTGGCCATTGCCTGCAGTGGGTCAGATACTATGGTGCAGGAGCTGGTAGATATGACAGAAACTGCCCTGGAGCTACCAAATACCAGTTCCACATGGCAGATGACAACAATGACGCCGCCTCTATGGCAATGGCCCATGCCATCTCTCTCAGACACTTCACCTGGCTTAGAACTACCAGTCTAACCACAGACACCCAGACCAAGGCCATGGATATTCCCTGTGATCAAAACATATTGTTTGATTACAGAACCACTGACTACATAAAAAAAGTTGACAAGTACAAGGCCTCCTGGCAGAGTCACTCGTCTAAACCTAAGCCTACTGCCCCTCAGAGATCCCGACCCAGGGGCAGTAGGGGCAGACATTTTTTTCCAAGGCCTTAAAATCCTTATCCCCAGTCTGACTTTGGTTAGTACAGGGGGTCTTTCAGAGGCACGGGCAGAAGGGGCCAAAGAAGGGCTACCTCTACCCAGCCAGCAGCCTCGCAGTCTACGTCCTGATTTGAGTGTCCAGGTCGCCTCCCCGCTTCTGGTGGGAGGCAGACTCTCCCACTATTTTCAGAACTGGTCCCTCATTACATCGGACAATTGTGTGCTGGAGATAGTGGAGAAAGGTCTGCCACTACAGTTCAAGCAGATGCCAGACTTCAAGTGTACCCAGGTGTCAAGACCACTGTCCCCAACACAAGTTCCTCTGTTGGAATTGGAGGTACAAAACCTTTTAGCTCTACGAGCGGTGGAGAGGGTCCCAGCCCATGAGAAGGGCAAGGGCCTCTATTCCAGGTACTTTCTGACACAAAAGAAAACTGGGGAGTGGTGACCTATCTTAGATCTCAGATATTTAAACAAACATCTGAGGAAAAAAAAAAGTTCAGAATGGTCACTCTGTCACTGGTCATACAGTTTTTTACAGCAGGGAGACTGGTTAGCCTCCCTGGACTTAAAGGACGCTTACTTCCACATACTCATAAGGAGGTCTCACAGGAAGTTTCTCAGGTTCAAGCTTCCCTCTGGCCACTATCGCCGCAGTGCCCTTCGAGTTTTGCTCAGCCCCAAGAGTCTTTACCGAGTGCCTCGCAGTGGTAGCAGCACACCTCAGGAGACTGGGTGTTGCTCTCTATCCCTATCTGGATGTAGCAAAGTCTTCTTGCCAAGTTAAGGAATCCCTTTCCCTTTCCCTTACAGAACACACTCTGGAGTCTCTGGGTTTCCCTGGTAAATCTAAAGAAATCTCACTTGGAACCCACATAGCTGCTCACCTTCATAGGGGCCCAGCTGGACACTCAGAAAGGATATGCCTTTCTCCCACAGGAAGTAATTCAGAATTTCCTTTTAGTGTCAGATTCTTTTACCCGGGGACAGCCAAGACCAGCCAGACATTTTCTCAAACTCCTGGGACACATGGCTTCAATGACTGTAGTGGTCCCAGGAGTCAGGTACTGGACGAGACTCCTGCAAGCCTGCCTCAGAGCTCGCTGGTCTCAGAGAAGCAACAGCTTTTCAAAGCTGATAACTGTGATGGAGCAGTTCCTCCAGAACCTGCTGTGGAGGAAGAACCCTGCAAATTTGCAAGCAGAAGTTCCTTCCATGCTCTGCTTCCCCAAAGGTGATCACCACAGACACCTTCCTCCGGGGCACATCTGGAGAGTTCTCAGTAAGTGGCACTTGGGCTCTCAAAGAGTCACAGTTACACATAAATCCCTTGGAACTCAGAGCAATCTTTGTAGCTCTCAAAGCTTTCGCTCCCAACATAAAAGGGCAAGAGGTTCAAATTCGGACAGACTATACCACTGCGATGTTTTACATAAACAAGAAGGGTGGTACCAGATCAGGAATACTCTGTTTAGAAGCTCTGAAGCGCTGGTCTCTAGCATTCTCCCTGGGAGTCAGCCTCTCAGCTATTCACCTCCCAGGCAAACACAATACCCAGGCAGATGCTCTGAGTCGCGTCAGTCAAGGCCAGAGCAAATGGACTCTGATCAAGCAAGTACTAGCCACAGTGTTCAGGCAGTGGGGCACATCAGAAGTGGATCTGTTTGCCTCTCCCCTCAATTTTCAGCTTCCTCATTACTGTTGCAGGCCCCCAGTCCTGGGAACGCTTCCCCTGGATGCCTTGATCCTGGACTGGTCAGGGAGGTTCCTATACGCATTCCCTCCTTTTCCCGATACTCGGGCGGGTTGGGTATTGCTGAAACTCAGATGACAGCCTGCATCAATGATCCTGGTGGCTCTGGATTGGCCCAGGCTAGCCTGGTGTCCTCTAAACTCACTCCCTGCTGACCCTTCCTCAGACAGGGGTGCAGTATCCAGACATGCAGTCTCTTCACCTCAAGGCCTGTTTCTTGAGGAGTTAGTTTCCATCCTCGCAGTACTCTGAGCAGGTCCTTAAGATTCTGAGGATGGCTAAAAAGACGAACACTAAGAAGACTTATGCAGCCAAATGGAAAAGGTTTTCCCTCTGGTGCAAGAGCAAAAAGGTTGACCCCATTTCAGCTTCAGACCCTCAACTGCTGGATTACCTGCTACACTTGCAGGCGTCAGGCTTGAAAACATCTTCCCTCAAGCTACACCTGGCAGCAATTTCGGCCTGGTAAAAACTAAAGAACCGAGGACTGCAAGAACTCTCCACCACACAAAATAGTGTAATGTGGGCAAAAGTTTATTACCAACAATAAAAAAGCACAGAACGCAGCACCCCCCCCACACACACACACACACACACACACACAGTGTCAACATTTCACACCACCCTGGTGCTTTTTCAAGACCACATTTCAGTGGGAAAGAAAAAGTAAATTCAAACCACAGGAAATCTTACTGTATTCTGACAAATGCAGTATGGTCTCACCATAGGACTGCCCGGAGCCAAAATGGTTAATAGAACCTATGTTAATAATGGAATATTAGGCTCGAGCTCGGTTTTCAAATCATTGATCCCTAGTTGCACTTCCTGCAACCGTCAGATTCTTTACTCCACTAGCCTCAATAAGACGTCTCTGGAGAGCTCTCCTTCACTTTAACTGAAGAGATTATTTTCTCAGTTTATTTTAAAGTCCGTTTACTTTATTTTGATTTTTGAAGCACTGTCCTTGGTTCACAGGTAGAATTAGTTAGATTAGTGTAGTTTTGGTAAGTCTTTTTGGTTCCTCCTCGGTTCTTCCAACCGGGAAGGAACCAATATTATTCTGCCTCTTTATTTAAATTAAATTTGCTGGTTACCATCCGGTAACGCGGTTTTTCATAGTTTAAATTTACCACGGTAATTCTTGGTCTAATTTTTTTTTTACAACCGATCAATATCACAGACCAAGAAGCGAATGGGCCCCACAGGTTTCCAACATTGTACAGAGTGTGAGGAACCGTTCGCAAAAGCAGATCCTCATCTTTGTGTGTTTTGCTTGGGTTTGACCACCTCAAAGGGGACTGCGATATATGTAAGAACTTCCCTCAGTTGGCGCTTGAGAGGCGCTTAAAACGACTGCAGGGGAAGATGTCTGAGAAGCCTGCTGCTGCAGACAAACCGATTTCTGGCCAAAAAGAACCAGAGGATCAGCCCTCTGACAAGGGTGACGGTTCTTTGACCAAAAAAAGACCTGCTGACCCTGCCGCTAACCCGGCAGCCACAGGAAAGAGAAAAAGAAAAGAAAAACATTTAGCTGTTGAACCACAAACGAGTACCCCGGTTCCAACCTCTGAGGAAATAGCAAATGCTATTATAATAATTTGGTCGCTTCAACCGGTAACCCAGGTTCAGGTTCCGAAGCGGCCACGTTTGGATGCCTCAAGTTCCACTACGGTTCCCGGTTCCTTGGAACCCGGGTTGGACACTTTTGCTGAGGATTATGATGATGATGCGGACGATGATGAGGACAAGGACTATGGTGAACCCATTGATCCAGATATTTCACCTGATCCTCATCGTCCTGACTCCCCTGACAAGGGAACCGAGGACTTTACCTCTCATTTTAAATTATTTGTTAAACAGGTGGCTCAGTCCCTGGACTTCCCCACACAAGAATTAACTGATGAGGAAGAGGAACAGGACTATAGAGATCTGATGGATGTTCAGGCTCCTAAAAGAGTTTTCCTGCCCATCCACAAGTCCCTGAAGAAGCAGGTTCTGAAAAGCCTGCATGCTCCAACCTCTATTCCACTAGTTGATAGAAAGGTGGATAAGAAATATTGGGTAACTAAGGGTGCGACGCAGTTCCTGTTTGGTCACCCTAGCCATGAGGGTGTGGTACAGGCTGCAGCCTGTGATAAAGCAGGCATTCCCGTAGCATCACACCCTCCTGACAAAGATTCCAGAAAGCTGGATTCTGTGGCAAAGAAGCAATATCTGGGTTCCTCCCTGGCAATTAGGCAGGCTTCATACATGGCCTATGTTGCCAGGTACCAAAAGACACTCTGGGACACTGTGCTGGAGATTGTAAATGCCAGCACCAATGGCAGCAGACCTGGAGGAAGCTGCCAAGAGAGGGGGGTAGAGGCTTCCAAGGTCCAATTCAGAATGGCAGTGGATAGCAATGACACTGCAGCCAGGCAGATGGCTTCCTCAGTGTCTCTCAGGAGATTTGCTTGGCTATGGACTACCTCTCTTACACAAGATACCCAGTCCAAAGCCATGGACTTCCCATGTGAGCCTTCGTCTCTATTCAGACAGCAAACTGAGGCTTACATGAGGAAGATGGATGAATGCAAAGCAGCATACCAAAGTGCTGCTTCTAAGGATAAGGCTCCTACTCCCCTAAAGCAGCATGCCAGGGGTCATGGGGCAGACCTTGCAGGCCATTCTTGCAGCCTCATGCCTTTTCACAGTATCAGCAGCAGAGAGGCTACTTCAGAGGCAGGGGCAGGAGAGGCACCAACCGAATTAGCCCCAGCACCCAGTCATCACCTCAAAATAAGCAGACACCTTGAGGAATCTGCTCGGCTTGCCTCCCCAGGTCCAGTAGGGGGCAGGCTGACCCACTATCTCCAGGAACAGCTATCCATCACCACGGATTGGTGGGTCCTGGAGGTAGTGGGTCAGGACCTTGCACTCAGTTTCAAACTCAGACCAAGACTGAGGGCAAGAGTTTTCAACCTTCCTCCCCCTCAGAGACACTCTTACTGGAAAAGGTGGTGTTAAACCTGCTTTCATTAGGAGCAGTGGAGCCAGTTCCTCTCTTACAGAAAGGAAAGGGCCTTTACTCAAGATGCTTCCTCACAACCAAGAAAACAGGGGAGTGGCGACCCATATTGGATGTCAGACACCTGAACAGGCATTTACTGAAACCAGAATTCATAATGGTCACTTTAAAAATGATTCTGTTAACTTTAAGGCAAGGAGACTGGCTGGCATCTCTGAATTTGAAAGATGCCTATTCCATATAGTAACAAGGTAGGCTCATAGAAAGTTCCTCAGGTTCAGACTTCCATCAGACCGCTACCAGTTCAGAGCAATGCCTTCCGGCCTTACTTCTGCTCCAAGGGTGTTCACAAAATGCTTGGCTGTGGTTGTGGCTCATCTACGAAGGCAGGGAGTGGTAGTTTTTCCATACCTGGATGACTGGCTCTTAGTGTGGCAGTCTCCTCAGCAGGTCAAGCATTCTCTGGCCTTAACACAGGAACTGTTACAGTCCCTGGGTTTCTTGATAAACCAGCAGGTCAGTGCTGCAGCCAGTACAGCTCCTGGAGTTTATAGGAGCGGAAATGGATTCAGTCAGAGGAAAGGCCTTTCTTCCTCAGCTGAGGGCAGACACTCTCAGGCGGCTGGTAGGCTCCTTCAAGCCTCATGGCTTCAGGCCGGCCAAGCACTTTCTCCAGTTGTTGGGCCACATGGCAGCCTCAACCACCACAGTGTCAGGAGCAAGATTTCAGATGAGGGATGTTCAGTATCACCTCAAGCATTACTGGCATCAGAAAAGAGACAGGTTATCAAAGCTGGGCCCAGTCACTCAAACATTCGTGCAGGCACTCCAGTGGTGGCAGGATCTGGAAAACCTCAGACAAGGGGTCCCATTCCTCCAAGAGCAACCATCTCTGGTGCTCACTACAGATGCTTCCCTACTAGGGTGGGGAGCATACTGTCCACGGTACTTGGTCAAACAGGAGTCGTTGCTGCACATCAACCTGTTGGAGCTCAGGGCAGTGTTCCTAGCACTTCAGGCATTCGCCAGCATGCTGCAAGGAAAGGTGGTCCAGGTCAGGACAGACACCATGACTACTATGTATTACATCAACAAACAGGGAGGCACAAGGTCCACACCCCTGTTCACAGAGGCTATGAAAATATGGACACTGGCCTATTCCCTGAACATTTTGCTGTCAGCAATCCACCATCCAGGGAAGGACAATGTGCTGGCAGATGCACTGAGCAGAATAAATCCAAACCATCACGAATGGTCTTTAAACAAGCAAGTACTGCAGTTGGTGTTCAGAAGGTGGGGCACTCCAGAGGTTGACCTCTTTGCTTCCCCAGACAACTACCAGCTCCCTATGTACTGTTGCAGACAACCATCGAAGGGCTCAGTACCATTGGATGCATTGACCCTGGCTTGGACAGGGAAGTTCCTGTATGCCTTCCCTCCCTTCCCACTGTTGCTGAGAGTCCTGCACAAGCTCAGGTCCCAGCCAGCCACAGTGATCCTCATTGCCCCAGATTGGGCCAGACAGCCATGGTATTCTCTAGTTCTGTCCCTCTTGGTAGGCAAGCCAATCAGCCTACCCAGGAGGCACAATTTTCTGACCTCCACCCAGGGCAGGATCCTCTACCCCAACCTTTGATCCCTCAGACTCAAAGCCTGGTTCTTGAGGACCTAGAGTATACAAATTTGAATCTCTCAGAAGGGGTAATGGAGGTCCTTAGGGTATCCAGAAAACCTGCTACCAGAAAAAACCTATACTTCTAAGTGGAAAATTTTTCTTTCTGGTGCAGGGACAAAAACTTAGGCCATACTCAGGCTGGCTTATCAGTAGTTCTTGACTATCTCACCCATCTTCATTCCCTAGGCCTCAGGACCTCTACTTTGAAGGTGCATTTGGCTGCAGTGTCTGCTTCCCTGTCAGCAGGTAAGCCATCCTCTTTGGCCTCTAATGCAGTGTTCTGAAAGTTTTTTTAAGGGGCTACTGCATTTGCACCCTCCTCGTGGAGTCCCTACCCCTGTGTGGGGGCTTAAACATTTGCATAGCACAGCTCATGCAGCCTCCTTTCGAGCCCATGTCATCAGCTGACCTTAAATATGTGACTTGGAAGACTGTGTTTTTAGTGGCTGTTACTTCTGCCAGAAGAATTAGTGAGATTCAGGCTTTGTCCATGGAGCCCAATTATGTGGCCTTCCATAGGGACGAGGTGGTACTCAGGACAAATAATACATTTCTTCCTAAGGTGGTATCTGACTTTTAAATTAATCAGTCCATCACCCTGCCAGTCTTTTTTACTGATTATTCCTCCTCAGGTGAGCATAGACTACATAGCTTGGATGTCAAGAGGGCTATTCGTTACTACCTAGAGTACACAGAAGGTCGCAGAGGGGATAGAACCCAGCTCTTTCTGACCTATGGAGAGGTTGGCAAGGGTAAACCTGCCACAGAGAGATCCATAGCAAGATGGATTGTCTCATGTATCCAATTCTGATATGACAAAGTGGGTAAGCAACCCCCACAAGGGCTTAGGGCCCATTCTACTAGAGGGACTGCTGCATCTATAGCAGCTCCCAGAGACATTTCTCTTCTGGAAATCTGTAAGGCAGCTACCTAGAAAACAGTTCACACATTTACCAAGCACTACTGCCTAGACACCCAGACCAAGAGTGATGCCAGGTTTGGCACAGCAGTTCTGCAGAGCCTATTTCTTGAATAGGTCCTCTACATGCCTCCAAAGGCACTGCTTGGGTAGTTTGCATTTGTCAGAATACAGTAAGATATCCTGGGGTTTGAAGAAAACATTACTTACCATAGTAATATTGTTTCTTCTAAGGGAATCTTACTGTATTCTGAGCTCCCACGCTTCCTCCCCTGCTAGGACCTACAGGGCTCTGCTCACTCCTGTATCACTAATGTTGGAAACCTGTGGGTACCTATTACTTTTTTGGGCATCTGTTGACTTGACTCTTGGAGATGTTTCCTGTTGTTTGGAGTTTCTGTTCTCCTAATGGGGGTATTTAGGGGTAGTAAACTTAGTTTGGATAGTTAGTATTTAGCTTCTGCATGCTTCATAAGAATCTGACGGTTGCAGGAAGTGCAACCAGGGACAATGATTTGAAAACCAAGCTCAAGCCTAACATTCCACTATTAGCAAAGGTTCTATTAACCATTTCGGCTCCGGGGCAGTCCTATGGTGAGACCGTACTTCATTTGTCAGAATACAGTAAGATTCCCTTAGAAGAAACAAGATTACTATGGTAAGTAGTTTTCTTTTTTTCCCATGCCATATTTAAATAGTTTTTCAAAGGCCTCTTGCACCTTCAGCCTCCAGTCAGGGAGCCGGTTCCTCCTTGAAGCCTGAACCTCTGCATAGACAGGCTCATGGATCTACCCTTTGAGCCTGTGTCCACTGCTCATATCAAGTTCGTGACTTGGAAAACAGTCTTCCTGTTGGCCATTACCTCTGCCAGGAGGATTTCAGAGCTACAGGCTCAGTGCACTGAGCCAAACTACATCATTCCTCACAATGATAAAGTTGAGGTCAGGAGAAATAGGAAATTTCTGCCAAAGGTGGTTTCAGAGTTTCACTTAAACCAGTCTATTATTCTGCCTGTCTTCTTTAGTGAGAAATCCACTCCTGGTGAGCAAAAGCTCCACAGCTTGGATGTCAAAAGAGTCATCTTTCACTACCTAGAGCATACTAGACAGTCCAGAGGCTCTACTACTCAGTTGTTCCTCACCTACGGGAATGTAGGCAGAGGAAGACCAGCTACCAAGAGAACTATTTCCCGCTGGTTGGTCTCTTGTATCAGATTCTGTTATGAAAAAGCTGGTCACCAACCTCCAGTGGGGCTCAGGGACCACTCCACCAGGGGCATTGCAGCTTCGCTGGCAGGAGCAAGTGACATTCCCCTTCTGGATGTCTGCAAAGCAGCTACCTGGAAATCTGTGCACATCTTTGTGAAACACTACAGTTTGGATGTGCAGACCAGATCTGATGCCAAATTTGTCACGGTTCTCTGCCCACCTCCCACTGGGTACTGCTCAGTAGTCTGCTAAAGTTACTGATTCTAAAGGACTCCTGGGGTAAGAAGAAAAAATTATGGCAGTAACCTTCTTTCTTCCAAGGGGTCCTTTAGCATCAGTAAGCTTCCACCCTTCCTCCCTGGTTCACCTGTCAGGAAATGGCTTAGTTATCACATCTCTTACCAAATTTGAACTTTTTATTGATGAGTTTCTAACTTGTGTCGTTGTTTCTGTTTCCACTTTTGTAGATATTTGCATGTTTTTTTAATCTTGTTAATTCATTTTTGGGGCATGTGCCCTTGTTTTCCTTCAAAAAAATTCTGAAGCCTTCAGGCTGCTCTCACTCAGCTCAATCCCTCTCCTGTTTTTGATTGGCTGTTTCCCAAAGCTCATTTAAATAAAATTCTCTTAAAGGCATACCTTTGGGGCAGTTGCACCTAGCCAGCTAACTGCTAAAGTTACTGATGCTAAAGGACCCCTTGGAAGAAAGAAGATTACTGCGGTGAGTAATTTTTTCTTCTGTGCCCCCAAGCAGAACACTCTCCACCTGCTCAGACCGTTGGATTGCCTCCGCCATACTTACCGTAACAGTTGTTCTTCCAGAATATCTTCACCATTGATTACCACACCCATCCACCATCCCCCACTTTAGCAGAGTCAGGTCGTCTGTGCAGCTCAATCTGACAGTGCTGGTCGGCACCACTTAATGCTACGGCATCTCCCCAGTTACACCCCCTATGGAGTAGTTGTTTAAAAAAAGGGGTGGGACCCACGGCTAGGTTCCCACCATGCTAAAAAAACTTAAACTGGGTTTAGGGTTCCTTTTCAGGCCACTCATACCAACCAAAAACAAGGAGGGATGGAGGCAGCTCCCTTCCTCCCTTTTCTTCCTTGTCCTGCTTGTCCCTGCTCAGGGAATGGCCCTTTCCTGGGGTCTATCCTATTAGTTACTAAATTTAGTCTGTGCCTCCAGGCACTGTCCAGCCTAACTCCACTTGGCAGTGGCATTGTCTGTGGAAGAGTGTTCAGGGTGGGACAGATTAGTTTGTGAGATGGTGGTCAGTTTGGCCACTAGCTTTCAAAACCTGGTAACCAAATCAATATGTGTAGTGGCCATCATTTTTAATGGCTCTAAAATCACTTTGTGAACAGGTAGGCATTTGGCTTGTAACTTTCACAATCTGGATGCCAAACCAATTTTTTAGTGGCCATTGGCCACCTGGCTACCTAATTTGTCCCACCCTGAGAGTGTTATGCACTGGACTGGATTCAAGTACACTAGGTCTTACGCAGGGTGCATTCCTGTTGTTGCTGGAGAAGCAGGTTATTTTTTCTTCTATATCAGATTATCTTTTGGTTTGTGTGTCTCTCTCCTTCCCTTATTTCAGCTGGGCTTGAATACCAGCCCCAGAAGCTGTGCACATACAGTGCCTTGCGTAAACAGCATTTCTTGTTGAGAACCAGACTGGAACACTAATGGCTGCTACGTTTTGTGGTTCAAATCTGTAGTCTTCAGTGGTGGAAATGGCACATTAAGGAGCAATGGAGAAGGTTTCTGAGGCAAAATCAGGGACAATTGAGAGGTATGGTTACTGGACCCTCTCCCATGATGTAGCTAGCATCCACCGTGTATTTCCAAACGACTACCCATAACCAACATACTTGTACACTTTTTACATGGTTTTTGTCTTTCTCTGCAATTCATTACTTGTAAAATAAAATCACAGTACATGTTTATGCACCTATTGTTGTCAGTTATGTTATTGCTGTTTCACTCCCTGATGTAGCCCCTCCCCCAGGTCACATCTGGAAATGAGCCCCAACTCAAGGTGCCTATCCCAACCGCCAGATTATAAATAAATAAAGGTACAGCCTATAAGAGGTTATGCTGTTTTTTGAAGAGACTATGGAGAACTTATTGTGACTTCAGAGGTATCTAATGAGGTGTTCAAAGACTCATTGCATTTTGGGCTTTAACCAATGAGCAGTCAGGAGCTGACCTTACATAACAACATAGCAAATGATAGCCCAAAATGGCCCAGGGATAGAGTTCAGACCATTTCCTTATGCAGTGTGGTTGCTGCAGCAGATCTGATCAGGAACACTTGTTTTTAAGGGGGAGGGGGAAACAGCTGTACAGAATTCATGGGATCATTTCCAAAACCTGTAATTACTGTAACTTGTAGCAGTGTCCCTGGAAATTTTGGGGAGGCATTCTTCTGCCCTTCCCCCATGCACTCACATGTAGTCTTTAACATGTTCCTAGAGCAACCAGATTGCATGTGCAAATGAGAAAATGTGGGACCAAGTGTCTATCACATTGCCCCCCGCCATCCCACTAGGTGGAGCAATAGAGATCCTAGAGTAAGAAATGTCTCCTTATGTAGGATATCTGTGGGTGTAGCATTCACTGTTTCTGGTGGACGTCCAGATTTTTGAGACTGTTTTTTTCCCCCTTCTTCTGAGAGTTCTAAGTGCCTAACAGCTGGTTTCTCACCCCGGGGGTCCTTTAGTATGCTTGACAAATGCAGTATGCCAGCTGGGTTCACCTGCCCCAGAGGTGGAGTCAATGATAATGAGCCTAGAGAATTGACCAGTGAGGAGAGAGCAAGAGAGTGTACTGCCAGCAGTCAGCCTAGAGGGCACCGGAATTATTTCTCTGCTGATTGATCAGCACTGCCCCGGAGTGTTCTCTCTTCACTTCGCTTGAAGAAAGTTATTTTCTTTAGGGGTGTTTGTTTTCTTACTTTTTGTGCTGCCTTTAGTGATTTTAGAGGTATTTATGACTGTTTTGTCGCAGTTCCCTTCAGTTCCAGGGAACTGCGAATTTCACTTTACTTGCAGTTCCTTCTAGCGGTTCCCGCCTTTTTCCTGAGGTAAACTATATAGTGGTTGAGTTAAAAAAAGACGTGGTTTTACTTTAAAACATTTTAAAACATTAGCAGTTCCCTTTTCTCCTTGGGAACCATGTTTTTTCTTACTAAAAGTTAATTTTTGGTTATTGAGGAACCATTTTATCGCGGTTCCATTCTTTGTAGGAACCGACTGTTTTCACTTCTGTTCCCAAAAGGGAATAGCATTTTTTGTGTTTTTTCTGACAAATTGGTATGTCAGAAAGACCCAAAAAGAGAACTGGGTCAACAGGTTTACAAATTGTTTAAAATGCAGGTAGACAGTGGCTAAGGCAGACAGCCACAATCTTTGTTTAAATTGTTAAGGCCCAGACCATAACTGTGAGCTCTGCTCTAAATTTTGTTCAAAGACATTGAAAAAGAGGGCTAAGAGACTGGAAATTATGGCCTCTCAGTTTGCCTTTCCCTCTAACAAAAGTGCTGAAGAGGGATGTTCTTCTCACAGTAAAGCTAGAGAGGTCCTCTAAGGACCCCCTAGAGAACAAGTCTGATAAAAATATTAATAATAATAATGACCAAGCTAAAAAAAGATTTAATGAGCAAGTTCCAGATTTAGTGCCTGTTAAAAAGAAACAAAAAGAAACGCATATCACTGCCCTTCCCGCTGAAAGGCAGAGGGAGAGACGTCAGTGACACAAAAAAGATACACCCTCAAATGAAGAAATGGCTAAAGCTTGGCATATATATCAGACTTTGCAGACTATGGGAAGTTTGTTTAATGCCCTTCTGATCCTAATGCCTCTCATGCTTCAGACCTTGGGTTTTCATTATATTGAGGGTGATGACGATGAGCCTGAGGGTGAACCTATAGATACTGATGCATCCCCTGACCAAGAGTTTGGCAATTCCTTGAATGGCCAGGAGGATTTTCCTTTTATTTCACTTTTGTACAACATATGGTGGACACCCTGAACATCATCACCCAGAAGACCACTGATCAGGAGGAGGAGGATGCAGACATCATACAAGAGCAGGATCTAGACACGATGGGTTTCCCCTCCTACTAAAAAGCTGATTTTGCCCATTCACAAATCCCTTCGCAGGGCAACCTTTAAGCTCCTTCAGAACCTCACCTCTGTTCCTGGAGTAGATAAAAAAATTTAAAAGAAATACCAGTTAGAAAAATCTAACACAGCATTCCTTTATATGCACACAGACCATGGGGGGTGGTACAAGCTGCAGCTTTCGACAAAGCCAAAGTGCCACTTTCCTCATAGCCTCCTGAAAAGGAGTCTAGAAAACTGGACTCAATGGGCAAGAAATATTATACCACAGCCTCTGCTGCTTCTGCTTTCCGCCTATGTGGCCTATGCAGCCCAATATCAAAAGGCCCTCTAGAACTCTGTTTTAGCCATAAGTCAACAGGCCCCAGGTAGGATAGCCCAAAACCTGGCAGAAACTGTAAAGACAGCCTTAGAAGCTACTAAATACCAGTTACATATGGCTGTGGACACTAATAACACTGCTTGCAGGGCCATGGCACAGGCCATCTCCCTGAGGCGTCATGCCTGGCTGAGAACCATTAATCTTTCACAGGATACTCAGTCCAAGGCTATGGAATTCTCCTGCGAGAATAATTCTCTCTTTGGGGACAAAACTGAATCCTACATGAAAAACATGGAAGAATATAAAATGACCTATCAAAGCAATGCTGATAAAGAAAAGGCCTCTACTTCCCAGAAATCTCAGAATAGGGAAAACAGAGGCAGGGGCTACTATCCTAGGGCTTTCTACCCTATGCCTATGCCCTTAGACTACTCTCAGATGAGAGGCTATTTCAGGGGGAGAGGAAGAAGATGTCATGGAAGGTCCAGCTCCTCTCTTTCCCCCAGCACCCAGTCCAAGCAAGCCTCCTGACTGCAATGTCCAGGTTGCCACCCCTCTCCCTGTAGGAGACAGGCTGACCCACTACCTCTACCAATGGCACCTCATAACCACAGATGAGTGGGTGTTAGAAGTGTTGGGTCAGGGGCTAACCCTGCAGTTCAAAAAGTTTCCCTCTCTGCTGGGTGCCAAGCAGTTCTTCTATAAGGCTCTAAAACCTGTGGACACTATCAAACTTATTTGAGGGAACAACCAAAAACCCAGCAAAGGGGCCGACGGTATTGACTACAAAATCCTTAAACAGTCCATCAATGTCCTTGCAGTCCCCATCACCAATCTTCTAAATAGCTCCCTCTGCTCTCATACCTTCCCCAATGCTTGGAAATCTGCAACCATCAAACCATTATTCAAATCCGGGTCCAGAAGCGAGGTCAAGTAGAAACATAGAAACATAGAAGTTGACGGCAGATAAGGACCGCAAGGCCCATCCAGTCTGCCCATTTCTGTTTCTACCTTGTAAATGTGCTATCGGCCTTTGCTCTGTCAGTGACCTATCTATTCATAGTCATTTGTATTGCTCCCTTATGCCTATCCCATGCCTGTTTGAAGCCCTGCACTGTATTCATAGCCACCACTTCTTGTGGTAAGCCATTCCATGCATCTACCACCCTTTCTGTGAAAAAGAATTTCCTCACATTCCCCCTTAATCGGCCTCCCTCTAATCTCATGCTGTGTCCTCTTGTCCTGCTATTTTTCTTATATTTAAACATGCAGTGCTCCCATATTGATTTGGCATTTTCCCTGTAACTCCAGGGTGATATTCCTGTGTTTTCCTGTAGATTACATTATTTCCTATGGAAGCTGAATTGCCCTGTTTTCCTGTATAACCAATGCAAGTCTATGGGAAGAGTTTTCCTGTAGATGCCTCCAAATCCCTGTAAAATACAGGAATCCCTGTAGATATGGGAGCCCTGAAACATGTTAGACTCTTTCACCTTGTTTATGCCCTTAAGGTGTTTAAATGTCTCGATCATATCACCTCTCTCCCTCCTTTGCTCAAGGGTATACATATTGAGCTCTGTTAATCTGTCCTCATATGTCTTCTGATGCAGTCCCTGCACCATTTTGGTTGCCCTTTCTGGACTGCCTCAATTTGGTTAATGTCCTTGTGAAGGTGTGGCCTCCAATACTGCACGCAGTACTCAGATGAGGCCTAACCAATGTCTTGTACAGAGGATTATTACCTCCCTCTTATGACTTGTGATACCCTACTAATACACCCTAACACCCCTAGCCTTACCTACTGCTTTAGAGGTCTGCTTGATGATTTTAGGTCATCAGTGATGATGATGCCCAAGTCTCTTTCTTCCTTTGTGACTGCTAGCAACTCCCTCCCAGCCTATAAGTGGCTTCAGGGTTTCTCTTCCTATGTGCGTGATTTTGCACTTCTTTGCATTAAATCCCAGTTGCCACTCTTCTGACCATTTTGCTAGTTTATCCAGATCTCTTCTCATTCTGCCCACCCCATCTGGATCATCTACTCTGTTGCAGATCTTGGTGTCATCTGCAAACAGACAAGCCTTACCCTCTAGTCCATCTGCAGGTCACTAATGAAGATGTTGAATAGGACTGGCCCAGGACTGATCCTGAGGTACCCCACTTGTGACTTGCATCCTTCTGACTGTATACCATTTACCACCACTCTCTGTTTTCTGCCCACAACCAGTTTGCCACCCAGTTGACCAACTTCTGACCCACCCCGAGCCTACCTAGCTTATTTATCAATCTTCTATGTGGAACAGTGTCAAAAGCTTTGCTGAAGTCAAGGTAGAGCTATATCAACTGCCCCTCTTGGTCCACCACTCTGGTTACCCAGTCAAAGAAATCTATGAGATTAGTTTGACAGGACCTTCCTTTGTAAACCCATGCTGTCTTGGATCCTGTGCCCCTATGGATTCCAGGTGTTGCACTATCCTTTCCTTAAGGAGTGCCCATAATCTTGCCCACTACTGAGGTAAGACTGACTGGTCTGTAGTTCCCCACCTCCTCCTGCTACCACTCTTGTGGAGCGGGATCACATGAGCCCTTCTCCAGTCTTCTGGGACCTCTCCTGGCTCAGAGACTCACTAAACAATTCTGCTAATGGCTCTGCTAGTTCCTCCTTTAGCTCCTTAAGTACCCTGGGATGTATGCCATCAGGTCCCATTGCCTTATCCACCCTGAGCTTAGCAAGCTCTTGTAGGACCCTTTCTTTTGTGAAGGGAGTAGTGCTCACCTCCCTCCCCTGTGTCCATGATGCTGAGCTGTGGGCCCTGCCCTACCTTCTCTTCAGTAAATACTGAGCAAAAGTATCTATTTAGGATAGATGCCTTTACAGGGTCCTCCTCCTCACATGCTCCCTTTTCTCCATTAAGCTTAGCAATACCTCCTCTGGACTTTCTCCTTTCACTAATGTATCTATAGAAAGTCTTGTCACCTTCTTTACTGTTCGTGCTAGTGTTTCCTCAGTTTGGGACTTTGCCTGCCTTACTGCCTTACCTGCTTCCCTTAGGCAGTTTGGTATGCCTCCCTATCTTCATGCCGCTGTGTTCCCTTATATTTCCTGAAGGCCAGCCTTTTGGCTCTGACCTTTTCTGCTACTGTATTTGAGAACCAAAGTGGTTTCCTTCTTCTTTTGCACTTCCTTTTCTGTCTAACACAATGGGATGTTGCTTCAAGTATTGTATCCTTAATGCTTGCCCACTTTGCCTGTACCTCCTCACCTGTGTTTCTTTTTGCCAGGGCTAGCTTAACTAAGTAATTACCGTCCTGTCTCCCTTCTCGCCCTCCTATCAAAGATCATTGAGAAAGTTGTCCACTCTCAACTTACTACCTACCTGGAAGCCAATAACCTACTCTCCTGTGCTGAACATGGCTTCAGATCTGGTCACAGCACAGAAACTGCACTGGTCAGGTTCACTAGTGACATCCTTAAGGCCAATGACAAAGGCCAATACACGGTCGGTATTTGTCGACCTGACAAAGGCATTCAACCTTCAAACACCATGAAGTCTTGCTATATTATAACAATAGCAGTTAGGCTCAGCCTCTGAATTGCCCCGGAGAGGAAGGAGTTAACTCCAGAGGATCTGGAGTTCTACACCGCGAGGGCGCTGTGCCAAAGCTCTATCTGGCCAGTTTCAAATGAAACTGTCAGATTCTTTACTCCGCTTCACTGAACAGTCGCTCCGGAGATCAGCTCCTTCAGCTCGGTTCATTCTCGGTTCAACCGAGTATTTTTCGGTTCATTTGAACCGGCAAAAAGTATTTATTTTACCGCATTTCGGTTGAAAGCTCTATCTGGTAAACCGTAAGTACAAAATTAAAGTCTGTGTGGAAATTCAATTATCGGGTTCGGTTTTGAACCGATCGGTTTGCTGATTTTAATGTTTTAAAGTGTTGGTTGGGCTTTTAGAGTGCGGTTCCCGGTTCTTATCGGTTCTAAAAAAACCTGGTTTTAAATAGGTTTTTTCAAATACCCGTGACACGGTTAGGAACCGATAAGGGTGTCTTGCTCTAGCACTGCCATCAAAGGGCAAGTTTTGGATAGGCTGGCATTATGTCTGAGAAACCCAAAGAAAACCGGGCCCACTGGGTTTCAACACTGTGATGTCTGTGGGAAGCCTTTGCCAAGGCTGACCCACACACCACTTGTGTCTATTGTCTGGGGCTGACAACCTCCTGTCAGACTGCCAGGTGTGTAAAATTTCCTGCAGCCACCCTGGAAAGAGATTGGGCGGCTCAGGGCGAGAGGCAAAAAGTCCGCTGACCCGGATGGCCAGCCGGTCCAGCACCCACTGGACCAGAGGGAGTGCCTCTGACCAGGCGAGACTTCCTCGGCAAAGGAAGGCTGGTTCAGAGGAACCAGTCCCAGTTAAAAGACAAAGAAATCAGTAGGTTTGGAGTCCAAAATTGTCTCTCCAACTGCTGCAGAGATAGCTAAAGCCATTCAGATTGTCCAGTCACTGTCTCAGGGACCTGTCGAACCACCAACAGTTGGTAAAGGTTGGTTCGTTCAGTTCAGTGGTTCAGGAGTATGATGTTGAGGAATTTTATGAACCACAGGAGGGGAGGAGAATTTGATCAATATCGTGTGGCTGGGAGGGTCTGGACGTGCCCATTGAACTGGACATTTCTCCAGACAGAACTTTAGAATCTCCTCCTATTCTGTCTGAGTCCCCTTCTCATTTTCTGTTTTACAAAAAGGTTGCAGAAACCCTCCAGCTTCCTTTAGAGGAGGCTGTGGATGAGCAAGAGGAGCCTGATTATGTAGAAATGATGGATATACCAGAGTCTAGGAGGTTGTCTATTCCTTTGCATAAGTCATTTAGGAAGCAAACAACAAAGATTTAAAAAAATCCTCATTCTGTCCCTCCTGTAGATAAAAAAATGGACAGAAGGTATACTTTGTCAGGCTCTGATACAGACTTCCTCACTGAGCAGTGTAGTCATGTAGGTGTGGTACAAGCTGCAGCCTGTGACAAGGCTAATATTCCCCTGGCCTCACATCCTCCTGATAAGGATTCCAGGAAGATTGATGCCATGGCGAAAAAACAGTATATGGCAGCTTCTTTGGGACTCAGGCAGGCAAATTATATGGCTTATGTAGCTTGATATCAGAAATCTAGATGGGACACAATATTGCAGTTAGCCAAGCAGGCCATGGCCAGCTGGCTAGTGAGTTGGAACAGGTGGCTGCTGATGGCATTGAAGCCTCTAAAGTTCAATTTCATACTGCTGTTGATGTTAATGATGTCTCCTCTAGGGTCATGGCCACTTCTGTAGCTTTCCGTAGGTTGGCATGGCTCAGATGCACTAATCTGTCCCAAGATACTCAGTCAAAGGCTATGGATTTTCCTGTAGTGGGAAATTCTCTGTTTGGGGAACAAACAGAAAACTATATGAAAAAGATGGATGAATACAGAACTACCTACAAAAGTGCCCAGGCTAAGGAGAGGCATGCCACTCCACAAAGGCACGCTCCCAGAGGTAGGGGCAGGCCTTTCCACAGGCCTTTTTACCAATCTCAAGCCTCCTCTGCTTTTGCGCAGAGGGGTTTCTTCAGAGGCAGGGGTAGACGAGGCACAAGTAAACCGTCCCCCTCCCCTCAGCCTAAGGCTGCTGCCAAGCAGGCACCCTGATGGGGTGCCCAGGGCCGATTCTCCTGTACCAGTGGGGGGCAGGTTGGCTTATTTCAGCCAGAACTGGTTGTCCTTAACTTCGGACAGATGGGTTCTGGAGGTAATAGGCCAGGGTCTGGTTCACAGCTTCAAAAAGTTTCCAAAGATGAGAGCCAGACATTTTCCACCTGCAAATCCTTCAGAAGCCCTTGCTTTGGAAGCAGAGGTTTCTTCTCTTCTGGACTGCAAAGCAGTGGAAAGGGTCCCTACTTGCCATCAGGGCAAGGGGCTATATTCAAGATACTTTCTTACCCCAAAAAAGACAGGAGAATGGCGGCCCATTCTAGATTTAAGGTACCTGAACAAGCATCTTTTGAAACCAAAGTTCAAATTGTTGACTCTGGCAATGATTTTGCCTTCTCTAAGGCCAGGGGACTGGCTAGCTTCCCTGGACCTCAAGGATGCCTATTTTCATGTTCTGATCAGGCCTTCTCACCGAAAGTACCTCAGGTTGAACTGCCCTCAGGCCACTACCAGTTCAGGGCAATGCCTTTCGGCCTTACCTCTGCGCCAAGGGTATTCACAAAATGTCTAGCTGTGGTAGTGGCTCACTTAAGAAGGCAAGGGGTTGCTGTGTTTCCCTACCTGGACGACTGGCTCATTGTGGGTCAGTCTCCAGATCAGGTGAAATCCACTTGCAAGTCACCCAGCGACTTCTCACTTCCTGGGATTCCTGCTAAATTTACCAAAGTCAGTTCTGGAACCAGTTCAGGTCCTAACTTTCATAGGTGCAGAATTGAACACAAAGTTAGCCAGGGCATTTCTTCCCTCGGAAAGGGTAGACAGACTCATTGCCTGGCATCCTCCTTACCCCTGCGAGTCTCTCGACCAGCAAGGCATTTTCTGCAACTCCTGGGGCACATGGCTGCTTCCACAGCTGTAGTGCAAGGAGCAAGATTCCGATGAGGGACATTCAGTTCCATTTGAGGGCCTATTGGTCTCAAAGGAAGGACCCCTTTCCAAATTGGTCCCAGTGACTCAAACTCTGATCCTGGCCCTCCACTGGTGGCAGGACCGAAGCAATCTAAAACAAGGGGTTCCCTTCATTCCCATTTCCCACTCCCTCACCCTCACCACGGATGCCTCCCTGTTAGGGTGGGGAGCTCACTTGGGCGACCTGTCCACTCAGGGAGTGTGGTCTCCTCAGGAATCTCTGCTCCACATCAATCTTTTGGAACTCAGAGCTGTCTTTTTAGCTCTTCAGGTGTTTTCAGCTTCTGTCCAGAACAAAGTGGTTCAAGTCAGGACAGACAACACCACCACAATGTGGTACATCAACAAGCAAGGGGCACCTCGGTCATCAGCCTTGTGCACGAAGCAATGAAGTTGTGGTCTCTGGCTTACTCCCTGAACACCTCCCTGATAGCAGTTCACCTCCCAGGGAAGGACAATGTCCTGGCGGATGCCCTCAGCAGAATTTCTCAGGGCCATCACGAATGGGCTCTGAATCCACAGGTGCTGGGGTCCGTCTTTGCCAGATGGGGCACCCCTCAGAGAGATATTTTCGCAGCCCCAGACAACCACCAACTTCCTATATTTTGTTGCAGGCCTCCAGTGCTGGGCTCAGTCCCCCTGGACGCCTTTCTGTTGGACTGGAAAGGGAAGTTCCTGTATGCCTTCCGCCCCCTTTCCTCTTCTTTTCAGGGTACTAGTGAAAATCAGATCTCAACCCTGCAAAGTGATTTTGATTGCCCCAGATTGGGCCAGACAGCCCTGGTACCCTCTGCTTCTGTGCTTGACAGTCCACCCTGCCCTGAGCCTGCCCAGAGTCCACGACTTGCTGGCCTGTGCACAGGGAGAGTGTGGTATCCGGACCTCAAACCCTCCATCTCAAGGCCTGGCTCTTGAGGAGTTAGAATTGCTGATTTACACCTTTCTCAAGGTGTCCTGATATTTTAAAGGCTTCAAGGAAGCCTTCCACTAGGCCACTTACAATTCTAAGTGGAAGAGGTTTTCCATCTGGTGCTCTGAGAAGCAGATTATTCCAGAATCTGCAGATCTTCCCATTTTTCTGGACTATTTGGTCCATTTAAATTCCCTAGGCCTAAGGCCAGCTACCTTGAAGGTTCATCTGGCAGCTGTCTCTGCTTTTGTGTCAGCAGGGAAGCCTGCCTCCCTTTCTTCTCACCCTGTGTTTTCCAAGTTTTTTAAGGGGTTACTTCATATTAACCTCCCTTTTCGGGAACCAGCTCCTGCCTGGGACCTGAATGTTTGCATTGCTCAGTTAATGCAACCTCCCTTTGAGCCTCTGTCCTCAGCAGAGCTCAAGTATCTAACTTGTAAAACTGTTTTCCTAGTGGCTATCACTTCTGCCAGACGCATAAGTGAATTACAGGCCCTGTCAGTGGAAGAAGATTTTATTTCTTTCCACAGAGATAAGGTAGTCCTCAGGACTAATAGAAAGTTTTTGCCTAAGGTGGTTTCAGATTTCCACCTGAACCAATCCATCTCTCTCCCAGTATTTTTCACTGAGCATTCTTCCTCAGGTGAGAGGAGACTGCACAGCTTGACGTCAAAAGAGCCTTAAGCTACTATTTGGACAGCACCAAGGGTCACAGGTTGAATCCTCCAACTCTTCCTTACTTATGGCGAGGTTGGCAAAGGAAACCTGCCACTAAGAGGACAATTGCAAGGTGGATTGTCTCTTGTATCCAATTTTGTTACCAAAGCTAGGTAGAGAACCCCCTCAGGACTGAGGGCCCACTCCACCAGGGGTACAGCTGTGTCTCTGGGCTGCTAGAGGACATTCCATTCTGGAAATTTGTCAAGCTGCTACCTGGAAGACAGTTCACACTTTTACCAAGCATTATTCCCTGGATGTCCAGTCCAGGAGAGATGCTCGGTTTGGCACAGCTGTGCTTCAGAGCCTATTTCCTAAGTAGGTTCTGACCCTCCTCCATGGAGGTACTGCTGTGTAATCTGATATGTTATAATATAGCAAGACTTCATGGTGTTTGAAGAAAAATTACTCACCTTAGTAATTGCTTTTCTTCTCATGGAGTCTTGCTATATTATAACCACCTCCCTCCTGCCCCTCTCAGAACTTCTACTTGGGTAGGGGTGGCAAATTAGTGCAAGCACTGTGTCATGCCATTGTAGTTTTTCCTTTACCCTCTTTCTTTTAGGGTTAGGGAACTAGGTTGTTCGCTTAGGTATATATTGGCCCCTTCCTGGACTTGAGTCTTTGGGGAAGGGGGTCTTAATAGTGCTTGTCAAGGGGAAAACTAATAATAATACCATTATTCATTGTTATTATGGTTATTGGTGTTTCTATTGTTGTTTATATTGTTGTTATTACTACTAGTAGGTAGCCATTTGGCTAGTGTAGAGCTTTCCACACAGACTTGTTGCTTAGTGTTAGCTTCGTAAAGATCTGACAGTTTCATTTGAAACTGGCCAGATAGAGCTTTGGCACAGCGCCCTCGCGCTGTAGAACTCCAGATCCTCTGGAGTTAACTCCTTCCCCTCCGGGGCAGTTCAGAGGCTGAGCCTAACTGCTATTGTTATAATATAGCAAGACTCCATGAGAAGAAAAGCAATTACTAAGGTGAGTAATTTTTTCTTGTGGATCACGCACTCCTACTCCACACCCTCAAAGATCTGCACCTCTCCATCAGTGTCACAGATTGGGTCATAAGCTACCTTTCCGGGTGATCCCATAAAAACTCCATTGAAGATCATCTCTCAGTCAAATGCCCGATCAAATATGGGGTCCCCCCAGGGCTCGATCCTGGGCCCCCTCCTGTTCTCACTTTTCATTAATGATCTCCTCTCTGTCTGCCTTAACATACAACTTGTCTTCTGCGCCGACGACAGAGCACTATTCAGTAGTGACGTCAACCCTGCTGCCATGTTCAGCAATCTACAGTCTGATTTCATGAAGTTGCACTCCTGGTTCTCCGGAAATGGTATGGTCCTAAATTCTAAGAAGACCAAGTTTATGGTCTTCTCACGCTCTAGAAAATCCACCGTCACTGGCCTTACATCAGTTGATAACTCTGGCTACCCAACTGAACAGGTGTCTGAATTTAATAACCTTGGGCTTCTCCTGGACCCTCACCTCTCCTTTAATCTCCATGTTAACAACCTCATACAGAAGACCCACAACAGGCTTGGTCTTCTTTATAGGATAAGAAAGTTCCGTAGCCCTGCAATCAGGTTTCGCTTATCTAACTCTCTTCTCCTGCAACTCATCAACTATGGATCCATCATCTTCTCCCCCCTCCCCCCACATCTCTACTCTACTCCAAACTAAGATCAACCTACAACAACATTGCCCATTTTGCCACTGGTTTACCATGGAAAACTCACCACTGTACCCGCTACTCCTCCCTTAGCTAGCCAACCCTTGAAGGGTGGTTCCAACAAAAAATGCTCTCCTTCCTCCATAAGATACTCCTGAATTTGCTGCCGCACAGCGTGATTTCCTTCTTCTTCATCGCTGCTGCTGTGCGGGTGATCAGAGGGGCCTCAAGTATGGTTTCAACTCCCCTTTCTACCGCACTAAGCAAGCTCAGAACTCAATCACCTATAAGGGCACTAAGCTGTACAACCAACTGCCCCCCAATATCCAAGCCTATCGGTCCATCCCCACCTTCAACTCCTACCTCAAAGTTCACATACTCAGTTCTGCCATCTGCAGCTGCCCCAGCCGACCCTCCAGCTAAACCTGGCCGCTCTCCACCTTGCTTTACTCTAGTCCCTGTTACCCCTTCCCCTCTCATCCCCCACACTCAACCCCCCCTCAATTTAGTTTTCACTCCCACCACCCACTCCTAGCCTAAGTTTCTTCATATTTCAATCATGGACCCAATTACAACCAACCACGAAAGACTTGCACTTTCTCTGCCTCTAGCACTTAGGTTACTGACCCCTTTATACCCCTTCCCTTCTCTCTCCTGCTCTCCATATGTTACACACGTAAATGTTCGGTTCGCTTTATGTGTTTCTGTCTTTTTACTTTATTGTAATCTATTGCCTCCTGTTTTTCAGTTTATGAAAATTGCTGTAACTGTTAGACAACTGTTAGTCTTTGACATTGTTTTATATATCTAAACCACTTGTTTGGATTGTTTCCCCTGTATAGATCTTGTTTCTTTTAGACTCTGTTTTGTATTGTCATACCTTTTTGGTATCTCTTACACTGGACGTTTGTGAAAACTAGCATTTTTGCTCACATACCTTCCAGTATACAAATAAAGATTGATTGAGAGCTTTTCAAACCCCTAACCCCAACAGAAAGATTGTTGTTGGAGCTAGAGGTGAAAGCTCTTCTGTCCACAAAAACAGTGGAAAGAGTCCCCTTCCCCCAGTGGGGAAAAGGGCTATATTCCAGATACTTTCTCGCACAAAAGAGAAATGGGGAATGGCAACCCATAGTAGACTTAAGATACCTGAACAAACATCTATTGAAACCCAAGTTCAAAATGGTCACTCTGACTCTGGTGATCCATTCTTTACAGCAGGGAGACTGGCTAGCCTCCTTAGATCTCAAGGACACCTATTTGCACATCTCTATAAGGCCGTCCCACAGAAAGTTTCTCAGATTCACACTGCCATCCGGCCATTACCAGTTTGCAGCCCTGCCATTCAGTCTCACTGCGGCTCCCAGGGTCTTTACAAAGTGCCTGGCAGTAGTAAACGATCCTAAACGAGTAGGAACCCCGGCAGGAGGTAAGGTCAAGCTGGGTGTAGTATATAGGCCCTCTGGGATGGGTGATGTTCTGGAGGATGGTTTGCTGGACAACATCATTGCCCAGTGTGGACCAAAAAAGGGAAGGAGTGGTGTTGATGGGGGACCTTAATATGCCAGGTACAAACTGGGGAACCATGTCCTCTAAGGTGGCCAAGGAGCAGAGGCTGCTGGACGGCTTCCAGGATGTGTTCTTAACACAGCACGTGATGGAGCCCACAAGGGAGGGGCATGTCCTGGATGTGGTTCTGGCGAATGGGGATCTGGTAAGGGACCTGGTTGTAGAGGATCCCCTGACTAGGAGTGACCACAATACTGTCTGGTTTCAAATAAGCATGGGGGAAGGAGGGAGAGATCTAGGACACTGGCTGTGGACTTCAGGGGGGCTTTGTGGGCATGGGAAATATTTTCAAGGATCACTTGAAGGGGATTACAACGATGACAAATGTGGAAAAAAAGATGGGAGGTCATAAAACAGGGACTTCATGAGGCAGTCAGAACCTGCGCTAAGGTGAAGCGTAAGGGAACAAGGTCACATAAACCATGCTGGTTGTCCAGTGAGGTTCAGGTAGCGGTCAGAGAAAAGAAGGCTGCCTACAAAAAATATAAAACAACAAGAGGGGATAGGGAAAAGGAAATGTACCATCTTGCATCTAGAAAAGCCACCCGGATGGTGTGGGGGGGGGGGCAAAGTCCAGTAAAAAGCTGCGGCTGGCAGAGGGGATACAGGGAGGGGAAAAGGGGTTCTTCCGGTACATTGGGGAGTGGAGAAAAACTAAGGGCCATCTCGGCAGACTGAGATCAGAAGGAGGGTGGGTGGAAGAGGTAAGGGAGCAGGCAGAGGTATTAAATGAGTACTTCGCCTCTGTGTTCACTAGGGAGGGGGATGGGATATCTACAAAGCAAGGCACGATGGGGATAGAAGTGGTAGTGAGTGGGATCAGGGGAGCAACAGAAATGGAGCAAGAGGAAGGGAGAGGTACCCCAGGGATGTCACATCAGGATAAGGATAAAAAGTCCAGTAAGGAGCAGGGGATGGATGATGCTGTCTCTACCGAAAGGGTGTGGTTAGCACTTAAGGCCCTAAAGAAAGATAAATCTCCTGTGCCGGATGGCAGTCATCCAAGAATACTATGGGAATTGGTGGACATACTGGCTGCGCCCTTCAACAGGTCACTTGAGACAGGGAGGGTACCTAGGGATTGGCGAGAGGCACATGTGGTGCCACTCCATGAAGGGGGGTCGAAGGAAGTACCAGGTAACTATAGACCTATCAGTTTGACCTCGGTGGTGGGAAAATTAATGTTGAGCATGCTAAAGGAACGAATGGGGGTGTACTTGGAGGAGGTGGGAGGTCTGGATAGTCGGCAACATGGGTTTGTGCCAGGTAGATCATGTCAAATCAATCTTGTGGAGTTCTACGAATGGGTAACATCAGAACTGGACAGGGGAAAGCCTGTGGATATATTATTCTTGGACTTCAGCAAGGTGTTTGACTCTGTCCCCCACAATGGTCTGGTGGAGAAACTGACGGGGTTGGGAGTAGGCCCTTTGATGGTCAGATGGATTGAAAACTGGCTAGCTGGACACACTCAGAGAGTAGTGGTCGGTGGGGAGCTCTCGAACCCTAGAGAGGTCAGTAGTGGGGTACCACAAGGCTTGGTCCTGGGTCCGATCCTGTTTAATGCATACATACCAGACATCAGGGAGGGTATAGGGTGTGAAATGAGTCTTTTCGCTGACGACTCCAAGATAGGAGCAGTAGTTGAGGGGGAAGAGGTGAGGTTGGCCCTGCAAGGGGACCTGGACACCATGGAAAAGTGGGCTCACACATGGAAATTAAATTTCAATATCATCAAGTGCAAGGTGTTACATCTTGGGCAGAGAAACCCTAAACATAGGTACACCCTGGGAGGGGAGGTGCTGGAGGCCTCAACAGGGGAAAAAGACCTAGGGATCATGGTGGATGCATGTATGAATAACTCTAAGCAGTGCAGGAGAGCGGCTAGCAAAGCAAACAGGATGTTGGGATGCATCATAAGGGGGATCACCTCTAGGAGCAGGGAAGTGACTTTGCCACTGTACAATGGACTGGTTAGACCACACCTTGAGTACTGTGTACAGTACTGGAGACCACACTTGAAGAGGGACATATGGCTCCTGGAGAGGGTACAGAGGAGGGCAACTAAGATGATACGAGGACTAGGGGATTTGACATATGAGGACAGACTTGAGGAGCTTTGCCTGTTTTCATTGGAGTAGAGGAAAGGAGAGACGGGGGGACATGATTGAGGTCTTCAAGCACCTCAAGGGAATAAATAGGGTAAACACAAAGGGGATCTTTAGACTAAAGTAGGCAGGTATCACCAGAGGGCATGGTTTGAAGTTGGAAGGGTGAGGGGGGAAAAGAGGAGGAGGTTTTTCACTGAGAGGGTGGTGAATCCTTGGAATGTGCTGCCTGGTGAGCTGGTTCAGAGATCCACAGTGGAGGGCTTCAAGAGAGGGTGGGACAGACACAGAAAGTGGATGTATCAGATGATGGCCTGGCCCAGGGGTGTGGGGATGGATGATAGGGGTTTCTGGAACACAAGGGGGGAGGGCCACAGTACCCAACTAGGGATCTGAGGTTTGAGCAGACTTGATAGACCGTAAGGCCTAATCTGCTGGCAATTAGTATGTTGGTATGTTAATTGCAGCTTACTTAAGGAGGCAACAGGTGCCAGCGTTTTCATAACTGGACAACTGACTAATAGTGGACAAGTCACCAGAAAAGGTCAAGGAAGCTCTCGGACTAACAGTAAGTACTCTGGAGTCCCTGGGATTCATAATCAACAAAGAAAATTCCCACTTCGAACCAGTTCAGGTACTAGACTTTATTGGAGCAGAGCTGGACACCATACAAGGGAAAGCTATGCTCCCTGTGGACAGGGTCCAGAACTTCCTACATTTAGCAAATTTGTTTGCCTTATTTTCTTAGACTGCTAGGCCACATGGCTTCCATGACAGCAGTGGTCCCAGGTGCCAGGTTTCAAATGAGGGACATACAGTATCATCTGAGGGCTCACTGGTCCCAAAAGTGGGACTCCCTCTAAAAACGAATTCCAGTCTCAAGAACCTTGCTTCAGGCCCTGGACTGGTGGAAGGAAAAGGAGCACCTCAGAGTAAGGGTCCCTTTCAGCAGGACAGTCCTCCAGGGTTCTTACCATGGATGCCTCCCTCCTAGGGTGGGGTGCTCATCTGGCAGACCTGTCTATAAGTGGAATCTGGTTCCCCAGGGAGTTCACTCTCCACATCAACTTTCTTGAACTCAGAGCTGTGTACCTGTCTATCAAGGCTTTTGCTCCACAGCTAAAGGGTAACTCTGTCCAGATCAAAACAGACAATACCACTGCCATGTTCTACATCAACAAACAGGGTGGCATAAGGTCCACCAAACTCTGTAGAGAGGCCATGAAAATCTGGTCCCTGGTCTGCCATTCATCTTCCAGGCAAAGACAATGTTCTGGCAGACTCTCTCAGTCGAATCAGTCAGGGCCATCATGAATGGGCCTTAAACAGGCAAGTTCTGGCCACAGTGTTCAGGAGGTGGGGAACCCCAGAGATGAACCTCTTTGCCACCAACCTGAACCATCAGCTTCCACTTTACTGTTGCAGACCCCCAGCTTGGGGTACACTTCCGGTAGATGCTCTCACGCTGGGCTGGACAGGGACATTCCTTTATACCTTCCTTCCCTTTCCTCTGATACACAGACCTCTCCTAAAACTCAGGGACCAGTCAACCACCATGATTCTGGTAGCTCCAGACTGGGCAAGACAGCCCTGGTACTCTCTGCTCCTGGCTCTCTTGGTCAGCAAGTCAGTCTGCCTGTCACTGAGCCAGTCTTCTGACTCTGCCTCAGACGGGAGTAGCTTGTCCCAACATAGTCTCTTCACCTCAAGACCTGGTTCTTGAGGAGTTAGAGTATCCTGATTCTCAGTACTCTTAGCAAGTGCTCAAAATCCTTCGCATGGCTAAAAAACCTAGCACAAAGAAAACATGCTTCTAAGTGGAAAAGGTTCTCCCTGTGACGTAGAGGTAAGCAGTTAGACCCTCTCAATGCTACTTCACCTACTCTGCTGGACTACTTAGTTCACCTGCAATCATCAGGCCTTAAGGCCTCATCCCTTAAGGTGCATTTAGCAGCCATATCGGCCAGCCTCTCTGCTGGGAAAGAAAAATCAGTCATTTCCCATTCTATTTTTAAAAGGTTTTTCAAAGGCCTGCTGCACCTTCAGCCCCCACTAAGGGAGCCTGTCCCTCCCTGGGACTTGGATCTGTGTATAGCCAAGCTCATGGAACCCCCTTTCGAGCCCATGGCTACTGCTCACCTGAAGTACGTCACCTGGAAGACTGTTTTCCTAGTTGCCATCACTTCTGCCAGAAGGATTTCAGAGTTGCAGGCCTTGTGTGCTGAGCCAAACTAGATCGTTGCCCACAGGAGCAAGGTAGTATTTAGAACAAATAGCAAGTTTCTGCCTAAGGTGGTTTCTGAGTTCCACCTGAACCAGTCCATCACCCTCCCAGTCTTTTTCACAGAGAAGTCCATACCAGAGCAGCCAGCCCATCGGCGCAGCGATTGGATTTCCGCTTGCGATGCTGGTGACCCAGGTTCGGGAGTAGACTCGAGTCGCTGGAGGGCCGGATGGGGGAGAACGGCTTGAGCAGCCCATGACATCTTACCTCTGGGGGAAGGGGGGCCAAGGCCCGCTACTTGCCTGACCCTGGCTGGAGGCTCGGTACAGCAAGCCCTTGCAGGGGGTGCTGCCAGCGGCGGCGGGTGGACGTCATGACAGCGCCTTGACGCCAGGGCACACCATGCGAGGAGTAAACCGAGGAAACACAGCCTTCCATTGCCAGGAAGATGGGGCACCAGGAGGCGTGCCTCAATGTGTCACCACTCACCCAGACCACCTTGCCCGATGAAACAAGAATGTACAGGGTATCTGGGCCCACCTGGTTCTCCCCCGCCGAGACAACCACCATGGCTACATGGGGCTGCAGTAGGTCTCGGGTTGGGTGGTTGGCAGAGGAATGACTCAAGATTGCCCCAAGGGTCGGAGATGGAGGGCACATAGGCAGGACAAATAGAAAGTTAAAAAAAAAGTTCACACCAGGTGAACACAAGCTTCACAACCTTGATGTGAAAAGAGCCCTGCCTGACCTACTAACAGGAGCACACCAAGCAGTTCAGGGACTCCCACACTCAGCTTTTTCTCACCTATGGGGAGGTAGGCAGGAGAAGACCAGCCACCAAGAGGACTTATTTCATGTTGAATAGTCTGTTGTTTTCAGTTCTTTCACAACAAAGCTGGCAAACAGCCCCCTCAGGGCCCATTCTACTAGAGGCATTGCTGCCACAGTGTCAGCCTCAAGGGACATTCCCCTGCTCGATGTCTGCAAAGCAGCCACTTGGAAAACTACATACCTTCACAAAGCATTACTGCTGGGATGTACAGTCCAGATCAGATGCCAAATTTGGCAGAGCGGTCCTGCAGAGCCTCTTTCCAAAGTGAGTTCTGTACCCGCCTCTCAACTGTACCGCCTTATAGTCATAGAATCTTAGAATCATACGAGTCAGTAGCCATAGGCCAAATGGACTCAACTAGATTTTACCCTACAAAGTCATATTTTCTGTTTTCCATATAGTCATCTAATGATGCCTTGAAACTATCCATTGTACAACTATCCACAACACTTCTCAGTAGTCTGTTCCATGAAGTGACCACTTTTTGACAAAACCACTGGCCCCCTTGAGTTTGTTCTGTAAAAATTTTCTTGCAATTGATGCTCATAGAATCTTCTACTTCTTATGGTATTTTTGATGAGGCTGACTCATTCCCAGAGGTTGTAATTTTTTAGGGCTTTATATATCAAACATAAGTCACCTCTTAATCTCTTGTATTCTGTATATATACTGTATAAACCCAGGCGTCTTATCCTGTTCCTATATTCAACATCTCTAAGTTGGTTGATATTTTTGGTTGCTCTTCTTTGCATTCTCTCAATTAATTTTTTGTCGCCAAGTTTATATGGTGCCCAGAATTGAACATTGAACTCTTTAAGTACGGTTGCACAAGAGATGACTATAAAAAGGGATTAATCCACGACAGGGTATGGGTTTACTGAGCATTAATCCACGCCTGGTGGGGTTGGAGTCATGAGGTGAAGCCGAGTAACTTTAACCACCCAGGTGTAGATTAATGCTCGGTGAACCCTTACCCTGGAGTGGGTTGATCATCTTAAAACATGAGCAATGTTATGTTAAAGTTTTACCTAAAGAAACAGTAAACTAAAGCCCTGTGAACATGCAACTCTGGGTATATCAGGAATTAATCAATGGTCAGGTGACCTGTTTGGACGAATCAGAAGACAGTATTTTTGGAATCCATGTTATAAGGGGAGTATAACTCTCTCTCCTCTACTTTTTATGTTTCCGTAGATACAACCCATCATCCTATTTGCCTTACTGGCTGCTGTCTTACATTGTTCTGAGGGTGATAGAGTGTTCGTAACCAAAACTCTCAGGTCTCTTTCTAGTTCTGAGACAGGGATCATTCTTTTTTTTTTTTATTTATTGTACTTTTTCCCCGTCGGCACCCCTAACCCCGGCCCAGGCTCGGCCCTGGGCTCAGTGACCCAGACCCTCACCCGCGGATGCCCCCCCCCAGTGGGGCCGTCAGAGGCAGTACTGAAGGTGCCTGGAGGGTGGGGCACCGAGCCCCTGCTCATACGTGGGGGCCAGCGGATTTTTACAGTAAGTCCCCTTGGAACTAGGGACGTGCAATGACGCAGGTGCCTTACGGCAAGTGTCTGTCCCAGCTCCACCCACGTTGCGGTGTGGCGCCGTCCTCCTGGCCTCCACCAGGGGGTGAACGACACCGAAACCAGCTCCCTTACTGTCCCTGGAGGAGGAGAACCATCCTCCGGACACTCAATCCTTCTCCTCCTCTGCCAGCCCCCGGCAGTCCGAGCCCGTTCCCAAACACGGGTTGCCGACATGGCGCAAGGTGTGGCTTCCAGCACCTCAACCCTCAGCACCACCGGGCCCGAGACAGGGATCATTCTACCATAGAGATAGTATGAAGCCCTTGGATTGTTACTACCCATGTGCTTAATCTTGCATTTATCTAAGTTTAGTGTCAGTTGGTTCTGAGCTACACATTCGCCCACTTTGTTTATTTCCAGTTTTTTAATTTATTTTAGCTTTTGTTGACCGGGCAAGTGCACTAGACAAATCCTGCCTATTTTCAGGCACGACCCGAGGAAGGGGGATACAGATGAATGCCAACTGACCTTGAACCAGTTTAAGCTGTTGGTGGTATTTGTAGTGAATGAGGGAAATTTGGCCAGGACACCGGGGAAATTCCCCTACTCTTTTCGATAAGTGCCATGGGATCTTTAACATCCACCTGAACTACCACCAATCCAGGCAGATGGGACCTCGGTTTAACGTCTCATCCGAAAGACGGCACCTCAGAAGTGCAGCACCCCTCTCATGCTGCACTACAGTGTCAGTACTGGGATATTAACCCAAGTGCCAGATGTGGGAACTGAACCCACAGCCCTCTGATCTCCCGGCCTCAGAGGCGAGTGTGCTACCTACTGAGCCACTGACACTGCGAGTTGTAGTAATTGGGTGGACTGATTATCATTGACAAGACTTCCTATTTTCACGTTGTCAGCAAATTTGACAATTCAGCAACAAGATGATGTCTGTAATGATGTCGCATATATGGTAAATAATATTGGGCCCAGAACTGACCCCTGAGGGACTCCACTTGTCACATCTGCCCATGGGGAATGATGACCTGCTATGCATACTCTCGGTTTCCTTCCTAAGAGCCAGGACTTGACCCATTTCACGATATTTATGTCTAGTCTGCATTGTCAAGTATACTAAAGGACCCCTGGGGTGAGAAGAAAAAATTACTCACCGTAGTAATATTGTTTCTTCCAAGGTGTCCTTTAGTATGCTTGACCTCCCACCCTTCCTCCCCTACTTTGCCTGACTGAGGATGGCTCTGCATTCCTTTTATTCTTGCCAAATTTTTCATTGTTTGTTGTTTTGAAGCAAAGTGTTTCACAGTTTTGGTGATCTTCCCCTTATCAGTCTTCACCATTCATTACTGCTGGATATAAGTCAGAGGTGCACATCCGCCACGGGAGCTTTTTGTTTTTGGGAGGAGGAGTCGGCTCCTGTGGCACCATGCGCAACCCTGACGCACAGTGTAACGCCTCAGGTTGGATGTTAGAGCCTGTACTCTTCCATCCTAGTTCTGTTTCTCCTGCCATCGAGGTTGCACCTGCTGCTCGAGTTCCGTACAGTTGCTGCGAAATTAGGCATTCATCTTTCGACGCCACTTTCTTCTCCATCCCAGTTCGAGTTTATCCCAACACCATTGAAGACTCCAGTAAGACCTTTCTTTTACTTTCTTGACGGTGCTGAGATCTTTTGCTAGTTTTTCAAGTGTTTATTTCTCATCATGTCCAGTTCTGGGGTGAAAATAAAATAAAAAGCGGGCCGTGCCCCCATGCGTCGATGCTCCTGTGGCCCGTATTTATCCATTACGGATCAGCATGATGTTTGCTTGTGGTGCCTGGGACCTAGTCACGATATGGATCACTGTGATGGCTGCTTCTCCATGGACCACCGTGTTCTAGAGATCTGCGCATTTAAAGTTGGCAGGGCCCTGATGACTTTAGGAGGGCAGCATCGTTCACGGGTTTCCAAGGCCAGGACTCTTGACCCTTCCTCCAGGTCCCCTCCTGGGTCTATATGGCCCAGCGAGGAGGAGGCCTTCTCCAGTTCTAGCCTTACCAAGGAGGAGTCTTCTTTTGCGGCGCTGGAGGAGCAACGCAGTTCCCTCCGTAGTCGCGTTGCTGGCGCAGCCCTGGCAGTCACCTCTTCAGAAGTGCAGGCTCCCCCAGTGTCACAGCCCATGGCCGCTGGGCCTGGCACTGGCAGGCCCTCGGCACTGCCATGCGGTGCCATCCCGGATCCTGGCACCATTTGCAGTGCCGGTGATTAGGGCGGTGCTGTGTCCCATAGCAGTGCCATTGTCAAGGGCTCTCCCGGAGTCGCTAGCCTGGAGGTCCACATGGCCACCTCCTCTTTGGAGGGAAATGACACTGAGGTGGATCTGGACTGTTAGCCTGACTCTTTGGAGTTGGAGAGCCATGTGGGACTCGGCGCCAGGCGGCCCAGCAGCCCTATCCCTGAGTCCCCGGAGCTTGTTGTCAGGAAGGATCATTCGGCTGGGGGTGGCCACCTATCCCTTGGGGGCAACGGCTCGGGGTAGGGTGCCTTCCCCTGGGGAGGTCCAGGCAGCTGCCATCACTAGTGCTGCTGTGGCCCTCCAGAGGGGGGTGGGGTTTCTCGCTCCTGCGGCCTCTTTCAGTGGAGCCTGTGGGTTTGGGGGAACCCGCCTCGTTGGTACAGAGGAAGAGGGCTGCCTCTGAGTCCGAGGGGTTGAGAGAGGTCAGGCCGAGGTGCGGCGGTCCCCTTCCACCGCCCTGCAGGGGGTGGGGAGCAGTCGCAGTACTGAGCCCCGCCTTTCCCTTAAGTTTTCGGAGACACCTTTGGTTGGCAGCACAGAGGGTTTCCCTTCTGGACAAATGCAACCCCTAGCGCATTACAGGGGATACTCTCCTTCAGAGCTGTTCCGGAGTTTGCCTTCCCAGAATCAACCTTCGCAGCCTGGTATGGTCTCAAGGCCCCTTGTATGGTGGGATCAGCCCCTGGATCTCAGAGCCCTTGCAGAGGTTGGGCACTCTCAGTGCGGTGCCCATCGCCCATCCCTCTGCAGACACCTCCTCCTCTCCTGGGCCATGTGGGTCCTATGGGGCCCTTAACCTGGGAGATGTTTAGAGCCACTGCGGCGGCCTTTCCTTCCTACGTTAGGGCCATGGATGAACAGGTCTTCCATCTTCCCCCACCCGCGCAGGTGTCCTCTGGACTTTCGAGCTCCTCGTCCTCCTCTTCTGTGGGTGAGGAACACTCTGTCCACCTGTCCTCCGACGCTGATTTCACTGAATATCAGTGATTCCTTTCGAGGCTGGTACTGGAGCTTTGCATCTCCCACATTCTGAGGACCAATACCGAGTGGAAGACGCGTTCATTTCTTAGTGAATTTAGTGCTCACCATCTAGTGGTGCCCTCCTGGTCCATCCCCTACCAGGAGGTGTCTATCTGCGCCCGGCAGTCTCCGGCTGCCCCTTTTCCAGCCCTGGCAGACTGCAAGAGATGGTATTGTGCCCCACAGGAGTCTCTACGTTCCCTACCTCACCCTTCTTCGGGCCTGATATCCCTAGACATTCCCTCTGGGCCTCAACTCCTGGCGCACGACTGACCCCCGGATCTGGATTCCACAGAATTCAACCAGTGGCGATGAAGGGTTTTTTCTTCTGCTCGTGCGGTAAATGTGCATAGGTTCACATCAGGCACACCATGCTGCCTATAACAGGCATCTGTGGTTGATGTTAGGTCAAGTGCTAGCATCTTTGCCTGATACGGAGCAATCTGGACAGGCCATTGCCCTCTTCACTCAGGGTCTGGAACTTGCAAGGCACCGTGCAAGGGCATCTTATGATGCTAGTGAGGTGGCTTCCAGACTGGCAGGGACAGCAATCTGCATTAGGTGGACTGCATGGCTTCATCTATTCAGATTATCACCCATAGGGTGATCTCTTCCGCTTTCCGGGGGACCTGCCTTTTTTCCCGAAGGGCAGGGAGGATTCTTCAGGGGTGCCCTCCATCCCCCTGGCCACAGGGGACACCTCCTCATCCTCAGCAGCCTTAGACCTTGCTCAGTCTAGTATGGCTAGGGTCTCCCCCTCCTGTGTCTCTCCCGCAGGAGGCTGAGGGATCTGTTTCCTCAGGGCTGTGCCAGGCCCCCTCTGGGGGGCTTGGTACTCACCCAGCAGTAATGAATGGTGAAGACTGACAAGGGGAAGATATGAAAATCACGTACCTACTGTAATTCTTCATCTTCTCTTGTATCTTCACCATTCTTACTGAATCCCACCCACCATCCCCTCATGGGCCTCATTTCTTGGGCATCACCTCTGCCCTGCTCACTCTCCCCCTCCTTGAGGCCAGTTGGGGGCTGTGTTCCCTGGTACCTCAGAGCTCTCTGTTCCTTGTCTAAAGTCACAGAGCATTCACCCTGGAGGATGGCAAGTAGGGTCTTTGCCCTGAACCCTCTGAGGGAACTCCCTCTGATTCTCTTTACAATTACTAGGGTGTCCCCTGCTTGGGGCCTGAATAATTCTCTGGCTTATGTCACCCTCTAGCTGTCATTGCTCTACTGCAGTCCTAAGAGAATCTGTGGGAGTTTCCTCCCTCTCTTTCTTATAGCATGGCCGTCCTGTGGTCCTCTTCTTCTGAAGTGGGGACTACACCAGTACTTCTGTGGGAAAATCCCTCCAGATTTCTCCCCCCCCAGGACAGTATGCGAGACCTAGGCTGTGAGGTTTAGTAACGTTTTAGATAAAGGGGGGGGGGTGAGGAAGGGTCTGCCTTCTTCAAGTCTAGCAAGACCATTAATCTCCTTTGGACCTTGGTTCAATAACCTCTTATCTGGCGGGATCCTTGCTCCCTTGTCTTCAAATCCTGCAGAGATTCGAAACACTCAAGCCAGTGGTCTTCCAAGTTACTGCGGCAGACAGCCCTCTCCTCCCCTCTTTACTCTTACCTCCTTCCCTTCTCCTTTTCCTTCTATCCTTTGCCTTCTCCTTTCTCCGAAACCGCCCAAGGATTTGGGCCCTGTGGCCACTTAGGGTAGGGCTCTCTTTTCCTGTCCTCTATTCGGCTTATATCTTTTTCAGTTTATATCCTTTCCTTTTTCTATCCTTCAGCTGTCTTGCCTCACCCTCTTTCTCTGGAATCTGTCGTTCTGCCTCTCCAGCTATCACAGAACTGGGATGGAGGAGGAGGAGGAGGAGGAGTCTGCGGCGCCTAACGGCCAGCCCGCATGCTTCACACAGTGTGTCAGCTGCGTGGGCAGCACCACAGGTGCCAACTCCTCCCTCAAAAAAAAATGCTCCCGTGGTGGGTGCGTGCCTCCAGTTTACACCCAGCAGTAATGAATGGTGAAGATACAAGAGAAGATCACGAATTACGATAGGGACATAATTTTCATTTTTCTACTGTTAATGTATCTTTAGATCATTTGTATTCCTGTTGTGACAGTTCATATTTGGGTCTTGTTTTGCCCCTTACAACTTCAAAATAATTTTGGTGCCCTCTAGGCTGACTGCTGGTAGCACACCCTCTTGCTCTCTCCTCATTAGTCAATTTTCTAGGCTCATTACCATTGACTCCACCTCCGGGGCATCTGAACCCAGCTGGCATACTGCATTTGTCAAGCATACTAAAGGACACCCTGGAAGAAACAATATTACTATGATGAGTAACGTTTTCTTCTGGGTTTTCTATTCCAGAAACATAAACATTATGATGAAGACAGCCTGATTTCAGAGAAGAGCTTGCCAGAGCAGACCGAGTCTTATCCAAACCAGAATGGGGAACAAGTACTGGTGCGAGTGGCACAATGGAGCACGGAGCAGAAGGCCACTATTTATTGTCTGGTTTCCCATCCGCATAGCATGGTTCCAAAGGTCAGCGGCTTGTCAGTTGTATTATATTGTTATAATTATTGTTGCTTTGTCAACTGCAGACTGGATGAATGTATAAATCACTTATTTTCACCATGTTCTGGGCTTCTGTATCTGTGATATAATAATGCGTGCCATACTTTGTCACCTTTTCCCACATTAGGGGTGTGCAGAGACCTAGGTTTGGACCTTACAGTGGTGCTGATGCCGTTCTGGGTCCCCTTCGCCTCTGAATTTTTGTGAAAATGTTACTTAACCAAAGTGGGAAGTGTCTTGTCCCATGTACACTGACCATATAGTCATCTGCTACAGTGCTGCCATGCTTACTGAAATCCATTCACTCCTTCAACTAGACACAGTACTGCAGCTTGGTATGCCAAACTTGACTAAAAATCAGTGCTGTTCAGGTCATGTAATGTAATGAAATATCTGATAACCCCTAGTAAAATAATGACATTGGAAGGCATTTCCGTTGAACAGGATAGTTAAGAGTACAAAAGGCAATTCTGTTAAACTTTAATTCAGCAGCTTGTGACTTAGCCATCCTGGAACTTAAGGAACTAGAGTGTGCCATGCTCTCTAGAGACCTGTAATGTGGTGCTCTCCCTAGGGAAATGGAATGTGGTGCACTCCTTACGGACATGGAATGTGGTTCACTTCCTAGGGACCTGGAATTTGGTGCACTCTCTAGGGATATGGAATGTGGTGCACCCTGTAGGGACCTGGAATGTGCTGCAGTCCCTAGGGACCTGGGGTGTGGCACACTTCCTAGGGACCTAAAATTTGACGCACTTCATAGGGACCTGGAATGTGCTGCACCCTCTAGGGACCTGGAATATGCTGCAGTCTCTAGGGACCAGGAATGTGGCATACTTCCTAGGGACCTTGCATGTGGCACACTTCCTAGAGACCTGAAATATGGTGCACTCCCTAGGGACCTGGAATGTGGTGCACTTCCTAGGGACCTGGAATGTGGCGCATTCCCTAGGGACCTGGAATGTGGTACACTCCCTAGGAAACTGGATTATTGCGCACTTCCTAGAGACCTGGAATGTGGTGCACTCCCTAGAGAGCCGGAATGTGGCATACTTCCTATGGACCTGGAATGTGGTGTACCCTGTAGGGATATGGAATATAGTGCTTTCTCTAGGGACCCAGAATGTGGCACACTCTTTAGGGGCCAGGAATGTTGTGCATTTCCTAGGGACCTGGAATGTGGTACACTCATCAGGCACCTGGAATGTGGTGCACTCCTCAGGCACCTGGAATGTGGTGCACTCCTCAGGGATCCGGAATGTGGTGCACTCCTCGGGAACCTGGAACGTGGTGCACTCCTCTGAAACCTGGAATGTGATACACTCCTCAGGGACCTGGAATATGGTGCACCCCTTTTGTGGCAGGATCTTGATTCCTAACAGATTTGGTAAATGTATGTTCAGCCATTTATGAGTTACATATTGCACAAGAAACATAAAAATATATGAATTAAGACTTTTTTTAATCCTGCTTTTTTCTTCCAGGCCCCCCAGTCTTATGACTGGTGGCAGCCCCTCACAACCTCAACGCCAGCCTTCTCAGGGACTTGGTGGTTATCCATACTTACCCAGAACCATAGAGTGACAGTCACCTGCCCTGTCAGTCAGGGAATGCCTGCAGGGAATGCTGGCGTGTAGCAACCCAAATGGGGATTTCCTCTTCTGGTTTTCTCTCCAAGGTGTCGGTGTGCAATAACCCCACCCCCCATGTGATGTCTCTGATGTCAGCCACTCTCCACCCGATGGCAGTCAGGTAGCAGGATGGTGAATTCCTACCTCCCTAAGGGCACTAGGAGCAGAGACTAAGGAATCTTAACATGTACACCCTGGATGAGAGGAGAGTGAGAGGGGACATGACAGTGACATACAAGTACCTCACGGGGGTGATGAACAGGGTGCAGGAGGGGAGTCTCTTTCAAATGATAAAGAACACCAGGACCAGAGGGCATGAGATGAAGCTGGAGGGAGGAGTTTAAGGGATGTGAGAAATTGCTTTTTCACTCAAAGAGTGATAGGTGCTGAAAGAGGCTGCCAACAGAAGTGGTGGAAGTAAAAACAGTAGGGGGCTTCAAGCATGCATGAGCTAGACGTAGGGGTATATTAGTAAATAGGTGGGGTGGGGGGCCGCCAGAGATCAATTAGGTTCTGGGGAGACAGACTAGGAAGGGACCATTTGGGCAGACTGGGTGGACCACGCAGTCCTTTCCTGCTGACGAATTCTCTGTTTCTTTGTGAGACTAGATTCTCCCTCCTCCTGCTGGCCCTGATGACTGGTACTTATTCTCGAACCCCGCCAACTATGATTTTTTTTGACCACCTATAACTCAAAAATGGCTGAGATTTGAAACCTAAAATGTTCAGGTTTGTTAGATCATATTCCAAGTACTGTGCTTTGGGTGTCTTGGAAATGAAATGTCAAACAGTTTTAAAGGAATATTATTTTAAAAATAACTTGGCTTTGTATGTACAGAAAAACTTTGCTCGAATTTTTAACAGATATTTTCTCTTCGCACAAGTGTAAGAGTAGAAATATTTTATAGATAGCATTTGACATAAATGTTTTACAGAAACTATTTCATGGCGATGTGCAAAACTATTTGTGAGGAATATATTTCTGGCAACCTTTGATTTATGAGAAGTGACATGTTGCGATAGTCTTTTTTGTTCATTTCATCGGCTCATTATTGCAACCACTGTAAAGCAATTGAAGTTCAAACAGTACACATATGATGAACACAGTGTAATTATGTGAGATACAACAGTAGCACAACAGCTCCCCGAGTGTCATTAGCTCATAGCAAATAGTGCAAAAAAGTATGCATTAAGGCAACGTAATAGAGATGCCTGGTACCGCGCTATAGGTATACCTGCTTCAGTCCTGGCCGAGCACTTAAGTGTCCGTAGATGTGCACCGTGCTGCTGAGCTGACAGTGTGGCTTAGAGGATAGAGTGACAGCATATGAATAAATGGTGCTACACTGAGACCACAATTCAAGTCTGCCGTCCCCATCAAATATTTTTTTTTTTTGTTTTTTTACATATGTGTGCTATGTTATACAGATATGCATTTAAGGATGGTGTGGGAGGTGATGCCACCTTGCACAGCGAAACAGTGCTGGTTTGAAAATGTTCTCCTTTCTTTGAATTATTTACCACCTCGAGTTGTTTATGTTAAGTAAGGGGGGGTTTAGTGGGCAGAGCACTCCGATGGGGGTTTCAGGGGCCAAGGCCCCCGATTAAAAACTACTGAACATACATAACACCAGTGTACTAATTACAGACAGTTAAAGAAAAGGTGCTGCTGTTTTGTGGTTGTTTTAAGGAGGGTGCTGTTACAGGTAGTTGCAGCGAGTTGAGTTTTGATATATTTTATCAGTGTGGTACTGCCAGCACGCTGAATTTGCTGCTCTGATTTGTACCACGCTGATATGAGTTTCGCTGAGTTGTTGCAGATCCAAATACAACAGGCAATTCTAATACCAAGTATCACAAATTATTCATCTTTAACTAATAATGTTTATAAAATTAATTATAAAACATGACCTTGTTCTTAGAGAATCAGGATTTTTTTCCTAAACATTGCAGTAGCTCTTATGGGTTTATGAAATGGGTAGGAAAAATTTGATATCCTAATTGGTTGCCACCTATATTGTAGATCTGTCTAATGCACAGGTAACAAAACCGTACTGTCAGTCAGCACACAGCACAGTGACAACATCAGTGCCTTGTTAATAAATTCCTGATTGCCATTTCAAATGTGGCTGCCACCTTCATTCACTAAAAAAAATCATATAGGCCCTAAAAATAAAACTCCCGTAAAACAAAAAGAACAAATTGAGAAAAGTTATTTTTTATATCCCACTCCTTACACACGTAGACACATTTTTAAAAATGAGATGGTAGTCGCACTTTTATTTTTTACTGCTTATTTTATGACCCATAGCCCCCTCATCTCTACCTGCCTACCAGGGAAATCTTTGCTGCCTGCGCTACCCAAGCCTTTTGGAATGTGTGTGTTAGAAATTAAGTATTGCAGCCACTAACCAACAGGGCTAGTGGCCAGGAAAATTCACTAGCCTCAGAGACTTTTCCACTGGTCCAACTGATACACAGTGCTTACTGAAATATGACCTTCTCCAGTACAGGCCCAGAGGGCTAGTTAATGGAAGATTCTTACCAGCCCAATACAAAATCTACCAGCATTTGGCTAGTGGTCTGGAGCCAATTTTGACCCCTGCATGTGTGTAGGAAGAGGTGAATATTGCACCTGTAGAATTCTGCAGAGGTATTGGCAATGGAGGGGAATCTATGGGGGAGGGGGGCAAGTAAAGAGGGGGGGAATGGGCAGATTCAGTGGGCCAAGAAGGTCCTTTTCTGCCGACACATATCTATGAATCTGTTGAATGTGTGGATAGACAGATTCTTGACAGCTGGTAAGGGACTACCTTTTACTAGTTAACATTACTTCCAATAATTCAAGTCTAAACCATACATTGCATAACCTGATACAAAATTATCGCCCAGGTGAAAATTAGTTTTTTGTTTTACTTATTTAATTATTGCGATTTATTATGTTCATGACAAGCATAATCACTGAGAAAGTACAATATACAGCTATCAAAATAAAGTTGATACATCACAAAGATACGAAGCGTATTTCTGTTACAACTTGTTAGGTTTTCCTTAAAGGGACACTGTCAACCCCTTAGGCCTCAAAGCGCCCCTAGTTTAAAAAAACACATTATGACTGTCCACTTTCTGTAGAGACTGCTGATGTAGTGGGTTGTTTGACTGTGATTCTTTTTTTCCTTTTAAAAAGTGAAAACATGACTGCCCACCATGCTGGTGTTAACACACAAAAACATGATCTTACTTTGGGGGTATCTCTTGCAGCAGGGCACACCTATGGAAATACAACAGCCAGGCACTAGGACCACATGGAAGCTTTTCTAGCTAGCAGTCTACCAGTGGGCCGCCCACTTCAACGTCATACACTGATGTCGGCCTATCCTATAAGAGTGGGCGGCCCCCGCGCCCTCCTCAGTTCTTTTCTCACTGTCGACCATTGCACATTGGACTTCACGGAGATCTGCCGGCTTCAGTCAACCGCCATTTTGCCGAAATTTTTCTTCACGAGGTGTGCCTGCGGGCTGAAGATTCCTGAGAAGGATGACCATGAGGCCTGCATCTGCTGCCTAGGCCCAGAACACGACACCCAGGCTTGTCTAATCTGCTGCGGCTTCAACCAGGCCACCAGGAAGCACCAAGTGCAGAGCTTGAAAACTTTACTGCTAAAGCAAAAGGTCACCCAGATGGAGAAGGAGCTGCATGCTAGGAGCTCGTCCGCTTCTCCTGCGCCGTCCTCTGGCTTGCAACCAACCAAGGCCCTGACAAGTCGACAGAGAAGTATAAACATCGAGAGAAGGACCATCTTAAGGAGAAAACCCGGTCCTCCTCGTCTTGCTGCCGCTTGCCGCTCCGTACATTGACCGGGGGGCCATCCTTGTTGTTGGGGGAGGCCCCCTCTACCTTGCACACCATCTCCCATACAGGGCTACCGTTTGCAGCTCCCCCCACCAGTCTTTTGGTGGCGGACGTCGGTTCTAGGGGCTCTGGTGCCCCACCAACTTCCCAGCCCCTTGTTTTCAGCAGACACTCAGTCAGGTGGCTCAGCTGGCTCATTGTTGAAGAGCTCAGCATCGGCGGTTGCCAGGAGGTCCTGTTTTCTTCTTAGGCTTATCTGACATTTTGAAAGAAAACAGGAACCATGAACCGATAAAAATATAAACAAGTTATCGGTTTGCAGTCGGTTCAGGAACCGAGAAAAGACCAAATCTGTCGGTTTCAATCGGATCCGGAACCAATAAACCAGACAGGGAACCGAGGAAACCTCAGTTCAAATTAATAAAAATGTAAAATTAAACACTGAAAAGTGATCGGAAACCAGAAAAACAGTTACAATTTAAGTAAAAAAAAGAACTGGTTACCTCTCAGTTCACAGAAACCTTGAGGAACTGGATAAAAAACACAAACTACGTTAAATTTTAAACTCTGAGGGAAAAAAAGATAAACTAACACTTAAACTATGCAGCTATTGAATAATAACCAAAAATACTTAAGTTTTTTGATCAAATGCACTTCAGGAATTGTATTGATAGAGAGAAGATCTCCATTGCATCTAGTCTTTGCAGCGGAGAGAAGAAATCTGAGGGTTAGAATGTAGGCAGTTGGACTGGGCAGCTTCTGAATTGAATGCACGAGCTAAAGATTCCATCATTAGCATGATATTCCTTTTGGCTTTGGGGCAGTGCTGTCTTAAAGGAGCACTGCAAGAAGTAATAATATTAGTAATATTATTAGTGGATCATGTTGGAAGAAACAAGATTACTACAGGTGAGTCATTTTTTCTTCCACGCTGCCAACCTTGGCCATTTATTTGGCTGTTTTTCAGGCGCAGAGCCTTTTGCCTCTCCTGAGTCTCCCTGGCCCAAGCCTTGGTAAGCATTGCCTTCTCTGATGCCAACCCATGCCGAGTAGTGTCTCCACAGGAGTCAGATTGTTCGGCTGCCCTCCCTGGCGTCGACCCTGATCTTCCCTCTGTCGATGCCGGTGGGTCCGATTCCAGTAGCGGTGCACTTTCATTCCATGCTTACCACTGTGTAGGACTTCATTCAAGCTAAGCTTGCCCCTCCCCAGGCTCATCCTTGCGGTGGCTGTCTGCTCTTCCAGTAGGGCAGTGACCCATGCCTCCGGACCCAGGGCCCTCACTCCCTCCTCAGGACTCAGGGGATGAATACGAATGCTGCCTGCACCTCATTCCTCTGGATGAGGATGATGACGGCACCGACAGAGGCGCCACTCCTTACAACTTTTCCTTCTTGGTCTCTTCCGACAGCGAGGAGACCCCAAGGTGCCTCTGGCCAGGCTGCACATGAGCATTCCCCAGTGGACACTGAGGGTACAGCGGGACCAGCGTACCAACGACCTGGAACAGTCGATCGTGGTCTCCTGTCTGGTAAAAAGGGTTCTGCTTTGGTGGATGGAACCCAGCAACCTATCAAGAGGGGTTCGTTTCCTCATTGCTTCCCCTCAGCAAATCCTCACAATAGATGTTTCAGGGTTGGGGTGGGGAACTCATCGGGGGCCCCACCAAACTCAAGAGACATGGTCCAAGCTGGAATCCTCTCTCCACATAAATGTCCTAGAGATGCGGGCCATTCTTTATGCCTTGCAGGCCTTCCAGACTCAGCTATCCCCGGTTCTTCTGGTAGTGCAGACGGACAACATCAGTGTAGTCCAGTACATCAACAAGCAGGGCAGAACTCTCTCATACACCTTCTGCCAGGAAGCGATGAGAGTCTGGTATTGTACTCTGGATCATGGTCTCGAATTGTTGTCTATCCATGTTCCAGCCATCCAAAACATCCTGGAGGACACTCTAAGGCAGTTGTAGTCAAAGATGCACAAGTGGGAGCTGCTGACTTCATTAGTAGAAGATCTGTTCGACAGGTGGGGTCATCCAGAGTTGGACCTTTTTGCGTCCCCACTCAGTGCAAAGCTGCCACATTTCTGCTTACTCAATCCAGGGCCTGGAGTTTTCTGGCAAGACATGTTGTCCCTCTCCTGGAAAGGGAGGTTTCTGTACACCTTTCCTCCCTTCCCCCTGCTTCAGAGGGTTCTGATCAAGCTCCAGATGGAAGGGGCCATGATAATTCTCATTATCTCCTTCTGGCCTCATCAGCTCTGGTTCTTTTTACTGCAGCAGATGACAGTGGAACCTCCAGTACTCCTCCCTCTGTTCACTGGCTTGCTGTCCCCGAACCAGGGCAACCTGGTCCATCCGGACCTCAAATCCCTGCATCTTCATGCCTGGCTCCTGAGGACATAACCATGACTCGGTTCGGGGTGTCACCCAAGGTGGCTGATGACCTGGTGTGACTAGGAAGCTGTCCACTAGGGCCACTTATTCTGTGAAGTGGAATTGCTTTGCACTATGGGCTGCTTAACATCAGCTGGATCCCTTCACTTGTCCAGTGAATCAGATTCTGGAGTACCTGCTGTCCCTTTCAGACTCCGGCCTGAAGTACTCTTCTCTTAAGGTGCACATGTCTGCCATCTCTGCTTTCTATATGCCTGTTGACCGTCATACAGTGGCACAACGGGAGGTGTCCCATACTTTTCTGAGGGGCATTCTTCACCTGAAGCCTCCTATCCACAACTCAATCCCACCTTGGGACTTGACTTTCATCCTGGAAAAATTTACTTTGGCTCCTTTTGAGCCGGCCATGACATGTGAGCTATGCTTTCTGATATAGAAAGCATTGTTTTAAGCACCAGGAATCCCTCATTATGCTTGACAATTGCAGCAAACCCAGCTGGTGAAGCTGCCCTTGAGCACGAGGTTTAGAATTCGGAACATTGTTTGAACTACTGCCCTCTAGGTGGTACTGCTTTCCGCAGACTAACGTCTGCTATTATTCTCCCGCCTGAAAAAACAAGTTGCCCTGAAGAGCTCTCTCGTCATTTTATTTCTTTGTAAACTTTGCCCTCTCTAGCACTTTTATACCTCGTAATTTTAGTTATCTGTTTGTTTATTTTTCATTCTGTAGCGCGTCCTCTCCTCGGCAACTCCGGCTCTGGAGACCCGCGACTCGCAGCAGCTTTCATCCAGAAGGCTTGGTTTGCTTTTTTATATTTATTTTATGTTTTGCCAAAATCCTGTTGTTTTGGGGGTCTGAAGTTAAATTGTCTCTGTAGCGCGTATTCTCCTCAGCGGATTCCTGTGGAGATCGCGACCTACACTTAACAACACAGCTGCTAGAAAAACATTCTTGCTGCTTGCTTCATATGTATATATATATTTCTTATTTTCTTTGAAAAAAAATCAAGGGAAAACTTATGTTATTCTTATTTCCCTTTACATTTGTCCCATGAGGCAGACTTGATTTAGTGAGATTAGTAGTGAGCTGGCAACAAGTTGCTTATTCAGTTATTTAAAATTTGTGAAAACAGTTGACTTTATTCATTGTAATGTCTTCTCACTCTGTGTTTGTGCCACCTCATGATGCAGGAGAGAGTACCTCTGAGCAGGTTCCTGTATTATTACCTTTAAAAAAGAAGCAAAAGCTAAAACATGTCACTGCCCCTCCTGCTGAAAGGCAAAAGGAAACGCCAGTGGACACATTTAAAAACAGTGACAAAAGGTCATTGCCCCTCCTGCTTCACAGCAAAAGGAGATGCCAGTGAACCAGATTACTGTGCTCTCGCAAGATGAGACAGCAAGGGCTTTATTGTTCTATAAAGCTTTCTAAGCCATGTTGGGTTTGAAGGTTCCCCCTCAGCCTCTGCCCCGGGGGACAGCGGTGATGACTTGTCTTATGAGGATGAAGGGGAAACCTTAGATTCAAACCCCAGGAATCCCTCAGTATGCTTAAACTAATGCATTCAGCCTCCTGTGTCAGACTGCCCCAAAGAGAATGGAATGTATTTAAATGATGGAACCCTCATTGGCTTTTGCCAGTTTCAAACTGCTGTCGCTCATAACTGCTGCGTTGTGATAAATGCTCAGATTCATTTCTCCGCCTGCTTAGTATAGACGCCTTGGAGAGCTCGCCTCAACTTCTATTAACCGTTATTGTTTTCCGGTTTAGTAAACGTTTTAATACTTTATTTCGATTGCTGCCCCTATTTCTTCCTTTTTTCAGGTTAGCAGTGTAGTTTAGTTTGTTTTTGTTTACTTTAGCGGTTCTTCACCGCTCCTGGGAACTGAGGGGAACCGCTGTTTCCAGTGTTTTTTTTCCACAACTTTATTAATTTTAAATTACTAGTGTTCTGGTTCTTTCCTAGGCACTGTAACGCTATATATTTTTTGATTTTATTCTTATTTTTGTGGTTTCTTTCCTGTCAGGAACCGAGCATTTTCATTGGTTCCCTGCATTTACATCCGGTCAGGGAACTGACCACTTAGTTATATTTGGTAGTATTTTTATTACATTTTCAGTCTAGATACTGACCATTTTACTTCTTTTCTTTTGTTGTTTTTCTTGGAGTTTCTGATACTTGGCATGTCAGAATCACCCAAAAGGAAAAAAAGGACAGGACCTTCTGGGTTTAAGAATTGTATCAAGTGTTCACAAATCGTTGCCAAAGCTGACAGGCATGATTTGTGTCTTGTGTGGCTGGGTCCTAGTCACATTTCCGCAAATTGTGACATTTGTAGAACTTTTTGTCCCAAAACTCTAAAAAAGAGGGCAAAAATGCTCGAGGAAATGGCCACCCCTTCCTCACTCTCTCCTAAGCCCACTGGAGAGGCTTCCTCCTCACATGCGAAAAAAGATTAAACCAAAGAGCTGTTGAACCCAAAATCCACTGAGAAGGCTGAGATTTCAAAATTTAAGGGACCAGTGGAACCAGCTACTGAACCGGTTCCTGCTAAGAGGAAACATAAAGAGAAAAGGCAAAGGAGCTCTCAGCTGACAGACCGACAATGCCCTCTGCTGAGGACATTGCCAAGGCCTTGCAGATTTTACAGGCCCTTCAGGCGGTCAGTCCCTTGGTTCCTTCCTTGGTTCTGCTGGTTCCTGCTTCAGCTCCCCTCACTCAGGAACTGGTGTACCTATAAGAGGAACCAGAGGATGAGGGGGAACCCATTGAGCCTGAAATTTTCCCAGAACAAGACTTTGGTTCCCCTCTCCGGGGACCGGAGGATTACTCTCCTCACAACTCTTTTGTGAGGCAGATGGTTGACACCCTCAACCTCTCCATTCAAGAAACAGTGGAGGATGAGGAAGAAGCAGGCTTTATGGATATGATGGGTCTCACCCCCACTAAAAGACTTCTGCTTCCAATCCATAAGTCCCTGAAGAAAGCTGTTTTAAAAATTCTACAGAACCCCACTACTGTTCTAGAGGTGGATAGAAAAGTTGATAAGAAATATCAGCTGGATAGAACCAATGCTGATTTTCTGTTTACTCGCCCAGACCATGAGGGGGTGGTATAGATGGCTACCTCTGATAAAGTCAGGGTGCCTTTAGCTTCCCATCCGCCCAATAGGGATTCCAGAAAGATTGATGCAATAGGGAAGAAAGGGTACTTAGCAGCCTCTCTTCTCGTCACATAGGCCAACTATATGGCCTATGCAACCCAGTACCAGAAGGCCCTTTGGTCAACCATCCTGGCCATGACAGACAAGATTTCTGGGGATGCGGCAGTGGACCTGACTCAGACAGCCAGAACAGCTCTGGATGCCATGAAATACCAGTTCTAGGATTGTTGCTATGTTGTTCTATCCACACTGTTTAACATGTCCTTTCCCTTTAAGAATCTTGCCAGAAGGTCTAAAAGCTGTCTCCTCTCACCCACCCGGGTGCTATATTCGGCTCCACCCCTTGATGCCAGATCTTCCTTTCTGCTGGAAGATCCAGGTTCCCTCCTTATTGCTCCTGCGTTGAGTAGGCCCTGGCAAACAAACCCTTGAATTTATCTAAACTTAAATTCGTTCGAGTTTCGCTGCATCGCTTTGAAGATCGTGACCGCGATGGAGGACAAGTCCTCACCTGAGTTCCGCCGGTGCCCTTGCGGGCAGAAGATGTCTTGCACCGACCTGCATGCCTTGTGCATCTACTGCCTGGGCCATGCCCTTGACACCCAGGCCAGCAATTTCTGTTGCGCGTTCTAACCTAATGTCCTGGACGATCGTCTGGCACGACTTCAGCTCGGCAGACTGGAGAAACGGAACCTGGCGGTCAAATCAAAAGAGGCCCGTTGGGCAGTCTCTGCAGCTGCGGGGTCCACTGAGCAACTAGAGCAGATGAAGACTTTCGAGGAGGAGGCGGCTCAGGCTGCTGATCGGTCCTCTTCTATGTTGGTCTTCATCCTGCTCAATTTGGGCTCCACCTTTTCAGGCTCCTTCAAGGAGTTGTGCCAGTCTGTCCTGACCAAGGGGGAGGACCCTTCAGGTGCTCACGTCTCCTGCTCCTGTAAAAAAGACAAGGAGTCGAGAGAAGGTTCGTCTCGTTGACGACATTCTTGGGATCGAGAGAGGTCTTGGTCCCAGGAATCTTTTCGACTTCAGTTGAGATTGCAGCCTCGACCGCTGGCTTCACGGTACCCCCATCAGGCCAGCCGGTTAAGATGCAGGATGACGACCCGGTCAAGATTATTATCAACCCCATTGACCCGTTGACGCTTGATGAGGCCGACAGTTCCTTATTCAGGACCCTGGTCCTGACCGGACCTACCGAGGAGCAGACTCAGCTCACTGGGAAGCTCTTCACAATTCCTGTCTCTGACCTGGAGGAGCCGCGGTTCTCCCCGGCTCCTTCTGAACACTCCCGTCAGTCGAAGTCGAGGTCTCGAACACCTTCGACTGACAGGCCAAAGAAATCTGATAAATGCCACTCAGGGAGTTCTAAAAAGTGTCACCACCGCCATTCATCCTCATCCTCCTCGGAAGAGGAGAGGCTTCAATGTAAGCTGCATCGATGCTATGAGGACCTAATGTAGCAACAGTTAATGGCAGGTTCAAAATCAAGCCTGGCTTCCATGCCAGCCATCACTTGGCTGTCGCCCTCCAGGCTGATGCCGACTCCTCTGGAGCCAGTTGACACCATCCCTTCGCCTGCGGAGCCAGTGAAGATCCTCCCAGCTCGGCCAAAACCGGCCTCTCCACTGATTCTGGTGGATCCGCCACCTAAGCAGCAAAGGCAAACAATGCTGGGATGCATATCTGGGGGATCAGTAGTAAGAGAGAGAAGGTTATACTGCCCTAGTACCGGTCACTGGTAAGGCTGCATCTAGAGTATGGAGTCCAGTACTGGTGCCCAGATCTCAAAAAGGACATTAACCTGCTGGAGAAAGTCCAGAGGAGGGGTACAAAGATGATAGCTGGTCAGCAGGGTAAGGCATACGAGGAGAGATTGAGGGCACTGAACATGTAGTCCCTGGAAGACAGGAGAGAGAGAGAGAGAGAGAGAGAGAGAGAGGGGACATGATTGGTGCCTGCAGGTACTTGAAAGGGATAAATAAAGTTGATAAGGAGACCACACTGCTAGTCACTTTCTTGCCTCTTTTCTGCACTTTTACTCCCATCTTCTGCCTGGACTCGAACCCTGCACCTTCCACACCAAAGACGGTGTCCCTGCTGCTACACTACTGCTGTTCCCCTGTTGGAGTATGGCCTTTTCTGCCCCTTGACCCTTTTCTCCCCTCTGTCACTGCTTCAGGTCCTTTCACCATGTCCATCCTCGGCCCCCTCGTATCAGCCTTGTACTTCCTACTTCTCCCCCCCATTTCCTACCCCCACCATGGCACCCTCCGCCCCTTGACAACCCCTCCTCCTCACCCCAGCCCTCCACCAACCACCCACTCTTTATTGCCATGGGCCTCCACTCTTCCCCTTTCACCCCAACGACTCTTCCACCCCTCTTACTGCCCTCGTCTTTCCCTGTCTGCAGCACGCCTCCCCTCTTCCCCCTTCACCCCAACGACTCTTCCACCCCCTTACTGCCCTCGTCTTTCCCTGTCTGCAGCACTCCACATTCTTTCTCTCCCCATCCCTGTTACTGGCACTAAGTGCTCCTGTCAAACCACCCTAGGTCACTTCTCCCGCAGGCATCTACAGATCTCTCTGCTCAGGCCCCTGCTCCTCCTTCTTATGCTCATGTCAGGGAACGTCCATTCCAACCCTGGTACCACTCTGACCACTCTTCCCAGCCACTCAACATCACACGGTCTGAATCTAGCATCAATCAATATCTGTAGCCTGCAGAAAAAATTTGACTCCCTTCAGGTCTGGATCGCCCAACATCAGCCTGATACACTCTGTCTGGTAGAAACCTGGCTCACTAAAACCACCCCTGAACTACCATCTCCATCCATGGGTACTCTGTCTCCCGGTCCGACAGATGCAGTAAATGTGGAGGGGGCTGTGCAGTCTACCTGCATGATTCCCTGCAATGCATTGCCCTCCCTCCCGCCCACCTAGACCATGGTGCACAAGTCCTCTCAGTTAAAATTACCCTTTACAAAGTCTCCGCTCCTTTCTTTGTCACTGCTGTATACACCCCTCCGAGGAACCAAAAATCCACCTTCCTCTCTGTCCTAAACTACCTCTCCCTTCTGCCCCCTAAATCTGAATCTCTAGCGCTAGGTGACTTTAATGTTAACTGGCTTCCCCACTCAGCCGCTCCCCTCAAGGATGCCATTGCTGTGATGGATTTCTCTGAAATTGTCCCCACCCCCACAAGGTACAATACCAAAACCGGCACCACTGCCCTGCTTGACCCGGTTCTAACTAACCGCCCTGACAGAATTTCATGTGTCTCAGTGCTCTCCAGTGCCTTGAGTGATCACTCTCTGGTGACTTGTACCTGGTCTTGTAAGAGAATGAAACAACCCCCAAAAAATCCTCTATCAACGGTGTCTGAAGCCCAGGATGTTCCAACGCCTAAAACACCACCTCGGTTCCCTTGACTGGTCCCCTATCTTCAGGGCCACTCATGTCAGCATGGCCTTAGCTTACTTTATATCCTCCTTCACTTCTGCCTGTGACATATATGTCCCATACATGAAAAGCTTTGTTAAGTGACCTTCTACCCCTTGGATTACTCGCTCCCTGCTCGACCTTATTCGCCAGCATGACTCCCTCTGGCAAACTGCCCTTGACAGCGGCAAGCCTGCTGATCGGCAACAGTACTGTGCCTTGAGAAACAAATGCACCTGGGAAATCCGTAAAGCCAATGCAGAGAATTACAAGTCCTCCCTTACTTCCACCTGGTGGTCAGGCAGAAAATTCTGGAACAATCTCAAAGAGTTAAATGGGAAACCCACACCCCCCTCACCCGCCACCATCCTCACGAATGGCACAGCTACCTCTGACCCCAAACACATAGCAGACATCCTTAATACATCCTTCTCTGACCTCAGTAGTATACTCCCTCCCCACTTTTTCGACCCCCCCACCTCAGATGTAGCCCCCACCCCCCTCTCGCTTCAGGATGGTCACCCCCATGAAGCCAAGCCCTACCTCCTAAAGGCTCTAGGGCATGCCTGCTACAGCGCTGACACCCTTGACCTTAAGCTCGTACGCCTTACCCTTGATGTTGTCCTTTCCCCCTCACCTCCATCCTCAACCGCTCCCTCTGTCTTGGGACCTTCCCTTCCAAATGGAAAGCTTCCATCATCACTCCTATCCACAAAGGTGGTGACCACGCCTCTGCTAGAAACTACCGCCCTATCTCTAACCTCCCCCACCCAAGGCTTTAGAAAGAATTGTATCCGACCAACTCACTGAATTCCTCACTAAGTACAATCTTCTATGCCAGCAACAACATGGTTTCCGAAAAGACCACAGCACCACCTCTGCCTTGCTGGAATTCACCTCCTCCTTGCACTCCGCCCTGGACAAAGGCCACTTAGTTGGGGCTCCCTTTGTGGACCTGTCAAAAGCTTTCGACACAGTTAACCATTCCCTCCTCCTCAACACCCTTTCCAATATAGGTCTGTCCCCTGATGCCTTGAACTGGTTCTCTGACTACTTATCTGGAAGAATGCAACAAGTCAGGATAGGCATTGCCGTCTCCTCCTCTCTCCCTGTCAGGTCTGGAGTCCCACAGGGTTCCATTCTTGGACCCCTTCTCTTCAGTCTCTTCCTAAACACCCTCCCATCTGCATACCCTGAGCACCTGTTACTCTACGCAGATGACGTGGTCCTGTTCACCCCTCATCCCCACCCCTCTCAACTCCAATTCTCACTGCAAACATCTTTTTCAGATGCCGAGGCCTGGTTTACTGAGCACCGCCTAATTCTCAACTACAAAAAACCAAAAGCAATGCTTTTCGCCAACCCACAAACAGGCATAAGGACTTCTCCCTCTGTATCCTTAACACCAAAATGCAGCCTCTTGACCAGGTTACCTCCTTTAGGTACCTCAGTATCCTCTTGGACCCCACTCTTAACTTCCACAGTCACATACACCACCTCTGCACCACGGTTAATACCCACCTCGGTTTACTCTACCGTGTCAAACACTGCCTCACCCCAGATACTCTATGACTTGCCATCTCCTTCTGCATCTTTACCCTCATTGACTATGGTATCCTGGTCTACAGTGCCACCGACAACACATCCCTACAGAGAGTTCGGGTAACCCTCAACAAAGCCATCCAGCTTGTCCTTGGGTGTTACCATACTACTCAAACTTGTACCCTCTACCGGCAGTCCAACTGGCTCAACCTTGACATCAGGCTTAGATACCATACCTGCCTTATGGCTAAAAAGATTTCCTCTGGTCTATCCTCCCCCAGGCTCTCGGACCTCCTGCAACTGGACCCACTCAACAGAAACACCCTCAGCTCCACTAAATCCTCCTTTTTCGTCCCTCGCTTCAGGACATCACTGGGCCAGAGAACCTTTTCCAACAGAGCCCCCCTGTGGATGAACTCCTTACCTAGCCCCATAACATCTGAACATAAACTCGGCCACTTTAAAACCCTGCTCAGGGACCACCTGCAGACCACTAGTGTCTGTGACTGCCCCTAGCCCCCATCCTCATCCCTTCAGTGGACCTCCTCTCCCCCCTCCCCTGCCCTCTCCTTCTATGTCTTATGCCACCTCTGTTCCCACCCCATACTCAGTAACCCCTTGATGCAGCCTGGCCGTGAGCCTAGGCTAAGTGCCTGATTGTTGTAACCATTAATGCCTGTTGTTCTGCCACTTTATTGTATACTCTGTTATGTCTGTCTCACTTACCATGTAAATTGTCATGTGTTGTGGAGTCTTTGTAAATGAGTCCCTGACTCAAAGGATTGTAATTCCAAATGTTCAAGGGGTGGTCAATGGAGGAGAAGGGTGGGAGGGAGGGCAGCTACAGAATAAGGGCACTAGTTGCATATCTGAGCAGACTTGATAGACCTCTAGGCCTTTATCTGCTGGCAAATTTCGTATGTTTGTAATAAATAAATAAAGGAGAGTCCCTTTAATCTGAGTGGCAACCATAACACGAGGGGCACAGTCTAAATCTGGAGGATGGGAGGTTTAGGAGGGAGGTCAGGAAGCATTTCTTCACAGAGAGGGTGGTGGACACTTGGAATGCGCTGCCGGAAGAGGTCATCTCATTGAAGACAGTGGGCAGCTTTAAAAGAGGCTGGGATAGGCATAGGGGGAAGGTAAGGATCATGGGTAGGGAGGATGGGAGGAGTGGGAGGAGGGCAGGGACATTAGCTCAAGCTGTGGACCCTGCAATATGAGCAGACTTGATAGACCAAATTGCCTTCTTCTGCTGGCTTCTTCGTATGTTCCCTCCGGGGCTCCTGCCAAGGAGTCTCCACCTGTCAAGGGTCTTCCGCATAGGCTGTCACCCTTTCTACCGGCCATCCCTGGTGGGTCGAAGGGGACATGAGTGATCGGCCGATCTATCTGGACTCCTCGAAGTCCAAGGATTCCGACTTGTATTCCCATCCCATGGACGAAGAATCCATCGGGAGTCTCTCGACAGAGGAAGGTCCCACGTCCTTCATGAGCATCCTCCTTCTCATCTCCGAGTCTACGGGAATGCCCTTGGAGCCCATTCAAAAACGGGCCGAATATTCCTTCACTGATATCCTCAAAAGGGGGGATTCTCCAACAGAGGCCTTCCCTGTGGCTGAAGCCATTGTTGGCCTGGCCTTGGAGCTGTGGCAGCACCCAGCCTCCTGCTCTGCCCCCTCAGCCTGGATGGCCCGCAAATATGCGGTTCCCATGGCTCCCTTTCAGGATTCACAGAACACCCCTCGGCCGAGGGGGTTTGTGACTAAGTCTGTGTTTTTGCGTTGAGTAATTCGGGAGACACTGATAGACCCCCGGACAAAGAGTCCAAGAAACTGGACCATTCTGCCAGGAAAGTCTATGCTGCCTCTTCGCATGGCCTTCGTCAGGCGAGCTCGGCCGTCATCATGGCGCTTTTCTCTTATGCCCTCTTGGGCTCTCTGGATGAGGTTCTTCCTCACCTCCCTGCAGATCTCCAGACCACAGTCAAGCAGGTCCATGACCAGGGTCAGGCGGTTACCAAACAGCAACTCCAGATGGCTCTGGACATTGGGGATTCTTGCGCTCACTCGGTGGCGGCCGCGGTCGCCATGCACCGCAGGGCCTGGCTGAGGGTCTCAACCTTTACAGCAGACACTCAGCACAAATTGACGGATGTTCCCTTTCTGGGCACCGATTTATTCGGTCAAGGAGTGGATGGTCACCTCCAGTGCATAGAGAAGTCCAGTGCCACCTTGGACTCCGTTACTTCTGCCCAGATGGAATCCCAGAGTTCAAAAAAACCGAAGAGAAAGCCCTTTCGGTCTTCTGCCCCTGTGGCCAAGCAGACCCATTTTCATTTGGGGCAGCAACAGCAGAAGGCTCAGTCTTGGTGCCCTCGACCCAAGCCAGGGCCCTCGCCGGCTCATAAGCCCGGAGGGAAAGGTCCCAGTGGTTCCCAAGCCAGATCCTTCTCTTCCAAGCCTGCACAGTGATAGGATGGGGGCTGCCAAACCCCATACCCGTCACACCCACTCTGGGTCCTTCCGTGGGGGGCCGGCTCCGCCACTTCGTTTTCACCTGGCCCGCTGTTACAATGGACAGGTGGTTCTTGGAAGTGGTCGGCCAGGGTCTGCCTGTGGAATTTGAGCAGTACCCACAAAGCCGAGCCCGTGCCCCATGGGAGGAAATGGTTCCCGTGCACACTCAGTTGGCTTTCCGAGACGACATCACCCAACTCCTTCGCAAGGAGGTAGTGGTCCCACTGTCGACCCAGGGTTCGTTTCCAGGTACTTTCTGGTCCTGAAATGGACGGAGGGCTGGCGTCCCATTCTTGATCTGCATGATCTGAGCCAATTTCTCAGGTCTCGCACCTTCAGGATGGTAAGTCTGTCTCAGATCATACCATCTCTCGAGCAGAACATGTGGTTTTGCTCACTGGATATGCAGGATGCATTTTTTCACATCCCAATCCATCCATCACACCGGAGGTTCCTTCGCTTCCAAGCAGAGGGAGCCCTCTTCGAGTTCCAAGCCATGCCGTTCGACCTGTCATCGCCACCCCAGGTCTTCACCAAATGTACTACAGTGGTGGCAGCCCATCTTCGGCATCGGGGGCGGTCAGAGTGTACCCCTATCTTAACGATTGGCTCATAGCAGGTCCCTCCAAACAGGAGGTGGAGAGGTCCTGGTATCTTACCCTTCAGACATGCATCAAACTTAATCTTCTCATCAATGAGACCAAGTTGTAATTTGTGCCTTCGCAGGTGATCTGCTTAATCGGGGCAGAGCTCGACTCTTGCCAAGCCAGAGCCAGGCTCCCGGTGGACAGGGCAGAGGTTCTCTCCTCCTTTGCTCAATCTTTTCTGGTTGGGCACTTGCGCCCTGCCCGGGGACTTCCTGCGCCTTCTGGGTTACATGGCAGCCTGCACCTCCATGGTCCAATGGGCACGGTGGCATATGCACCTCCTTCAGTGGGAGTTGGCCAGCCAGTGGACTCAGCGACAGGGTCATTTTTGACCAACTGGTCACTGGGACCCAGAAGATGTGGGACACTCCAATGGTGGACCGTCCTAGAAGATCTGCAGGAGGGGATCCCCAAGCCGACAGTTGTTCTTATGAATGATGCCTCTCTTACGGGCTGGAATATCCACTTGGGGAATTGCAGAGTCCACGGTCTCTGGACCCCTGAGGAATCCCAATGTCTTTTCACGGAGAGGGATGTGGATGCATGGAATGGCCTTCCTGAGGAGGTTGTGGAATCAAAAACAGTGGGGGAATTCAAGAATGTATGGGACAGACATAAGGCAATTCTAGTGGGGGGTGGGAGGAAGTAGGCTGTTGGTTAACTAGGATCTGCAGCTTATTCATTAGTTAGGGAAATAGGCAGACTAGGTGGGCCAAACAGTCCTTATCTGCTGTCAGATTCTATGTTTCTAACTGGCTGGAGCTCCAAGCAGTTCAGCTGGCACTGACTGCATTCTCTTCATTCCTTCGGGGTCAAGTGGTGCAGGTCCAGAGGGCAATAACACGACCATGAAATATCTCAGCAAGCAGAGCAGCACGTACTCCCGGCCTCTGTGCAGGGAAGCGCTCTGCATCTGGACTCTCATGAGTCGACTAGAGGCAGATCTCTTAGCCATCCATGTGGCAGGAGCCTCAAATCAACTGGCAGACACCCTCAGCCATGTGGGTGAGGCGTCCCACACGTGCTCTGCCCATCCGGAGGTAGTACACAGCCTGTTCTCCCAGTGGGGCACCCCTCAGGTGGACCTGTTTGGGGATGCCTTCTCAAGGCCATGGACCCCAGGCCTCTTTTATGCCTTCTCTCCACTTCCCTTGATCCACAAAGTGCTACTCAAGGTCAGGAGGGTCAAGGCACAGGTGATCTCCTCAGCCTCAGCAACAGGCTTCTGAGGTGTCTTCCAGCATGCCCGGATCTGATCTCAGTCAGTCTGGGGAAGGTCCTCCACCCGGACCTTCAGTCCCTGCACCTGACAGCCTGGTTCCTGAGGGACTAGAGTTCCAGGCTTTGGGTCTCTCTGAAGATGTTCTCACCGTTGTTGAGGCATCCAGGAAGGAATCGACCAGGAGGTGCTATGCCTTCAAATGGAAGAGATTCTCCATTTGGTGTCAGGGCAAGGGACTGGACCCTTTGTCCTGTCTGGTGGCTAGCATTCAAACAACATGAAGTCTTGCTATATTATGACAATTGCAGTATGACCGCAGCTTAGAACTGCTCCGAAGGTGAAATAGTTAACTTTCCATGCAGGCATGGAACTTAGAGCGTGAGCTCGGTTGAAAACTCTGTCTGTTGTGCTTCAAAGGCAAACTGTCAGATTCTTTACTCCTCCTCACTGAACAGTCGCTCCGGAGATTTCTCCTTCTGCTCGGTTCATTTTGTCGGTTTAAAAGTATTATTTTTGGTTTTAGCTGAAATTAAACCGCAACCGGTCGGTTCAAGCTCTGTCTGTGGTAATGTAAGTAGTAGATAGGCTTTACATTTAGTTTTTCTGTGTGGAACTTGTAATTTGTTATCGGTTCGGTTTGAACCGATCAGGTTGTATTTAAATCTACTAGTCCTTTTTTAGAGTGCGGTTCCCGGTTCTTATCGGTTCTAAAAAAAACGGATTTCATTACGTTTTTTCCATCGCATCCGTGACACGGTTGGGAACCGATAAGGTTGTCTTGTTTGGTGGATTGCCATAAACGGCAAGTTGGTTAGGCTGGCATTATGTCTGAGAAACCCAAAAGAAAAAACGACCCACTGGGTTTCAACACTGTAGTGTTTGTGGGGAAGCTTTTGCTAAGGCTGACCCACACACCACATGTGTCTATTGTCTGGGGTTTGACCACCTCAATTCAGACTGCCAGATTTGTCACAATTTCCCTGCTGCTACCATAGATAAGAGAGTTGGTAGGCTCAGGGAAAGGGAGGCCAAAAAGTCCGCTGACCGGATGGGCAGCCCGGTTCGGTACCAACCGAACCGGAGGGAGTGCCCTCTGACCAGGGCGATGCTTCCTCGGGCAAACGAAGAGCCGGTTCCGAGGGGCCGGTTCCAGCAAAAAGGACTAGAAAGTCAGCTAGTGTAGAGCCAAAAGTTCTCTCCCCAACTGCTGAGGAAATAGCTAAAGCAATTAAAATTGTCCAGTCTCTCTCTCCGGTTCCAACCGAACCAACACCTTCTGGTAAGCGTTCGGTTCGGCCAGTTCCACCGGTTCAAGATTATGATTTTGAGGATTTTTATGAACCGGGGGAGGGGGAAGAGGAATATGAGGAGAGTGAATATGGTTTTGAAGATCTGGATGTGCCCATCGATCCGGACATCTCTCCAGATAGACCCCTAGGGGTTTCTCCTCCAAGACTTTCTGAGTCCCCTTCTCATTTCATGTTTTATAAAAAAGTTGCTGAAACTCTCCAGCTCCCTGTTGAGGAAGCTGTTGATGACCAAGAGGAGCCAGACTGTGCAGAAATGATGGCTATTCCAGAGTCTAGGAGACTGTCTATTCCTTTGCATAAATCTTTTCGTAAACAGACAGTAAAAGTTTTAAAAACTCCTCACACTATACCTCCTGTGGATAAAAGGATGGACAAGAGGTATACCTTATCAGGCTCCCACACTGATTTCCTCACTCAGCAATGCAGCCATGTGGGGGTAGTGCAGGCTGCAGCCTGTGACAAGGCTAATATTCCCTAGCTTCACACCCCTGAGAAGGACTCCAGGAAGATTGATGCTATGGCAAAGAAACAGTACATGGCAGCATCTTTGGGACTCAGACAAGCAGATTATATAGCTTATGCTGCTAGGTACCAGAAACCAGATGGATACTGTGCTGGCCCTAGCAAAACAAGTCCCTGACCAGCTTGCCAGGGAGCTGGAACAGGTGGCTATGGATGGTATGAGGCATCCAAGGTGCAATTTCATGCTGCAGTAGACTCTAATGATGTTTCATCAAGAGTCGTGGCTACATCTGTGGCACTCGCAGGATGGCTTGGCTCAGATGTACTACCCTGTCTCAGGATACCCAGTCTAAGGCCATGGATTTTCCTGTTTGGGAAATTCTCTGTTTGGGAGCAAACAGAGAATTACATGAAGAAAATGGATGAATATAGGACCACGTATAGGAGTGCACAGGCCAAGGAAAAGCAGGCCACTCCTCAAAAGCAGCTTCCTAGAGGCAGGGCAGGCCTTTCATAGGCCTTTTACCAAGCCCAAGCTTCTCCTCCGCCATGCTCAGAGGGGGTTCTTTAGAGAGGCAGACGGGCACAAGCAGGTCTGCTTCCACCCTCAGCCCAAAGCCCCTGCCAAGCAGGCACCCTGATGGGATTGCCAGGGCCATCTCCTCACCTGTAGGGGCAGGCTGGCTTACTTTGTCCAGGACTGGAAGTCTTTAACATCAGACAAGTGGGTCCTGGAAGTAGTAAGCCAGGGACTGGTTCTCAGCTTCAAAAAATTTCCAAAGCTGAGAACCAGATCTTTTCCACCTGCAACTCCATCAGAGGCACTTGCCCTAGAGACAGAGGTCTCTACCCTCCTGGCTCTCAGAGCTGTGGAAAGGGTTCCTCCCCTACACCAGGGCAAAGGTTTGTACTCCAGGTACTTCCTTACCCCAAAAAAGACAGGAGAATGGCGGCCCATCCTGGATCTCAGATATCTAAACAAGCACCTTTTAAAGCCAAAGTTCAAAATGGTGACTCTGGAATTATCCTACCTCTCTAAGGCCAGGGACTGGCTAGCTTCCCTGGACCTCAAGGATGCCTACTTCCATATTCCCATCAGAAGCTCCCATCGAAAGTACCTCAGGTTCGAGCTGTCCTCAGGCCACTACCAGTTCAGAGCAATGCCCTTGACCTCACTTCTGCCCCAAGGGTATTCACCAAATGTCTGGCAGTAGCAGTTGCCTACCTAAAAAGGCAAAAGATTGCCATCTTTCCTTACCTGGACGATTGGCTCATAGTAGGCCAGTCCCCAGACCAGGTCAAATTACACCTTCAGATAACGCAGCAACTGCTTACCTCTCTAGGTTTCCTTCTGAATCTCTCAAAGTCAGTTCTGGAGCCTGTCCAGCTTCTTACCTTCATAGGCGCAGAACTGAACACACAGGAAACCAGGGCCTTCCTTCCCCTAGACAGGGCAAAGACCCTGGTCTCCCTGGCCTCTTCATTTACCCTGCAGGTCTCTCAGCCAGCAAGGCATTTTCTGCAGCTCCTAGGACACATGGCTGCTTCCACAGCAGTTGTGCAGGGAGCAAGATTTCAGATGAGGGACATCCAGTTCCATTTGAGAGCTTTTTGGTCTCAAAGAAAGGATCCTCTTACCAAGTTGATCCCAGTAACTCAAACCCTGATCCAAGCCCTACAGTGGTGGCAGGATCAGACCAACCTGAGACAAGGGGTTCCTTTGTCACTCAGTCTCATTCTCTAATCCATACTAAGATCGTCCCTCTTGGGCTGGGGAGCTCACATGGGCGACCTCACCACCCAGTGTCTGTGGTCTCCCCAGGAATCCCTGCTCCACATCAACCTGTTGAAGCTCAGAGCAGTTTTTCTAGCACTTCAAGTTTTTTCCAAATCTGTTCAGAACAAAAGTATTCCGGTCAGAACAGACAACACCACTACAATGTGTTACATTAACAAGCAAGGGGGCACTCGGTCTACGGCCTTGTGCACCGAAGCGATGAGATTTTGGTCTCTGGCTTACTCCCTGAACACCTCTCTTATGGCAGTTCACCTCCCAGGCAAGGACAATGTCCTGGCAGATGCTCTCAGCAGGATTTCCCAGGGCCACCACAAATGGTCACTGGATCCCCTGGTCTTGGGAGTAGTATTTGCCAGATGGGGCACCCCGCAGATAGATCTTTTTGCAGCCCCAGACAATCACCAACTTCCTCTTTTGGCTGCAGGCCCCAGTGTTGGGCTCTCCCACTGGATGCCTTAGCCCTCAGTTGGGAGGGAAGTTTCTCTATGCCTTCCCTCCCTTTCCTCTCCTGTTCAAAGTGCTAGTCAAAATCAGATCCCAATCCTGCAAAGTCATTCTGATAGCTCCGGATTGGGCCAGACAGCCCTGGTATCCACTCCTGCTGTCCTCAGCAGTCCATCCTCCCCTGTGCCTTCCCAGGAATCACAATCTGTTAACCTGTGCCCAGGGAAGGGTCTGGTACCCGAATCTCAACTCTCTCAATCTCAAGGCTTGGTTCTTGAAGAGTTAGAGTTTGCTGATTTACACCTTTCCCAAGGTGTAATGGATATATTGAAGGCCTCAAGGAAGCCTTCCACCAGGGCTACTTACAATTCCAAATGGAAAAGGTTTTTCCATATGGTGCTCGGAAAAGCATATTTCCCCAGTCTCTGCTGATCTACCCACAGTCCTGGATTATACGGTCCACCTGAATTCTTTGGGGCTGAGACCAGCTACCCTCAAGGTGCACTTGGCAGCTGTGTCTGCTTTTATTTCAGCAGGTAAATCCTCTTTTCTTTCAGCTCATCCTGTATTTTCCAAATTTTTTAAGGGGTTGTTTCACACCAACCCTCCATTCAGAGATCCTGCCCCTGCCTGGGATCTTAATGTTTGCATTGCTCAGCTTATGCAACCCCCCTTTGAGCCCTTGTCTTCAGCTGAGCTCAAGTGCTTGACTTGGAAAACTGTGTTTCTGGTATCCATCACCTCTGCCAGACGCATAAGTGAATTACAAGCGTTGTCAGTGGAGCAGGAGTTTATCTCTTTCCACAGAGATAAGGTGGTCCTTCGGACTAACAGAAAGTTCCTGCCTAAGGTGGTTTCAGATTTCCACCTTAATCAATCTATTTCTCTTCCAGTGTACTTCACTGACCACTCCTCCTCTGGGAGAGGAGGCTGCACAGCCTAGATGTGAAGAGCCTTAGTTACTACATAGGCGTACAAGGGTCATAGGTTTGACTCCTCCAACTGTTCCTTACCTGTGGCGAAGTTGGTAAGGGAAGCCAGCCACTAAAAGATCCATTGCCAGGTGGATTGTCTCTTGTATCCAATTCTGCTATGAGAAGTTGGGTAAAGTTCCTCCCTCAGGCCTGAGGACTCACTCTACCAGAGGTACAGCTGCTTCTCTGGCTGCTGCCATAGACATTCCTATTCTAGAAATATGTCAAGCAGCTACCTGGAAAACAGTTCACACTTTTACCAAGCATTACTCCCTGGACATCCAGGCTAGGAGTGATGCTCGGTTTAACACAACCGTGCTTCAGAGCCTATTTCTAAGTAGGTTCTGTCCCACCCATGGGGTACTGCTGTGTAGTCTGAATTGTCATAATATAGCAAGACTTCATGTTGTTTGAAGAAAAATTACTCACCTTAGTAATGTTGTTTCTTCTAATGGAGTCTTGCTATATTATGACCTCCTTCCTGCCCCTCTCAGAACCTCTGTTTTGGGATGTGGGTGGGCAGTACAGGGTTGGCACTTTTTTGATGCCCACCTTGTTGTTTTCACCTACCTTTTTGGGTGAATTGGTGTTGTGTTTTTGCATTTTTGGGTCTCCTGACTTGAGTCTTTGTTTTAGGCCAAAAAATTAGTGTTTCTGTTAGTAGCCAGTTGGCTAGTGTAGGTTTACAGCTTCCACACAGAACCTTAGTGAGTTTTAGCTCATAAAGATCTGACAGTTTGCCTTTGAAGCACAACAGACAGAGTTTTCAACCGAGCTCGCGCTCTAAGTTCCATGCCTGCATGGAAAGTTAACTATTTCACCTCCGGAGCAGTTCTAACCTGTGGTCATACTGCAATTGTCTTAATATAGCAAGACTCCATTAGAAGAAACAACATTACTAAGGTGAGTCATTTTTTCTTCTTGACTACCTTTGGTCTCTCTCCAAAGGGAGTCTTTGGTCTATGACCCTTAAGGTGCACCTGGCAACCATCTCTGCTTACTGGGCACGGGCCGGTTAGCAGACGGTGGCACAAGAGAAGGTGGTCTGGTGCTTTTTCAAAGGCTTTGATCACATTTCCCCTCCGGTGCGAGAACCACCACCACCGTGGGACCTGCTGCTGGTATTGGCAAAGCTCATGGGCAACCCATTCAAACTGATGCACAGGAGTGAAATGTCACACCTGTCATGGAAGACCACCTTCCTGTTGGCTATCACATCAGCCAGAAGGATTGGGGCGCTCCAGGTGCTCTCAGTTGAGTCTCCCTATATGGTCTTCCACAGGGACAAGGTTGTCCTTCGCCCTAACTCTAAGTTCCTTCCGAAGGTTGTATCAGAGTTTCACCTGAACCAGGTGATGACTGCTGGTGTACTATCCCAATTACACCTCGGAGGCCAAGTACAGGCTCCATACTTTGGACCTGAGACGAGCACTGTCTTATTACAAGGAGCGTATGGCTGAAGTTCAGGGAGAGGTTCGCCAGCTGTTTGCCACCTACGCAGATGTCATTGCACGTCCGCACTTCGGGGGATGCTACTTGAGAAAATCTCGCCTCAGGGATAGGTGAAGGCATCGCCCGCCTGCCACATTCCCAGTACTTCTCTCCAGGGGCATCGCCCAGCCCGGCACACTAGTTTGTAGACAGAGCACCCTGGGCAGATAGGGCAGCCCCACTTCAGGGGTGTTCAGAGCCGGGGGCTCCGTTGGGCTGGTGCGAGGAGTAGGAGATTTCTCAGCTGGGAGTCTGGAGGTGGTGAAGGTTGATGGAGAGAGTTCCCCGAAGGATGGTGCAGAAATAGAATTGAAAAAAAAAAAGATGGTACAGGTCAGAGCAGAAAACACCACCACCGTTTATTACATCAACAAACAGGGAAGTACCAGGTCGACCTTACTGTACACAGAGGCCATGAAGGTCTGGAACCTCGCCTACTCCCTGCAGGTGTCCCTGTCTGCTATCCAACTACCACGAAAGGGCAACATTCTGGCATGCTCCCTCAGTAGAATCAGTCAGGAGCACCATGAGTGGTCTTTGAGCACACAAGTGCTGGCATCAGTATTCAGAAGGTGGGGCACACCAGAGGTAGATCTCCCTGCCTCCACAGACAGTCACTGGTTACCACAGTTGTGTTGCAGACCTCCAACCTGGGGGACTGTTTCAGTGGCTGCCCTAGCACTGGATTGGTTGGGTAGATTCCTTTATGCCCCCGTTGTTGCTCAGAGTTCTCATAAAACTCAGGTCACAACCAGTAACAATGATCCTGATGGCACCAGATTGGGCAAGACAGCCATGGTACTCCCTCCTGCTAACCTTAGCAGTGTCACAGCTGATTCACCTCCCTCAGAGGCACAATCTCCTGACATCCTTGTGTAACCCCCCACCCCTGCCTTTTCTACGGAAACGACAGGTGGCATGCTGTTGGCGTAGGCAGCAATACCTGGTCGGGGTAACATATATCTACAGGTTCGGGGAAGGATGAGGTTACCTGGCACAAGAGACCTAGGTTTGGCTACTCTGCACAGGGGCACCCAAGTAAATCTAACTACAGGAAGCAATAACTAATGTCCAGAACCAGAATTGGAATTTTTTCAGTGTGGCTTTATTTATACTAGATGACACATAACAAAGCATTGCATGGTCCCCCAAAGGGCTACGTTACTGTATGTGCAGATTAGAGGTTAAAACACAGCGGTCCATTGGAGAATGAACACATTACTACAGTTATCTGGCTTTGGACCCACCAGGCACTCAGCCCGGACTTTGCATGCGCATTGGATACATAGCCCGACTGGCCTGGCACCCCTGCCGGCCTCTCGACTGACGGTCCATTGGAGAATGAACCCAAACTTTACTTGGCAAGACATCCCATCCAACAAGGAGGCTCCCAAACTGTGGCTCCCCACACCACTTGAAGTCTGCAACTCCTAGAGAGATTTGTTTTCATACTTCCAAACGAGCTCCCATCAAACAAGGAGTAATTTTCCCATCCTGTGGCTCCCCACACCACTTAGAGTCTGCGACTTCTAGGAGATTTTCAAGTTGCGACCCACGTCTGGGTACCCACCCCATCACTGGCCAAGTGCATGAGGCAAGTAGCAAAAACACAGAAGAAATCCGTAGAGGTGGACCTGGTTACTAAAGATGGGGGGTTTTCCCACCTCCAGCTCCCACAGCCCATACCCGGCCATTTCTCTGGACACACAGAAAACTTTAGCACTGTAAAATGTAGATTGAATGGTGGATGATCTGATGCACCCCCTCTACAGTGAACTTTAAATCCATTTAAACTTTAAACTGTCAAACTGCTCCATTTGTTCGTCCTAGTAGACATAGTCCTCCCAAATAGCAGTCCACATTACTTCCAACTTGAAGAAAACAGTATGTTTGCCCCTTCAAATGGAGCCAAACACTCACCCATTTGTTGCAGGTGCCCCACAGGCGAAATGACACTTTCTTTGCTGTTATACTTGAACAGACTTAAACAAAATCAGGCAGCTTCTTCCCATAGTGGGCAAAGGGGATTGCCCCTGGAGCCCACAGAGAACCCCCAGAGGGAGGGGGGTAAACAGACAACTCACAGATTTCCTTCTTGTTTGCTTAAGGACAAACTGAAGACTGACTTTTGAATTTCCCAAGGTTCTAAACTTCACTGTCTGAGCTGAAGATCCCAAATGTGGCTCATGCAGCTGCGACAGTTCTATAGTGATGTCATCCCTCAAGTCTCAGCTGTGACTGAGGACAGAGTGAGACAGTGTGAAACCCATTTAACTGGAGTTTCACAAGCTGCCTTCCCTGCCTACGACTAGGTCTTACTGGGATTCTAGTAACCCCGGGTAACTAAGGGGTTACACTTGCAAGGCAGAATACTGTATCCCAGTTTCAGATCTTTTTGCCTGAAGGTCTGGCTCTTGAAAACTTAGAATTTACTAGCCTGCACGTCTACGAAGAGGTACTGAATGTCCTAAAGGTTTCTCAGAAACCCTCAACCAGGAAAACTTATGCTCCCAAATGGACGAGATTTTCAATCTGGTATGGATACAGTAGTGTCAGTCCCTCTCGGGCTGGGTTACCTGTCCCTTTGGATTACCTGACCCACTTGCACTCAATGGGCCTTAGGCCTTCTACCTTGAAGATGCACCTAGCTGCAATTTCAGCATACATTTCAGCTGGTAAGGACTGGTCTTTGGTGTCTCACCCTGTCTTCAGGAAGTTCTTTAAAGGATTCCTTCACCTCCACCCTCCCCTTAGAGAGCCAGTCCCATCTTGGGACTTGAACATTTGTATTGCCAGGCTCATGGAATCCCCCTTTGAGCATATGGCAACTGCAGACCTAAAGTATGTGACCTGGAAGACTGTCTTCTTGGTAGCCATTACTTCGGCTAGGCAAGTAAGTTAGCTACAGGTCCTGTGCACAGATGTGAATTATATATCCTTCCAAAGAGACAAGGTTCTGTTCAGGACTAATAGGAGATTCCTTCCGAAGGTGGTTTTAGATTTTCATCTGAATCAGTTCATAACACTGACAGTCTTTTACTGTCCACTCTAGCTCAGGTCAGAGGAAGCTGCATAGTCTGGATGTCAAGAGGGCACTTAGAGCAGGCCCAGTGATGCTGAGAGTTGAGGCGCTGGATACTACACCACGCAGGCGACCCAGGTTCGGGAATGAGCCCAGGTCAGCTGGGGGGCAGGCGATGGATTGAATGGGGACCCAGCTGCGCCCGCTGCAAGGCTGCCACCAGGTGGAGGCCCACAGGTAGTGCAGTTGGGAGCGACTCGAATAAGAATGGTGCCGCGGGTTGCTGCGTGAGCATGCCTCCACATGCTTGCAAGCCGCTATTGCAAGGGACAGGGAGAAAATAAGGACAAAATGGAGCTGGTAGGCTCATGACCGCCCTGCAGCGCCGGTGCTGGCCTCAGAGTCTAGATGTTGGTCTTGGGGGTGGGGGGAGTCAATGCTCTTCACCTTCGGCCCTGCCATGGGGGTGGTAACCCATGGGGGATTGCCAGAAGGGTCGGTGCAGGGACACAATGGACCAGAGATCGAGCCCCTCCAAGGGGGGGCCAGACCCGCCTACCATCTCCACCCATGTATCCCCATCGCAAGCAGACGGGAGGTGGTGGCAGCAATCAAAGAGCTATATATGTATTTAAAAAAAAAAAGGGCACTCAGCCACTACCTTGACCAGACCAAAGCTTCCAGGCCAGAGCACACTTAGCTGTTCCTCACATATGGGGAAGTAAGTGCAACCCCTAGGTGGCACTATCCCAAGGACTACTACCCCTGCCTGCTTGGCTAGTAGCAGGTTAAGGGGCCTGAGTTCTGAAACGGGTGCCTCCACCTGGAGGTTAGGGTTGGTAGTGGTCAAGGTAACCTGGGCACAGCCCTCCGGGACACTATAACCTCCCTCTTTCCCCTCTAGTGGCCTGAACACTGTACAATCACTTTCACAATACTCCTGGTACACCACACAAGTACCCACACTGTTTACACTTACCACCAGGCTCCTCTGGCTCGACCCTGGGGACCCCCTGTAAAACAAGGTTATGCACAGCAAATAGAACAATGTTGTACAGTACTTTGAGCACAAACTGGAACCACAGTCAGATTACATGCTGAAAAAGTTAGATCTGATTTATTCAGGGGACTTGAACAAGGAAGGGGCAAAATCAGGTTGATTAGATTAAAGGTTATATCAATCAAGCAGTTATGCATGCGCTTTGAGTCCCCCCACACGGTCACACCTCTGGGTACACAGGTGGAGAAGAGATGGGCTAACCTGGACTGTTGCCCGGGGTTGCAGCTGGTTGGGGCCCTGTGAGGGAAAACACAACATGCACAGTACACAATATTTGTAATCTGGAGCCAGAGGGCTCAGTTCGTAAAGGAAACGAAACAACAAGACAATCAGATGATAGTCAGATTAAGCTGTTGTTGCAGGGAGCTACCCTGGTATTTACTCACGATACCGAAGACTGGACACAGGCTGGACAAAAATCGAGACTGCAGGTGGTTGATCTGGAATGTCAGGAGAAGCAGGGCCCACACGAGTCACAGAGGCATCGTTCCTGTTCAAGCGTGGAGCAGGGGGCTGATCCCCAGGCAGGTCTCTCATTGATGGTTTCTCCGTGCAGTGGGTAGTCTGGCTGAGCCAGTCTGACAAGTCCAAGACTGCATGGAGACAAATTTGGATACATTCCGTTTTGGGCTGGATGTAGCTTCCAGCAAGCAGAACACAGTTGACATAGTGGGGAACTAACTCACAACCCACTAGCAGCTCATAGCACATTTACATGTACAGGAATTCTACTGTACTAGGCAAAGTGCTCCCCGGTCAGAATCGCAAAGTCTCTGCGTACACTGGGAGCTTAGGGGTAGCTGGAACTCCTGACAGGCCGATCGCATTCAGCAAAATCTTCAGTCTTCTTCAGGTTGAGCCTGGACCACTTCAGTAGCTTACTTTAGTCACACAAACTTGGATTTAGTCCAAAATAATTCTCTCCTCTCCCTCTCAGGAGCAGCAGCAGACATGCAAGCCAAAAACTCAGCGCTTTCACAGTTTTCCCATGCAAATCCACTCAGGACTGCTGCCCAAAATACACTTGAGCTCTTCTCATTTCTCTTCCCAGCTTAGAACTTACTGAAAATTGCAAGCAGCCTGGGACATCCCCAAGATCCAAAAGGTTTGGTTGGCTGATTTGGCTGTCAGTCAAAGCAAGAGCTCCCCCTTCAGTTGCAAAAAAGGCGCAAAAAGTTCAAAACTACAATTCCTACAGATTTTGACTTCAGACAGCTCCTGAAGTCCAGCTACATTTTAGGTCCCACCAGAACTGATTGGTCCAATTTGCAGTCCAGGACCAAGATAGTGGAGACAAAACAAAACAGTCCTTGCTACAAAGAAAGCAGGTTAGACAAACTACATTATCATTATCACTCTAAATGATTTTCAGCAAATAGCTACATATTTCAACAGAGCTCCCTCACAGATTACTTAGGCTGCAATCAGGCAGCTCTTAAAGAGGCACTACACAGAGGCTATACAGGCTCTGGTAATCACATTTAAACTGCTAAAACGCAGGACACCAGCCTGGCAGTGAGCATGTAGGCAAGCTCAAGGAAGACGTTTTGGGAACCCCCATTTGTAGGGAGGTTACGTAAGTAAAGGTAAACCAGCTAACAAGGGAACTATTGCATGCTGGATAGTAGCCTGCATTCAGCTCTGTTACAGTAAAGTTGGTAAACCGCCTCCCCTGGGTCTCAGGGCACACTCTACCGGAGTACAGCTGCATCAGTAGCTGTTGCAGGGGACATCCCCTTACTGTAGATGTGCAAAGCAGCTACATAGAAAACCATTCACACTTTCACCAAGCACTACTGCTTGGACATACAGTCCAGAAGTGATGCCAGATTTGTTATTGCAGTCCTGCAAAACCTTTTCCCTAAATAGGTTCTGTACGCAACCTCCAAAGGTACTGCTTGGTAGTCTGCATTAGTTTAAGCATACTGAGGGATTCCTGGGGTTTGAAGAAAACATTACTTACCATAGTAATCTTGTTTCTTCCAGGGGGTTCCTCAGTATGCTTAAAACTCCCACCCTGCCTCCCCTTCTAGAACCAGGGAAAAGGGGGGTTGTTATTCTGCATCCCTGATGGTCACTCATTGTTCTGTACGTTTTCTGGTCACTTGCTGAGTTTTTTTAACTTTATCTTTATTGATTTCATGTACACAAGAATACATGTACATATCATCAGACAGATATATCACAACTAACTACTTGTTAAAAAAAAAAAACAAGCACTACATTTTTGCAGTAGAGAATTTGAAGCACCCGTGAACCTTGTTACATTACTTGGGGGGGTTGCATATCATTTACATCAAATACTCTGTAGTAAGCTGATCAAGATTGCACGTTAAAGTTTAAAGGTTAAACTGTGCAAAAGGCCATTGCAGCCATGAGCAGGGACTAACAGTATGTCCATACAAAATTGTGCACTCTGTCAAAGGGCTAATCATCCTACATCATAAGCTTCAGAAGTGTCTGTTTTTGCCAACAACTTCAAAGCCTCCGTAGCATCGGAGAACTGGAGGGCCTTACCTCCATAAAGAATTCTTAAGCTGGCTGGCATCAGGAGTATGTGATGGACCTTGAGTCTATGGAGTCGGGTGAGGATTCCATCAAAGCTCTCTCTTCTCATTCTGGTGGCATAGCTCAAATATGGAAACAGATGCACTCTTACTTCATGCCATAATAGTAGATTTTGATTCTTGGCCTGCTGTAAAAGTAGGTCTCTTTCCCCCAATGTACGGAGCTGCAATAGAGGTATGCGTGGATATACCTTCACAATGTTAAAGTCATTCTCTAGACTCAAAAGTTGTTTTAGCCACTTTTTCAGGAAGACGTTTGGGGGTGGATAATAAGATGTACCCAATGTCATGAAGGTCGTTGAGCAGAAACTCAGTGGTTTTCCAGGGTGTTATTGTTTGGAAGGAAAGCCATGTAAGGACTACTTGAAGATGCGCTGCTATCGCATAGTTGGCCAGATTAGGTAGATTAAGTTCCCCTTATGCAATTGGAAGCTGCAGTACTGATAGGTGTATTCTTGGACGTTGTCCACCCCAGATGAATTTAGATATGTTTGTTCCGTAATTTAAAATAGAATAAAGATTTAGATATTGGGAGGATCTGGAATAGATAGAGAACATGAGGGAGAAGGTTCATTCTAATTATTTCTATGCGGGCGAGAAAGGAGAACAGAAGGAGAGTCCATCTGTTCAAATCGTCTTCTATAGCGTTAGTCAGGGGTTCAACATTTTTATTTATTTTATTTATTTAAGTCTAGGATTACAAATATCTTTGAGCCAAGGCTCTTTTACAAAGGTTCCACGTCAATTACAGTCAATTACAATACATCACAATACAACAAGGGGAGATACAATGGAATTGAGTGGATAGGTTGGATGCAAGATGGAAAGCAGAAGGTGGCACAGAGGGGATGATGGATACCGAAGTTGCGCGGGGCAGTCAAAATGGCATTTGTCAGACAAACAGAAGGGCATAGAGGGTGACATATAAAGAACAGTACGGGGCGGAAGTGCTAGAGTGGGGGAGGTGGAGGAGGGGAAAGGAAGGGGAGGAAGGGGAAAAGAAAAAAGGGGGGTAGGGTGTGATGTGTGGGGTAGAGTAGGTTGTGAGAAGACAGGGCAGGAAAGTGGGATTGGCCAGCGGGAGAAGTGCCTGGTGTTGGTTTGAAGAGGACTAAAGGGGCCAGTTATATGTAGCAGTCACATGAGCTGGAAGCAATGAGATGGCGACGGGATGTGGCTTTGAAAGGGCCAAGTTTTGACATAGAGGAGATGTCCGGACTGAGTTCATTTAGCCAGCTAGTACCTCGAGGCTGGTCTAGTGTTTACACATTCCGATGTGTAGTACAGTATGGGCTGCAAGCCCATTGGCTCACGCTGTGGACCAATGGGCGTACAGCCCTACCGACAGTGTCATTTGGGGGGCAGCAGGCGGGTGGGGTGCTGCCGCCCGCCACTGACCTGGGAGGGGGGAGTGGGGCAGTGAGGATCAGTGGGCAGGTGGGGAGGGTACCGCTGGACCACCAGGGATATAGGAATCATTATACTTTTACTGAAGCCCACGATCGGGCTGACAGCGGTCCACTGGACCACCAGGGAAAAGGAATCTTCTTTTATTTTACTTCAGTCCGCGATTGGGCTGACAGTGGTCCAGTGGACCACCATGGAAAAGGAATCTTCTTTTATTTTACTTAAGCCCGCGATCGGGCCGACAGCGGTCCACTGGACCTCCAGGGAAAAGGAATCTTCTTTTAATTTACTTAAGCCCGCGATCGGGCTGACAGCGGTCCACTGGACCACCAGGGAAAAGGAATCTTCTTTTAATTTACTTAAGCCCGCGATCAGGCTGACAGCGGTCCACTGGATCAGGGATATAGGATTCTACTTTTATTTTACAAATGCCCGCGATTGGGCTGACAGCAGTCCACTGGACCACCAGGGATATAGGAATCTTTTTTTTTATTTTACAAATGCACGCGATCGGGCTGTGGGGAATATTGCCACGCTGCAGGGGGCGTCAGTCCCCGACGGCTGCTGCCTGGCAGGGCGCTAGGCGCAAGTCGTGGGGGATCGGTGCACCTGCATGCAAATGGGGCCATAATGACATGCAAATGGTCCCATGTGCGCCTTGCATACATTATGGCCCTATTTGCTTGTCAGCTTTTGAATATCGCGGTTGCTGCGCCTTGCACAATGGAACTTGCGCTAGCGCATCCCCCTGCTCCACTCTGGCCACTTGCGCTGGCGCAGTGCAGGTAGCCAGGGTGTGATATTCAATGATGCTGAGCCATGGCACAGCTCCGTTGAATATTGCCCAGTCAACGGCCCTGCACAGCCAAGTTGCACTGTGCCCAGGCCTGCGCCACAGCCTGGCGCAGTTTGAATATCTGGGCCCTTGTCTTCTAGTAGGTGGGCTGGATACTGGGTCTGCACAGTTTGCCCAAAGAGAGGGACCCTGGTTTCACCCAGGGACTCTGGGCTGGAGGGTGGTACTTGGGTTTGTGTGCACCCCTTCCTACTCTGGGACTGGTTCATCCCAAATAAAGATTAGGTTGGGCTTGGGAGGGAGGGTTTCCCCAATCTCATCTCCTTGGGGGATTAAAGAGAAAGGAAAAAAACAAAGCAGATAAGTGTTACGCCACTTTGGTGGTTCATTTTGCAGAGTGGGTCCACTGCCCCCTCCAGAAGGGACAGTAGAGTAATCCATCCCTTTTAGTAATGCGGATCTCATATGCACTAGAGATAATCTCTGGCACAAGGCCCAGGTGACTGGCAAACAGGACGACCACTGTGCCTGTAAGGCTACCAGAAACAAGTGTGTGTATCTAGTGAGGCAAGCCAAAGCAACTTACTACAAGGAACTCTTAAACGGTAGCTGGGTGCACGGTAAGGAGTTTTGGAACTCCTGGAAAACACTTACAGGTAGAGCCTCCAAGGCCCCATCTGATTTCATAGTAACAGCAACTGGGACAGTACAAGAGCCTATGGATATAGTGAATGCTTTCAACCTGGCCTTTACTGATCTGAGCACTATGTTTCCAAGTGATTACCTCAACACCCCGATGCCTGGTCAGCCCCCTTGTCTTAATACACCTCCTCAAGGGGTACCACCTTTCTATTTTAGACAGATCTCAGATGTGGAAGCCAGGCTGAAGCTTGACTTCAGCAAGATCCAGCACTGGCTCGCCACCCATCAGTTCTTTCTAAATGCCAAAAAAAACAGTCTTCATGTCCTTCGACACTAGGCAGAGACTTGCTCGGCTCTCTGTTCTGCCCACATTCCACACCCTGGATGGGACCCACCTCATTCAGATATCTTGGGGTCTGGCTGGACCAACACCTCAACTTCTCTCTGCACACCAACACCATCCTGAAAAAACTGTGCCCCAAGCTTGGTGCCCTTTACAAGAACTGTAACTGTATCCTGCTTACGGCCAGGCATGTGATTGTCCAGAAGACGATACTCCCCATTTTTGACCACTACGACGTAGTCTACAGTGCTGCTCCCAAATCCACCTTATCCAGATTGGACCCCCTTTTCAACTCCTTCTGCCACTACGCCCTTGACTCCCCAGTAAGTACTCACCACTGTGACCTATACCACTCTCTTTCCTTCCCCTCACTCACAAAGTGGCACCTCTCCCACTGCGCCAAACTTGTCTCTAAATACTGGCTTGGATCACTTCCTTCTTATTCATCCTCCTCCCTCTCTACCCCCCCCACTCACTCGTTAAGGTCTTCAGATTAATTCTAGGACCTTCACTGTCCCTCGTTGCTCCATGCTGATAGGCCAGTCGGCCTTCTATCACCGCTTCCCTAAGCTCTGGAATGCCCTCCCTCCACAACTCCGGTACTCTTCATCCCTTTGTTCCCTCTCCAGTGCACTTCAAAATTTCCTCTCCTCTAACTGCATCTGCAGCCCGCAATCCTAACACAGCCACATACCTCTCTTTTGTCCCCCTCACTGCCCTTGACTGCCTAACTACTATTGCTACCACAGCACTTATGTTTGTACATTATGCTACATATTGCGGTCCTCTCTCTGTTTCTGGGCTTTTGAGTAGTTACTGTACTGTAATATTGTTACAATCGTACTGTCTATTAGTTTGTACAATTGTACTATTCCTTTCTCTGATGTGAAATGTTTTGCTTGTATTTCCGCTTGCACTTACCCCTGTACCCCCCTCCCCAGGTCGTACCGGGAGATGAGCAACTTGTTGTTCAGTGTGCCTTTCTGGTGAAACATTTCAATAAATAAATAAAATAAAGATCTCCAGGTCTGAAACCCTTAAGTATGTAAAGCGGGTCCCTGGTAAAATCAGAATGTGGAGTAACTCCATTGATTTGAAGATGGTTGCCCTCACCCTAAATGAGTTGGCTGAACCTCTAACCAAAGTGTTCAATGCTTCTTTAAAGTCTGTAATATTCCCTGACAAATGGAAGAAAGCACTTGTCACTCCAGTGTTCAAAAATGGTGATAGGACCAATCTGTCAAATTATAGACCCATTTCCATCCTACCCCTGCTCTCCAAAGCCTTGGAACGGTTGTCTCGGATCAACTCACTGAATATCTTGAGAAGTACAATCTTCTTTCTTCCGAGCAGCACAGCTTCCACAAAAACCATTCGACTATCACTGCCTTGGTCAAATATACAACCCAGCTCTATAGCACACTGAACAATGGCTTGATGGTGGGGTCTATCTTCATAGACCCACCAAGGCATTTCACACTGTCAACATCTAACTGCTTTTACAAGCCTCTCGACCAATGAGTTGTCCACGTACACTGTTAACTGCTTTGAAAGTTACCTTTCAAAAAGATCACAATGTGTGCGCATAAGTGGCTCACTCTCTGAGCAAAGGAAGTGAACCTAGGGGTCCTTCAAGGATCAATTCTTGGACCGCTCCAGTTTAGACTTTTTATTAACTCTCTACCGTCTGCCTGCCCGGCACACATGGTGCTTTATGCAGATAACGCGGTTATCTCAGTTCCTGTAAGGGAACTGTCCACTATAACTGCAGAACTGGAGGCAAACTTTCATAATCTAGAAGACTTGTTTGCACATAATAAATTACTACTCAACTACAAAAAAACTAAGAGTATGTAATTTACGGTACCACATAACAGGAAAAAATATGACCCATTACTGGTGCAAAGCCTACAAGGACACCCTCTTGATCAGATTAGCACTTTTAAATACCTAGGTGTACACCTAGATGACACCCTCACCTTCACTACACGTGTAGACCAGGTCATAAAATCAGCTAATACAAATCTTGAGGTTCTGTTTCGACATAGGCACTTAATGACCTCTGAAATTGGCCACATGCTGCTCTGTGCTGTCTTCTATAGACTATGGGCTGGTCATATACAGTGCTGGATCTGACACTGTGCTTAAAACGGTCAGTACACTCCTTAATAAAGCCTGCAGGCTAGTCCTTGGGTCCAACTACCTAACTCATACTTGCATGTTATACTCAAAGACTGGGTGAGTGAGGAAGGGGGAGGGAGGTAAGGTGCCTGCCTGGTGCCATGGCTTGGAGGGACAGGGAGCGAATCCTCAGGAATGCAGAAGCAGCTGCACAGGGGAGGGAGCTGGATGTCATTGTCCACCTAGGGACAAATGACCTGGCTAAGAAAGGGATTAGAGCAGTGCAGGAAGAGTTTGTGGAATTGGGGAGGGGCCTTAGACAAGTAGCATGCAGTAACCTTCGGGTGCTGCTCATCTATGGCGTAGGAGAGGCTAGGGTGTTCCGCATCATGGGATTCAATCAGTGGTTGAAAACTGGTGCAGAGCTCAGATTTGACTTCACTGGGGACTGGGGGTCCACCTGGAGTGATGCAAGCCTATACTGGCATGATGGGCTGCGTCTGTCCAGGAGGGGAACCAGGATCCTAGGTGATAGGTTTAAATGCTTCATTGGCAAGCATTTAAACTAGCCAAGGGGGGAGGCACTGGAAAGGAGCAGGGAAATCCTAGCCACCCCCCAAAGAAAATCACAGTAGTAAGTTCGGTGAACACCAACATAGAGGTGTCGATAGGGAGAAGGGCAGAGGTAAATGGGGAAAGTGACAAAGGCAAGGACAGGGATGGGGCAAAAAGGAGTAAGGCCATCAGGAAATGGAGGGTAATGAGTACCAATGCCCGTAGTCTGGGCAACAAGCTCCCTGAACTGGTGGCCTTGATGGAAGAGGGATGCCTGGATATCATAGCAGTCACAGAAACATGGTACACAGAGAACCATGACTGGGATGTTAACATACCAGGGTGCATAACCTACAGGAGAGACAGGCAGGGGAGGAGAAGCTCTCTATGTAGAGAAAGGGATAAAAGCAACTGAACAAAAGAGTAAACAGGGAGAAGAGGAGGCACTGTGGGTCACCTTGGAGACTGGAAAGGGCACCACAATCCACACAGGGGTTGTGTACAAACCCCCATGTCAGGGGGAAGGAATGGATAAGAATATGATAGAAGGCATTCTTAGGATGGCAGAGAAAGGGGAGATACTGTTGATGGGAGACCTGAACATCCCAGATGTTAACTGGAGCACATTTGCTGCAGCCACATCCAAGAGCAAGGCCATTCTCGATGCCCTACAGGTGGCAGGCCTCAGACAGCTAGTTTCGGAACCCACTCGTGAGGGAGCAGTCTTAGACCTCGTACTCTCAAATGGGGGCAGTGAGAGGATCTCAGATCTAGAAGTGGGGTGCCATCTGGGAACAAGTGACCATCAAACAGTGTGGCTCACGTTAAACTCAGCTACAGAGTCAAGCCATACAAAAGTGAGGGTACTGGACTTCAGGAGGGCTGACTTTGGCAAGATGGGAGAGTGCCTCAGAAAAGTACTAGCAGACAGGCTAGAAGGGGGGTAGAGCAACAATGGGGAATTATCAAAACTGCCGTCACAGGGGCAACAAGCCTTTGTGTGAAGCAAATAAACAAATCAAAACAAAAGAAAAAGCCACTATGGTTCTCAAAAGAGGTGGCTGGGAAAGTCAGGGCGAAAAAGATAGCATTCAGGAAGTATAAGGAAACACAGAAGGAGCAGGACAGAGAGCTGTAACAGTTAAGGCAGAAGGAAGCAGGGAGGGAAGTCAGAATAGCAAAGGCCCAAACTGAGGAACTCGGTTAAGAAGTGGGATAAAACCTTTTATAGGTACATCAGAGAGCGTAGAAAGACAAAGACAGGGATAGTGAGGCTGAATAGAATGAACGGTGTGTGGGCAGAGGGGGACAGTGAAAAAGCAGGGATACTGAACGAATATTTCTGCTCAGTATTCACAAAGAGGAGGAGAGTGCCTAATCCAATTAACAGAAGCACTCTTGATGGGGGTCGATCCCAGTCCTTTCACAGAAGAAAGAGTTCTGCAAGAAATCCTAAAACTGAAGGTGGACAAAGCAATGGGGCCTGATGGAATTCACCCCAGAATTCTAAAAGAATTAACGGGGGAACTAGTGAAACCACTGACTACTCTTTTTAACAAATCATGGGAGGATGGTGTGTTACCCGAGGACTGGAGGAAGGTGGATGTGATTACCCTTCACAAATGTGGGACTAAGACAGAGGCAGGAAACTACAGACCTGTCAGTTTGACCTCTGTGGTAGGGAAAGTGATGGAGTCACTTCTGAAGGAAAGAATTGTTGAGTACCTAGAGGCCAGTGGGGCTGGGACCCAAGGCAGCATGGGTTCTAGCAGGAAGGTTATGTCAGACGAATCTAATAGATTTATTTGACAGGGTGACCAAACTAGTAGACCAGGGAGGGGCTGTGGACATGGCCTACTTAGACTTTAGCAAGGCATTTGACACAGTCGCACACAAAAGATTCATAGTCAAATTAACCAGCCTGGGAGTGAGTCCCAGGGTGGTAAAATGGGTAAAACATTGGCTGGACAACAGAACACAGAAGGTTATTGTAAATGGAGTCCACTCTGAAGAAAGAGGGGTTACTAGTGGGGTACCGCAGGGTTCAGTCCTGGGTCCAGTCCTTTTTAATGTCTTTATAAGTGACATTGCAGAGGGGCTGGAAGGAAAAGTATGCCTTTTTGCACATAACACAAAGATCTGCAATAGGGTTGATACACGAGGCGTGGAAAGGATGAGAAGGGACTTGGCAAGGTTGGAGGAATGGTCAGAAGTATGGCAGCTAGGATTCAGTGCAAAGAAGTGCAAAATGATGCACCTGGGAAACAAGAACCCAGGGAAGATTACACAATGGGGGTAGTAACAAGAACAAAAAGGTAAGGGACCAGGGGTAATCATATCAGATGACCTTAAGGTTAGCAAGCAATTTGAGAAGGCAGTAGGGAGGGCTGGGGGTACACTAGGATGCATAGGGAGAGGCATCACCAGCAGAAAACAGGAAGTTGTTATCCCTCTGTACAGACAGTTGGTAAGACCCCATCTGGAGTACTGCATCCAGTTCTGGAGACCCCATCTCCGCAAGGACATAGACAGGATAGAGGCAGTCCAGAGGAAGGCAACTAAAATGGTGCAGGGTCTGCAAGAGAAGCCGTACGAGGAGAGACTAAAGGAGCTTAATATGTGTACCCTTGAGGAAAGGAGAGAGAGGGGGGACATGATAGAAACTTTGAAGCACTTCAGTGGAATCAACAAAGTCCAAGAGGGTAGCATCTTTCAGAAAAAGAGAGGTGCAAGAACAAGGGGACACAATTTAAAGATAGAGGGGCCAGTTCAGGGGCAATGTGAGGAAGTATTTTTTCACAGAGAGGGCAGTGGATGCATGGGACAGCCTTCCTGAAGAGGTTGTGGGGTCTGAAACTGTGGGAGAATTCAAGAATGCACGGGACAGACATAAGGCAATTCTTGTGGGGAGTAGGAAGAAATAGGCTGTTGGTTAACTAGGATCTGCAGCTTATCCTGTAGGTAGGGAGATGGGCAGACTAGGTGGGCCAAGCAGTCCTTATCTACTGTCAAAGTCTATGTTTCTATGGCAGGCTCCCTCTTCACCTCCGTCTTAAATACTAGACTTGCCTGCTTGGTAAGAAATCATTGCTGGGGCTTAGACCTAAGACCACCTCAAGCCTATTTACGATTCACCAACCCACTGTAAATACCAGAAGAGCAGCCAGAGGTGGGGTTCTAGTGTCCTTCAAGCGAACATCACTTGCCCAATGATCCCTTTCATATCAAGGACCTATGTGGATTAATGATCTTCCAACCAAATTATTCTGTTGTGGGAAGTTAAGCCACTTTAAAATCGGATTACGCTCTCATCTTGCCCTAGAAAATATCTGCAGATGCACCTCATGTTCTTGTCCCTTACTTTGTATTACCACCCCTCCCTCCCCCACTCTTGCAACATCTTACCACCCCCCCCCCACCGCCGTTTTCCTTTCCACCCTTGTTTGACATCAGACAAAGCCTCCTCTGGCTGCTACTATCTTTATCATAAAATGCTTGAACCTGGGATTCACGCTTACCCTAAGGCCCTGTCACACTACGCCTCTGTAACGTTACAGAGTGCTCAAACCGTTACCACAACAGTTTGCGTTTACACCTGTAACGTTACAGGAGGTGTTTTCCTAACCGTTGTTGAAACCACATATGAGGTGGTTTCTACAAGGGTTATGAAACGCCGTAGTAACGTTACCGACAGTAGTGTGGACTGGAGCGCCAAGATCCCCGTAGGGATCAAGCGCAGCGTGAGCTGCATTGTGGGATCGGGCGCCGCCATAAAGGTCACCCGGCTCCCGATCTGTGGACTGGCAGTGCCGGTCCAGTAACGGACACCACCGAGGTGTGGCCGCACTGCACCGCTCCCCGGCCGTAATGGATTGCATCCGTTACCGGGCCACAGCGGTGTAGTGTGGATGGGGCCTTAGATAGCTATGCTTCTAAATGAGCTTCACCACATTCCTGTAGTGTTGCTGAATTCTCTGTACCTGGCCTCATGTAAATTGCGACAGATTTTTGCCTTACGTAATGTTTGTGTAACCCCCTACAAATGGGGGTTCCCAAAAAGTCTTCCTTGAGCTTGCCTAAATGCTCACTGCCAGGCTGGCATCCTGCGTTTTAGCAGTTTAAATGTATTGCCAGAGAGTGCCTGTATAGCCTCTGTGTAGTGTCTCTTTAAGAGCTGCCTGGATTGCAGTCATAATTAATCTGAGAGGGAGCTCTGTTAGAAGATGTACTTGTTTGCTGATCATTTGTTAGAGTAGTAATAATATTGCAGTTCATTCTAACCTGCCTTCTTTGCAACATGGACAGTTCTGTTTGTTTCCATCATCTTCAATCAATCAAATCTTTATTTATTCAGGCGAACATCATTGAGCAAGACTCATTTACAAGATGGATCTTGGTCTTGGACTGCAGAATGGGCCTATCAGTACATTTGGGACTCTAAAATGGAGCCTGCCTACAGGGCTTGGTGGGGCCAAAACTAGTAGGAATTGTAGTTTTGGGCTTTTGGCACCTAAAATAACCTGAAGGGGGAGCCCTTGTTGTGACTGACAGACAGATCAGTCAACCAAACCTTTTGGATCTTGGGGAAAGTCCCATACTGCTTGCAGTTTCAGTTAGATCTGAGTTGGGAAGTGAAGAAGTAACAGCTCGAGATAATTCGAGCAGCAATCCATAGTGGATTCGTGCAGGAGAACTGTGGAAAGGCCTGAGTTTGGCCTGCATGCCTGACTGCCGACCCTGAGAGAGAACCTGTGCTTTTTTAGGACTGAATCCGAATTTGGAGAGCGAATTAAGCCACTGAATTGTGACCAGGCTTTAACCTGAAGAAGACCGAAGATTTGCTGAATGCGATCGGCCTGTCAGGACTTCCAGCTACCTCTGAACTCCCGGATTGTGCAGAGACTCTGTAATTGTGATTGGAGAGCCATTTGTCTGGTACAGTGGAATTTCCTCACGTGTGAATGTGCTGTGTGCTTATAGTGGGTCGTGATTTGGTTCCTCACTGTGTGTCTGAACTGTGTTTTGCTTGCTGGAGGCCGTATCCAGCTCCATGGACTGAATCCATATCCATTTCCGTTTGCCTGGGCCCTGCTACACTGGCCCAGCCAGAATACCTGCTACGCAGAGAAAGTCATTGACGAGAGACCGGCCTGGGGATCAGCCCCCTGATCAACGCCTTGAACAGGAACGACGCCTCGGTGATTCTTGTGGGCCCTGCTTCTCCGGGCACTGCAGCTCAACAGCCTGCAGTCTCGATTTCATCCTGCCTGTGTTCAGCATTGGGTATCATGGGTAAACATCAGGGTAGCTTCCTTCAACAACAGCTAAATCTGAAAGTGTTGTCATCTAATTGTTTTATTCCTTTTTATTTCACAAACTGAGCCCTCCAGCTCCGGATTGCAAATAGTGTGTGTTGTGCATGTTGCTTTCTTCCATCACAGGGCCCCGGCCAGCTGCAACGTTCCTGGCTAGCCCACTGTTTTCCTACCTGGGTACCCAGAGTGTGTGACTGTGTAGGGACTCTGAACTGCATACATATCTGTCTGATTAATATAGCTTTTAAGCAAATCAACCTGATTATGCCCCTCCCTTGTTCAAGTCCCCTGAATAAATCAGATTTAACTTTTTTGCATTTAACCTGACTGTGGTTCTAGTTTGTGCCAAACGTATTGTACTGTTGCTATTTGCTGTGCTTAACCTTGTTTTACAGGGGGTCCCCTGGGTCAAGCTAGAGGAACCAGCCGTGGTGGTAAGTGCAAACAGTGTGGTTAATTGCCTGGTGAATAAGGGTCATTGTGAAAGTAATTATTGTATATTGTTCAGGCCACTAGAAGGGAAAGAGGGGGGTTACAGTGTCCCGGGGAGGGCTGTTCCCGGGTTAGCTTGACCACTAACAACCCTGACCTCCGGGTGGAAGCACCCGTTTCATTACCCAGGCCTCTTAACCTGCTACTAGCCAAGCAGGCAGGGGTAGGAGCCCTTGGGATAGTGCCACGTAGGGGTTACATATGTTATCTCGTTGTATTGTCCTCAACTTCAAGTTATTTCCTGTTGTGTATCTACACTGATGTGTTTCCGTTACTTGTCTGACTTGGAACCTTTGTAAACAAGCCTCATGCTCAAAGATATTGAATCCTAAATGTGAAATCAATAAATAAAATAAAGCCTTTCTGCTATAATTGGATATAAACATACCATGGTGTTTCCTACCTGCTCTTGATAGTTGATGTATTAATCTGGACATTACTAGGGGTACTGCTCCAGAGATTCTATGTCCCAGGAGTGGATTGTACTTTTCTCCCCTTAGAATGGGGTGGTAAGTAGTGTCTTCTTTTTCTTCCCCCTTTTTTTCTTTTTCCCAACCCCAGGTTTACCACTGTCCTGATTTTCACAGGACAGTCCTGATTTGGACAGCTGTGTCCTGCTGAAAAAAACATGAAAAATACTACATGTCCTGATTTTCTAGTAGAAATTTTTTTTTTCTAATTTTCCACTAAATGTTGCAGAAAACTACAATACCTTAACTAAAATACCTTAAAATGATAAGAAACAATAGAAGCAACTATGAAAATGCAATACTTAACCTTAATTCCGATTATATAGAGAAAACAAGGTCTGTTGCATTGGTCGAGATTACATACTGTCCTGCAAAAGGGCAACAAAGATGGTACATGGATTGCATCACAAGTCCTATGAAGACAGGTTGAAGGAACTGAACATGTGCTCCCTGGAGGAGAGGAGGGAGAGAGGGGATATGATAGAGACATACAAGTATCTTACATGGAGGAACAGGGTGCAGGAATACACTATTTTTAGGTGAAAAAGATGTTCCAGGACTAGAGGACATGGGATGAAGTTAGAGGAGGACGATTCAGAGGAAATGTGAGGAAGAATTTCTTCACAGAGCGGGTGGTGGACAAGAGGAACACCCTGCCAGAGGAAGTGGTGGGGGCTGAAACAATCACAGGATTTAAGAATGCATGGGATAGACATAAAGGAATTCTGGAGGTCAGGGGTAAGGGGCAACAGACTTCTAGGAAAACATAAACTGAACTTACAAGCTCAAATGGGCAGACTGGGTGGGCCATAGGCCCTTATCTGCCGACACTGTCTATGTATCTACGTTTTAGTAAGAAATGTCCCACTTTGGGCTTCTTAAAAGGTGGTAACTCTATCCCCAGATGCTTAGTTGTAGATTTCTATTCCTCATCTCCCCTTCCTAGCAATCAATACACCAGTCTGTACCCTGTGGGTGCATCTCCTGAACCTTATGGATTGCTTTACTGAAGGCCCCTCCCAGTTGGTTTTCTAGTACCTGTTAGTTACTCTTTAGGGTTGATACTTCTCCCATCATGACCAGAGGGCGCTGTCCTGAAGTAAGCCCCTCTCAGTTATTGTGCTTTGAGCTCAAAGGTCATCCAGCCGGGTTTGGGGGGGGGGATGTACCGCCCTGGAAGATCCCTTCTTCTTTACCCCCCCATCCAGTTAGTCCCCCGGGGCAACACTTCAGCTTGGGTCAAGGGGGGAGTCCATCTCAGATTCCTATACAGTTTGAGAGTTTGCAGTCTATATAGCTAGAAGGGGGTGGGATCCAGGGTCCGCTTCTGTTTAACTCCTGTGGCACAGCTCCAGATGTAACAGATGGGGCTCTTCTGGTGGGCTTGTCCTCACTTCTCTCAAAGGGCCACTGTCAACCATCTCAGCATTGTATCGCTTTTTAGTAAAAAAACAAAACAAAAAAAAACTCCTCCAAAAAATCATTGGTGTAGCTGGTTCTCCATCTGCCTCCCTGTGAACCTGAACCAAGGTGTGTGGCAGTGTACAGCTATGTCCAGCCCTGCCTTGCCTCAGACCAGTGAACCTAGCCCAGTGCCCATGCCTCGAAATTTACTAGCACCCCTGTGCAGTGCAGCCACCCACGATACAACAGTCTCCTCTGTTCTTATCGCAGAATGAGTGACCAGACCATGCCAGGGGCACTCCCAAGACCAGACAAATACAACTGGATGTGGCCCAGAAACACTGACACATTTATTTCAGCATGGCATCATCAACGTGGTGGGCAGTACCTCTTTCACTGTTTAAGGAAGGGGGAGGAAAATTAGGATAAAGGATCTGATTCTAACAGCCAGCCGCACCAACAGTCTCTCTCAGAACATGCCCTTCAAACCAACCGGGGGCACCCAGAGGCCCAAGAGGGCTGACAGCGTCCCCTCACTCCCAACTATGGTAAAATTCCCCGAGAGTCCTCCTTGCTGCTCTGTCACCTCGTACAAATGTTGTGACAGATTTACATGTGACCAAGTGCCCTGCAACTGCACCCTGGAGACATTACAGGAAGCCCTCAGTGAGCCATGGGGTGGAAAGCCAGCTCTTGGGGGGGGGGGGAGAAACACCTCTCCACCTCCAACTTTAGTGCCCCTATTTTTCTCTCTCCCCTTCCCCAACCTCAAGGTAGCCCCAACACAGCTCACCTCCAAATTCCACATAGGGTATTTTCATACTCATGGAGACTAAGTGCCTTGTATTATCTGTCTAGTCAGGGCCACTTTCTAGGGTTAGTAGCCTGTCGAAGTTCAGTAATTATCTGTAATGGTGAGGGGGGGGTGCAATGTTTGTTCAAGGAAGGGAGGCGAACAGAGAGAGGAAGAATCGAAACGGTCAGGAGGCCCCTTAAGCAGTTATGGTTATACCAGGTATAGTTCTAAGTGGTGGGCAGAGTATTCTGTGCCTGAGAATGTCTTTATCTCAGTCCACATTGCTGGGTGTACTGGCGGGCCACCTTTAAGGTACAGTCCCTGTTGAGTGAGCTTGGAGCAGTTTCTAGGGTCGACTCATTGGAGCTATCCTCTATTCGGGGGATCCCATGTTATAAGTGTTATCTTATTACCAGCAAAAAGAATCAGCGGTAAAGATTCAAGTCATGGCTTTTTCGTGTCTTTTCTTACAGAGGGGTCACATTTTTTCGGAATCCCTTCTTTTATGATTTGGGGGGGTCTGCCCTCGTGAGTCACACAGGTTTTGTTCTCCTTTGCTTTGTTTTCTTTTTTTTTTTTTTGATTGTTTAGGACCTTGATCATCTTCAGTGGCGATGGAGAGAAAGGGCACGGGACAACAATCCACACCCACAATCTGAGGGCCACCCTGTGGGGATCAGTATGGGCAATGGCAACTACAGCTTAGTCTATACCTGCCCCGACCTAACACTGCATATCTCTCGTCTTTTCTTTGCCATGTATAAATTGTGTGTACCACTACTAGCATGTGATGCCCCTGCCGACCCCCCAAACACCATTTCCCTTTAGGATAGCAGCCCTGGAGGCCTCCCAAATCTGTCCTCCCCCTCCTCCCCCATTTCACCTACCTCACAGGTAGTTTATCTCCTTCTGTTCCCTCCAGCAGACTTAGGAGTCTAATGTGAGTAGCCCTGGCGGTGTTTTTCAAATTCTCGAGGCGTCTTCACAACAGGTTATTTTTTTTAGTCAACTCTGATGTGACTGCTAGAGCTTTATTGGTGGTTTTAGCTGCCTCCTTTGTATCCTCTGAGAGTGCACCCACTTTTGTGGACAACTGCTTCAGTTCTGTGCTGAACTCTTGTATTTTACGATTGAGCCCCTGTATGGCCTGGAGCAAAGCAACGTTAGATGACTGGTCTACATCCTGCTTCCTGGTCCCAGCTGCTGGTCTTTGCTGCTGCTCACTTTGGGTTCTTTTGAGCGGGCTTCTTCCATGCTGGCTGCCGCTTTATTACCTCGCACCATCACGACAGTCTAAGACACACCACAACTGAAAGTTTTGGCTCTTTTGGTAGCTACAAGATTACTCTGTCATCTGGTGTTAATAAATAAATTTTTAAAATATGTCCAAAAAAATGATTTATACTGTAACAACTGCCTTCATTCACAGAGCTGTGCATGGATACTGTGCTCAGCTTGGCTGCTAGCCACCCCCGCCACTTGTTGAGTTTTTAACCAGTTGGTACTCTCTTCCTCTCTTCTTTGTCCCTTCTTACAGGGACCGTGATTTTGGGGGTCTATTTTTTTTGCCTTTTTTTATGCTTTATTTTTTCATTTTGTCATGTTCATAACAAACATTACACATATAGCAGACAGTCCATTATATTAGAAGAACACCATTGGGAATAGCACATTTCCCTTAATCAAAGGAGCTCTTTGCACCTACCATATATTGATACAGCACGAGGGGATTCTTAGACAAATTATAATCCAATGTGATAAAAGATACTCAATATGTACTGAACAAAGAACCCATGAGCTACATGGCGGTATCTAATGTAAATAAATTGTTCAGTAATCTTGGTCCAATAATTAGCCATGCCTCTACAAGAGGGGCTAATGGTGCCATGTATCTACCTAAATGCAAAAGAGAAGTACCTATAAACTATAGCATTTTTGCAGTTTCTTAGTGCACAACAGTAACAGGGATTAGGGTAAACATAGCTTTTTTTTCTTAATCCTGTCTCAAAACATGGGAAAGCAGTTAAACAAAACTTGCAGCCCCCAGCAAGTACTAAAACGCAATGAGCAGCTCAGAGCAGGTTTAAATGAACAATTATAGGCAGAGAGGCGACTAAGAAGTCCTGTCCCTCTGTATTAACGATTGAGCTAGAGTGTAATTAATGTAAATCAAACAATACGGGGGCATTTTATAACAAAGTTACCACAAAGTAATGAGCTCTGTCCATAAAATAGCCTTCAGGATGCTGTCTCATTGTCCTCATCATCCGTTCCTTCAGTTCTTCTGCGCGATTCAACCGCCCTCCGATCAGCCCAGTTGCCAGCCTCCACAGGATCCGAAAACAAGTAGACTTAACTGTTGTGTACCACCTGAAGCCTGGCAGGGAAAATTATGGTATGTGGTACTCCCAATCCTCTCAGGGTGTGTCTAACACCCTCAAACTTTTTTCGACGTTGCCGGGCGGCGTAACTAATATCCGGAAAAATATGTACCTGGTGGTCATCTTGAAACAGGGGAGCTGCTCTACAGGCACCTTTTAAAATGTTATCTCGAGCTGCTACACCTAAGGTCACCAACTTAGAGTTCGCAGCTCTACAGAATTCTGTGAACGACCCCGTAGAGTCACTCTATAGATCTTCTTCACCTCCCAAACACCATCTGAGGATTCCAGTGTTAGTTTTTCAGTTAGCCAATCCTGGATGTGTAAGATTGAATGATTGCCTTCCAAGCCCTCAGGAAGGCCTACAATCCAAACATTTGCTGCATGGGCCTTATTTTTGAGGGCCTCCAGCTGCGCCCTGAGGTGCTGATTTTCCTTAATCATGAGCGTAGTCGCACCTGTAGAAGCATCGGCCTGCTTACACACATTACGGAGTTCCCCTTTAAAGCCTTCTACTGCCGACTGTAAAATTATGACCTGGCCATTAAAATTGTCCATCTTTTGGTTTAGGTTGAACATAGATACAATAAGGGTCTGAAGTTTGTGACCCAGAGTAGTGATAGTCTCTCCCGAGGCAGGCCTCTCTTCGGCAGCAATGGCGTCTTCAGGTCTCCCAAGTCCTCCAGTTCCCTTACTTTTTTCTGCTTCGCAATGAATCTGAGCATTTATCACAACACAGCAGTTACTAGGGGCAGCAGTTTGAAATTGGCATGAGTTAGTGAGGGTTCCATCATTTACATATGTTCCATTCTCTCCGGGGCAGTTCAGCACAGGAGGCTGACTGCATTAGTTTTTGCATACTGAGGGATCCCTTGGAAGAAACAAGATTACTATGGTTAAGTAATTTTTTCTTCAGAAGGTTTCTTTTATCAGGATTTCGGATCCTTCCTACTATGTCTTTGTGGGACTGATAGTGGATACTCTAACTCTCCCCACTCAAGAGACAGGTGAGGAAGAAGAGGAAGCAGATCATTTGGACATGATGGGGATAAACCACACAAAAAGGTTGCTTTTACCAGTGCACATGACACTAAAGAGGACAACCTGTAGACTACTTCAGTCTCCTACGTCTATCCCAGGAGTGGCTAGGAAAATAGACAGGAAGCATCAGCTGGACAAATATAATGTTGAGTACTGTTATACACACCTGGACCATGAGGGAGTAGTCCAGGCAGCTGCATGCAACAAGGCCAGGAACCCCCCTGTCTCCCCAGCCTCTGGAAAAGGGTTACAGAAAACTGGATAGTATGGGGAAACAATGTATACAAATAGCCTCCCTGTTTCTCAGGCAGGCTGCATACATGGCCTACACAGTCCAGTACCAGAAAGCACTTTGGAACACAGTTCTGGCCCAGTGTGAGCAAATACCAGGGGACCAGGCCCAGGACATAGCAGACACTACCAAAACCGCCTTGGATGGTACTAAATACCAGTACCACATGGCTGTGGACAGCAACAAAACTGCTCCCAGGTCCATGGTGCATGCCATTTCCCTGAGGAGATTTGCATGGGTAAGGACAACTAAATTGTCTCATGACACACAGAGAAAGTCTATGGATTTTCTACGTGAGAATAATTACCTCTTTGGTCACTGAACAGAGGCCTACATGAAAAGGATTCAAGAGTACAAAACATTTACAAAAGCAGTACAGAGAAGGAAAAGGCTTCAGTGCCTTACAGGCCTCAAGGATGGGGAGGTTGGGGTAGAGGTCATTACCAGAGACTTTACTACCCCATGCCCATACCCGATGACTACTCTCATTTGAGGGGTTACTTCAGGGCAGAGGAAGAAGAGCTTCCCAATGGACTGATCAAGCTTTGTCCTGTAAGACTCAGCCGAAACAGCATCCCTGAATGTGTGTCCAGGTCATCAATCCATTGCCAGTAAGGGGAAGGTGGGCTCATTTCTTTCAGGAATGGAAAAACATCACCACAGACAAGTGGGTCCTGGAAGTAGTGAGCCAAGACCTCACTTTACACTTCAAAAGGTTTCCAAAATTATGTGCACGCAGACATTTCCACTCCCCCACTCCAACAGGAAAATTTCTGCTAGAGCTGGAGGTCAAAAAACTTTTGCAGGCAAACACAGCAGAAGTAGTACACCTATCCCAGTGGAGAAAGGGCTTGTATTCAAGGTACTTTCTCACATGAAAGAAAACTGTGGTTTGGCGATGCATTCTAGACCTCAGATTCTTGAACACGCATCTTTCAAAAGTCAGATTCAAGATGGTCACCATGTCCACGGTTTTCCCATCCCTTCAACAGGGAGCTTGGCTAGCATCCCTGGACCTGAAGGATGCGTATTTTCTCATCCCGATCAGGCCCAGTCACAGAAAATACCTGCGGTGCAGGCTTCCCTCGAACCACTGTTAATTCACAGTCCTCCCCTACGGCCTGTCATGTGCTCCAAGAGTGTTCACAAAGTGCTTGACCATTGCAGCGGCACACCTAAGGAGAAACGGGGTGATGGTTTTTCCCTACTTAGACGACTGGCTGGTCATGGGAAGATCACACCAACAGGTCAAAAATTCACTCATCCTCACTCAGAACACTCTAAAGAGATTAGGATTCCTTATAAATGTGCCAAAGTCTCAGACAGAACCAGTATAAATACTGGAATTCATAGGAGCAGAACTGGATACACTGCGGGGAAATGCGATTCTACCTTGGAAAAATGTGAGAACCTTGGTAGACCTGGTGAATTCATTTGCCATAGGTCAGCCCAGAACAGCGAGACACTTCCTTAAGCTGATAGGTCACATAGGATCCACCACGACAGTGGTTCCAGGAGCAGGATTTCAGATAAGGGATGTTCAGTACCACTTGTGAGCCCCTTGGTCCCAAATGCATCAACCCTTGTACAAGCTGGTGCCAGTTATAAAGACCCTGTTACAAGCCTTGGAATGGTGGAAAGATGAAGAGAACCTCAGAGAAGGGGTACCTTTTCAGGCATGGGCTCCTACAGCCATCCTGACTACAGATGCTTCCATGTTGGGCTGGGGTGCCCACCTGGGAGACCTCACAGCAAATGGGGTATGGTCTGACTAGGTCTCCAGGGAACATATAAATCTACTGGAGCTATGAGCTGTATTTCTAGCTCTTCAGTCATTTGCACCTCAAGTCAAGGGCCAGTCTGTACAGGACAGACAACACCACCACCATGTACTACATCAACAAGCAGGGAGGCACAAGGTTCTCAAAGCTGTGCACCGAATCTATGGAACTCTGGAGTCTGGCATACTCACTGGAGGTGTAGCTGTTAGCAGTTCACCTCCCAGGAAAGGACAATGTCATGGTAGTCTCCCTCAGCCGGATCAGCCTGGCTCATAAATTTTTTTTTTCCCGAACTCCCTTTACCTCCTTCGCTGGCCCCTTAGACCTGTCTTTTTCTCCAGTGGTGGTGGGGTGCCTGTTTCCTGCCCCGTCTGAGATCCTCCTGAACCAGCCCGCTGCTCCCGGGAGCTCTCCTCCAGCTCCATCGACCACCCCACCCCCCAGCTCTGAGACCCCCGGGGCAAGACCGCAGTACTCCTCCAGTGCTGTAGCTACAACCTAGAAGGGCAGCTAGGGAGAGGAGGAGAGTCAGCGACCAGTCAGGCAGGATCCGACTGTGGGCATGGTAGGCATCCTTGGCAACACCTTCACCTGTCTGGGTACCAGGGCTTTTCCTGTGTTCAGTTTCCCCCCTGGGGGTGTGGACATGCAAGGATGCCCTGCACATAATGGGCGTGTTCCTACACCCATGCGTAAGACATCTGCTTGCACCCCCGTCCCCTAGAAAGCTGCCATTAGTCACGCTGCCCCTGGCTACCACCAGGAGCCGCTGGAACTGTGGCAGACGCACCCACCTGCCCCAGAAGAGGAGAGCAGTCCTTCGGATGCTCAGTCCTCCCCTGTCGACCCACGGTGGCCCAAGCTCATTCCCAAACCCAGGTCGCTGGCATGGCGTGAGGTGTAGTGTCCAGCACTTCATCCCTCAGTGCCACTGGGCTGGCTTAGACAGGTTCATCATGAATGGTCACTGAACAAACAGGTGCTGAGTACAGTCTTCAGGAGATAGGGCACACCACAGGTAAATCTGTTTGCATCCAAATAGAATTTTCAGCTCCCTCTCTACTGCATACTTCTCAACCTTTTGTCCCCCGAATATGAAACATTACCTCTCAAAATGTGGAACAAATGAGCGAAATGTGGAACACTTAATCAAATCTTTACCAAAGAAGCTAAGAACACTGTTAAAATGTTTGCATTTATATTCAGAAAGTCTGTTATTAATTGAATAATATATTTTTTGCATCATTTACTATAGATTTTTGCTTTAAAATGTTAACACTGAATGTGGGACAAGTTCTCACAATGTGGAACAGGGAGCTTTTATGAAGTAAAATGAGGAACGTTCTTCGTAATGTGGTACAGTTGAGAGGTATGCTCTACTGTTGCAGGCCTCTGGCAGTGGGTACAGTTCCCATGGGAGTTCTTTTCCTGGACTGGACAGGGAAGTTTCTGTATGCCTTCCCTCTGTTCCCTCTTCTGTTTCGAATTCTCCTGAAATTGAGAAGTCAACTGGCAACCATGATCTTAATAGTCCCAGACTGGGACAGACATCCTTGGTACTCCCACCTGCTGATCCTGTCTGTTAGGAAACCCACAGGCCTTCCCCTGAAATACAACCTGCTGATAACATCTCAGGGCAGAATAACCTTTCCGAACCTCAAGTATGTGCACCTCAAAGCCTGATTCTTGAGGCGTTAGCATATTCCGATTACCAATTTTTGGACCAGGTTCTACAGGTCCTTACGGGTAATGAAAACCAGCTACTAGGAAAACTTATGCTTCCAAATGGAAGAGGTTTTCTGTATGGTGTACCTCTAAGTACATCAAGCCTCTTCAGGTTGACCTGCCTACACTCTTGGACTACCTTCTCCACTTGCAAACCTTAGGCCTTAGACCTGCTACTCTAAGGGTTTAGTTGGCAGCTTTCGCTGCCTATATATCAGCGGGCAAGCAAAAAACAGTGGCCTCTCACCCCATCTTCAAGTGGTTCTTTAAGGGTCTTTTGCTTCAGTATCCCCCGTTAGGGAACATGTCCCTTCCTTGGATCTGAACATTTGTATAGCCAAGCTCATGGAACCTGTTTTGAGCCAATGGCCTCCACAGATTGGAAATAAATCACTTGGAAGACAGTCTTCCTGGTAGCCATTACTTCGGCCAGAAGGGCGTATGACTTACAAGCCCTCTGTATGGACCCAGATGACATCTTTCACCGGGATAAGGTAGCCATCAGGACTAACAGAAAATTCCTTCCCAAAGTGGTGTCTGAGTTTCACCTAACCAGTTCATCACCCTTCCAGTTTTCTTTACAGAGCAGTCCAGTGCTAGCGAGCAAAAGCTACACAGTCTAGACGTGAAGAGGTCTCTCGGTTCCTACCTGGAGTGTACCAAGGACCATAGGTCCTCTGATACTCAGCTGTTCCTCACAAATGGTGAAGTGGAGAAAGGCACTCCAGCCTCGAAACGGACTGTTGCTTGCTAGATTGTGGCATGGATTCAGTTCTGTTACACGGAAGCTAGCAAGCAGCCACCTCAGTGTCTCAAGGCACATTCCACTTGTGGTACTGCGGCCTCGGCGGCAGCACTTGGAGACATTTCATTACTGGAAATTTGTAAAGCAGCTACATGGAAAACCGTCCACACTTTTACAAAGCACTATTGTCTGGATGTACAGTCTAGAAGGGATGCCAAGTTTGGCACTGCTGTTCTGCAGAACCTTTTCCCCAAATAGGTTCTGTACCCAGCCACCCAAGGTACTGCTTTGTAGTCTGCAGTTGTTAAGCATAATGAGGGATTCCTGGGGCTTGAAGAAAAAAATACTTACCATAGTAATATTGTTTCTTCAAGGGGATCCCTCATTATGCTTAAATCTCCCACCCAACCTCCCCTTCCAGAACCAGGAAAAGGTTCCACAATAATCTCTTGGTATTCCTTTTATTTAATTGCTTGAGCATTACTGTTGTTCACTTATAATCACAAACTTCTCCTTTTAGGCCATCTTTGATGGCTTGTCACACTTGGTTGTCCGGGCCACGTTAATTTTACATCATAGTTTTTTGTTTGTTAGCAAGCTCCTTGGTTTCGGCTATGAAAAGATCTGACGTTAGGCTGAGGAACTCAGCACCACCTAGCAGGCAGCAGTTAAAACTACGTTCCAAATTCTAACCTCATGCTCCAGGGCAGTTTCACCAGCTGGGCTTGCTGCAATTGTCAAACATGATGAGGGATCCCCTGGAAGAAGTAATATTACTGTGGTAAGTATTTTTTTCTTTTAGTTGCTATTACTTCTGCTCGAAGAATTTCAGAGCTGCAGGCACTCATGTGCGGGCAGCCTTATTTGATTTTCCACAGAGGCAGGGTGTCTTTGTGTACTAACCCCAAGTGTCTTCCTAAGGTGGTATCTGAGTTTACTTTTAAATGAATCCATCCACCTTTTTGTTTATTTCCCAGTGCATGCCAATCCTGGGGAAGCATTGCTCCACATGTTAGGTGTGCATAGAATTCTGCATTACTACACACACTGTACGAAGTCTTCCCAATTGCTTGTTTCTTTTGCCCCTCGGAAAGAGGGCACCACATTTCAAAACCATGCTTGTCCAAATGGTTGGCCAACTGTATCACTTATTGCTACAGAAAGTACGGCAAGGATCTTGCTGGCATTGTTCGTGACCATTCCACCAGAGGCATGACCCCTTCTGTTGCCTGTTTAAGGAATGTGTCAGCTGCAGAGATCTGTGCTGCTGCTACTTGTATTTCTGTCCACACCTTTACCAAGCACTATAGTCTGGACATTGCCTCTAGGTGTAGGGCCAGCTTTGGCCTAGCTGTCCTCCAGGGCCTGCTTTCTTAGGTTCAAGGTTTCCGTCACCCAGACTGTGCTGCCTGATGACGGAACTGCTTGGGAACGGCTTGTATTACATAGGTGTGTGGCCTGCTGCAAGAGATTCCTCAAAGTAAGGTAGTACAGTTACGTAAGCACTTACCCTAACAGCAGATCTTCGAGAGGATCTCTTGCAGCAGGCCATGCCACCCCTCCCTCCTTCCCTCCCTTGGGAGGCCCTTCTGTGTCTGTACCTCCTTCTTTATCCTCATTTCTTTGGCAGGAACCTTCAGTTGATAGGCTGACGTCAGCATATGACATCGGAGTTGGCGGTCCCCTGGTAGACTGCTAGCTAGAAAAGCTTCCATGTGGTGTCCCAGTGCATTGCGGCTGTAGTTCCATAGGTGTGGCCTGCTACAAGAGATCCTCTCGAAGATCTACTGTTACGGTACGATCTTAAGTAATTGTACTTTTGTTTACATTCTTTGATCAACTCCCACTGCATCTTTCCTGGACTTAGCAACGCTTCAACACAGCATAGCCACTCATTATGCAGTGGGAGTAGAGGAGACTATTGCATCATGAATGCTACACCGTTTGGGGGGGTGTTACTAATCTTCAAGAAGTATGCAATAAGAAGAGATCCAGTAGTTGAAACAAAACAAGGCTGGTTATAACTATACATTAACATACATTTCCGTTCTAAGTAATGAGGCAAATAAAACAACCAGTAACCTCAATGAATTTTAGAGATGTAATCATAAAATGTGAGTGTTTAACTAGAAATAATATGTTGCAAAAATGGTTGACAGTGTCCCTTTAAAACACGTGCAGTATTGGATGCAAGTAATGAAACTATTGCAGGCAATGCCAAATGAGTTACATTAATTTATAAAATGAACACTGAACTGTAGAACCAACTAACCTGATCCTTTGTAATATTTCTATTTATGAAAAAGCTATTAAAACTCTTTGTGTCCGAGAAACATCTGTAGGTGGCAGCAAACTCTGACCCTGTGTGTCCGAGAATGAACTGAGTCGGCAGCTGCACAGTCCTCATTTGCCCGCAGCATGTCTGGAATCAGCGTCTGTATCATCATAAAATTATTTGCCAGCCAGTCGGTGTCATCCTTATTAAACTAATCCCATGGCTACTATAGATTGTAAGCCTGCTGTGATTGGTTGGAAATAGTAGGGGTCCCATAGGAAAAAAATATTTAAACTGCATTTCAAGCCTGGCATGTCCCACCTAAGCTGCTTACAGTTTATATGCTGAGGTGAGCTGTGCCTGATTGAGAATACACGCGTTTGCTGCCCGCTTCACAGACCCAGATGTGCTTTCTGTAAGATATGGTATGCCTGCTTCCTACTGGTTTCTCTAATTTAGTTGCTTGTATGTGTTTTTTGTGTGTTTACAGTGTTTTTCCTGTTTGTGAGCTGCCTCATGGAGAAGTTGCCGAAACCGGAAGTAGGGCTTCTTCGTGTACGTGGTGGCTCAATAAGTCAAGAGTGAGCAATCTTCTCTTTCTCCTTGTTTTGTTGTGGGTGCCTGTTTTGTGGGTTTTTCGGTTTGGTGCTAGGCTTTATTTCCCTAGCACTGTGCTGCATTGCCGGTTTGTGTAGCGGTTGCTGTCTATTCCGCCCACGCTGCTTGTAGTCCTGTGAAACCCAAAATGCGCCATGGCAGGGTATGCTATGTGGCATAGCCTATGCCGCTTTGGAATGCCACACGGTCAGTTCTGCCACCAGTTGCTGCCTAGTGAGTATGTAGGTTGGGGGGCAAATGGCTGGGAGGGTATGTGAAAGGGCTAGGAGAGCAATGAATGCAGGTCTCTGTTCTGGCCCTAAGGCTCTCAGGGTGGGGGAGAATGTCTTTGTGTGGGTAATGTGATGGTATGGGTGGGGGCAAATGGCTGGGAGGGTAGGTATAAGGGGCTGGGGGAAACATTAAATGCAGGTCTCTGTTCTGGTCCTGATATGGCAGTGAGTCTCTGAGGGTGGTGGGGAGCCCACAGACAACAGGCAGTGCTGCTTGTGGGATGGTGGTGGGTGACGCAAGTCCCGACACCATCCAACAAAGAGCAGTACGTGGGGAATGGTGGGTACCGTAGGGTGTGGAGAACACTGGCCACCTAGGAATCCATTTTGTGGGATGGTGTTGTATGTGTGAAGGTGGTATGGAGGGCCTTGACAGCACAGCAAGCACTGTGTGTGCTGGCGTCAGGTCTCGGGGGGGGGGGTCACCAGACAACAGGCAACGCTGTCTGTGGGATGGAGGTGGGTGACGCAAGGTCTGGCACCATCCAACAAAGAGCAGCACCTGATGTCTGGGTGACACCTTCCCTCTGAGACCTGATGCCAGCACACACAATGGTTGCCATGCTGTCAGGGTCCTCCATCTCACCTTCAAACACCAGGCGCCATTACACACAATGGATTCCTTGGAGTCTCGTGGTCTCAGACCTGCGGCTGGTTGTTTACAAAAGTGATGTGATATAAACAGAATGCCATTTTGTGTTGTTGCCGGCATTGGGGGTGGGTGGAGGGACCACTGAACACTGTGGGGAATGCTGTCATGTTTGTTGGTGGATACTGTAGGGCGTGGAGAACACTGGCCACCAGGGCATCCATTTTGTGGGATGGTGTTGTATGTGTGAAGGTGGGATGGAGGACCCTGGCAGCATGGCAACCATTGTGTTTGCTGGCGTCAGGTCTCAGAGGGAGGCAGTGCTGTTTGTGGGATGGTGGCGGATGAGGCAAGGCCTGGCACCATCCAACAAAGAGCAGCAAATTCCTGGAGAGGAGGTGACTTCAAGAGACCAGAGTGTGCGAGTTAGAGATTTCATTATGCATGATGTTGACTGTTTGGTGAAAGCAAATTCCTGGAGGGGGGGCACTTCGCAAGAGACCAGAGAGTGTGACTTCGTGAGAGACCAGAGTGTGCGTGTTCGCGAGAGACCAATTTGTGCAACTTCGACTGTTTGGTTGAATCAGATTCCTGGAGGGGGGGCAACTTCAAGAGATTTTAGAGAGACCAGAGTGTGTGACCTGGAGTGATGAGATATGCAGAGGTGGTAGGAGATGCATCATAGAGCTGGACGAGGAAATGGCAGAGGAGAGCAGCAGCTGACGTGAAGAATGGTTCAATGGCGGAAGCGAGAAACTGTGAATGAAATGGTTTCTTGGCAGGTGGTGGAAATGCAGCATATGTTATGTAAAAGTTGTAAATTTAGGTATTGTTACTGATTTGTGAAATCAAAACTTTGCGGATTGAGACAAAGGAAAGGTGAAAAACGCAGTGTCATGGGCATGAATCGGTATGTTGTGCGTTGCTGGTGAAATGCCTGCTTGGCCTGTTGGTGTTTTGGAGGTACTGCAGTAACATGCCAGTCATTGAATGAGCTGCGCCAAATGAAAATTCAAAATACTGAGCTAAAAGAGGTCTGGTGAGTGAAAGTAAGAGAACAAGTGGTGGAAACGTTACTTAGGAGTTCCCAGGCAGTGAGATAAAGATATGGTAGAAGTGTTGTATTCAGAAAGGATCATGAGCGTGGTTTCACACAGCAGGGTACAGTTGATGTCAGGCTTATTTCACTCACCAGACCAAGTGGGCCAACTGAAAGAGCTAATGGAGGGCTGAACCAGGCATTACTTCGGGAGTCTGCCATTACCTTTTATATCTGAGATACTTTGTTTTCTCCCTGGTCAGCTAGGAAGTGCTGTCACCTGCCATTATGTGTGATGAGCATAGCAGATCTCTGCCCGACAACGGACATGTCTGTTGCTGCCCGCCCACTACATCATTTGTGAGCATACTGACACAGCGGAGCAGCCACTTGCTGGCTCCGCGGGCAATGTTTTCACTGAGCGATCACAACGATGAGGTGCTGGTGTAGTGGCACAGAGGCTGAAGTGTCAGCTGGCAGACTGAGAACTGCTGTAATAGAATAATATCAAAGTACAGGACAGCAATAATCAAAAGGAATGGGGGGAAATGCCTCGGGGAATAAAAAGTGGCAAGTGACTATTCCGGTGTGCCTGTTTTAGTCTCCATTACCTCTTTCAGTATATTTATGTGGAGTGGAGGTTTTAGCTCAGTATTTTTTATTTTCATTTGGCCACCACATTCGCTGTTCTGTGTTTCACGCAGTCCTTTGCGCTGTCCATTGTGCATGCCGTCGACTGTTTGGTGGAGATTCCTGTGGGGCAGGGCAAGTTCGAGAGACCAGAGTGTGTGACTTTGATATTCCATTGTGTGTGAAGTCAGCTGTTTCCTGGAGGGGGACGAAAGAAGAATGGAAAACACCAAGTAGACCATGTTCCAATGACATGCGAGACGACGTATTGCTACAGTTAGAGGGGATGGAGTGATGAGACGCCCACAGAGGTGGTGGCCCCACAACTTTGTGGGGTTGGTATGACAGGAGCACAATGAGGGAACTGCAGAGGAATCACATGGGACAAGAAAGTTTCAACAGATACTCTTCCCCACCATCACAGGGAACCACAGACAACAGGTGAGAGGTTGAACCTTTTTTAATTTTTATTATAAAAGAATGACACAGACAGAGGAGAGGAGGGAACTACTTTTATTTACAGAAGGATGACACAGACAGCAGAACAGAAGTTGGGACTACACCAGGTAAGAATGTAGAAATCTCTTCAGTGCAGATCATCATGGGACACCATCTGAAAAGGTAAGAAAAATGTGATTGTGGTGATTGTAATAATTTTGTTGTTGACATTCTGTAGTCTATATGATGCAACTTGTGGCCGCTGTGCCGAATACCATGGGTGCCGCCGTGCACATATTTGTATGAGTTGTGATGTTATGCCCTCAAAGTGCGTAACCCTGCTCATTATTACACTTATGTTGTGCGCGAGAGATGGTGCCGCCATGCACCTCATGATATTTGTGGTGATGCTGTGTTGTTGAATATCTTTGCGTATGTTGATGGTGCATTGTGTGTGTATGGTTGGATAAAAAATGATAGAAAGACTAAATATATAGAGATATATGTATATGTGTATACATGTGTGTGTCTATATGTATATATAAATGTATATATATGTATATATCTGAATGAGTGGCAAGTGAGCTTGGGGAATATAATGAGTGGAGAAGAGTAGCATTGCACTAAGTAATGGTTCCCTGCGCTCACTTGACACAAGTTCAGATCTATTCTGTATCACATACCTGTCAATAATGTAGTCCTTTTATACAATAGGGCTGTTTTGTGTGTTTTTTTGGTTTGGTGATGAAATCACAGTGTGATATTGGGAATTTTCACACTGCGCACTTTAGGAGGTATGCGCACTTGTTTATGGTATGGTGTATGGCTGACACTTGTCTGTCACGAGGCCAGAGTCACCTAAGCAGCTTGAATAAAATGCAGTTTTATACCATTTCAGCAAGTATAAAAAAATGTTTTGATTACCTTTCCAACGGTGCTATGTAATCAATTTTAATTTACTGAACAGCTTGTCCACTGACAGTTAGTGTGCATCATGTATACTTTAGGATTTATTTGCATTTGTTTATGGCATGGTGTGTATGGCTGATATTTTGTCCATCAAGAACCATAAGCACTATGACTAAAAGAGAAATTCTGGGTATCTCAGCCAGTATAAAACAAAAAACGAATTGATTGCATTGCACTGTTGGAAAGGTAATTTAGTGATGAACAGATTGTGTGCTGACATTTTGTGTGTATCATGTATAGTTCAGGAGTTATTTGCATTTGTTTATGGCACAGTGTGTTATGGCTGACATTTTGTCCATCAAAAACCACCTAAGCATGTTGAATAAAACACACATTCTGGGTATCTCAGCCAGTATAAAACAAAAATCACATTGAGCACAATTGATTGCATAGCACTGCCATAAAGGAAATTTTGTGATGAACAACTTTGCCGTTGATGTGTGTATCATGTATACTTTAGGAGTTATGTGCATTTGTTTATGGTATGGTGTGTATGGTTCAGATTCGTGCCTCAAACTCCTCAAAAGCACCGTGACTAAAGTGGTAAAAAAATATATTTTATACTATAGAAATAGCTGTTTTTTTAACAAACAAATTATTAAAACTACATCTAGTTTCTGCATGCTGAATTTGGTGTTGATATGCCACATACTTTCCAACAAAAAAAGGCTTAAAGTTCAATTTTTTTGTGTAAAAAATATTTTTTTTGCTGTTTTGACCAGCATAGGGAAAAAAATGACGTATTATTACTTGAATACCATCATTGGAAAGGTAATTTTATACTGAACAAGTTTGCCACTTATGCTTTCTGCCTAGCACACACGGTTCTTGAGCTATTAGCATGTGTTTGCGACATGCTGATTATGACTTGATTTTGCTTAGAAAGCCCCAGGATTCACTGTTAACAGTATACAGGACACAAGTGCTGCAACTTCAGAGAGCTCCTGAGGAGGCAATGAGTTAACTGAACTCCGTGAACTCCTCTGAGCCTACTAAACACCAAATTTAAAACTGATGTATTAAAACTAGCCAATAAATAGTGGCTTTCAGACTAAGGTAGGCATAAGTTTCAAGGTACAGGCTACATTGGCATGCTGCTGAATATTTGTCAGTAGCAGAATGCACCTACTTACCTAGGAGTGCTTTGGGGGTCAGGAAGCCTTCCGAGGTGAACCCCCCAAAAAAACTCCCTGGATGCTTCTGCCTCCCTTTCTGCTGGATATACCAGCCTGTCTACCCGGTCACACAATGCTGCTTTTCATAAACAAGGGCAGTGACTATAAGTGGCATAACTGTACCACTGAGGGTGCTGCGACCCATGTGTGCACCAAAGATGAAGTTAACTAAGTATTGATTGTTATGGTATATCAAACTGAATCACCATCTTTCCACCCTCATGGCCAAATGTCACAACATATAAACTTCCTGCTTAGCTCTCGCAAATGCAACTGCCGCTAGCCTAGTGTAAAAAAAAAAATATATATATATATATATTCTGTTTGACAGTGCTCACTGAGCGGCTCCCTCTCCTTTCCCTACGATTCTCCTCCCCTATCTCCTCCCTTCTACCCCCACCAGCTCTCCCACCACATAAGTTTTGCACCTTTGTTATCTTTTGCTTCTGGAGATTGTATTCTATTGTAACAAAATTGTAATTGAACTGTAACTTTTTTGTTTATAAGTACTGTGTCCCTTGTACTACTGTTCTGATGTCCTCTTTGTGACGAGGTACCTTTGTAAATGAGCCTCTGGCTCAAAGGTTTCTAAACTGATGTTTAACTAAATAAATATTCGTTCCCCACAGAGCTGCCTTGTATTCAGCAAACAGTCTACTATAATTGCATTTTATCCATGTCTAACAATTTAACCACAACAAATAAACAAAATCCAGATGTATGCCAGAGTGTCTGACATGCCCCAGATATCAAACCCTGCACCACAAATATGCACATACCCCAACAAGTGCTCCAAATGTTCGGCAGGGGTAAAACATTAAGGGGGCTTATTGCCTCTTTATTGCCTGTGTTAATGTTTCAGTCCTCACCCTTGGAAGCTTTGACCTCTCCTTCACCTTCCTATGTCTTTTTTTCTGCATGCAAGTTCCCTGCCTCTTTGGGGTAAGTAAAGGCACAGTTTTTTTGGTCCATCGAAAAGCGTGAACCTCAAACTGGCTCGGACCAGGGTGTTTTTGATGCTGATCTTACCACACTTCCAGGGGCTGTAGTAGTCCGTCTGTGGCATTGTGCCTCACTGTATCCCTGGGTGTGTGGTTAGATCAGCATAATGTTCGCCTCGTCATGTCTTATTGTTAACATCTCCTGCCCATACAGTAGTTCTAAAATTCTGAATTGTAAGGTCAATTGGCACAGTCCATTTCCCACTGGGGTGATTTTCTAATATTCTGCAAAGTTAAAGCAGCAGTGAAATGAAAACGGGTTAAAATTTGACCCCACCTTTTTTCTTCCTAATCAATGCCAGATGTCTTCCAGTTTATTTTGGTGGTAAACTTTACAGTTTTCATTGTCATTTAAGAATTTTATGAAAGTTTTAAAGTAATTATTTCTCAAGAAAAAAAGATGACTGCCTCATTTTGCATATAAGTAATATTGAGGACCCCAGGAGGGTAAGAGTCCAGACAAAAATTCAGGTGTACAGTACACAGCATAGGAAGCATCCAGAAAACCCAGTCAACAGTTCTGCCAATATTTTTCATAACCATAGCAAAAAATTAGCTTTTTGCAACAACGTTTTTCATTGCACTGCTGCTTTAAACAGTTTGATTTTAAATTAAAATTCATTTTTTTTAAACAAATGTCTTTAACATGATTTAAAATCTGTTTATAGTTACAGTTCCTGTGTCTTTTATGGTTAGGAGTGTCTTCTCGAGGCCTTTGAGTGGCATATCTGTTCAGCTGCCCTCTGCAGTTCTTGCACCCAAAGAACTCATGCACGCACTTTTATAACTACAAGGGACACAGAAACTGTACACACCAACTTATATTCAGTGTAATGTTTCACCAGGAAGGACACACTGAACAACAAGTTGCTCATCTTACGGTGCGTCCTGGAGGAGAGGGATAAAGTACATACAGCCAAACAAATTATATTTTAAAATCGTACCATATTTCACATTTCTAGGTCACAGAAGGTAATAAACATTATAATGTCTTATACATATACAGGATACTAAGCATATACATAACAAAGGCTAAGGAACAATTATCCAGAAAACTTGTGGGTAAAAGATGAGTGCTACAATTTTTTTTTTTTTTTTTTTACTAATAGGGGGATGGAGGTATTGAAAAGGATTAGGTAGAAGTAGAGAGTTGGGGAAGGGCGAGAAGGGAGAAGAGGAAATTGTAAAGTGCAGAAGAGATGGAATGTGGGGAGGATGAGTGGCGAATCTGGGAAGGACGTGCATTCCAAAGTTTAGGGAATCGGTGCGAGAAGGCCATCTGACCAACCTTGGTAGACTTACTTAGGAAGACCATTAATCGGGAGTGAAAAGATCTGAGAAATGGTGGGTGGGGGGTAGATGGAGGAGTGGCAGGGTTTTAAATAATTGATTAGCAGTTTTTTTGCTTGGGACAATACTAACTGTACAGAAAGTATTTATATAGGTTTTCTAGAAGTGTTATGTTTGTTAAACACAGTGAGGCAAGTGTTATGCATTTTCACAGTGTTTTAGCACTTTCATGAGCAAAACGCTAATAAATTTTTAGAGTTATGTAACACCCCTGCAAATGGGGTTCCCAAAAAACTTCCAGGAGCTTGCTTGAATGATCCGAGCCTGAATGGTGTTTGGCGTTTAAGTCATTTATCTGTCAGTGCTTTTAGAGCCTCTGGTACTGTCTCTTTAAGAGCTGTCTGCTTGCAGACATAATTAGTTTGTATGGGGAAGGACTGTGTGTTTCTCTGCTTGAGTCCCACTCGAGCTGCTGCCAATTCGCTCCGTTTTTGCAGTCGCTAGGAGTGCAAAGGGAGCCTATCTGAAAGATGTAACTGTTTGCCAGAAATCATTTAGAGTAATAATGAAAATACAGTTTGTCTAACTTGCTTTTCTTTGCAATCAGAACTGTGTTTGCCTAGTCCCTCCATTCTACTTTTGAACTGCTGAACTGGATCAATCAGCATGGGGGACCTTTTGAAGTGGAGCCTGCTGCTGGCAAATCAGAACTTGGACTCTCCTCTTGAGCCAGCCCAGGGGTTTTATTTAACTCTAAAAATTGGTTAGCGTTTTTATCATAAAAGTGTTAAATCTTTGTGAAACTGCATAGCTCTTGCCTCACTGTGTTTAGCAAACACAGCACTTCTAGAAAATCTATATAAATACATTCTGTACACTTAGTATCGTCCCAGGAAAAAAACTGCTAATCAATTATTTAAAACTCTGCAGCCACAATGGGACTGTGTGCAGATGCTTCTGGGAATTGTAGTTTGGACTTCGGCGCCTTTTTGCACCAACAGGGGGAGTTTATTGTGAGTGACAGCCAAACCAGCCAAGAACTGGGAGGAACTCAAAGGAAGTGCCCGGTTTTGTCTACTGGCGTTTCAGTTTAGCTCTGGCAGTGAAGAGGGAAGGAGCCCTGTGCTCCATCGGTGCGCACTTTTAGTCGGAGAAACGCGTGTAAGGCCCCAAGTTTCGGTCTGCAGCTTGTGCAAGTTCTTGTTTGGACTGAATCCAACCTGTGAAGAGAATCAAGGAGATCTGAAGAGTAGAAACCAGGCTCACCCTGTAGAAGACTGGAGAAATTTCTGAATCGGGCTCAGGAACTGAATCTGCTGTGTGTTCTCCCGGGTATTGTGCAGTAATTGCGATCGGGATAGAGAAGCAGCCTGCCTGGTATAGTACTTTCCTTTTACATATAAATGTGTTTAGTGCTTGTGGGGACTCGCGTTTTAAATCCCCTGTACAGTGAATTGACTGCATGAAGCTGGAAGTAAACCCCAGCTTAATCCAGACTACATCCATTTGGTCCAAACTGCAATGGGGTCCAGTCACAAGGACCTTGCCCACATGGTCTGTTCCTCCTGGCAATCCAGGACAACCTACCTCCCATTCACTTTTCAGTATTGGGCTGTGAGTGCAAGCAGGGTAGCTCCCTGCCATCGGTTTATCGAATTGCAAGTGTGTCATCTAATTGTTTTGTTTTTTTTTACTTCTCGAACTGAGCCTACCGGCTCCAGATTCCGATTTGGGTATTGTGCATGCATTCTCCATCTTCAGGGCCCCAACCAGCTGCACCAAATAGACTAGCCTCTTATTGCCTGGTTACCTAGTAAGAGTGACATTAGGGATATTTGGGATTCTGAAATATGTGCACAGTACTGTGATTATTAATGCGTTTAAACTAATTAACCTGATTTCCCCTTGTCCTTGTTATATCCCCTAAATAAATCAGATCTGTTTGTTTCCGCAAAGTTACACTGCCTGAGGTATTCGTCTATGTTAAAGTATTGTGCTGTGGTTTTTGTACTGTATCATCTTGTTTTACAGAGAGTCCCCAGAGTCACGCTGACCGAACCAGTCCTGGGGGTAAGTGTATACTGTGAAGGTAATTCTGATATATTGTGTGGGCCACTAGTGGGAAGAAGGGGGGGGGGGTGCAGTGTCCCAGAGGGCTGTGACCAAGTTAGTTTAACTATTGCAAACCCTGACCTCTGGGTGGAGGCACCCGCCATCGGATCCAGGCCCCTCAAGCTGTTAGTGGCAAATCAGGCAGGGGTAGTAGCCCTTGGGATAGCGCCACCTAGGGGTTACAGTTAAATAAAACCCTGAGAGGTAAGGGGGGGAATGAACCAAACCAAAATTTAGACACAAATTTTGCACAGTGGAGGTGGTGTTAGTTTTCTAAACAGGAGCAAGCCAGAGTGTGGTAAAGATTGCAGTGGTGGTGGGGGTGGGGGAGTCTAGAGCAACTGACAGGAGGATTTAAAAAGGGTATCCAGTCTGGTTATGGAAAACTTTGGAGCAGCACGGTGTTGGGGTTGGTGTTGTTCAATGCCTTCATCAATGACATTGGGGATTTCAATAAAGGCAAAATGTGCTTATTGACACTAAGCTCTGTGGGAGAGAGGATACAGGACCTACAGGAAGATCTGGAAAAGCTGGGGAGGTGGTCCAGGATCTGGCAGCTTGGTATCAATGCCAAGAAATGCAGAATTATGCATATTGGAGCCAAGAATCCCAGGATAGAGTACCGCCTGGGTGGAATCCGAGTATCTGCATCAGAGGAGGAGGAGAAGGACCTGGGAGTGATGATCACTAGTGACCTGAAGCACTCTACACAGTGCAAGAAAGCAGCAGCAAAGGCAAACAAGATGCTGGGATGCACAGCTAGGGGGATCAGTAGTAAGAGAGAGGAGGTTATACTGCCCTTGTACAGATCACTGGTAAGGCCGCATCTAGAGAGGGTAGTTCAGTATTGGTGCCCATACCTCAAAAAAGACATTAATCTGCTGGAGAAGGTCCAGAGGAGGGCTACAAAGATGATAACTGGTCAGCAGGGCAAAGCATATGAGGAGAGGTTGAGGGCACTGAACATGTACTCCCTGGAAGACAGGAGAGGGGGGGGACATGATTGGGACCTTCAGGTACTTGAAAGGGATAAATAAGGTTGATAAAGAGAGTCTCTTAAAGCTGAATGGCAGCCATAACACGAGGGGGCACAGTCTTAAGCTGGAGGGTGGGAGGTTTAGGAGGGAGGTCAGGAAGCACTTCTTCACAGAGAAGGTGATGGACACTTGGAATACGTTGATGGAAAAGGTCATCTCGTTGAAGACTTTGGGCAGCTTTAAGAGAGGCTGGGATAGGCATGGGGGAAGGTAAGGATCATGGATAGGGAGGATGGAAGGAGTGGGGAGGGAGGCAGGGACATTAGCTGAAGCTGTGGACCTTGCAATACAAGCATACTTGATGGACCAAATGGTCTTCTTCTTCTGGCTTGTTCGTATGTGGACTACATGACAGTAGTCAAAGATAGGTAGTATCATCTTCTGGACAAGTTCACGGTGAGTCTGTAGTGGAAGGCAGCTACGGTTCCTGACTAATGCACTGAGCTTGGAGTGCAGTTTTTTCAGGATGGCGTCAACATGACCAGAGAAGTTGAGGTGCTGGTCAAGCCATACACCAAGGTACCTAAAGGATGTAGTGTCCTCAAGGACAGTCCCATCAAGGGTATGGGAAAATGGTAGGGAGGGGAGTCTGGAGAGTCTCTGCTTAGTGCCAAAGGTCAATGAGTCTGTCTTCTTAGCGTTTAAGGAGGAGTCGATGGGAACAAAACCAGTGCTGAACTTTATTAAAGCCATGCTGGTGTCTGGTTGCTACAACACAGGGGGACTGACCGGAGGTAAAGAGGACTGTGTCATCAGCATACATGTGGATAGAGGTGGATGAACAGGCTGAGAGAAGGTCATTTAAGAAGTATGGAGAATAAAATAGGACCCAACACAGACCCCTGCAGGACGCCAATATTAATGGGAAGAGGGGGGGAAATGGCATCAGCAATTCTGATAGCCTGGGTCCTACCTACCATGTAGGCTCTGAACCAGTTTGTGGCAGAGGTGGTTAAGCCTGCCTCAGAAAGGGTGTTTAGTAGAAGGATGTGGGAGACAGTGTTGAACGCCTTGGCAAGGTCGACAAAGATAGCAGAAGTGATTTGGCCACAATCCATTCCTGAGAGGATAGTCAGTGAGTCGAATCAGGGAGGTAGTGGTGGAATGGTCCTCCCGGAACCCAGAGTGGAATGGAGTGAAAAAGTTGGTATCAGAGAGGTAAGAATTACCACTATTATTTGGTCTATTCATAAACTCTCTGCCATCGGCCTGCCCGGCAAGAATTGTGCTTTATGCTGATGATGCGTTCATCTCTGTACCTGGTAGTGACATCACTACAGTAACCACTGATTTGCAAGCCAATCTCCAATTGCTAGAATCTTGGTTCTCCCATCATAAACTGTTACTCAACTACAAAAAAACAAGTCTATGCTTTTCATGGTACCACAAAATAGAAAAAAGCATGGGTCCCTACACATAATGAGCCAAAAAGGTGAGCTGTTTGAGCAGGTCAGCACCTTCAAGTATCTTGGAGTACACCTTGATGACACGCTTTCCTTCTCAACACATATTGAACATGTCATCAAAATAGCTAACACCGAGGGGGTAGAGCTAGCAGCCCAGCCAGCAACAGCAATTTTCTAGAGTTCTCTAGTTTGAACTTTATTTTTCATAAAAAAAGCATCATTTTGTAACCAGAGCTGTTACCACTTATCAGGGATCGATAGCAGAAGCGACATTGCACCCGAGGATCTGCAGTATTAATCGAAAATGGGCCACACAAAGACAACAAAGCAGGATTTTTTCCCTCCCACGCTCCTCGAACGCAAAATCGCCAGATGAACCAACAGGCCCGACTCAGGCCCCGAGCTCAGATTCCACGGGGGCTACTCTTGCAACTCTGCAAATAGCGGTGACTGCTCTGACTAAAACGGTCCAACAAATGGACCAAAAACTGGATGGGTTCTGAGAGAAATTCCTTCCCACGGAGCACAGACTCGACGCAATGGGAGAAGTCACGAAGTTGGCGGAGGCCACAGCAGGAAAGGCCCTGGCTGCTACGGCCACTTCCTTGCAAGAACAGGCCACACTGAGAAGTCATGTGGAACAGCTGGAAAACTCCATGAGAGCCGCCAGTGTGCGGGTCGTTGGTCTCTCCGAGGAAACAGAAGGCGACTCTTTGATTAACTATCTGCAATCCTAGCTGGAGGGTTTAACGGACCTTTTGGAATTTAAAATTATCGGATTACCCCCAGATGACCCTCTAGTCGACCGAACAACCCCCATACTGTTTTGCTCACACTACGATCCCCAAGAGAATGGGACATATTGTTGGGATCACGAAGGAACAGAGGCCTGGTGCATATGGATGAAACTCTCATCTTGTTCTTCCCAGATGTATCCTACGCCACCTGCATGAGAAGGAAGGCGTTCGATGGAGTAAAGAACTGTTTATGAGAGCTGGACATTACTTATTCCATAGCCTTCCCCGCCCATCTTTGTTTCACTGTTGGACGTCGGCAGTACTGATTCACTGATTCAAAAGAAGTGGGTGCTTATATTGAAAGGATAGCAGCCAAACGACAGCAGGACGAATGCTCCTCAGAGGAGTCTCAAGGGGACTGAGAGTGTTTGGGACTAGTAAACGTATTCTGTCAGAGAGACATTCCTATACCTTCTGTTTTGAATAACTTTTCTCAAAGCTACACCTCTCTTTATGGTTTGGAACATTAAGAATGGTGTGGCTGATTCTTGTCGTGTTCAATCCCTTGTTTCTCTAATATATAGCTGGTAAAATGAATGCTTTTCAAGTTATCTATATTTGAATAAGTTGCACTGACAGTGTTGTTGATTGTAAAATGTGATTGAAAAGTTCAAATGGCAGTGTACTGTTTGCTATAGAGAAAACAGTGGGGTGAGAGGTGCATTCTGCTTATTTAAAGTTTAACAGATGCCTCAGTGCTGTACCAACAGAATGGATAGGCTTCATCCTATTTAATGTATTTCTGTGCCTGTATTCTGTGTACCTGTTCAGGATGTATGTATTTGGTATGCTTATGTACTTAATGCTACAAAAAAACAGCTAACACCAAACTGGGAGTTCTTTACCGACGTAGACACTCTGTGCCCCCAGAGGCTCTGAAACAGGTTACTAGTAGCTCTGTGTTATGTACCATTGACTATGGTCGGGTGATATGTGGTGCTGGCTGTGACACTGCCCTGAAGAGGATCATAACCCTCCTCAACAAGGCCTGCTGCCTTGTCCTTGGTGCAGACTACCTAATGCATACATGCACCTTGTATACAGAGATCAGATAGCTCCCACTCCATAGCAGAATCAAATACATGGCTTGTCTCATCAGAAAAAAAAGCATTGCTTGGCCTTATTGCCAAGTCCACCTCAAGTCTTTTCAACTACACTCATACCTCTCAAGTGTCCCTGATTTTCAGGGATGTCCCTGATTTTGCCTCAAAATTTTACTCTGTCCCTCCTAAAATTTGTGTTTTTGTGGCTAAACAGTGGGGACTGTAAGCACAAAACAATGTCAAGCATTAAAGTTACAGACTTGTTCTTCTTTAGAAAATGCATTTTGCACTAAGCCCCATATTCTACCAGCTTTCTGGGTGGATATCTCTAATTTTGAAGATGTGTCCCTGATTTTTTTAAGCCTTGTCCCTGATTTATGAGGCAGGGGGTTGAGAGGTATGACTACACTCGACCTACCGTGAACACTAGAACTGTGTCCAAAGGAGTGTTCCTAGTGCCATTTAAGCGTACCACACTCGCACAATGATCCCTCTCCTTCAGGGGTCCTAGATGGCTAAATGATCTCCCTTTTGAACTCCTTGGGTCCAGCAAAATCAGCCATTTCAAATCCGCACTTCGCGCAATCTGCTGGGACATGAGACCACCTGCCACTGTTACTCTCCTGAGGGCCTTTCTGCCATTCCTCGGCTCTTCACACTGCCCAGCCTCACTTCTCCCATTCCCCACCCTCACCCACCCTCCATGTTGACAGTGCCTCTCTTGCTGACCCCTCGCCCCCATCCACTTATCCACCACTCCCACTTTTCTCCAAGAGTCACCCTCTCCTACCCCGTATGGCCCACCCCATGCTACCACCTCCCCATTCCTCTCCCTCCCCTTATCCCTCCCCCTTATCTATCTCATCCTATGTTTCCCATCCACACACCCTTCTTTGCTCCACCCCCACCTCCTTAACCTTGAGGCACTACTCCGATGCTTAAACCTCCGCACACCACCCTCCAGGCGCAGTTCCAATAGAGCCAAGAAATCCCCGCTCCTCACCCTCTCCCTCCTCCTCCTCCTGGCGGGTGACATACATCCAAACCCTGGCCCTTTAGCGCCAAGACCAACCACGCCCGCATCCCACTTTTTCTGGACTGCCCTTGTGCCACACCTTGGGCTCACTCCCTAAGGGCCTCTGTATATTTCTTCTCAACGCCAGGAGCCTCCTCCCCAAACTGGATGCCCTAACTGTCTGGGTCACCCAGTACCACCCTGACATACTCTGCATCACGGAATCCTGGCTATCCGCCAATATCCCCAACTCCTCTCTTGCCATTCCAGACTACATCTTATTCCGCCAGGACCGTGGTAAGCAAGGTGGGGGGTAGCACTGTACATCAGGCATTCCATTTCATGTTCTGTTATTTTCAAAGAATCCTGCCCTTCCTCCCACTAATCCATTGTTGCTAATCTATCCTTTCCCTCATCCACCCCCCTCTACATTGGGGTTCTGTATGCCCCGCCAAAGACCTTGCCCGACTCCCTCATCAAGGCCATCTCTTCAATCTCCTCTAGCAAATCCAATGGTGAACTTGTGCTATTAGGCGACTTCAGTTTTGACTGGCTCTCCTCATCCGCCAAACCTGCTGCCCTAAAGATAGAAGTCCTAAATCTCTCCCAGCTAATCCAGGAACCAACCTGCCTAAACCACCGGTCCCAAAATCACACCCTTCTGGACTGGATTTTATCCACCCATCCCCACCATATCACTGCCTCAGGCATCTTCCCTGATGCCCTTAGTGACCACTGTGTTACCTATTGCATCCGCAAAATCCACTCCCCGCACTCCCATCCTAAATTCATCTGTCTCGCTCTGTACACCTTCTCAGCGAATCAGCCTTGCAGCAAGACCTAATCAGTGCAGACTGGCTACCAGTCCTTTCTACGTCGGATGTAGACCTTACCTTATCCCAGTTCTGCGATATCTTCCAGCGTACCTGGGACCTCCACGCACCCCTCAGGAAAACTAGGTTAAAACGCTACCGTCACTCCTGGATCACACCTGACCTCATCACCTTGTGTCGCTCCAGGGACAAGCCATGGAGGCTATACAAAGCCTCCCATGCTACATGTGATCTCCAATCTCACAAACATCTCAGAAATAAATGCACCAAGGCTATCCGGCAATCTAAATCCTCATACTTTAAAGCACAACTTACCCAGAACCAAAACTCCCCCACATCTTTCTGGAAGTTGACCAACTCTCTTCTCAACCCCCCTTCCAAGCAGGCATGTCCTGTCCTTAATATCTATGGCAGACCTGTCTCGGACCCTGCTTCTGTAGCCGAACTTTCAATAAGTTCTTCGTCTCCTGTGCTGTGCCCGACTCCCCCCCAACTCGACTGAACCATCCTCCCCTTCCTCCAGCTTCCTTTTTCCTCCCTTCACACCACTGGAAGTCTACAACACACTCACCTCCCTTAACCAGTCCAAATCCAGCCCTGATGGTATGCAGCCCAGACTGCTCCGTATCTCTGCCTCAGCCATAGTTGTCCCCTTGACACACATACTTAATCTCTCTCTATCCACAGCCACTGTTCCCACAGCCTGGAAACTGGCCAGGATCCTCCCTCTGCACAAAGGCAGTGATCCCTCCTTACTGGGAAACTACAGGCCCATCTCGCTCCTCCCCTCCCTTGCCAAAGTCCAAGAATCCCTCATACTATCCAAACTGTCAGATTTTCTCTCCTCCAACAGCTCCCTCTCACCCTTACAGTAAGGATTTAGAAAACACCACTCTACCATCACCACCTTGATGCGCATTACTGATTCCATCCTCTCTGCCATGGACAATAGCCAAACCACTGCTGCCATTTTCATCGACATGGCGAAAGCCTTCAACTCCGTCTCCCACTCTCTGCTGCTCCGTTAACATAGCTCCTTTGGCATCGCCCAACTTGCTGTTGACTGGTTTCACTCGTACCTCCAAAATAGACAGCAGTCAGTACAAATAGGTGACACCCTCTCCTCTGCCCATCCTATCAGGTGTCCCCCAAGGCTCTATCCTTGGCCCCATCCTCTTCTCTCTTTTCATAAATGACCTTCCCTTCACCTGCCTCTCCTCCAACGTGCATCTATATGCTGATGACACTATCATCTATGCCTCGGGACCCTCCCATGACAGTGTCCTCCCCAATCTCCAAAACGACTTCAACTGAGTCCAATCCTGGTTCCTGAAAAACCAGCTGAAACTCAATGCCAAAAAAACTGTCACCATGGTTTTTGGATCTAGACAGAAGCTTGCCTCCCTACCTGCCCCCCCAGCAATCACCACCCTGGACAGCACACCCCTTGAGTTGGTCACAGCCTTCAAGTACCTGGGTGTTTGACAGGACAGCCACCTCAATTTCTCCACCCACATTGAGGCCATCTGCACCAAACTCTGGCCCAAACTTGCCGTCCTCTTATCGCCACAAAGCCAGTCTACCTTTTCCCACCTGTTGCGAGCTGTACATAAAACAGTCTTGCGAGTGTTGGACTACGCCGACATCGTCTATGGAATGGCCCCAACCTCCTTTCCCTCCAAACTAGACATCCTACTCAACTTTTTCTGCTGTTTTGCCACTGCCTTCCCCCCACTTACTCATCAGTGCCTCCTCTACGCAACACTCTCCCTGGCCCCGCTGTCCCACAGGAGAACCATCCTCAGTGCCTCCCTCATACTTAAATACTGGTTTGGTTCCCTACCCCCCTACCTCACTTCCCGCCTTACCCCAGCTAGTTTCCTAGATTACCCTCTTTGCCACAGGGACTCACACACTTTCCACGTTCCCCGCTCTCACACTGTTACCGGCCAAGCTGCCTTTTCGTACTGTCTCCCTCTGACCTGCACCTGGCCTCCTGTCTTTCATCCCTTAAACAACTCCTCAGGCTCCTCCCCTCCCCTCTCTTCCCCAGATGCTCCATAGGACCCACTCGGGCCTAACCCTCGCATCGGAGGCCTCATACGGTCTCTAATTATAAACCCTAGCCTGCCAATAGAAATCTTGCTTCATTCCTGTACATTTCCTTGTACTGGTTTATATTGCATTGTAAGAATAATATTTGCACTGTATGAATGTGTTGTACATACTGTCTGTAAGCTACACTTTTTTGTAACTCTTGTCACTTCTGTGTACACTCTGTACCCGGGTCGCACCAGGAAACAAGCCTCGGCTCAGTGTGCCTTTCCTGGTCATCAATTTTAAATAAATAAATGTAGTGTCACGCTGACGTCAGTCACATGACGTCGGGTGGACGGTCCCCCGTCAGGCACTACTAGCTAAAGTTTCTGTGTGGTCCTGACACCAAGGGGCGCAGTCCTATAGGTTATTACCTACTGCAAGAGCCTCTCTCGAAGATCTACTATTACGGTAAGTTCTTACGTAACTGTACTTTTCTGTCTCAGCTGGGCTATCCTGGGTAAATACACTGTAAAAATGTGTAAAAGCAAGACCCCAGTGAAAACAAGATGTATCTCAGCTGGGCTATCCTGGGTAAATACATTCTAAAAAGTAGAAAAAGCAGTACCCCATAGAAAATGAGATATTGCATCTCAGCTGAGCTATCCTGGGCAAATACACTGTAAAAATGCGTAAAAGTAGGTCCTCACTAAAAACGAGATGTTGTTTCTCGGCTGGGGTATTGTGGGTAACCACCGATGTTTTACAGTTAAATGTCACTTCCTTACGGTGGCAGGTTCTAAAATCTGTGTTCCTTAATCGTAATCCACTTCGAGACAGGAACCACTGGAGCCAAGAGGGAATGAAACTTTGCCCCAGAACGCTGTGATGGCACGAGTCTTGAAACAAATTAAGAAGGGTCAGATGGAAAAGTGTGAGCACAAGCAGATCTAAACACTTTTGTATCTGTTCGAGGCAAGCCTGCTCTGTGGACTTTTAAAAGTGGGACTGCAAACTGAACATGGTTGGTGCTTTTTAACATTTTTTTTATTACAACTGCATAGTGTTACTATGCAGCAGCTGTTTTGCTGTGAATAGGTGAGGGGGTGGAAGCAGAACAGGAACAAATGGTTTATCTTTTGAGACAACAATTGCCTCCTGCAAGTCAGAATTGCCATTTGTATGACCCAGAGTATTTTCTCATTTGTGTAATGCCAGTGATTGTGGAGCGGTACCATGTGCTCGCAGCCCCCACTATGCCCAGGGGAACACCCCTCAATCACCTGTCTAAGTCATGTTCTGATCTGGTATGGCTTTGCTTCCAAACTCCTTCACCTGACTGAGTCACTGGGGCTCCAGCAAATGACTTGGTCGGCCAGCATAAAGTGGAAAGGGTCACACGGTGCACCTGCTCTTTTCTGTTTAATTACTTTAAATGCAGTTGATGTCAGTCATATTATTTCAGTACTATCACATTATCAGCCATAGTGACTTTGTCCAGAGCTTGTACTGATTTCCCCAGGGTGGAGGATAAGCCACTTTAACTTAGCTGTTGCGTTAGCCATTTGTGTATGTAAAACCATGTTGCTTTCATCCCGTTTCTCTCTGTTTCTCTCACACACACACTCCCTTCCTCCCTCTCCCTCCTTCTCTCTATCTGATTGCCCACTGTTGGCTGCCAGCAGAGGCTTCCATGTTCCCCCTGCAATTATCTCATATACAACATGTCCCTGCACAGCAAGCAGTGGGGGCGGGAAGGCCAGCCTTTCTTACAATGCCTGCAGGGATCAGAGCCACGGAGTTCCTACAGGAACTGTCAGCTGTGACTTATTGACTCACCCTCTTCATAAATTGTTTGTACAAACAGCCTAGAATGGCGGGCATGCATTTTGCTGCTTGGAGTCTGACTGCTTAGGGCTGCATCATTCTTTGTATAGCATGAAACAGTGTCCCCCCACCCCCACCCCACTGTAAGGCTCTCTGTTTACAGTGCTGCTCTCAGGTGCAAAGTTAAATTACTGTTCAACAGATGCCACACCAAATTAGTAAGATAATATGCTGGAAAGGCAAATAAAAATAGGGGAAAAGTGAGACTCCAACTCCTGGTCAGATAACCTTCAGAGGGAGGTGCCTGGGTCCCACAAGGAAAACAGCAGGTATTGTTTGTTTGGAGTCTTACATTGTTGTTCCCTGATTAGGTTTCAGTATTATTCACTTCATCTTCTGTATAGTTTATGACCCTTGTGTGCATGCGCGTGTGCGCACACACACACACACACACACACTTTATAACCCCAGTGTATGGCTTCCTAGGGCTGCCTTACAGTCAGAAGAAAGCTGCGATATTTATTTTTTGAAGGTGTTGTGTTTTGCATTTTATTAAAATGTTTCTGGCCAACCCGCCGTAGCAGCACTAACGCTGCTGTTTGCAACACCGATGACCCAGGTTCGGGAGTGAACTCAGGGCTGTCGAAGGGCCAGCCAGGGAGGGGGGAGAGAAGGCTGAGTGTTTGATGGACTGCTCACCTTCTCCAGGGAGGGAGGAGATCTGCCACCCAGCAACATACTGACCCCTAGTGATGGCTAGGTGTAGGTGAGTCTGGGACCAGCACTCAAGTTCAAGTTCAAGTTTACTGCAGGAAGACTCCGTTGAGCAAGCTCATTCACAAGGAGGTCCTGTAGCATGTATACAGTCAACGAGACATTACATAAGAAGAAAAAATAAATAAAAAATGAAAGGCATCCTAAAAATACTGTTAAAGTTCATGTGAACCATTACATAGAATAGTACATCACAGTGTAATACAGTACAGTTCAGTTAAGGTAATGTAACCCCTAGGTGGCGCTATCCCAAGGGCTACTACCCCTGCCTGATTTGCCACTAACAGGTGGAGGGGCCTGGGTTCGATGGCGGGTGCCTCCACCCAGAGGTCAGGGTTTGCAATAGTTAAACTAACTTGGTCACAGCCCTCTGGGACACTGCGACCCCCCTTTCTTCCCACTAGTGGCCCACACAATATAACAGAATTACCTTCACAGTATACACTTACCCCCAGGACTGGTTCGGTCAGCGTGACTCTGGGGACTCCCTGTAAAACAAGATGATACAGTGCAAAAACCACAGTACAATACTTTAACATAGACAAATACCTCAGGCAGTGTAACTTCGCTGAAACAAACAGATCTGATTTATTTAGGGGGATAACAAGGACAGGGGGAAATCAGGTTAATTAGTTTAAACTCTTTAATAATCACAGTACTGTGCACATATTTCAGAATCCCAAATGTCCCTAATGTCACTGTTACTGGGTACCCAGGCAATAAGAGGCTAGCCTATTTGGTGCAGCTGGTTGCGGCCCTGAAGATGGAAAATGCATGCACAATACCCAAATTGTAATCCGGAGCCGGTAGGCTCAGTTCGTGGAGAAAGAAAGGAAAAGTAATCAGATGGAACATTTGCAATTAGATGATGGCAGGGAGCTACCCTGATTTGTACTCACAAATTCAATGCTGAAACTGAATGGAAGGCAGATTGTCCTGGATTGCCAGGCGGAGCAGACCATGTGGACAAGGTCCTTGTGACTGGACCCCAAGGCAGTTCAGAGCAAATGGATGTAGTCTGGATTAAACTGGGGTTTACTTGCAGCTTCATGCACTCAATTCACTGTACAGGGAATTTGAACCGCGAGTCCCCACTAGCACTACGCACATTTATATGGAAAAAGAAAGTACTATACCAGGCAGGCTGCTTCTCTATCCCGATCGCAATTACTGCACAGTACCCGGGAGTACACACAGCAGATTCAGTTCCTGACAGACCGAGCGCGATTCAGCAATTTCTCTAGTCTTCTACAGGGTGAGCCTGGTTTCTACTTTTCAGATCTCCTTGATTCTCTTCACAGGTCAGATTCAGTCCAAACAAGCACTTGCACAAGCTGCAGACCGAAACCCGGGGCCCCACACGCGTTTCCCGACTAAAACTGCGCACCGAAGGAGCACAGGGCTCCTTCCTCTTCACTGCCAGAGCTAAACTGAAAACGCCAGTAGACAAAACCGGGCACTTCCTTTGAGTTCCTCCCAGTTCTTGGCTGGATTGGCTGTCACCACACAGACTCCTCTGTTGGTGCAAAAGGGCCAAGTCCAAACTACATTTCCCAGAGTCACTGCCCATACAATCCTCTTGTGGCTGGCTCAGATTACGAGTCCAAGTTCTGATTCGTCCACAGGCTCCATTTTAGGCCCCTTAACCCACACTGATTGGTCCAGTTCAGCAGTTCAAAACTAGAATGGGGAACTAGGCAAACACAGTTCTGATTGCAAAGAAAAGCAGGTTAGACAAACTGTATTTTCATTATTACTCTAAATGATTTCTGGCAAACAGTTACATCTTTCAGATAGGTTCCCTTTGCACTCCTAGTGACTGCAAAAACGGAGTGAATTGGCAGCAGCTCAAGTGGGACTCAAGCAGAGAAACACACAGTCCCCCCAACAAACTAATTATGTCTGCAAGCAGACAGCTCTTAAAGAGACAGTACCAGAGGCTCTAAAAACACTCACAGATAAATGGCTTAAACGCCAAACACCATTCAGGCTCGGAGCATTCAAGCAAGCTCCTGGAAGTCTTTTGGGAACCCCCATTTGCAGGGGGGTTACAGTAATATGAAACATAATGTTTGGAAACACAAGGAGAGGATAAGAAAAAAAGTAAATGAGGACAGTATAGAATATCAGGAGAGAGAAGCTGGTTTAGAAGGAAGAGTTAATGATTAATGGAAAGCAGAGAATGGAAAGTGCTCGTGAGAGAAAGAGGGAGTGTAGTATAGATAGGAGTGCAAGGGTTGCGGAGGGTCATGAGAACAGCTGGGGGGATTGTATAGTTTAGCTGCAGCAGATATTTTAGGGGTCTTAGTGCCAGAAGCTATATAGATTCATAATTGGATGGCACTAGTTCCTAGAAGATATAAGGGTGAAGTAGGGGCAGAAGAGTGAGGAATAGGCTTAAAAACAGCTGCAGATATCTTTTATTTTAGATGCAGCCAACGCTTTGTAGAGATTAACTGAGACAGTGCTAGATAGTGTCAGTGTGGATTGCAGTTGGTTCCAGATAGTTGGAAGAGCATGTGATAAGGCACGTTTGCCAAATGTGGTTCGAGTCCTGGGCACGACAAGGAGGATAAAGTCAGATTTCCTGAATGAGTATCACTACAGGAGATGCAGATGAGAGATGTTAGGTATTTCGGGAGTTTGTTCAGGAGTACTGGAATTGGTGGTGACAGCGGACGTTGGGGGCAGGAGCACACATGGCCATGCGCTGCTGCTGTTCATCTGTCTTCACCAAGGGGGAACCACAAAATAGCAGGAAAAAAAACCTGGATGATGAGCAAGCATAACAGTCCGGGATATTGGCAGCGACCTAGCAGACTGATGACAGGGTATATCCCCTAACTGACACCCAAGGAGCAAAAACAGAGTCGTTAAAAAAAAAGGTTTCTGTCATCACATGCCTTGAGTGCATATATGTGTTTGTGTGCATGTGGGTGTATTGGGTAGGCAGTGTCCTCGAGGGTGGGTAATTTATTTATTTTTCACTTATTTCAAAAGACTTACCAGGAAGGACGTACTGACCTGAACAACCCACCTTTGTCCGATTGGGGGGACTAAGGAGAGTACAGCAGTAAGTTGTAACAGTCAATAATAGAAATAAAGAGGTAAACAACATAGTGACAGCAAACGAATAAGGTGAACTAGGCAGAACATCTTAGGGGCAATGAGTAATAGAAGTGCATTTTTATTAAAATTGATAATTTCAGAAAGGTACAATGCTGGAAGATATGTACCAATTTCTTGGTTATTTACATAGAGAATGAGACCAGAGGGCTGGTACTTGTTAATTGCTGTATTCCATCTGACAGTTCTAATTTTTATAAATCTTTGTTATGGGATGATTTGAACAATGTAATTGCTAAGTCAGAGATTATACTATTGGGTGACTTCAACGCCAGAACTGGAGAATCTGAAGGCCCAACTGATAATTCTATTTTTCTTACCCCAGGAGTTCTTTAGCATCAGTAACTATGGCAGTTAGCTGGCTAAGTGCAACAGCCCCGGAGGTGTGCCTTTAAGAGAATTTTTTTAAATGAGCTTGGGCATTAGCCAATCAAAAAACAGGAGGGGAGTGAGCTGAGTGAGAGCAGCCTGAAGGGCTTCAGAATTTTTCTCCGCTGACTGAGCAACATTGTCCCTGAGGTGCCTCTCGGCTTACCTTGTTGACAGCCTCCTGTTCTCTTATCTTGGTAAAGTTTTCTTCATAAATTTAATTTTTTAGTGTCCTGACTGTAGTTTTACGTTTTTTGTTAGCGGCTGTGTTTTTTCGCACAATTGCATTATTTTTACTGCAACTGTGTTATTTTTACGTTATTTTTACCGCATCTGCTTAAATTATATTTGCTTTTTACCGCGGATGCTTAATTTCAACAGTTCTTCACTTTTTTAATGCAATTCGTGAAGTAACCATCGAATTTATGTCTTTTACCTTATTTTTATGTTGCTTGCACGCATGTGCAAGAAACATAGTGCCATCATCCGAGTTTTCGGAGGTGTGGCAGCCCTCTTCCAATTCAGTCAGTGTGTTTGCAGGCGCGGCCCCAGTTCTCCAATGCCTGCTGGAGCTGTCTATGACAGCTCCAAAATGCAGTGGAGTACAGTTGAAAGGGGGAGCTACGCTTCAGCGAGCAGCGATAAGGTATCGCCTGCTCATGTGCGCACCCCCTACACACACACACACACTGCTGTGCTCGCCCCCCCCCCCACACTGTATAGCTGATGGGGTGCCCAATCCCCGGTCGCCTCCAGCCCCCCAAACAGTTTTTCCAGCTGCCACGCTGGAGCTCACCCAGCGTAGCAAATGTCCCGCCGCCTTTTAAAACAAAACCCTGTAAAGAAAAACAGTCCTCGCAGTCTCCCCTGCCCCAACCGCACCCACCCACTGCGCACCCTGCCTCCCACAACCCCCACTCACCCCATACTTACCTCCAGAGTCTGGCGACAATCTTCGTGGAACGGGAACACATCTGCACTCTTCAAAATCGACCGTGAACTGAGGAAATGCCGGTAAGCTGTATAATGGGATAGATAGGGTTTTTTCAACTTTGTTGCATATCTCGGCATTTTTTGGAATTTTGCACCAAATTTTCAACATGGGGTTTTTAGGACCCTCCTCATGAATTCTTGCACTGTCATGGCGTTACTCGGGCCCGAAGGGTGATTTCGCAGTCACTGCGCGAAATCACCTTTCCACACTGATTAACGAAACGACACTGCCAGTATTCATAAGGTGGGCTCTCAAAAAGCCTATGTTGAAAATTTGGTGGAAAAATTCGTAAAAATTACTGTTTTACGAGTGTGCATTGCGCAGTTCCTACGCACGCTCGTAAGTTTGCGAATTTTCAATATTTTCACTCCAGATTTTCACATTGTCATTTTACCACACCTCCTTATGAGCAGTACAGCTGTCATTTTTCACATCTTGCCCAAAACGTGTTTCCGCCCATGTGGCGCAAGAATGGCATGGGTCGGTAAAGTAAATCAGTGTATGGAACACATTAAGAAAATCACATTGACACTGTTCATGAGCAGAGGTCTTAAAATGGCTATGTTGAAAATTTGGTGAGAAAATTCCTAAAATTACTGTTTACTGAGCCTGCATTGCACTTCCTATGCACGCTGGTAAGTTCGCGAATTTTCAATATTTTCACTCCAGATTTCCAACATTGCCATTTTACCACACCTCCTTATGAGCAGTACAGCTGTCATTTTCACATCTCGCCCAAACGTGTTCCGTATCTAGCGCTGTTAATGGCACAGTCGGTGTGCTGAAATCAATGTATGGGACACATTAAGAAAATCACAGTGATACCGTTCGCGAGCAGAGGTGTTAAAATGGCTATGTTGAAAATTTGGTGACAAAATTCCTAAAAGTGACTGTTTTACGAGCCTGCGTTGCGCACTTCCTACGCACGCTGGTAAGTTTGCAAATTTTCAATATTTGCACTCCACTGACTTCCAAATACCTACACAGCACATACAAACAAGCAACATTCGGCATTGACAAATGCTTGTTTACCTCAGATCTCGCGGGTTCTACCGCGAGGCAACCAATTGGATTTCAAAGGTTAACAGTTGCTGCTGGGTTCTCTGATTGACAAGATCAGAGAATCCCACAGTTAAATAAAACTGGACCTAAAAGTGTCATCTATCACGGGACTGGCTTCACAGCATCAACAGAAACCTGTGCACAGTTTGACTGGTATTGCTGGGTTCTCTATAAGATTGGCATTGGTATAGATTCCTAGTACTACAAAAAAAAAAAAAGAATGCAATAATAATAAAGAGAAATGGAGTTTATTAAACTGTCACATGACTGGCTTCGCAGCATTTCACAGAAACCTGTGCTCAGTTGTATTTTGGTCCAGATCTAGGGTTCTCTTTGCAAAACTGGCATACAGCAAAGAAACATAATTAATAAATATGGCTGAGGAAAAATCAAAGGCTACTGATGAGGGGCCATCTAAAAATAGTAAAAATAAAAATGTAAGCAGGGGTGCTGATGAAGCCTCCAGATCCCAGCCAAAAAAATAAAACTTCCAAAGGAGCTGATGAAGTTCCTCATAAATTAAAGAATAATAAAAGAGATGGAAAAAAAGGAAGTTTGATTAAGCAGCTGGTGAAGTGGCTAAAAAGAAGCTCTGTCAAGACAAAAACGCTCCTGTTCCTCCTGGGAAAGCCAATAGTGAGACAACAGGCAGCTTAAAGCATAAAGAAAAAAACAAAACAAAGCATATGCCACACTGTCTGCGCAGGTCCCTACTGTGCAAAAAGTTGGTAAAAGCGTGGCACATTCTTCAGACCTTACAAGAGGGGTCTGTGTTTACTGGGGCTAATATGCACTCTTCCACAGTTCTCTCTCCCACAGACTGTGAGGGTGATACAGTTGATGATGAATAATTTTATGATGCCCCTTACGTGAATTTGGAGGGCCTAGATCCCCCCCTGTATGCTTACGTTTATCCAAAACATGTTAGACACCCTGGGCCTCCCTACTCAGGAGTCCTTTCAAAGTGAAGATGAGGATTAAAGACTATAGGGAGAGAAAGGTGTCCCATCTCCTAAAAGACTGGTCGTGCCTATCTGTAATGAAAAGATATAAATAAAAATACTGTGAAACTATTTCAGACCCCCACTTCTGTGGCAGAGGTTTACAAGCGGGCTGGAAATGATAATAAATAAATACATACATATATAATGCTGAGTGCCTTTCTGTACATCCCAGCCATGAGAGTATAGGGCAGCAGGCAGCTTGTGAGAAAGCTGGGGTTCCCTTGTCCTCCTTACCCTCGGGCAAGGACTCCTCAAAAATAGATTTCATAGCTAACCACAGATGCTTGTCGGAAGTTTTTTCCTATATGATTTTTACAGTCTAATGTCAAAACGCACTGTGGAATTTTGTCCTGGCCACTACGTGCTGGATACAACGGTGCAGGAGCTGGTGGACATGACAAAACCTGCCCCGGAAGCTATGTAGTACCAATTCCTCAGGTCAGATGACAACAAGGATGCCACCTCCAGAGCTATGGCCCATGCCATATCTCTGAGGCGCTTTGCTTGGCTTAGAACTACAGTCTTGCCTCAGATTCTCAGTTTAAGGCCATGGACTTTCCCGGTGATCACATCATGCACCTTCTGCCCTGCGGAAATTCCCCCCTGAGGGCAGTAGGGGCAGAGGCTGGGAGATCAGAGGGCTGTGGGTTCAGTTCCCACATCTGGCACTTGGGTTAATATCCCAGTACTGACACTGTAGTGCAGCATGAGAGGGGTGCTGCACTTCTGAGGTGCCGTCATTCGGATGAGACGTTAAACCGAGGTCCCATCTGCCTGGATTGGTGGTAGTTCAGGTGGATGTTAAAGATCCCATGGCACTTATCGAAAAGAGTAGGGGAATTTCCCCAGTGTCCTGGCCAAATTTCCCTCATTCACTAAAAATACCACCAACAGCTTAATCTGGTTCAAAGTTAGTTGGCATTCATCTGTATCCCCCTCCCCCAGGTCGTGCCTGAAAATAGGCAGGATTTGTCTAGTGCACTAACCCGGTCAACAAAAACTAAAATAAAAAATAAAATAAATAAATAAAAGAGTTTATTTTTTCCAGGCCTTACAATCCCTACCCCCCAGTCTGGCTTCTCTCAGTACAGGGGTACTTTCAGAGGGAGGGGCTGAAGGTGGCCACCTCTACCCAACCAGCAGCTTCGCAGTCTAAGTCACAGGTTTGATTCCCAGGGAGGACATATATCAGCCATCTCATTTAAATAAAAAAAAAAAAGGGTACCCAGGTGTCTAATCCTCTATCCCCAACACATGTGTTACTGTTAGAGTTGGAGATACAAAACCTTCTAGCTCTGTGAGTGGTGGAGAGGGTCCCGGCCCACGAAAAGGGGCAAGGTGCCTCTACTCCAGGTATTTTCTGACACAAAAGACAGCTGGGGAGTGGCGACCTATCTTGTGGTAAAAACCCAAATTCAAGATGGTCACTCTGTTACTAGTCATACAGTCCTTTATAGTAGGGAGACTGGCTTGCTTCCCTGGTCCTAAAGGGCCCTTTTTCCCATATACCCATATGGACATCTCACAGGCAGTTTCTCAGGTTTAAACTCGGAGCTCACTGCGGCCCTCCAGCCTATTCTTGGCCCCAAAGACTCTTTCCAAGTGTCTGGCAGTGGTAGCAGCACACCTCAGGAAGCTGCATGTTTCTATCTACCCTTTTTGGCCGATCGGCTCACAGGGCCAAATTCTCCTTGTCAGGTCAAGGAGCCCTTTTTTTTTTCCTTACAGGGCTCACTCTGGAGTCTCGGGGTTCCCTGGTAAATCTAATAAAGTCTCACCTGGAACCCACCCAGCTACTCACCTTAACATGAGCTCAGCTGGATACCCAGAAAGGATATGCCTTCCTTCCACAGGTGAGAATTCACACTTTCCCTTAGCGGCAGATTCTTTTGTCCAGGGACAGCAAGACCAGCCAGACACTTCCTTAGGCTGTTGGGCCCCTTTTTCTTCAATGCCGGCAGTGGTCCCAGAATTAGGTACAGGACGCGACACTGCAAGCCTACCTCAGAGCTTGCTGGTCTTTTACAGAAGCAACAGTTTTTCAAAGCTGTTACCTGGGGCAGAGCAGTTCCTTCAGACTCTGCTTTGGTGGAAGACTCATGCAAATCTGGCAGCAGGGATACCCTTCCAGACTCCACTCCCACAGAGTTGATCACCACAGATGCCTCCCTCCTGGGGTGGCGAGCACATCTGGAAAGTGCCTCAGTAAGTAGCATCTAGACTCTCCAAGAGTCGCAGTTACACATAAATCCTTTGGAACTTGGAGCAATCTTTCTAGTCTCAAAATATTAGCTCCTGGCAAAAAAAGAACAGTATACAAATTCGAACGGACAACACCACTGCAGTGTTTTACATAAAGAAGCAGAGTGGTACAGATCAGAACTGTCCTGGTCAGAGACTCTGAAATTCTGGTCTAGGGGTGTCACGATAATAACAGTTTGACGATACGATAACCGTGATGAAAGTATCGCAATAACCTTCTTATTGTGATAATTTTGCCACTTGTGCAACAATGTTAGCAAAACTATTTAAATTCTATGTTTTTACACAATTTATGTATGACTCTTTCAAGCAATGCTGTGCATTTAGGCACATTATTTTCTTTCTTGTAAAATAATGCAAAGAGTAAAATATTTAAAAAAAAAAAAATGTTTCCACAATAAAATCTCTGAATTTTATATGGAGAGGGTGGTGGATGCATGGAACAGCCTTCCTGAGGGGGTCATGGGGTCAAAAACAATGGCAGAATTCAAGAGTGTATGGGACAGACATAAGGCAGTTCTGGTGGGAGGTAGGAGGAAGTGAGCTGTTAGTTAACTAGGATCTGCAGCTTATTGAATAGGTAGGGAAATTGGCAGACTGGAGTCATTCACAGATTTGGGACTGTCTAGTGCAGTATGCCCTGCAAGCCCATAGGTCCACTCTGAGGACCAATGGACTTACACCCATTACTGTACCTGTCATTCGGTAGGTGGCTGGGCGATGCAGGTGGGATGCAGCCGCCCACCATGACCGGGGGAGGTGGGCAAGCAGTTTCTTGTGGGTGGGTGGTGCCACTGGATCACCAGGGCATTTCAATACAAGATTTTACTGTGATCGTGGCAATGGGCAGGGGAGGTCCACTAGACCATCAGGGCATCATTTGTCACGTATCGGAGTGGGACTCGGGTGGGAGGGGGGACCACTAGACCACAAGGGATGGTCATGTTCCATACTCATCGGGGAATCAGAGACGGGGGGGCACTAGACTACCAGGGATTACTTTATTACCATATACCACGTGATCGCAGCTACGGGCGGGGGATGCCTCGGGATCCCCACAGCACACGTTGTGCTGTGCAGAGCGCCAGGCGCAAGTCGCCGGCCTGCCCTGCGCAAGGCATGTTAATGCGGCCATAATGAAATGCAAATGACCCCATTTGCACATTGCATATATTATGGCCTCATTTGCATGCCCCTGCTGAATATCGTAGGTGATGCACCTAGCGCAACCGTACTTGCGCTGGCCCATCCCCCATGCTCCCTATCTGTGGCTTGCGCTGGCGCAGTGCCACTATGCCATGCGCAGTTTGTGCACTTTCCGTGCCATATTCAATGGTGCTGCACCATGGCACAGTACCTTTGAATATCACCTGGACCTGGCCCCGGCCCCAGCGCATCACAGTTGCGCTGCACCCAGGCTTGTGCCACTGCCTGGCGCAGTCTGAATATCCTGAGCCCAGAGTACAATACATTTTAAAATGTGAATGAGCAAATATTTTTACTTGCTTGTTTAAAGAGTGCCTTTCCCGGAATTTTCTCCTTGTCTGCAAAATCATCAGGAGACTCCCTTACCTGACTGGGAGTTCCTCCGTAGTAGATGAAAATTTTTCTCCTTAGCCCCCTAAGGAAAGGAAGGGATTGCATATGCTCCCTAGGGGGGTGAGCCGCTTGATCCCTTCCACTTCCTGATCGCCAATACCATCCCCGCACTTCCTTGTTTTGTGAAGTCATTATATGCCTAGTGCAGGGATGCGCATGCTCCATGTAAGTCTGCGGGGTGACATTTTAAAACTTATTTTTACGATTTTAACCCGACTTGTAGTACAAATCGGAGCTAGTGTTCAAGTAACCCAAGCCTTGTTACTTTTGTTAGATCAGGGTGGAGCCTTGGATGTAGCTTGCCTAGATTTCAGTAAGACCCCCAACACCATTCCACATAGGAGACTCAAACAAGCTGGGCAGCCTGGGAGTGGGTCCAAAGGTAGTAAACTGGGTAAGAAATTGGTTGGGGGATAGACGACAGAGAGTGGTGGTAAACAGAGCTTACTATGAGGAAGAGAGGGTGACCAGCGGGGTGCAACAAGGATCAGTATTGGAGCTGGTCCTCTTTTTAATGTCTTATTAGCAACATTGCAGAGGGGTTAGAAGGGAAGATATGCCTTGTTGCAGATGACAAAGATCTGCAGTACAGTAGACACTCCGGGGCAGGGTGTGTGTGTGTGTGTGTGTGTGTGTATAAATGAACAGAGATAGAAGAAAGCTTGAGGAGTGGTCAAAAGTGTGGCAACTAGATTTTATGCTAAGAAGTGCAACATCATGCACTTGGGGCAAAGAAATCCAGGGCAGAATACAAGATTGGGGGTAGTGGTACTGATGACCACCAAGCAGGAAAGAGACCTGGGGTAATCATATATGACAACCTAAGGTAGCCAAACAGTGTGACAAGGCAGTGGGGAGAGCTAGTGGGATGCTAGGGTGCATAGGGAGGTGGTTATACCGCAGTATAAATCATTGGTGAGACCTCACCTAGAGTACTGTGTCCAGTTCTGGAGACCACATCTCCAGAAGCACATAGAGTAGAGTCAGTCAAGAGGAGGGCAACTATGAGGGGAGGCTAAAGGACCTCAATATGTACACCCTGGAGAAAGAGGAGTTACTATGATGGAGACTTTCAAATGCCTCATGGATATAAATAGGGTACACGAGGGAAACATGTTTCAGACAAAAGGTGCTTAAAAAAAGGGGTTATGCTCTGATGCCGGAGGGGGTAAATTTAGGGGAAATGTGAGGAAGTACTTCACAGAAAGAGTGGTGAGTGCATGGAAAAGCCTCCCAGTGGAGGTGGTCGGGGCAAAAAACTGTAATGGGATTCAAGAACGCATAGGACAGGCATAAGGGAACCTTATTGGTTAGGAAAGGGAGGGTAAAGCTGGAGGTCAAGTAGGGTCTGCGATATCACATAAGGTAGGGAAAATGGGTAGACTAAATGGGCCAAGCAGTCCTTATCTGCCACTGTTATGTAAGTAAGTCGACTGGTGCACATACCCCCCCCCCAGTTTCTTTTTCCCATCCCTTGGGCTGACACACGTGCGATGGTGCGAGCATGTGACGTACATACTCGGCCCCTGAACCCAGTCAGAAGGCTGTTACTGCTGCATCATCCAGCCTTCCCTAGATTGCGATCAAGCAGTGACTTGCTCTGTCCCCTCAACTCAAAGAAGGAGAGCCGTTGCCGGCCTGGTGGCGCTGAGAGTTGAGGCGCTGGATGCCACACCGGCGACCCAGGTTTGGAAACAAGCTCTGGTCGCCGGGGGGGGGGGAGTCGTCGACAGGGGCGAGAGAGGATCAAGCGCCTAGAGGACTGCTCTCATCTCTCAGGAGAGGGAGGACATGTCCCGCTCATTGACTGCCCTTTGGCGATGGCTGGAGAGCAGTATGGGTCAGGAGGCACATGCTGATGTCATGACATCTGAGGGAGGGGGGATGGGAGAAAACAGGCAGGCCCAATGATGGCTCCTGGCATCCGCGGGGGTCAGCCCTGGTAATCTGGATTGGGTCTCTGGGGGGGAGGGAGTGCAGGTCACCTCTCTCCTGGCCCTGCTGTGGGGGGCAGTTCATGGTCGACTGGCTGGGGCCTGCAATACGGGGACATTGGAAGCCAGAGGGGTGAATCTCCTCGTGAGGAGAGGCAGCAGCTCCTGCCAGGGGCTCCCCAGAGGGGATAAAAAAATCTGAATGAAAAAGGAGAGTCGTCAGTGGATGCTCAGTTCTCCACTCCTTCATGCAGTCAGCCCTCGAGCGACCTAGGTCTATTCCTGAACCTGGTTTACCAGCATGGTGACAGGTGAGGTGTTCAGGCCCTTAAAACTCTACGCCACGTGGCCAGGACTGCATTTCTTATTATAAGGAAAAATACTAAAAATCTGATAGGAGGATGGTGGGGAATCAGGAATCATGGTTGCACCTGGAATGGGATGTGCTGCTGGTAAAGCAAACTGAGGTGCACGATAACCGCGATAATGTTTTTTTTACAAGGATGAGTTATCGTCAGTGGTAATTATTGTGATATATCGTCATATCGTGTTATTGTGGCATCCCTAATCTGGTCTCTCGCCTTCCTCCTGGGAGTTGGCCTTTCAGCCTTTCAGCTCCCAGGCAAACACAATACTCTGGCAGATGCTCTAAATTGCATCAGTCAAGACCAGAGTGAATGGACTCTGAACAAGCAAGTACTAGCCTCAATGTTCAGGTGGCAGGGCACACCAGAAATGGATATGTTTGCCTCTCTCCCCAATTTCCAGCTTCCTCAGTACTGTTGCAGGCCCCCAGTCCCTGGAATGCTCCCCAGGATGCCTTGATCCTGGACTGGTCAGGGAGATTCCTTATGCAATCCCTCCTTTTCCCTTGATACTCTAGTATTGCTGAAACTCAGACATCAGCCTGCTTCGATGATACTGGTGGCTCCGGATTGGCCCAGGCAAGCCTGGTACCCTCTCCTTCTTTCTCTGTCCCACAACAGGCCATTTCGCCTGCCACCAACTCACTCCCTGCTGACCCTTCCTCAGACAGGAGTGCTCAGTGGTGGTTCCAGGAATTGACGGGGGGGGGTGCACTTTACTCTGAAAACCAAACCTTTCTGGGGGGGTCTGGGGGCATGCCTCCCCAGGAAATGTTGAAAATATAGGTGTGAAATGGTGCATTTTAGGCCCAGTTTCAGAAACAACACACTGCTGCAGGTAAGCAGTCAGAACTCAAAAGCTGCAGTTATTTCCAGGGCAGGACAGTGTCATGCTCGCCCCACAAGTTAGCATGCATTTTGTGATAGGTATTTAAAAGGATGTACCACAGCTGGAAAAACAGAGGGATTGTTAAAAACTGGACTTTTTATATTACAACTATGAAAAAGCAGACAAAACTGACAAGAGTAAGAGTCAGGGATCAACATGAATATTCTTCAGCTAAGAAGGGCCAACACTAGATGGATCCAGATAGTGCAGAAGCAAAAGGCAAAAAGGCACAGTTCAAAGTACTGAACGTGACAGATTTTGCATCATGTAGTAGACAGCAGTCTGGGACTGCTGCTTAATCCATGCTCTTTGTGCTTTTCTATCTAACTCGTTTTATTCGCCATCACTGTTCTCAATTGTATAGAGATTTCTGTGTCCTATTATTGGACACAAAAATATCTATACTGTTGAGAACAGTGATGGCTAATAAATAGAGTTAGATAGAAGTATTTCTCGTGTACTCCCAGCCCATGTACATCATTCTGAATCTGGTGCCCAGCAACCATTCAGAGCCAGTCTCAGAACTCAAACTAAGGCAAGAAGGATGCAATTATTAAGACCCTGTGCTCGGAGAATTAGAGATGGACACAGTCCACTGGAAAGCTGTGCAGTTATCACTATGGGGCAGAATCAATGATGAATCTGCCCAAGATACCACACATCATGGCAGACTTCCCCTTGAGAATCCCTCAGAGTGTATTTTAATAGATAGACAAACTGTGTAAATCATACCTATGGGACCGCAAGCAAACATGGTTCAGTGTATCCATGCTGAGGATGCTTTGGTTGGAGGGGGGATTTGGCCTCCCCTGGATTAAAGGATGTGCATTGGCTGCAGTGTTATATCAGTTCAAAGGGTGGCTACTGCCCCACGGATATTCAGATACCCCTCAATGGTGCCAGATTGAGGCAGGCCAGGGAAGCCCAGGATTCCAGACTTATTTTCTTTACACCCCTTTGCCAGAATGTTTGAAAGAACACGAAGCACTTGAAGTGACAGGTCAGGCTTGACGTGAAACTCAGCACTGAACTAAATGGAGGCCCCTCCCAGATATGTTCACCCCTGTGGCCTAACCCACACATTAAAATAGAGAAGAAACACGGGTGAGGAGCCTATTGACCCAGAAGGGCGTTCAGGTGTCAGGGCACCTTATAGACAAGGAACGGAACACCCTAATGTCTTTTGCCCAAGTGGCTCATAAATACAGTCTACCCAACAAGCAATATTGAAGGTACTTACAGACTGGATCTGCTCTCAGACCTCTGTTACAGTACCACCAGGCTATAAATCGTACCCTACACCAGACTGGGACACTCTCATAGTGACTTTTGGCATGGGTAAATTAGGTGTTTCTCTAATCTACAGTATGCTTAGGGCCAAGACATACCCTCCCCACCCCACCCTGCACTTCTTAAACTGAAATGGGAAGCTGCCCTTGTGTGTGAAGTAAATTATAGAGCATGGCAAGCCTGCTGGCATACAGTCTATAAAAGCCGCAGGGTGGCACAAGCGCACTACATTCAATACAAGATACTGCACAATGATAAAACACACCCATGACACTGCACTGTGTGGGTTTGCTCCCACACTCTCACTGCCGGAGATGTAATGAAGTAGGAGCAGACTTGGGTTACATACCGCAGTAAGCTGGCAGAATTTTGGGAAAGGGTCAAACAAACATGTGAAGAGGTAATACACAAGCCTGCACCCTGGGACCTGCAGCTAAATGTACTATGCGATAATAATAAAGATAAAGGGCTACACCCCAAGGTGTTAAACCCCCCAACGGGGCATTATTCTGTGCTAAGAGGCTGATACTCTCCAAGTCGAGGCAGCCACATCCCCGCCAATAAACGAATGGGTGCTAAATGTGGCAAATTAGCTGCCAATGAAAGACTTATCACATTTTTGCATTTAACAAACTTGAAGTGTTTCACCAGGTCTGGGAACCCTTTCTGACAGCACCCACAGCATGAATTCCAGGTCTGAGAAAGTGCATCCCTGGATTGGAAACCTACAATTTAGCACATACCCTTGAATCTCTTATAGCCAGCACATACATCTCTGAGCTGTTACTGTTCCCCACCCAGGTAATTCCACATTTCTGTCTCTTATGTTCCTCCAGGAAATTAAATAATAAGCATAACACAAATTGTATGCCGTCAAAAATATTTTTATTCTGTGCAAACTGATAAGGTAGTAAGAGCAATAACATTACATGGAACTAAGTCACACTGCATCATGCAATGTGAGTTAGTGCCATGTCAGTTGTTAGTTGAAGTAATAACCACAGTAAGTTGCAGTGTGAATTAGTTAAATCTTAATGTAAGATGAACAATAACAAATACAGACTGTGCAGTCTGCACTCGGTATGCTCCACTTCCGGCCACTGATTGCAATAAGAAACATAGAAACATAACATAGAAACATAGAAGTTGACGGCAGATAAGGACCGCAAGGCCCATCCAGTCTGCCCATTTCTTTTTCTACCTTATAAATGTGCCATCGGCCTTTGCTCTGTCAGTGACCTATCTATTCATAGTCATTTGTATTGCTCCCTTATGCCTATCCATGCCTGTTTGAAGCCCTGCACTGTATTCATAGCCACCACTTCTTGTGGTAAGCTATTCCATGCATCTACCACCCTTTCTGTGAAAAATAATTTCCTCACATTCCCCCTTAATCGGCCTCCCTCTAATCTCATGCTGTGTCCTCTTGTCCTGCTATTTTTCTTATATTTAAACATGTTAGACTCTTTCACCTTGTTTATGCCCTTAAGGTGTTTAAATGTCTCGATCATATCACCTCTCTCCCTCCTTTGCTCAAGGGTATAATATTGAGCTCCGTTAATCTGTCCTCATATGTCTTCTGATGCACTCCCTGCACCATTTTGGTTGCCCTTCTCTGGACTGCCTCAATTTGGTTAATGTCCTTGTGAAGGTGTGGCCTCCAATACTGCCGCAGTACTCCAGATGGGGCCTAACCAATGTCTTGTACAGAGGATTATTACCTCCCTCTTACGACTGATACCCCCTACTAATACACCCTAACACCCCCTAGCCTTACCTACTGCTTTAGAGGTCTGCTTGGATGATTTTAGGTCATCAGTGATGATGATGCCCAAGTCTCTTTCTTCCTTTGTGACTGCTAGCAACCCTCCCAGCCTATAAGTGGCTTCAGGGTTTCTCTTCCTATGTGCATGATTTTGCACTTCTTTGCATTAAATCCCAGTTGCCACTCTTCTGACCATTCTGCTAGTTTATCCAGATCTCTTCTCATTCTGCCCACCCCATCTGGATCATCTACTCTGTTGCAGATCTTGGTGTCATCTGCAGACAGACAAGCCTTACCCTCTAGTCCATCTGCGAGGTCACTAATGAAGATGTTGAATAGGACTGGCCCCAGGACTGATCCCTGAGGTACCCCACTTGTGACTTGCATCTCTTCTGACTGTATACCATTTACCACCACTCTCTGTTTTCTGCCAGTCAACCAGTTTGCCACCCAGTTGACCAACTTCTGACCCACCCCGAGCCTACCCAGCTTATTTATCAATCTTCTATGTGGAACAGTGTCAAAAGCTTTGCTGAAGTCAAGGTAGGCGACATCAACTGCTCCCCCTTGGTCCACCACTCTGGTTACCCAGTCAAAGAAATCTATGAGATTAGTTTGACAGGACCTTCCTTTTGTAAACCCATGCTGTCTTGGATCCTGTGCCCTATGGATTCCAGGTGTTGCACTATCCTTTCCTTAAGGAGTGCCTCCATAATCTTGCCCACTACTGAGGTAAGACTGACCGGTCTGTAGTTCCCGCCTCCTCCCTGCTACCACTCTTGTGGAGTGGGATCACATGAGCCCTTCTCAGTCTTCTGGGACCTCTCCTGTGCTCAGAGACTCACTAAACAATTCTGCTAACAGCTCTGCTAGTTCCTCCTTTAGCTCCTTAAGTACCCTGGGATGTATGCCATCAGGTCCCATTGCCTTATCCACCCTGAGCTTGAAGCTCTTGTAGGACCCTTTCTTTTGTGAAGGGAGTAGTGCTCACCTCCTCCCCTGTGTCCATGATGCTGAGCTGTGGGCCCGGCCCACCTTCTCTTCAGTAAATACTGAGCAAAAGTATCTATTTAGGATAGATGCCTTTACAGGGTCCTCCTCCTCACATGCTCCCTTTTCTCCATTAAGCTTAGCAATACCTCTCTGGACTTTCTCCTTTCACTAATGTATCTATAGAAAGTCTTGTCACCTTCTTTTACTGTTAGTGCTAGTGTTTCCTCAGTTTGGGACTTTGCCTGCCTTACTGCCTTACCTGCTTCCCTTAGGGCAGTTTGGTATGCCTCCTATCTTCATCCCGCTGTGTTCCCTTATATTTTCTGAAGGCCAGCCTTTTGGCTCTGACCTTTTCTGCTACTGTATTTGAGAACCAAAGTGGTTTCCTTCTTCTTTTGCACTTCCTTTTCTGTCTAACACAATGGGATGTTGCTTCAAGTATTGTATCCTTAATGCTTGCCCACTTTGCCTGTACCTCCTCACCTGTGTTTCTTAGAATACAAAAGTAAAATAAATAAATAAATGCAAATACCTGCTCACCTCTCTCAAGCACCCTGCTCTCTGCCTCTTGCTCTGCTCTGCTGCACCGACTGAACCGCCAAGGTACCAATCTCTCACCGAGTCTGCAGTCCTGGAATTGGATTGGGACGAGCATGCAGTTAAAATGAATGGGTACTGAGCAGCACCACATGAAAGGGCTGACAACTGAACTGCAGACAACGCGGGGCTCTGGTCCCACAGGCAGAATTTCGGGGATGAAGCAGCAGTAGGGTCCAGCAGTCCTGAGGCAAAATATACATCTCAGGACTGCTACTCAGACTGGCGAGATTTATAAAAAAAACATTCCTCAATCAACAGTCTATATGGATTGGTCCAGTCTCCAGTGTCCACTCTGTGCGCATGTGAAACACAAAGGAGTGGCGTACTGGACTAATCCAAGAGAACTACCGGCTGGAAATTTATGGCTCTTATCAAAGCGAGCCCAGAACTGACACTGGCGCCAACCCCTGCTTCTTTTACAACTCCTGCAGCCTGTATGTTTCTTCCCCTGCATGTCTGTTGCTTCTCTTTTAACTATGCGGGGGAAGATTAAGACACATACCAGGCAGCCAGTGTTTGCCATTCTGCATTCCTGACTTTTTAAAAAGACCGCTGAGGAGGGTGGCGTGCGCCCCACTCATGCGCTACTGCCTGAATCCGCCACTGGTGCTTTATTCAGACATACACTCTGTTCACCTCAAGGCTTGGTTCGTGAGGAGTTGGAGTTGCCATCCTCTCAGTACTCTAAACAGGTAATTTAAGATCCTAAGAATGGCTAAAAAATCGAACACTAAGAAGACTTTTACAGCCAAATGGAAAAGGTTTTCCCTCTGGTGCAAGAGCAAAAAGGTCAGTCCCCTTTCAACTTCAGATCCTCAGCTGCTGAATTACCTGGTAAACTTGCAGGCGTCAGGCTTGAAGCCATCTTCCCTCAAGCTACACCTGGCTGCAATTTCGGCCTACCTTTCAATGGGAAAGAAAAATTTTTTTTTGTCCACACCATATTTAAACAGTTTTTCAAAGGCCTCTTGCACCTCCAGCCTCTAGTCAGGGAGCCGGTTCCTCCTTGGAGCCTGAACCTTTGCATAGACAGGCTCATGGATCCACCCTTTGAGCCTACGGCCACTGCACATATCAAGTTTGTGACTTGGAAGACAGTCTTCCTGGTGGCTATTACCTCTGCCAGGAGGATTTCAGAGCTACAGGCCCGGGGCACTCAGCCAAATTACATCATTCCTCACAACCATAAAGTTGAGCTCAGGGGTTCTTTAACACCAGTAAGCTCCCACCCTTCAAACAACTTGAAGTCTTGCTGTATTCTGACAAGTGCAGTTAGCCCCAGCCTTTAAACTGCCCCGGAGAAGAAAGGGTTAACCTTTCTGTGCAGAGCATAGAATGCTGAGCTCGAGCTCGGTTGATGTCTCTGTCTGTTTCCCTTTGAAAGCTAACCATCAGATTCTTTACTCCGTGTCTAAGGGTCTCCAAAGATCCCATCTTTCATCTGATGGATGTTGTTGTAGTAGCCAGAAACCCCCCCACACACACTTTTTCCTTCGTGTGTCTAAACCTTGTATTTTTTTGTATTGTTCTGCATAGACTGGCCACCTATGCTATATTCGTTGTTTGAGTCTAGTTTTGTCTTTTTTTGTCCCCCCGTTTCTGGCTATCCACAAGGATATATGTTAGGTCATTTCATTGAGGCTAGAGTTTAAATGGTTATGGCCCCTTTAAATGGCCATAATGTTAAAAACGTCTGCAACATTCTTTATTTGCTCAAAATAAGACTACAACAACACTTTTACCCTCCAGAGCAGCCTTTCCCTGGAGTTTTGCATGAAAGAAACTGGCGTTTAGGTTATTCGCTTTTGCGACTTTTTCTGAGCTGCACGTCGCGCGTGCTTAAGTTGTCTGCTTCGCAAATGCCACTTAACAGTAAATAAAGACATTTTACACGCTCTGGACAGGAGTAGGAATAATGTTGCCTTTCCTTTAGTGCTAGAACGCTATATATTTTTGAAACAATAAAGAATGAGCTTTATGTAGAAACAGTTAAAAGGCTGTGTTCAATATGCAACACCGAGTGTTGTTTTGTTTTTTTTACTTCCTGATATTAAATTATGAGAGTCCTGTGCTAGTTAGCCTTTCTTTTTATATATACACACTTAAGGAATGATATAAAGATAAACCAGGTAGAAAACATAAGTAGGTATGTTCTGAGAAATCATAGAATATGCTGTAATACCTGGTTTGCATTGTAAGTCCTTTTGTATGCCCTTTTTTTTTTAGGAGCCAGCCGGCCATTGTGTTGCTATCTTTATACAAAAAGGGGAGGGACTTACTCTGAAAACATACCAAAAGAAGGCTTAAAGGCTTAAATAAAGTATTAATATGCTCACAACTTCTATATGAGTTTAAAATATATCAAAATGGAAATGCATTATGTTTAAAATATATAAATAAGTTGTTGAAAAAAACAAATCCTTTAGTACATTTGATTGATGGGTAAATCACCCAATGAGAGCTCAGTATTGAGTATATATTCTCAGCAATGGCAAGGAAAGATTTTAGTAGCAGTCGGGATCCTGAAGTGTATGCATCCAGAACTAGTGCTCTAGTTTAATGTGGATACTCCTACTCATGATTGATGCCTTCGTGTTTGTATTCTTTTATTTTATTCTTTGTTTTCTGCCGGAATAAGTCCGCCTTTAATTTTGCTTGATATATTATGTCTGGAACTTGTTGAATAAAACTGCCTGAAGTTCAGCTGAGGAATACAGACTGTGTCAGAGTCCTTCTGTAACCCACCTAGTGGTCTCTTACACTGGTGTCAGAAGCGGGATACCTGGCTAAATACAACTGGGTGAGTCTGTCCGAGACTCTAGTGGACTCTGCATGCAGGAGAAGCAAGTGGATGTTGATACTTTTCCTGGAATTATCACTCGTTCAGTGTCTGCAGCCTTTCAAATACCTTTATTGTCTGGAATGGAGTCTGTTGTGAGGAAGAAGGAAGGAAAACCCATTTCCAAGGAAGAAGGAGATCCGGACGAGCAAGCGAGTGGAGGAGGTATGGAGGAGGAGGTACCCCCTTTAGAGACTCACGAACTGGTAAGGTGGTTATGCATGCACCAGATGGAAATGGAAAAGCAGAGAGAAAGAGATAAAAAGGAGTATGAGGCTAGATGGACTGATACCCTGAGGGCAATACAGGCTCTGGGTGTTAGTAGGCCACCAGATCCACCAGCTGGGGGATATAAAGATATTAAACTAGTGAAACTCTCAGATACTGACGACACTGAAGCATACATTATGGCTTTTGAAAGGGTTGCCACAGCCTGTGCGTGGCCCAGGGATCAGTGGGTGATTCGCCTGGCCCCTTACTTAACTGGTAAAGCGCAGCTTGCATACAGTCATGTAGAGGTAGCACACGCTAATAATTATGATCAGGTGAAAGCTGCAATTTTAAAACGCTGTGACATAAATACCGAGACTTACCGGCAGTGATTTCGAACTTATAAATATCAGAATGCAGATAATCCTCAAGACGCCTATATACGTCTAAAGGACTTGTGTTTCAAGTGGCTACAGCCAACCATCAGGACACTTGACCAAATCCTAGAGACTGTTATTTTAGAACAGTTTTTTAAGATCCTTCCACAAGATGTGCAACTGTGGGTAAAAGAACACCGACCTGAGACCTCTGATATAGCGATTCGGCTTGCAGAAGATTTTGTTGCTGCTAGATCTACACGATCAAAGGGGACATTACCACACGCACATCCAACTACTGTTTCTAGACAAACTGTACCCTTCTTTTCGCCAAAGAACCCGCCCATGGTAGCCAAAATGTACCCAAGGGTGCAAAGGGGGTATAATCCAGACATCATTTGTCATGAGTGCGGCAGTAAGGGACATGTGGCATGGTTTTGTCCCAAAAGGAAATCGGAGCCCACACATTTGGCTTTGGCAAATTGGGGACATTATATAATGCCAGTTCAAATTGGACAAGTCACCGTATACGGTCTCCTTGATTCAGGGAGCAGACAGACCCTTATTCAAAGTAACCTACTAGATTCATCTATTAGAACAGAGCTCCAGACTACTTGTGTGACTTGTATACATGGGGACACTCGTTATTACCCTCTATATAACTTAGATTTAACAATACAAGGACATACTTATAACATCCCGGTAGGGGCTGTCCCCAACCTACTGGTCCCTGTGCTGATTGGACATGATTACCCTGACTTTCAGTCCCTAATTTCTAACAATGCAGTAGCCCTGGTAACCAGATCCCAGACTAGAGAAAGTCTGGAACAAGTCTTCCCTTTTTCCACTGATCTATTTGAGGAGACAAGAAAGGCCAAGAAGTCTAAAGCACAAAGAGGAAGAGACAAGAAGCAATGGAACCAGGAACACAAAAAGGAACTTGATAGAAATAACGATTCCTTGGTATCAAGTAGTGACTTTAAAACTGCACAACCACAAGACCCTAGTTTAAAAAATTATTTTGTACAAACATCTGAGGGTAAAGAGGGTTCAGATAAATATATAATTCATAATGGTTTGTTGTACCGCAAATGTGTGAAACCAAAAAGTGGGGAAATAGAACAGTTAATGGTACCCCAAGGATATAGACAACAACTGTTGGACTTGGCTCATAATATACCTTTAGCTGGACATTTGGGTAGGGACCGCACATTGAGCCGTCTATTATATAGATTTTTTTGGCCTGGTATTCACGAACAGGTGGCAGACTTCTGCAGAAGTTGCGCAGAATGCCAAAAGGTGGCTAAGTTAGACAAAAGTGATAAGGTACCCCTGTTGCCTTTACCATTGATAACTACCCCTTTTGAACGAATAGCGATGGATATAGTTGGGCCATTACCCAAAAGTTCAAAGGGCAATCAATATATATTAGTAGTGTGTGATTACGCTGCCAAGTATCCAGAGGCTGTTCCTCTACGCAATATCACTGCCCCAAAGATAGCAGAAGAACTTGGCAAACTCTTTAGTTGGACAGGCATACCAAAAGAAATTTTGACTGACAGGGGCAGTAATTTTGGCTCTCTCCTACTAAAAAGATTGTACCATACCCTAGGTGTTACTGCCATTCATACCACTCCATATCATCCACAGACAGACGGTCTGGTTGAACGTTTCAACCAGACACTCAGGAAAATGCTACAGAAGTTTTGTCAAGAAGAGGGCCGTAAATGGGATGTTCTGTTACCCTACCTGATGTTTGCATATAGGGAGGTACCCCAAGCTTCCCCAGGGTTCTCTCCATTCGAGTTACTATATGGACGTAACCCTCGTGGTACTCTAGACTTAATAAAAGAAAAATGGGTAAATGGGCAGACATCTCAAGACCAGGACCCTAGTGTTTACATTTGTCAGCTTAGAAGAAAACTAACTAAATACATAGAACTTGCTCATCAAGTTAGCTGTAAACAACAGGAAAAACAAAAATTCCATTATGACAAAGGTACAAAGATCAAAGAATTCCAAGAGGGTGAAAAAGTGTTGTTACTACTCCCATCATCAGACAATAAATTATATATGAAATGGCAAGGTCCGTATACAGTGGTCAGACGAACAGGCCCTGTAACTTACCAAATTGAATTATCAGATAAGAAAAATAAATATAATATATTTCATGCAAATCTGTTAAAAAGGTGGGTGGAAAGGCAAGATCTCCCTGTATATTTTATACATCCGGAAACCCCTATTAGTGAACTAGATTTAGTCTACCAACGTTTAGAAGTAAAGGGTGGCATGAGTGACCTTAACATAAATGGTGAATTGTCCAATCAACAAAAGGCTGAACTATACATTATGTTACAGTCTTATACTGGCTACTTTTCGGGTATACCTGGCAAAGTTGCAAATGTAAATCATAAAATAAATACTGGCCAAAAGGAACCCATAAGGTTAAGACCTTATAGAATTCCAGAGAGGTTAAGGTCTGAAGTAGAAAACAAACTAACAAAGATGCAAGAGATGGGTATTATCGAACCCTCAGATAGTGAATGGAATTTCCTATGGTAATCGTAAGAAAAAGGAAGGTGGGGTCCGGATCTGTTTAGACTTGAGAAAACTAAAGGAGATATCTAAGTTTGATAGTTATCCGATGCCACGCATTGATGACATCCTTGACCATCTGGGAAAAGCACAGTACATCTCAACCGTTGACCTTACCAAGGGATACTGGCAAATTCCTTTAAATCCCAATGATAAGGAAAAAACAGCCTTTAGCACACCGCTAGGCCTTTACCAATTTACTGTCATGCCATTTGGGCTACATGGGGCCCCAGCAACATTTCAACGTCTCCTGGACAAACTTCTTCTACCACATTCTGCATATAGTGCAGCTTATATGGATGATGTGATAATTTTCAGCAATACCTGGACCGACCATTTATTCCACCTAGCAAGTATATTGAAAGTCATTACCTCTGCAGGTCTAACTATTAATCCAAACAAATGTTTTTTGGCCGTGAAAGAAACCGAATATTTAGGCTTTCAAATTGGTGGAGGCCTAGTAAAACCTATAAAATCTAAAATTGAGGCCGTAGCAAATAGCCCAAGACTTATAACTAAAAAGGATGTGAGATCTTTTATAGGACTCGCCAGCTATTATAGACGTTTTATTCAGAATTTTTCTATGATAGCTCACCCACTCACCGAACTAGCAAAGAAACGTCAACCTGAAAAGCTAATGTGGACGTCAGATTGTGAAAATGCATTTATAGCAATTAAGGCAACATTGTGCTCATACCCAGTTTTACCGACACCAGACTTTACATTACCTTTCATAGTATAAACAGATGCTTCAAACTCAGGCATAGGGGCTGTATTATCACAGATCATAGAGGGGGAAGAACATCCTATAATTTATATCAGCAGGAAGCTACATGAAAGAGAAACCAAATATTCCACCATTGAGAAAGAATATTTGGCAGCACGCTGGGCCATAGAGTCATTAAGATTTTATTTGTGGGGGACTGAATTTGAATTATGGACAGATCATAACCCCCTTTGTTGGCTTAATGTTATGAAGGACCGGAACCCCCATATAATGAGATGGTACCTAGCACTACAGCCATTCTGTTTTAAAATAAAACATAGGAAAGGTAGTGAACATAAAAACGCAGATTTTATGTCAAGATATGGATATGACCATATTATAGCAGACCTCGGGGTGAAGTAAATAAACCAAGATTGCTTAGTGTTTAAGTATTTAGATTGTTTAAAGCAACAAACAATGTTTGTTGCTTTAATATATAAAAGGGACCCCGAGGTGGAGCTGAGGAGAGGGTGGCTTTGGCTCCATCTCTTTTAGTAAAGAGATCTGCACTTAATGGTGTAAACAGAAAACTCTGATAAATCAGTATCTTCTGTTATTTTAAGGTGGGAGGAGACTGTCAAAGGGTCTCCAAAGATCCCATCTTTCATCTGATGGATGTTGTTGTAGTAGCCAGACCCTTCCCCTTTTTCCTTCGTGTGTCTAAACCTTGTATTTTTTTTTGTATTGTTTTGCATAGACTGGCCACCTATGCTATATTCGTTGTTTGAGTCTAGTTTTGTCTTTTTTTGTCCCCCCCCCGTTTCTGGCTATCCACAAGGATATCTGTTAGGTCATTTTATTGAGGCTAGAGTTTAAATGGATATGGCCCCTTTAAATGGCCATAATGTTAAAAACGTCTGCAACATTCTTTATTTGCTCAAAATAAGACTACAACAACACTTTTACCCTCCAGAGCAGCCTTTCCCTGGAGTTTTGCATGAAAGAAACTGGCATTTAGGTTATTCGCTTCTGGCGATCTTATTGAGCTGCACGAACGTGCGCACAGTTGTGCTGCTCGCAAACGCCGCGAACAGTAAATAAAGACATTTTTTACGTTTCTGGACAGGAGTATGAATACTGTTGCCTTTCCCTTAGCGCTAGAGTGTTATATTTTTTTGAAACAATAAAAGAATGAGCTTTATGTAGAAACAGTTAAAAGGCTGTGTGTCAATATGCAACTCTGAGTGTTGTTTTGTTTTTTTTACTTCCTGATATTAAATTATGAGAGTCCTGTGCTAGTTAGCCTTTCTTTTTATATATACACACTTAAGGAATGATATAAAGATAAACCAGGTAGAAAACATAAGTAGGTATGTTCTGAGAAATCATAGAATATGCTGTAATACCTGGTTTGCATTGTAAGTCCTTTTGTATGCCCTTTTTTTTTTTAGGAGCCAGCCTTCCATTGTGTTGCTATCTTTATACAAAAAGGGGAGGGACTTACTCTGAAAACATACCAAAAGAAGGCTTAAATAAAGTATTAATATGCTCACAACTTCTATATGAGTTTAAAATATATCAAAATGGAAATGCATTATGTTTAAAATATATAAATAAGTTGTTAAAAAAAACGAATCCTTTAGTACATTTGATTGATGGGTAAATCACCCAATGAGAGCTCAGTATTGAGTATATATTCTCAGCAATGGCAAGGAAAGATTTTAGTAGCAGTCGGGATCCTGAAGTGTATGCATCCAGAACTAGTGCTCTAGTTTAATGTGGATACTCCTACTCATGATTGATGCCTTCGTGTTTGTATTCTTTTATTTTATTCTTTGTTTTCTGCCGGAATAAGTCCGCCTTTAATTTTGCTTGATATATTATGTCTGGAACTTGTTGAATAAAACTGCCTGAAGTTCAGCTGAGGAATACAGACTGTGTCAGAGTCTTTCTGTAACCCACCTAGTGTCCTCTTACACTCCGCCTCGCTGAACAGTCGCTCCGGAGATTTCTCCTGCAGCTCGGTTCAAAAGTCGGTTTAAGTGTTGTTTTTTCGTCGGTTTCTAACTGAAAAAGTTTCCCGCATAGTCGGTTCAGTCTCTGTCTGTGGTACCGTAAGTACTACATAGGTTTTGTACTGTGTTTCTGTGTGGAACTTGTAAAAAGTGTGGATCGGTTCGGCCGAACTGATCATTTGTTTAATTCTTGTGTAACTTTAATGTGTGGTTACCGGTTCTTATCGGTTCTAAAAAAACTGTGTTTTGAAATGTTTTTTTTCCAAGACCCGTGACACAGTTAGGAACCAATAAGGGAGTCTTGCCTGGCGGTTGCCGAAAAAAGGGTAAGTTTGGTTAGGTTGGCCATGTCTGAGAAACCCAAGAAAAAAACAGGCCCACTGGGTTTCAGCACTGCAGTGAGTGTGGGGAGGTATTTGCTAAGGCCGATCCCCACACCACCTGTGTTTATTGTCTGGGGTTTGACCACCTTGATTCAGACTGCCAAATTTGCAGAAATTTTCCCAAGTCTACCCTGGAAAAGAGATTAGATAGACTGAGGGAAAAGGAGGCCGAGAAGTCTGCTGACCCAGATGGCCAGCCCAGTTCGGTTCCGACCAAACCAGAAGGAGTGCCCTCTGACCAGGGCGATACTTCTTCGGGCAAAAGGAGAGCCAATCCTGAGGGGTCGGTTCCGACTAAAAGAAAGCACAAAGAAAAATCTTCCTGTTCAGATCCAGAACTCCATGTTCTGACCGCCGAAGAAATAGCCAGAGCGATTCAGATTGTGGAATTGCTTCGCCTGGTTCTGACCAATCCGGCACCTTTTGGCAGGGTCTCAGTTCAGTCGGTTCCCCCGGTTCACGATTATACTTTGGAAGAATTTTATGAACCGGAGTTTGAGGAGGAAGGGGAGTTTGAAGATGGTGATGGTGAAGGTCTAGATGTGCCTGTGGAACTGGACATCTCCCCAGACAGACCTTCAGGTGTATCCCCTTCTAGACTTTCTGAGTCCCCTTCCCACTTTATGTTCTACAGAAAGGTGGTTGAGACCCTCCAGCTTCCTATGGAAGAGGCAATGGAGGATCAGGAGGAGCCTGATTATGTAGAAATGATGGATATCCCAGAGTCCAGGAGACTGTCTATTCCCCTCCACAAATCTTTTGGGAAACAAAAAATTCTGAAGTCTCCCAATTCTATACCTCCTGTGGACAGAAGAATGGACAAGAGTTATACACTCTCAGGCTCAGAAACGGTTTTTATACCACCAATGCAGCCATGTTGGGGTTGTGCAGGCTGCTGCCTGTGATAAGGCAAGCATTCCCTTGGCTTCACACCCCACAGACAAAGACTCTAGGAAGGTTGATGCTATGGCAAAAAAGCTGTACATGGCATCTTCCCTGGGACTCAGACAGATGAATTATGTGGCCTATACAGCTAGGTACCGGAAGTCTAGGTGGGACACTGTACTGGCACTGGCTAAACAGGCCTCCCCCCAGCTAGCCAAGGAGCTGGAGGAGGTGGCTGCAGATGGGATTGAGGCATCTAAAGTTCAGTTTCATGCTGCTGTGGACTCTAATGATGTGTCATCAAGAATCATGGCTACATACATCTGTGGCTCTTGGGAGAATGGCTTGGCTCAGATGTACTAGCCTTTCGCAGGATACCCAGGCTAAGGCCATGGATTTTCCTGTAGTGGGTAATTCTCTGTTTGGGGAGCAGACAGAGAATTACATGAAGAAAATGGATGAGTACAGGACCACCTACAGGAGTGCTCAGGCCAAGAAGAGGCAGGCAACTCCTCAAAGGCAGCAGTCTAGGGGCAGGGGCAGGCCTTTTCAAAGGCCTTTTTACGAAGCACAGGCCTCTTCTTCCTTTTCACAGAGGGGTTTCTTCAGAGGGAGAGGCAGAAGGGGGATGAGCAGGGCTGCATCCACTCCTCAGCCTAAAGCCCCTGCCAAGCAGACACCCTGATGGGCCTGCCCGCGGGTCGACTCTTCTATTCCAGTAGGGGGCAGGCTGGCTTACTTTGTCCAGGACTGGATGTCTGTTACATCAGACAAGTGGGTCCTGGAAGTAGTAAGCCAGGGACTGGTTCTCAGCTTCAGAAAATTTCCAACGATGACAGCCAGATCTTTTCCACCTGCAAATCTCTCGGAAACCCTTGCCCTAGAGGCAGAGGTTTCTTCTCTTCTAGCCTTAAGAGCCATAGAGAGAGTACCTACCCTACACTAGGGCAAAGGGCTGTACTCCAGGTACTTCCTGACCCCAAAAAAGAGGAGTGGCGACCCATCCTAGACCTAAGATATCTAAACAAACATCTTTTAAAACCAAAGTTCAAGATGGTAACTCTGGGAATAATCCTTCCCTCTCTAAGGCCAGGGGACTGGCTAGCCTCCCTGGACCTCAAAGATGCCTACTTTCACATTCCCATCAGGTGCTCCCACAGAAAGTACCTCAGGTTCGAGTTGCCCTCAGGCCACTATCAGTTCAGAGCAATGCCCTTTGGCCTAACCTCAGCCCCAAGGGTTTTCACAAAGTGCCTGGCAGTAGTAGTTGCCTTTCTAAGAAGGCAAAAGATTTCCATTTTTCCATATCTGGACGATTGGCTAATAGTGGGCCAGTCTCCAGACCAAGTCAAGTCTCACCTGCAAGTGACCCAGCAAGTGCTCACTTCTCTAGGATTTCTTCTCAACCTTCCCAAGTCAGTTCTCAAACCAGTCCAGCTTCTTATCTTTATAGGGGTAGAACTGAATACACTCAGAGCAAGAGCCTTTCTTCCTCTAGAAAGGGCAAGGGTTCTTATGAAACTAGCCTCTTCCTTCAGCCTTCGGGTATCTCGACCAGCAAGGCATTTCCTCCAACTCTTGTGCCACATGGCAGCTTCAACAGCAGTGGTCCAAGGGGCAAGATGAGGGATATTCAGTTCCATCTGAGAGGTTTTTGGTCTCAGAAGAAGGATTCCCTTACCAAACTGATCCCAGTGACTCTGACCTTGATCCAAGTCCTCCAATGGTGGCAGGATCAGGACAATTTAAGACAAGGTGTTCCTTTTACCACTCAGCCTTGTTCAGTGGTCCTGACCACGGACGCTTCTGGGCTGGGGAGCCCATCTGGGGTCCCTCACTGCCCAGGGGCTGTGGTCCCCCAAAGAATCCCTTCTCCACATCAATCTCCTAGAGCTCAGGGCAGTTTTTTCTGGCCCTGAAAGCTTTCTCTCAGTCAGTACAGAACAAGGTGGTTCAGGTCAGAACGGACAACACCACCACCATGTGGTACATCAACAAGCAGGGAGGCACTCAGTCCACAGCCTTGTGCACGGAAGCCATGAAATTGTGGTCCCTGGCTTATTCCCTGCAAACCTCTCTGGTAGCAGTTCACCTTCCAGGGAAGGACAATGTGCTAGCAGATGCACTGAGCAGGATCTCTCAGGGCCATCACAAATGGTCCCTGGACCCTCAGGTGTTACTAACATACTAAAATGCCAGCAGAATAGGCCTAACGGTCTTTCGCGTCTGCTCATTTGGTCAGCCCCCACCCTCAGAGCTGCCCTTGCTGCCCCCTCGCCTTCTCTGGTTTCTCGCTTCCCAGTTCCAGATATTCTCGCTGTACTGGATTTTGCTTCCGGAACCCTTCCCCTGTACCTGTCCCACACCCTCTTTGAACCCCTCCACCGTCTCTGCCTCCACCAGCCCCCTGGGCAGCATATTGCATGGCTCCAACACCCTCTCAGTGAAGTAGCACCTCCTCCTTTCTCCCCTGAATCTTCCCCCTCCAGCTTCCACCCATGCCCTCTAGTTGCCCCTTCCTCCTTCCTTCGAAGCACCCTGACTGCTGCTCCCCTATTTACCCCTTCATGTACCTGAAGACCTCTGTCATGTCCCCCTGGTCCCTTCTCTCTTCCAGTGTGTATATATTTAGCTCTTCGAGCCTCTCCCCATAGGTCCGTCCCCCAAGCCCAAAATCATTTTGGTTGCCCTCCTCTGGACCCTCTCCAGGGGTTTAATGTCCCACTTTAAGTGTGGCCTCCAAAACTGCACACAGTACTCAAGGTGTGGCCTCACCAAGCAGTTATACAGAGGGAGTATCACTTCTCTCCTTCTGGAGGTAATCCCCCTAGCGATGCATCCCAGCATCCTGTTGGCCTTGGCTGCTGCCCTCCTACAAGTCTCTGAGTTGTTCATCTTGACATCCACCACCACACCCAGGTCCCTCTCAGCCATCGAGACTTGTAGCATCCCCCCCCCCCCCCAGGGTGTACACTTGGCCCAGGTTTCTGGCCCCCAGGTGCAGTACCTTGCATTTCCCTGCATTGAACCTCAGCTTCCACTTTCTAGATCATCATTCCAGAGCCTCCAGATCCCCCTGTAGGGCCACCCTCCCCCCTCCTCCCCATCCACCACTGCTCCCAGTTTTGAGTCATCCGCAAAGAGACTCATCTCACTCCTGATACCTGTCCTTATGTCAGAGATGTAGGCGTTGAACAGGAGGGGCCCAAGGACTGATCCCTGTGGGACCCCACTAATGACCCTCCTTGGGGATGAGACTATCCCGCCAACTATGACCCTCTGGGTCCGGTCATGGAGCCAGTTGTCTATCCATCTGAAAGTGCTGAAAGTGATTTTTTCAAGGTGGGGCACTCCAAAGATAGATCTCTTTGCAGCCCCAGACAATCACCAACTCCCTCTCTTTTGTTGCAGACCTCCAGTCTTGGGCTCAGTCCCCCTGGATGCCCTGATTCTGAATTGGGAAGGGAAGTTTCTGTATGCCTTCCTTCCCTTCCCACTCCTGTTCAAAGTTTTAGTCAAAATAAGGCCTCAACCTTGCAAAGTGATTCTGATTGCTCCAGATTGGGCCAGACAGCCCTGGTACCCCCTGTTGCTGTCCCTAGCAGTCCATCTTCCCCTGTCTCTTCCCAGGAATTACAACCTGTTAACATCCTCGCCGGGAAGGATTTGGTACCCCAATCTTCAGTCTCTCAATCTCAAGGCATGGCTCTTGAAGAGTTAGAGTTTGCAGATCTGCATCTTTCCCAAGGGGTTCTGGATACCCTTAAGGCTTCTTGAAAGCCCTCCACCAGAAAGAGTTATAACTCCAAATGGAAGAGATTCAGCATTTGGTGTTCTAAGAAGCATATTTTTCCAAATACTGCTGGATTGCCTACAGTTCTGGATTATATGGTCCATCTTAATGGCCAAGGCCTCAGACCAGCTACTCTTAAGGTACACTTGTCAGCTGTTTCTGCATTTCTGTCTGTGGGGAAGTCTTCCTCACTATCTTCTCATCCGGTGTTCTGTAAATTTTTGTAAAGGATTGCTTCACACCAATCCTCCTTTTAGAGACCCTGCCCCTGCCTGGGATTTGAATGTTTGCATTGCTTAACTTATGCAACCCCTTTTTGAACCTATGTCTTCAGCAGAGCTTAAGTACTTGACTTGGAAAACTGTGTTCTTGGTAGCCATTACCTCTGCCAGGCATATCAGTGAATTGCAAGCCCTGTCAGTGGAACCTGATTGTATCTCCTTTCACAGGGATAAAGTGGTCCTTAGAACCAATAGAAGGTTCTTACCCACAAAGTGGTTTCAGACTTCCATTTAAACCAGTCTGTGTCTCCTCCTGTCTTCTTCACTGAGCATTCTTCCTCAGGAGAGAGGAGGCTGCACAGTTTAAATGTTAAAAGAGCCCTTAGTTACTACATAGAGCGTACTAAGGGTCACAGGTTTGACTCCCTCCAGTTGTTCCTCACTTATGGAGAAGTGGGAAAGGGCAAACCTGCCACCAAGAGATCCATTGTGTCTTGTATAAAATTCTGCTATGAAAAAACTGGGAAAAACTCCACCGTCAGGCCTGAGGGCTCATTCCACAAGAGGTACAGCTGTTTCCCTGGCTGCTGCCAGGGATATCTCTCTCTTAGAAATTTGTCAAGCAGCCACCTGGAAAACAGTCCATACCTTTATCAAGCATTACTCTCTGGGTATCCAGGCTAGGCGTGATGCTCAGTTTGGCACAGCAGTACTTCAGAGCCTATTCCCAAAGTAGGTTCTGTCCCTCCTCCATGGAGGTACTGCTTGGTAGTCTGCACTTGTCAGAATACAGCAAGACTTCAAGTTGTTTGAAGAAAATTACTCACCTTAGTAGTTATGTTTCTTCTAGTGGAGTCTTGCTGTATTCTGACCTCCCTCCCTGCCTCCCCTCTCAGAACCTGTTTTGGGAAGTGGGTGGGCAGGTGCAGTGTTGCACCTCAGGAGTGCTCTTTTTACACCCTCTTCTTGTGTGTGTATTTATTTTGTTATATTCCTGTTTGGCTTGGGTTTTGAGTTTTGGGTTTCCTGACTTGAGTCTTCTTTTGGTAGTCCAAAACTTTTTGTTGCCAGTTGGCTATTAAAAATTTTGTTTTACAATTTCCACATAGAATACTATTAGAGTGTTACTCGTAAGAATCTGACAGTTAGCTTTCAAAGGGAAACAGACAGAGACATCAACCGAGCTCGAGCTCAGCATTCTATGCTCTGCATAGAAAGGTTAACTCTTTGTTCTCTGGGGCAGTTTAAAGGTTGGGGCTAACTGCACTTGTCAGAATACAGCAAGACTCCAATAGAAGAAACATAATTACTAAGGTGAGTAATTTTTTTCTTCCTCCCCAGTTCACCTGACAGGAGAGGGGCTCTCTTATCAGTTCTCTTACCAAATTTGGTGTTTTTCATTGATGAGTTTCTTACTCATGTTGTTGTTTTTCCATTTTTAGTTTTTGGACATTTGCATGTTTTTTTGAATCCTGTTGATTCATTTTCGGGGCATGTGCCCATTTTCTTCGAAAAATTTCTGAAGCCCTTTAGGCTGCTCTCACTCAGCTCACTCCCCTCCTGTTTTTTGATTGGCTAATGCTCAAGCTCATTTTAAATAAATTCTCTTAAAGGCATACCTCCGGGGCAGTTAACCTAGCCAGCTAACTGCTATAGTTACTGATGCTAAAGGACCCCTTGGAAGAAAGACGATTACTGCGGTGAGTAATTTTTTCTTCTTTACAAATGTACCTCAGATTTATTGGTGCCTAGGAAAACAAAATATAAAAAGCTAAACAATGTAGGGAATTAATAGAGATCTTAAATGAATACAATTTCTACCCCCTTAATGGGAGACTACACAGAGATAAAGAAGGGGAATGTATCCACATCTCCATGAAAGAAGCATCAGTTGTGGACTCTGCATTTTGGTCAGGGTCACCTGAAATGTGGAACAAATTACAAGTCCCTTTGAGGCCAGAGAGTGACCACATCCCTGATTTTGGAATTTGCCCCTAATATGGTACAAATTCAGGCTCTAACTGCTGACCCTGTAAGATTTACTGAAATTAGGGGTGCTAGAAGAATTGTATTGCGCTAAAATTCGGAGACTGAAATATCCCAAATAATACAAGATTCATTTATGATGAATGATATTAATATACATCTATCAAAAAATGTTAAACAGCTAGCTGAAGCAATTAATGACCTCTATGAACAGTTTAAACATAAATTAGAATGCTTATCTAAAGCTTTTACAGGTTCTGTGCAGCTGAGTTGGTTTGATCAGAAATGTAAAAAGAGTAAATCTTATATTAGGAAACTATACACATTATATAAGAAACATCAAAATTGGCAAATATTAATGGATTTAAATCAAGCATGGAAAAATTATAAACAATTGATTAAAGAAAAAAAATCTTCCTTTTTCTCCAAGCAATGGAAAATGATGCTGGACGCAGTTACAGCCAATGATAGCAGAAAATTGTGGGCATTGGCTGCTAGTGGGACTGATAAATGCAAGACTGTAATAGATACTTCCCTTCCGGAGCAAAGATGGGTGGAATTTTTTATACAGCTCTTTTTTGACCCTGTAGTAGAGGAGCCTTCTGATGTAATAGCCTATATATTTAGTGATTGGTTCATTACTAGAGATGACGTTCTTTTAACCATCAACCCCTTAAAGAAGGATAAAGCTGCAGGACCTGTTGGCATTCCGGCTGAAGTTCATCTTTGTCAAACAACTCAATGGTGCAAGGTGTTAACTATTTTTTTAACAAATGCATTAATGCAGGATATTTTCCGGCTACATAGCAAGGAGCTAATATAATACCAATAATACCAATACATAAGAAAGGATGTGTAACTGACCCAGCCATGTACCACCCCATTAGCCTTCTTGATGTAAGCTTAAAAATATTCTCAAAGGTTATCCTGGATAGATTAAAAGCAGAAGTTGAACAAACGGGGTATTTCTGAGTTCCAAGCAGGATTCAGAAATAATTACTGTACAACAGATAACATTTTCATACTAAGACATCTTTTTTATGTGCTATCTGTTTATTGCATTAAATAAAACAATACAATGGTAATACTCAAGTAAGAGGTACAGAGAATTAAACAGTCAAATAAGACCATTGCCATACAATATTGGGGTTACACATATTCCCTCATACAGTCTGGTACAGTAGGATGTAGGGGTTATACAAAACTTAGAAAGGCACACAAAGTCCTTAAATGTCCCAAAGATAATGTCCCAAGTTGCCAGCCGCTTCAGAGGCATAGGTAGAGATTCGTAGGGATATATCAAACTTAGACATACACACTAAACCAGTAGTGCTAACAAACCTATTTTCTCTAAAAAGGTATAACAAGCTATATATAATTCCCTGCAGTCTCCTCCCCATCTCCATAGAGCATTATAATTATTACCTCTGTAAAGTCATTAAGTGAATTCCTTAAACCAGTCCCCAAGAACCTAAAACATGGAACACTATTTCAAGTACTAAGTAAGTTAAACTTCAACAGTGGGATATTTTAACAGTAAAAAGCCCTTAAACAAGATCCTTATACAGGCAAAACTTTTATCCCACCAACTTGTCCATGTATTGTCCTGAGACAAGCATCTGAAAATCAGAACACTGCAATATAAACTCTAAAAGTACTCATCCTACATCAGAATCAGATCCCCACTCCCGAGGCATTTTCAAGATCTTTTTTCCCCCTGAAATTCCACCTCAATCTTCTTGAGCCATCGGCCAGCATCTTTCAGGTCAGTGAACTGCCAACTTTTCCCTCCATAGATGCTGCATAAGCGAGCTGGGAGAAGAAAAGAGTGAACAATTCCCAGGGATCTGAGCTTCTGTCTGGTCTCATCAAATTGTTTACGTCTGGCCCGAGTTTGAAATGATAAATCAGGGAATAGTTTCACGTCATGTCCCTGAGCCTCCACCGGGTACACCACCCTGGCAGCAGAGATGAGCATGTCTCAGACCTCTGGCCCCACCGTCCGAATCAGCACAGTCAGGGGTTGCGAGGGATGAGCAGGTCAGGCCCTGGAATTTACCCGATAAGCCTGCCATAAGGTCATTCAGTCGAACCCATCTGGTAAGAATAATGTTCTGCCATCCAGTCTTTTAGGTAATCCAAAAGATAGGCTCCCTCCACTCCTTCTGGCAAGCCTGCTATTTGAATATTCCCCACTGTCTGGCCATTCTCTACAGCCTCCAAATGTCCTCTCAAATGCTGGTTTTCCTTCATAAGCAATGCCACTATAGCTTGCGCTGACAACGAGCGCTTGTCAGCTTCTGCTACAGTGTCCTTTAGAGAGATGAGGGCTGCATCGTGGGCTTCTAAGTGATTCAGAGTTTTTTCTATTTTTTTCATCCATTGCCCAGACCGACTCAAGTATGGCCTTCCAGGGAGGCTCTGTTGCTGGGTCATTAGGTACTTCTACTGATGGTCCTGCTCAGTGTCTGAGAGGAGGTAGGCCTTACACTTCCCGATGCTGGATTCTGATTATTTTTTGTGCGTCCCGTCACAAAAAATGTATCTCCTGAAAACTTGAGATGTGCAGAATTCGATGCTGTTGAAGATTTTCTGCTCAATAGCTTTTGGTTCTTATAAACTGAGACTATTTAGGAGATATAATGAGGAGCTGGGAGAAAATATGTCCTGCCTGGAAGCAGGCTGTCTGGCGCCCCCCCATACTAAGACATCTTATTGAAATATATGTTCTATTTAGAGGCCAGCAATTATATACAGTGTTTATTGATTTTTCACAAGCTTTTGAATCGATTTCCAGGAACAAGCTATGGACAATTCTAATAGAGGGATTGACAAAAATTTTGTAGCAATAATTGCATGCTTATAGAATAATACCTGAGCTAAAATCTGACTAGGAGCCCAGGGTAAGCTGTCATCTCTATTTAAGATCAATAAAGGTGTGAGACAGGGCTGCGTGCTGGCCACCTAAAATAAATTCACTTGTCTGCCCTCTACTGGCTTATGCAGACAATACTGTCATGTTTTCCTTGAGTAAATCAGGTCTGCAAAAAACTGGACTATATCACTATAAAATCTGCAGAACTAAATATGTCAATCATTCTAAAGAAAAAAAAAATCAAATAGTTTTTGGCAATAAAAAAATAAATGGCATCTGGCGACTGAGGGATGACAGAGTAGAAGTTAGTGCCAGCTACACGTACTACTTTTAATGCTAACTGCAGCTGGAAATCGCATACAGAGATTGTTATAGAAAAGCAAAAAGAACCCTCGCAGGATTAATTAGGTTAAGTTCCAAATATGGAGGGTCAACCATTAGACCTATGGTGACTGTAATCAAGGTAAAACTTGAAGCACAGCTTTTATATGGCTCGGGGGTTTGGGACATTAATGATGCTAACAAACTAATGTCTCCCTTATTTAAAATATTAAGAAGGGTACTTAGGGTGGGACATTCTTGCCCAGCAGCCTATATTAGGGCTGAGCTAGAACTTCCCAATATTAAGAGAAAGCTTGAAATAAAAAAGCTTAACCACTGGATGAGACCGACCAAGTTACCAAATCATCTAGTGCTTAAACAGTGCCTAAAGGAAAAAGAAACATAGTATTCGATGGGATACAGAGGGGGATATTGGTTTTCTAACTTAATTGTCCTACTGAAGAGTTATAAATTAATGAACCTTAAAAAAGTAATTGATAGAGAAATTTCCCTAAGTAGTCAATACAAGAAATATGTAACAAAAACCACAATCACAGTCCGCACAGGGGTTGTATATAGACCCCCCATGTCGGGGGAGGGAATGGACAAGGATATGATAGAAGGCATACTTAGGATGGCAGAGAAAGGGGAGATACTGTTGATGGGGGACCTTAACATGCCAGATGTTAACTGGAGCACCTTAGCGGCAGCCACATCCAAAAGCAGGGCCATTCTTGATGCCCTTCAGGTGACATGCCTCAAACAGCTAGTTTTGGAATCCACTCATGAGGGAGCAATCTTAGACCTCGTACTCTCAAATGAGGACAGTGAGAGGATCTCAGATCTAGAAGTGGGTAGCCATTTGGGAACAAGTGACCACCAAACAGTGTGGTTCATGTTAAACTCTGCTACAGAGTCAAGCCATACAAAAGTGAGGGTACTGGACTTCAGGAGGGCTGACTTTGGAAAGATGGGAGAGTGCCTTAGAAAAGCACTAGCAAACAGGCTAGAAGGAGGGGTGGAGCAACAATGGGCAAATGTCAAAACTGCCATCACAGCGGCAACAAGCCTTTGTGTGAAGCAAATAAACAAATCAAAACGAAAGGAAAAGCCACTGTGGTTCTCAAAAGAGGTGGCGGTGAAGATTAGGGAGAAAAAGATAGCATTTAGGAAGTATAAGGAAACACAGAAGGAGCAGGACAGAGAACTGTACCAGTTAAAGCAGAAGGAAGCAGGGAAGGTAGTCAGAATAGCAAAGGCACAAACTGAGGAAAAGATAGCTAACTCCGGTTAGGAAGGGGATAAAACCTTTTATACTCGTACATCAGGGGCGTGAAAGACAAAGGGAGGGATAGTGAGGCTGAATAGAATGGATGGTGGGTGGGCAGAGAGTGACAGTGATAAAGCAGGGATACTGAATGAATATTTCTGTTCAGTATTCACAAAAGAGGAAGTGGGGGAGGTGCCTAATCCAATTAACAGAAGCACTCTGGAGAGGGGGGTTGATCCCAGTCCTTTCACAGAAGAAAGGGTTCTGAAAGAACTCCTAAAACTGAAGGTGGACAAAGCAATGGGGCCAGATGGAATTCACCCCAGAATTCTAAAAGAATTAAGCAGAGAACTAGTGGCACCACTGACTATGCTTTTTAACAAATCATGGGAGGATGGTGTGGTACCTGAGGACTGGAAGAAGGCGGATGTGATTCCCCTTCACAAAAGTGGAACCAAGACGGAGGCAGGAAACTACAGACCTGTCAGTTTGACCTCTGTGGTAGGGAAAGTGATGGAACACTTCTGAAGGAAAGAATTGTTAGTACCTAGAGGCCAGTGGGGCACAGGACCCAAGGCATGGGTTCAGCGGAAGGTCATGTCAGACGAATCTAATTGATTTCTTTGACTGGGTGACCAAAGTAGTAGACCAGGGAGGGGCTGTGGACATGGCCTACCTAGACTTTAGCAAGGCATTCGATGAAGTTCCACACAAAGATTAGTAGTCAAATTAACCAGCCTGGGAGTGGGTCCCAAGGTGGTAGCCTGGGTAAAACATCGGCTGAACAACAGGACACAGAAGGTAACTGTAAATGGAGTCCACTTGAAAGAAAGAGGGGTTACTAGTGGGCACTGCAGGGTTCAGTACTGGGTCCAGTCCGTTTTAATGTCTTTATAAGTGACATTGCAGAGGGACTGGAAGGAAAAGTATGCCTCTTGCAGATGACACAAAGATCTGCAACAGAGTTGATACACAAGGAGGCGTGGAAAGGATGAGAAAGGACTTGGCAAGGTTGGCGGAATGGTCAGAAGTATGGCAGCTTGGATTCAATGCAGAGAAGTGCAAAATAATGCACCTGAGGTAGTAAAACAACAAAATGGAAAGGGACCTGGGGTAATCATATCAGATGACCTAAAAGTTAGCAAGCAATGTGAGAAGGCAGTAGGGAGGGCTGGGGGTATACTGGGATGCATAGGGAGGCGTCACCAGCAGAAAACAGGAAGTTGTTATCCCTCTGTACAGACAGTTGGTGAGACCCCATCTGGAGTACTGCGTCCAGTTCTGGAGACCCCATCTCCGCAAGGACATAGACAGGATGGAGGCAGTTCAGAGGAGGGCAACTAAAATGGTGCAGGGTCTGCAAGAGAAGCCATACGAGGAGAGACTAAAGGAGCTTAATATGTAACCCTCGAGTAAAGGAGGGGGGACATGATAGAAACTTTCAAGTACCTCAGTGGAATCAACAAAGTCCAAGAGGGTAGCATCTTTCAGAAAAAGAGATGTGCAAGAACAAGGGGGCACAATTTGAAGATAGAGGGGGGACAGCTCAGGGGCAATGTAAGGAAGTATTTTTTCACAGAGGACACTTGTGGACGCATGGAACAACCTTCCTGAGGAGGTTGTGGGGTCTAAAACTGTGAGAGAATTCAAGAATGCATGGGACAGACATAAGGCAATTTTTGTGAGGTGTAGGAAGAAATAGGCTGCTGGTTAACTAGGATCTGCAGCTTATCCTTTAGGTAGGGAAATGGGCAGACTAGGTGGGCCAAGCAGTCCTTATCTGCCGTCAAAGTCTATGTTTCTGTGTTTCTAAAAAGTGATTAATAACTGTAATCAGAAAGATTTAAAGAGCATAAGTGATTCTAAATACTCCTCCTGGTATGCCATGAATCATTTTTATTTTGGATACAAGCATACCTGGATATCCTCACAGAGCTAAATTTAAGGAATATATTTATTAGGTGCAAATTTGAACACTTTCCAATCGATGTGTTACTGCATAGATATGATAAATTTGCTGTAATTTCTAGTAATTGTGACTATTCACATGGAGAAAGGGAAGATCTGATGCACATTATGTGGGAATGTACATGGTACTGCAAAGAAAGAATGTACTGGCTAGGTCCATTTCAGAATCATATTTACCAAGCTGACAATAGCACCTTAACTAATATACTCTTCCATACAGAGGATGTATGGAGTATGGAGAGACTAGCAAAGTATCTTCTTGTTGTGAGTAAAGCTAGAAGTAAAATCCTGCATAATGCACTTTAGAGGGAGTTAGCAATAACAGATATAGCTGTATGTGACAAGAAAGTGAAATGTGAAATGACTTGGGTTACCTGCTACATGAGGATTTTATTGATTTTGATATGTCTTTTCTTGTATTACATTTTTAATGTTGTCCTTGTACTGTGTGGAAATTTTAACAGCTTTTTGGCTACACAATAAACTTGATTGATTGTTTGAGTGATAGAAGTGCAAACTGGAACACAATTGGCATATAATAAGGCACTGTTAGGTGTAGGGTTACAGTGTTGATTTATGACAAAGCACTGTTAGGTGTGGGGTTACAGTGTTGATTTATGACAAAGCACTGTTAGGTGTGGGGTTACAGTGTTGATTTATGACAAGGCACTGTTAGGTGTGGGGTTACAGTGTTGATTTATGACAAGGCACTGCTAGGTGTGGGGTTACAGTGTTGATTTATGACAAGGCACTGCTAGGTGTGGGGTTACAGTGTTGATTTATGACAAGGCAGTGCTAGGTGTGGGGTTACAGTGCTAATGTATGTCAAATTACTGCTATGTGTGGGGTTACAGTGTGACTGTATGACATGGCACTGCTCGATGTGGGGTTACAGTGCGGATGTATGACAAGTTACTGCTATGTGTGGGGTTACAGTGTGGCTGTATGACAAGACACTGTTAGGTGTGGAGTTATAGTGCGGATGTATGACAAGGCACTGTTAGGTGTGGGATTACAGTGCGGATATATGACACATTACTGCTAGTTGTAGGGTTACAATGCAGATTTATGACAAGGCACTGTGAGGTGTGGGGTTACAGTGTGGATATATGACAAGGCACTGCTAGGTGTGGGGTTACAGTGTGGATGTATGACAAGTTACTGCTATGTAAGGGGTTACAGTGCGGCTGTATGACAAGGCACTGCTAGGTGTGGGGTTACAGTGCGGATGTATGACAAGGCATTGCTAGGCGTGGGGTTACAGTGCGGATGTATGACAAGTTACTGCTATGTGTGGGGTTACAGTGCGGCTGTATGACAAGACGTTGCTAGGTGTGGGGTTACAGTGCGGATGTATGACAAGGCATTGCTAGGCGTGGGGTTACAGTGCGGATGTATGACAAGTGACTACTATGTGTGGGGTTACAGTGTGGCTGTATGACAAGGCACTGCTAGGTGTGGGGTTACAGTGCGGATGTATGACAAGGCATTGCTAGGTGTGGGGTTACAGTGCGGATGTATGACAAGTTACTACTATGTGTGGGGTTACAGTGCGGATGTATGAAAAGGCACTGCTAGGTGTGGGGTTACAGTGTGGATGTATGACAAGGCACTGCTAGGTGTGGGGTTACAGTGTGGATGTACGACAAGGCATTGCTAGGTGTGGGGTTAAAGTGCAGATGGCAAAAATGTGACGTGTGAAATGAAGCATTGTGGGCACTTCAGATAGCAGGGATGGATGGCAGAGCTAGGGGGTAAGGGAGAATAAATAAGGGCAGGAGTCAGGGTAGTGGGGTGGAGAATTGTAGGGTGGTAGTTCAGAATAACACAAGCACTCTGTGTCAGTATATAGTCTCTGATGCACTGACCTCTGTCAGCAGTGGCAAGATAGAAAAGCGCAGTGGTGTCCTAGTCCTGCCCCGGCCACCAGCAATGGTATCACTTTGTATCAGAAGCAAGAAACCACTGTGACGGGCAGGGGAGGAATTAAAGGGAATGGAAAAATAAACAGCAATTTGCTTAAAAAAAAAAAGAAGTGGATGCAATTCCCATAAACAAGCGCACGCAATTTCCATAAATTAGCATGTGCAGTTCCCCATTTAGTGCATGCAATTTTCCATAAAGCAAACGCATGCAGTTTCCATAAACACACATGCCATTTCCATAAATACTAACATACTAAAATGGCAGCAGAATAGGCCCATCGGTCTTTCGCAATAAGTGCATGCAGTTTCTATAAACAAGCGCATGCAATTTCCGTAAATAAACACATTTAATTTCCATAAATAAATGCTTGTAATTTCCATAAACAAATGGCTGCAATTTCCATAAACAAGTGCTTGCAATGTTTATAGACAAATGCATGCAGTATCCATAAATAACCGCATGCAGTTTCCATAAACACTTTCAGTTTCCATAAACAGATGCGAGTACCATAGACAGACACATGCAATTTTAATCAACAGATGCATACAGTTTATATAAAGAAATGCATGCAGTTTCCATAAACACACATGCAATTTCCATAAGGAAATGCATTTAATTTCCATATAGAAACATATGCAGTTTCCATAAACAAACACATCGCCCCCATATTCAAAGGTGTCCTGCTGCGTGTGCAAAACAGTGTGGCACACACAAAAAAATGGGCCGGCTGGGTCTGGCACCATATTCATACAGATTGCGCGATCTGAACAGACTGCACAATCTGTTTGAATAGCAGACCCTGGATGCATGGCGCACAGCAGGAGGTCAGCATGTTCCACACAGTGCAAGCAGGGTGTGGGGCTGAGGACCGCCCATAGGGGTACTGCGTGGTGCACACTGGTGTGCACCTTGGCCCCCATGGGTGATATTCTGCCCAAATATACAGTTGAGCCCATTGGGTATGCATGACGGAATGGGGCCATTTCTATGCCCATTATGGGCTCATCTGCATGCGTGCACTGCCATGGAGTGCGCCAGGCCAATCCCCCAGCCCCGATCGCATGTATAATGAAAACATACCCCATATCTCTGGTCGTCTAGTGGTCCCTGATCACTGTAAAAATAAATCCCCCATATCCCTGGTAGTCTAGTTGTCCCCTCCCCCATCAGTGTAAAATAAATAAATCCCTAGTGGTCTCCGATCCCTGATCAGTGTAAAATAAATATATCCACTGTATCTTTGGGGTATTCTAGTGGTACCCCCTCCCCAGCCCGTTCTGTATAAGAAATAAAGTCCCCGTCCTGGTAGTGTGTCCCCACCCTCCTCACCCCATTAGGCAGTGACCCACCATCCACCCTCCAACCCCCAACCCAGCCAGGAGCCAATGACTGGCATGGCCCTCCTCACACCACCATGGCCAGCTGCCACTGAACTGTCAATGAGCATGTACAGTACACAGTATTCGCCCATTGGGGCCAGCCAATGGTCTCGCATTAAGTACTGTGCATGTTCATTGACAGTTCAGTCGGCAGCTGGCCTTTGTGGTGTGAGGAGGGCTGTGCCAATCGCCAGCGCTGGTCAGGTTGGAGGGGAGCGGGGTGGTTGGTCACTGCCTAAAGGAGTGGGGGGGGCCACTTGACTACTGGGGACTTTTTATTTCTTATAAGGATTGGGGGGAACCACTAGACTACCAGGGATATGGAGGGATTTATTTATTTTTACACTGATCAGGGATCGGGGACTAAAGTCATACACCAAAGACTAGGCGCACTCTTACCGGCTTAATCCGCTCCTGGCTCCTTCCACCAGGAAAGTGTTGGCACAAAGTTTCCTAATACCATTAATAGATTATGGATTATTATTTTACCATTTAGACGGGGTGGGGCTCTTGTCTAAAGTTAGGGTACTACGAAATCAAATTGCTAGATTTTCTACCCAGATGGCAGCAAGGACGCATCACTGTAGTCTTTTTAGAGCAGCTGGATTATTGCCTGTTGACTATCACTATAAATTGCAGCTTGGTCTACTTACAAAAAAAGTGACTCTGAATAAGGTTCCTCCCTTCCTAGCCTCAGTATTTACTAGACATCCTAGTACAGTCTCTACAAGATCATCCAATAAAAAATGTTTCTGTTCCTGGGATGATGACATCTGCAGGTCAAAGGTCTTTTTTATATACGCTTCGTTCCTTTATTAACTCCTTGCAATCCATTTTTGAATATTTTAATAAGAAAGTTATGATACAGTTATGAGCTTTAAAACTAAATTAAAAAGCTGTTTATACGAGGAGAGTGAGTGTAAATGTTCAATGTGAATCAACTGTACATGTTTGTTAAGGTAGCCTAACAATTATGTATGAGTCCTTTTTCATCCTGTTAATGTATGTGTAAGTATTGTTAATGTATACTAGTCAACCATGTAAATGGGTTTTTGGTCCGTGGACTCTTCAGTTTAAATAAACAAAACAAAACAAGGTAGTGGCACTGATGATGTGTGTAGTGGCACTGATGTTGTGGGTAAGGTATTGGCACTGATGTGAGTAAGGTATTGGCAGTGATGTGGGTAAGATAGTGGTACTGATGTGGGTAAGGTAGTAGCAATGATGTGGGTAAGATAGTTGCACTGATGTGGGGAAGGTAGTGTCACTGATGTGGCGAAGGTAGTGTCACTGATGTGGGGAATGTAGTGGCACTGATGTGGGGGAAGGTAGTGGCACTAATGTGAGTAAGGTAGTGGCACTGACGTAGGTAAGGTAGTGGCACTGATGTGAGTAAGGTAGTGGCACTGATGTGGGGAAGGTAGTGGCACTGATGTGGCTAAGGTAGTGGCAATGATGTGGGGAAAGTAGTGGCACTGACGTGGGTAAGGTAGTGGCGCTGTCGTGTGTAATGTGGTACTGATGTAAGGTAGTGGCACTGATGTGAGTAAGGTGGCACTGATGTGAGTAAGGTAGTGGCACTGATGTGGGTAGGATAGTGGCACTGAAATTGTGGGGAAGGTAGTAGCGCTGATCTAGGTAAGGGAGTGGCACTGATGTGGAGAAAGTAATGGCACTGATATGGGGAAGGTAGTGGCACAGATGTGGGTAATGTGGCACTGGTGTGGGTAATTTAGTGGTACTGATGTGGGTAAGGTAGTGGCAATAATGTGAGTAAGGTAGTGTGCACTAATGTGGGTGAGGTAGTGACACTGATGTAAGGTAGTGCCACTGATGTGGGTAAGGTATTGGCACTGATGTGGGTAAGATAGTGACACTGATGTGGGTAAGATAGTAGCACTGATGATGTCGCTAAGGAATTTGTACTGATGAGGTGCTGAAAATTGTGGCACCAGTGTTGTGAGGAAGGTAGTGACATTGAAGTTGTTGGTAAGGTGGTGACACTCATGTTGTAGGTAAGGTATTGGCATTGATGTGGGTAAGGTATTGGCACTGATGTGGGTAAAGTAGTGACACTGATGTAGATATGGTATTGGTACTGATGTGGGTAAGGTAGTGGCACTGATGTGAGGAAGGTAGTGACATTGATGTGGGTAAGGTAATGGCACTGATTTGGGTAAGATGGTGACACTGATGTGGGTAAGGTAGTGGCACTGATGATGTCAGTAAGGTATTGGTGCTGATGAGGTGCTGAAAATTGGGGCACCGATGTGGGTAAGGTAGTGGCACTGATGATATTAGTAAGGTATTGGTATTGATGAGGTGCTGAAAATTGTGGCAATGATGTGGGTAAGGTAGTGGCAATGATGTGGGTAAGGTATTGGCACTGATGTGGGCCAGGTAGTGGTACTGATGTGGATTAGATATTGGCACTAATGTGGGTAAAGTAGTGGCACCAATGTGGGTAAGGTAGTGGCACTGATGTGGGCAAGATAGTGGCTCTGATGTGGGTAAGATAGTGGCACTGATGTGGGTAAGATAGTGGTACTGATGTGGATAAGGTAGTGGCACTGATGTGGGTAAGATAGTGGCACTGATGTGGGGAAGGTAGTGGCACTGGTGTGAGTAAGGTAGTGGCACTGATATGGATAAGGTAGTGGCACTAATGTGGGTAAGGTAGTGACACTGATGTGAGGAAGTTAGTGACATTGATGTGGGTAAGGTAGTGGCACTGATATGGTGGTGACACTGATGTGGGTAAGGTATTGGCATTGATGTGGGTAAGGTAGTGGCACTGATGATGTCAGTAAGGTATTGGTACTGATGAGGTGCTGAAAACTGTGGCACCAATGCTGTGGGGAGGGTAGTGACAACAATGTTGTGAGGAATGTAGTGGCACTGATGTGAGGAAGGTAGTGACATTGAAGTTGTGGGTAAGGTGTTGATCCTGATGTGGGTAAGATGTTGGCACTGATGTGGGTAAGGTATTGGCACTGATGTGGGTGAGGTAGTGGCACCGATGTGGGTATGGTATTGGCACTGATGTGGGTAAAGTAGTGACACTGATGTAAGGAAGGTAGTGACATTGATGTGGGTAACGTAGTGGCACTGATGTGGATAAGGTGGTGACACTGATGTGGGTAAGGTGTTGAATTGATGTGGGTAAGGTAGTGGCATTGATGATGTCAGAAAGGTATTGGTGCTGATGAGGTGTTGAAAATTGTGGCACCGATGTTATGGGGAGGGTAGTGGCAATAATGTTATGAGGAAGGTAGTGGCAGTGATGTTGTGAGAAAGGTAGTGACATTGAAGTTATGGGTAAGGTGGTGACCCTGATGTTGTGGGTAAGGTATTGGCACTGATGTGGTTAAGGTAGTGGCACTGATGTCAGTATGGTATTGACACTGATGTGGGTAAGGTAGTGGCACTGATGTGAGGAAGATAGTGACATTGATGTGGATATGGTGGTGACACTGATGTGGGTAAGGTGGTGACACTGATGTGGGTAAGGTATTGGCACTGCTGTTGTGGGTAAGGTAGTGGCACTGGTGTGGGTAATTTAGTGGCACTGATGTGGATAAGGTAGTGGCACTGATGTGAGTAAGGTAGCGGCACTGATGGTATGGTAATGGCACTGATGTGATTAAGGTAGTGACACTGATGTGGGTAAGATGGTGGCACTGATGTGGGTAAGGTAGTGGCACTGATGTGGGTAAGGTAGTGGCACTGATGTGGGGAAGGTAATGTCGCTGATGTGGGGAAGGTAGTGTCACTAATGTGGGGAAGGTAGTGGCACTGATGTGAGGGAAGGTAGTGACACTGATGTGAGTAAGGTAGTTTAACTGACGTGGGTTAGGTAGTGGCACTGATGTGGGTAAGGTAGTGGCACTAATGTGAGAAAGGTAATGGCACTGATGTGGGTAAGGTAGTGGCACTGATGTTGGTAAGGTAGTGGCACTGATGTGGGAAAGGTAGTGGCATTGATGTGGATAAGGAAGTAGGACTGCTGTTGTGGGTATGGTATTGGCATTGATGTGGGTTAGGTAGAGGCACTGATGTGAGTAAGGTAGTGACATTGATGTGGGTAAGGTAGTGGCACTGATGTGGGTATGGTAGTGGCACTGATTATGTCGGTAAGGCACTGGTACTGATGAGGTGCTGAAAATTGTGGCATCGATGTTGTGGGAATGGTAGTGGCACCAATGTTGTGAGGAAGGTAGTGGCACTGATGTTGTGAGGAAGGTAGTGACATTGATGTCGTGGGTAAGGTAGTGGCTCTGATGTGGGTAAGGTATTGACACTGATGTTGTGAGGAAGGTAGTGGCACTGATATGAGCAAGGTAGTGACATTGATGTGGGTAAGGTAGTGGCTCTGATGTTGTGGGTAAAGTATTAGCACTGATGTGGGTAAGGTAGTGGCATGATATGGGTATAGTACTGACACTGATGTGGGTAAGGTAGTGGTACTGATGTGGGTATTTTATTGGCACTGATGTGAGTAAGGTAGTGGTACTGATGTGGGTATTTTATTGGCACTGATGTGGGTAAGGTAGTGACACTGATGTGAGTAAGGTAGTAGCACTGATGTGGGTAAGGTAGTGGTACTGATGTGGGTATTTTATTGGCACTGATGTGAGTAAGGTAGTGATACTGATCTGGGTATTTTATTGGCACTGATGTGGGTAAGGTAGTGGCACTGATGTGAGTAAGGTAGTGACATTGATGTGGGTAAGGTAGTAGCACTGATGTGGGTAAGATATTGGCACTGATGTGGGTAAGATAGTAGCACTGATGTGGGTAAGGTATTGGCACTGATGTGGGTAAGGTATTGGCACTGATGTAGGTAAGGTAGTAGCACTGATGTGGGTAAGGTATTGGCACTGATGTGGGTAAGGTAGTGGCACTGATGTGGGTAAGGTAGTGGCACTGATGTGAGTAAGGTAGTAACACTGATGTGAGTAAGGTAGTGACACTGACGTGGGTAAGGTATTGGCAGTGATGTGGGTAAAGTAGTGGCACTGATGTTAGTAAGGTAGTGACACTGATGTGGGTAAGGTATTCGCACTGATGTGGGTAAGGTAGTGGCACTGATGTTATGAGTGAGGTAGTGACACTGATGTTGTGTGTAAGGTAGTGGCACTGATGATATCAGTAAGGTATTGGTACTGATGAGGTGCTGAAAATTGTGGCACCAATGTGGTGGGGAGGGTAGTGGCACCAGTATTGTGGGGAAGGTAGTGGCACTGATGTTGTGAGGAAGATAGTGGAATTGATGTTCTTGCCCTAGGGGTCCTTTAGCATCAGTAACTACATGCAGTGAGCTGACTAGGTAGTACTGCCCCGGAGGTGGAGATTATGGTAATGAGTTTCAATCAATCAAATCTTTATTTAACCAGGCAATCATCATTGAGCAAAACTCATTTTCAAGATGGACCTGGATAGCTTCGAGATCAGTGTACAATACAAATAAGACATCAAAGTTCACAATGGTTACAGTATTCAGAAAGACTGTCAACTAGAGGGCGGTAGTATTAGCGAGTACAACGCATTTGGTAAATGATGACAGTATACAGTATACACAAGAGCCAGCACAAGAAACATAAGCATAATTATAGGTATATATAGGAGTTTATGAATTAGCCAATCAGAATGAAGCTTTAGGGTGTGCTGAGCAAGGAGAGTGAGCAAGGCTCCAACATTTTTCTCCTCCTGACTGAGCAACACTGCCTCCGAGGTGCCTTCTCTCTCGGTCAAGAAAAAAAATATTTTTTCTTGCACTTGGTAACTATAACGCCTCATTGGACACTACATGGCAAATCTCTTCTGGTCTCCCACCTTTCCCTCCTGCCCATATATTCTCCTGCTATCACTACTACCCCTGGCTGGTGACACTGAGTGCAACCCTGGTCTGACAAACTCCCACACCACCTCCTCCTTCAATATCTGGACAAATGCCCCTGGTCTTAAACTTGCGCACATTAATATCTGCAGCTTTCCATCCAAATTCACTGACCTCGAGACTTGGACAGTGCTCCACAAGCCCCATATTCTGGGACTCACAGAAACGGTAGCACGTGAGGAAGGCAACTGAATATGGGCAGCCATCATATTGGTGACCAGTATAATGGCGCTTTTCTCGTGGGCGACCGTAATGGGATGGTGACTGTAGGATAGGCGACGGAAGGAGGGTGGGTGACATGATGTGGAGGGATGGGGGACAGGGATGTGACCGTGGGAACCTGCTTCCGAGCCAGCCATGTGGTGTGGTGGGTAGGTGCATGGCTCCGATGGAGCAGGTCCCGGTCTGGGACTGGGGCGGTGTAACTTTATGATTCTACAGTTGCGGGACTTAGAATTTTTGCAGCTGGGATTTGACCCCTCCCCGACATGCACCACCCTGGAGTTGAGAATCTTTATTTAGGGGGGTGCGGGGGGAAGCCCCCCCTCCCCACGTGCACAATTCCCAGTAGCCTTGTTGTGCATATTGCCGAAATTGTTTTCGACGATATTGCAGGTTGGGATAATAGCGATTGCCTTTGTGCAGTCGCTATATCACATAGAACCCACAGAAACTTGGCTAAAGCCACATGACGCTGAGAACACCTTCCAACTACCTGGCTACTCCCAGCTACGCCTTGACAGGCCTGGCAAAAAAAAGAAGGGAGGCGGTGTGGCCCTGTTTCTTAGGGAACCACTCTCAGCTACCATCATCCTTCGCTCTGATTCTTCCTCGCCAAGCGAATGGCTACTCACCGAACTGACCCTGGGATCCTGCAAAACACATTATATCGGCTGCTGCTACATCCCCCCCATGTCAGGGACCGATGGACTCACTAGCTTCCTCCAGGGCCTGAGTTCTCTAACTCCATAGGGAATCCATCCTTCCTGGAGATTTTAATCTAAACTAGCTGATCTGCCATCAGCCTGACTATGTATCCCTGTTAAAGCAGCATGACCTGGTGCAGTTGATAACTCTTCCCACCAAAATAAATCCCCGCACAGCCACCCAGACTCTACTGGATTGGATCCTCATAAACAGGGAGGACCGTGCACTGCTTGCTGGCACCATGGCTGACTCTATAAGTGACCACTCACTGACCTATCTCCTCTGGTCCTCCAAATTAAAGTGCCCTCTTCCTAAATACCTGTCTCTCTCAGAAACTTCACCTGCCAAGACCCCACAAATCTCCTCGAAGAGACCCAGTCCTTGGACTGGTGTGTGCTTTTTCCTCCACTGATGCAGCCACAGCAGTCTCTATATTCACCCAGACACTACTAACCATCCAAGATCACTTTTTCCCTGCCACAACCAGGCGGGTCAGGGCCGGGAGCAAGCGCTGGGTCTCCAAGGACCTCCTTACCCTTATGAAGGCCAGAGACTGCGCCTTGTCCACTTACAAAACAACCCTCTCTCCTGCCCTCTGGGCTGCCTGCAGGCCTCTGAGAAACAGACCAAATCTCTGAAACAGACCCACCTTGGCAACCTACGAAAGATCAACCTCGGGGACCCGAGGAAATTCTGGGACTCTATTAGCTCGCTTCTAAACCCCCGCTCTAGCAACACTGCCCCATATCTAAACTCACAGGATGGGCTGCTTACCGACCTACATAATGTGGCCAGTGTCTTTAATTGCAACTTCACCAACCTGTCCACGTACCTAAATAAACTCTCAATGGTCCAACCGCAAGGCCAACCCCCTACACATGATCCTGTACCATCCACACCCAGCCCTGCAACTCACCAGCAACCTCCCTCTTTCTACTTTAAAGCCCTCTCCATATGCGACATGATTAAACTACTCAAAGGTTTACCTAACCACGGTCCCTCTGGAGCTGACTGCCTATCTCCGGTATTCCTCAAGCAGATAGCCCTGGCCACTGCCAAGCCGCTTACCTTCATCTTTAGTCTTGTCCTTTCCACCTCCTCAATCCCTGACCCATGGAAAACAGCCAAGGTAATCACCATTCTCAAATCAGGTGACCCCAAATTCACTGATAATTACCATCCGATATCCATACTCCCTCATCTTAGTAAATTACTCGAGAGAGCGGTTCACGACCAACTCACTGAGTACTTAGGCAAATACAGCCTCCTGTGTACCCAACAGCACGGCTTTCGCAAAAACCATTCGATTGCCACTGCCCTAACCCTTGTGACTGACCACATCCACTCTAACATGGGTGATGGTAAAGCTACCGGGGCAGTCTTCATTGACCTCTCTAAGGCGTTCAACATGGTTAGCTATGCCCTCCTTACCTCCAAGCTTAGCCTCCTAGGCTGCTCTCAGACAGTCACAAATTGGTTCACAAACTACCATTCCGGCCTCTCACACTTCGTGTGGACAGGCCAAACATGCTCCCCCACACTGCCTGTCTCTGTGGGGGTACCCCAAGGCTCAATACTGAGTCCCCTTCTTTTCTCCTTATTTGTCAACCTGCTTCCCTCTGACTGCCCCAATTGCACTCTCTCCTGTATGCCGATGACCTGGTACTCTTCCACAGTGACAAATCCATGGCCACAATCTCCTTAGTACTCTCCCTCAGTTATGCTGCAGCCCACAACTGGTTCTCAAACAACCTACTCTTAGTTAATGCCAGAAAGACTCAATCCATGCTGTTTGGATCAAATTCCTTCTCTGCTAAATCTAAAAACCACACGCCCTTAACCATTTCCTCCCTGGACGGACCAGCCTTCCAGGACGTAAACACCTACAAATACCTAGGAGTACAGCTGGACCCTTCCCTCATCTTTACTGAGCATGTGAATTCCCATGTCAGACGGTTCCGCCAGAAACTAGGTGTCACCTACCGTTTGCAACAGAGTTGATGCACAAGGTGGGGTGGAAAGGATGAGAAGGGACTTGGCAAGGTTAGAGGAATGGTCAAATGTATGGCAGCTTAGATTCAATGCTAAGAAGTGCAAGGTAATGCACCTGGGAAACAAAAACCCAGGGGAAGAGTACACAATGGGGGGTGAGATACTAACAACAACAAAAATAGAAAGGGACCTGAGGGTAGTCATATCAGATGACCTAAAGGTGGGCAAGCAATGTGAGAGGGCAGCAGGAGGGTTGAGGGATACTGGGATGCATAGGGAGGCATCACCAGTAGAAAACAGGAAGTTATTATCCCTCTGTACAGACAGTTGGTGAGACCTCATCTGGAGTACTGTGTGCAGTTCTGGAGATCAATCTCCATAAAAGACATAGACAGGATGGAAGCTGTCCAGAGGAGGGATCTAAAATGGTGCAGGGTCTGCACCGAAGACATATGAAGAGAGACTTAAGGAGCTAAATATGTATAGCCTCGAGGAAAGGAGGGAGAGGGGACATGATAGAAACTTTCAAGTACCTCAAGGGAATCAACAAAGTCCAAGAGGGTAGCATCTTTCAAAAAAAAGAGGTGTGCAAGAACAAGGCACAATTTGAAGATAAAGGGGGCGTGCTCAGAGGTAACTTAAGGAAGTATTTTTTCACAGAGAGGGTTGTGGATGCATGGAACAGCCTTCCGGAGGAGGTTGTGGAGTCAAAAACAGTGGTGGAATTCAAGCATGCATGGGACAGTCATAAGGCAATTCTAGGGGGTGGGGGTAGGAAGAAGTAGGCTGCTGGTTAACTAGGATCTGCAGCTTATCCATTAGGTAGGGAAATGGGCAGACTGGGTGGGCCAAGCGGTCCTTATCTGCCGTCGAAATCTATGTTTCTATGTTTCAGGCAATACCTCATCCCTGAAGCCAGACTCACCATAGTCCAGGGTAATCTCCTCCCTATCCTGGCGTACTGTTCACCTATCTATGCAAGGACATCTGCTGCCACCATCGCCAAACCCTCCGCTGCCTACAACAGTGCCTGCTGCTTTGAGTTACTGGCCCCTTTTCCCACCCACCGCTGTACCCTTTATGACACCCTTGGAT